>OZ014519.1:169620631-170820631 GCA_963966055.1 Lathyrus aphaca
AGTTCAACAGTTGGATGTGGAAGGATAATGTTCAGACATCTAGTTCAACATCAGAATCTCAGTTGGTGAAGTGGCACATCAATAAATTGATAGGATGATTTACAACAACAAGTAGATCATAATATTTTTATGAGAATTCTGACAAATGTGAAGAAGACAAAGTATGGCAGTTGGATTTTTCATATGAGGATTCATAAATGAGGTGATCAAACTGTGGCAATTGATTGATCTCTATAGTGGATTCAAAGAATCAAGATAATCAGAGTGTGGCAGCTGGTTGGTCTTGAGGATTGTCCTGGAACAAGTTGCTCTTGAGCAGAAGAGTGATGAGTTGAATACTCAAGGAGATCTATTCTTCTTGAAGGTGGATGAGAGTTTATCTCTCTTTCTGGATTTCTGATTCAAGCTGGTGGCATAGTATTGTTGAAGATTTTTCAGTTATTGGATTACTATGCTATAGTAAGTCCAGTTGGTGGAGCACATCAAGAATCTTAGTAATGAGATCTTGGTGTTTTATAAGATGTTCTAACCGGTGTTAGGAAATTATCTGGGGTGTTTGTTACATGGTTTCTATTTTTAGCCTACCTAGTCATATGGGAGAATGATGAAGTAGATTATTTGTCTTGAAGAAACATGTAGAGTAGACTTAAGTAGATCAGGTATTGATTGCTTGGAATTTTTATTGTGGACATTCATTTCAATGTCAGAGTTAGTTTGAATGTATTTTATCTGGATTGTATGGCCTTTGGTGTGTGAAGGCTTAGTGTTAGAACTTGCGTGCTAGAAGATGTTCAACTTGTGTAGTTTGTGGTAACAACAAACCAAGAAGGGATCAGGTGTGCTTTGGTACAAGAAGTGAATGTGTTCAATTGGGAATTGAACAAAGGGTGAGCTCTTGAAGACATGAAGATACGTCTTATGTTTTCCTTTCATAAAAGTGCAGAGAATCATGTAGTATCCTTGATAGGGGGAGTTTGTTACAATTATGTGCAGCTAGTTTTGTGAAGTTAAGGGGGAGTAATACCTTAACCAGGTTCTGCGATGTTACATATCATGTTGTGACATGTGCTACTAAGTATGGAATTTCTGTTGATAACATTTATTACTTAGTTGTGGTGTGTATGTCCTTGTGATCCAGATGAGGAGTGTCTTAAGTGTCCAAAAGGTTATATGGTATAAAGCTTCTTTCTGCAGTTTATCTTGGATTCTTAAGGAGGTGTGAACCATATTGTTGTACTCCTAGTAGACATTATATGGTTGGATGTCAGAACATGTTTCAGAACATATGTGTATTGTTTCCTATTTAGGAATATTTGTGGACGGCGCTAGTAGAAAAGTGTGAAACACGGGTTATTCATGTGTGTTTGTTATTGGGCCATTTATTTTAGGAGAGCAAGTCAGCTGGTCAAGGTCTGTTTTTTTGTGATCCTCATTTAATGGTGCCTAAGTTTTTTCTCCTATCATAAAGATCTTGGACCAAGAATGCTTCTTTATTCAAGGATAGTTCGTTACTATCTATGTCCTTGCTCCTTATTTATAGAAGTGTATTTCTCCTCCATCAGCATGTGAGTATTTTTCATATTTTCTTCTAATGGGTTTATTTTGTGTGTGGATGAATAATACATGGGTGTGGTGATGTGAGGGTTGTATTTTCCAAGTTTTGGCTAAAAGGGGGTGGGGAGAAAAAGTGTGTGCAAATGGTGTGTTTGGAGTTGTTGCCACAACAGTTGCATCTGTTATGTTCATGTATGGTGGATGCCAGGATGTCAAGATGGATGTTGAATTGAAGTCTTTGTGACTTGTGTCTTGAGTTGTTGAACACAATTGTGATTTGTGTTCTGAGTTACATAAGGGAATAAGAGGGTGTTCACTTAATCCACCATTGGTATCCTAGATGGAGAATTTTCATCACCTTGGGAGGAAGGGTTTTATAGAACCTGAATGGAGAGAGGTCTCAATGGATTGGTTCGACCAAGACTTCAAGACTTTCTATTTCCACTGAAAGAATAGGTGAATGGTGTTGTGTTTGTTTTTGCTGCTGAAGATTAATGTTTTTTTATTATTATTTGTTTTAGCCAAAATTGCCAAAAGGGGAGATTGTAAGTTCTGAACTTTTAGGATTGACATAAATTTTGTAAAACAAATATAGCAACAACATGTATGTCTAATAAGATGTCAAGACAGTTCATTCGACATGATGAACTGCTGAAGATGGTTTGAAGTTTCTGTTATGGTTTCAACAGAAACATAATATTTTGAAGATTTAAATCAATCCAAGTGGCGTCGAGTGCAAAAGATCTTGTAGAATCA
Source organism: Lathyrus aphaca (assembly GCA_963966055.1). Taxonomy (NCBI): domain Eukaryota; kingdom Viridiplantae; phylum Streptophyta; class Magnoliopsida; order Fabales; family Fabaceae; genus Lathyrus; species Lathyrus aphaca. The sequence continues at coordinate 169,622,942 of OZ014519.1, forward strand.
AATGTGCATTGAAGACAAATTTCAGATGTTGAAAAATATAGAGTTTTTATATTTAGAGATATTTTAGGAAGTTGTTTATTTGAAGATCTTTTTATATTTGTAGCAGGTTTTTCTGCATATTTGTAGCAGCTGATATGCTGTATTTTTTAGGCCCAAATATAGTTGGGAATAGGTTATAAAAAGAAACCTTATAACCTAGGTTTAACCAACCAACCAAATATGTAGAAGATCATATCATTAGGGTTGTGTTCTTGTGGAAGCCGTGCGCAACGAGGTTTAATGTTATGGCTGTTTTGTTTGTGTTTCTCGAAGCTTTTAAGCAAGAGATGTTATGTTCTTAACTGAAGTTGTGAAGCAAGGTTGAGATATTGTCATGGAAGTGTGGCTTCTGTTTTGAATTATTGGTGTAGGTAAAGAGTTGTCAATATCAACAACTGAATGTTGGGACTGTGAGACATCATTGAGGTGATTGGAAGTGAGGATGGGTTTCTCATATTTAGGATTTCCTAAGTAGAAGTTGCACGGGTAGTGATTAAGTGAGAAGACTGTAAATTGTAGGTGTTTGCTGAGAAGTCTTTGAATTGATACTACATAGTGGATTTCCTTCCTGGCTTGGTAGCCCCCAGAGTAGATGAATTTTCATCGAACTGGGTTAACAATTTGAATGTGTACTTTACAACTTTTTAGTTTATTTTATGCAGTATGTGTGTAGAATGTCATATCAGATGTCTAAACATCCTGAAGAATGTTTGAATCTGATATATCAGAATTTAAATTTCTACTGTTTGTGCCTTACCATGTTTATAAGTAACAGATAAGATGTCTCAACATCGTATTCGACTTCTGAGTTTGTCACACCAGAATTTCAGACTTCAATTCAAAAATAAAAAGAACCAAACTCACTCAAGTTGTTTTATGCCTTTGTGCACCTTTTTTTTTGTTTTCTTTGCAAGTTTAGACTATGAGTCATTCTTCTCTAGTCGGGTGCAAGTCTCTCAATGTCCATGGTTGTATTGATGTAATTGCGTCTCTTATCATTTGTGGGGATTTAGTGGCATACTAGTCGATTTTATCCGAGTTGGCGCCCTCCCCTTAATGATGTATGAGTCCATGCCCTCATTCTCATGGTAGATTTGTGAGGCTATCCACTTGAAAATGACAAATTGTCTTTACATATAAAATCAATCAAAACCAACCAATTTTCACTATTTGTACCACGAACTATGAGATTTTTATCTTGCACATTGTGGGTACGTAGGAATGAGGTGGTAAACCTCTCCAAACACAAAAACATTAAAAATTAATTCTTTTCTCATCCCACACTCTCATTTAACAAACAATTTTCAAACCAAAAGAAATAAATTTTTCAATGGGATCCCGTGGAGTACCACATTAATTTTGGGTACTTAAAACCTTCCTATTTTGTAACCAACCCCCTTACCCTTTCTCTGCTTGTTTCTTTAGCTTTTTGCTTTTAGATTCATTGGGATTTATTCGCTCTTTTTTTCTGTTCCTTTTTTGGAATAAAACAAAAGCGTGGTGGCGAATCTGTTTATTTTGAGTTAAGTTAATTGATAGCTTACACTCATGATTTCCCTCTACACCTGGTCCCTATCAATTGAGATTAGTCTATTACCCTTGCAACATAAGAGATTTTAACTATAGTCTGAACGATCACAACCGCTTAAGCCTGTAGTTCAAGACTTCCTTCTTAATCACTTAGAAATAGACTTCTGATCAAGCCCTCAAGTAAGAGACTTCCTTGCCTAAACATTCGGTTTAGGACTTCTTGCTCAATCCCACGGAAAGAGACTTCCTACTCAATCATACCAGATTGAGACTTCATGCTCTGCCTGCAAGCATGAGACTTCAATGCACAATATATCCAGATCAAGACTTCCTAATCTGCCCACAAGCATGAAACTCCAATGCATAATCTATCCAGATCAAGACTTCCTGATCTGCCCACAAGCATGAAACTTCAATGCTCAATGAACAGAAAGAAATGTGTTATCAACACAAAGTCTAGAGTCTTCATATTCTCTAAATAGAATAATCTGGTGTTAACCTTGTGTTTACATGCGTGCTTATTAGATAAAAAGGTACTTAAGGGTTTAGACTCTTGAGCAGAATATAAGTTGTTTGCTCCTAACTGTAGAAGAATGAAGTCTTCATTCTTCTTCTTCTGTCCTTGCACACATTTTCATATTCTTGTGCCTTTTTGTTCTGTTGATCATATTCACAAATTATTTCTTCAAAACATATGTGAATATGTCTCACTATACTCTCACGCACTTAAACCCTTCGGGTTATTTTTTAAGTGTGTTTCTCTCAAGTGTGTTTTCTGTGAAACACAACTTCTCAACCCATTTATGTGAACTAGTATCACATCCTTGTGAAGACAATTACGCTTTCTTTAACCAACGTTCATTTTCCTTGAGAGATCTCTTTAAGGGTCTAACACATGAATGTTTTCGATATTCTTATTTAAATAGATACTAAGAATAGATCTGTTGAAGATTAACACTGCTCATGATACAAATAATATTTGGAGGTCTTTAGCTAGTGTACAATAAGGTGAGCTAAAACTTAGCTAGCATAAAGACATTGAGAGTAGCATAGTAGAGTTCAAAATAGTTGGAGAGAGAAGATCTTGACATTACTTTTTGCTGATTAGACATAAAATAGTGTACCTTTGTCACGTGATCTTATTTGGATAACTTCTAACCAGACACTTCTTGTAGACATTTGTTGAAGCTTGCTCAGAGTCATTGTTATCTTTATACTTAGTTGTCTGAATCAGAGGCTTCTTATAAAATTAGTTAAAGCATGATCAGAAGCTAAAATATGTCTTTAGAACCCGGTTGGAATGACTCTTGAGTTCACAAGTTTTGAGTTTTCCTTCATCAAAATCTTATTCAGAACTAGTCTGTATGAACACTTTCAAAGTTGATGACTTAATGTAGACAAATTCCTCAAAAGCAGTATCTTCAGAATTATTGATGAAGCTTGTTCAAAAGATGTAGAGTTGTTCCTTATAACAGAGTCTGTTTGCTTCAAATGATTTCATTTTTCAGAGCTTTGTTGATCTTTATATTCCATGTAAGTTTAGGTTCAACATCTGAAAGACTTGAGTTGACTCTTCAGAGTCTGAAAGCTTGGTTATGATCCTTCAGATTCATAACAACTTTGCTTCTCTTTAATGGTTCTTCTGAGTGATTAACTTGATTTATATCAAGGTTAATGTCTTTTAATCCTGCACACTTGAACAACCATTAGTAAACCCTATTATCCTTTAAAGAATTTGTAATCATCAAAACCTTTTAAAGGCATAAACAAATCTTGTTATAACACAAGAAATCCTATTAAGATCAGAAAAAAAGACCAAAATCTTATTAAAAACCCCAAAAAAAGGAGAAACCAAGAGAAGAGAGACACCTAAAATAAATTACAATATATTCACACTATTTTTTAAGGAATGGTTGGAAGAGACTCTACATTTTAAAAAATAAAAAAATAAATAAACATTTTGATTCAACCTCTAAGACCATATTTTAAAGAGTAATATTACTTCAAATACAAAACCTATAAATTTTTTTTTATATTTTATAGATAATTTTCACTTATAAAGTCTTCATCTCATTTATTTTAAAAATATTCTAACACAAAAATGTAAATTTTCAAGTCATATTATTAAATAGAGCATAATTAAGAAAAGAAAATACTATTCAAAATAAATATACTTTTCCTAAACCATATATATAAAAAGAATTATATCTAAAGAGTTACTATTTGAGTTTTAAACGAAACAAACAAAAAATAGAGTTTGACATAATTTAAATATAACTATCTCAGCAAAATGAATTTATCGGAAACTAAAAAATTATGTTGCTTTTCAACAAGAACAAAAGATCGATATCGTCATTTCAATTAATTAAATAAATATTCAAATACATATCTAGTTTGTATTATTCGTGTCTCCCACTTGAAAAATCATTATATATTTATCAATTATCAATAAAACAAATATTATAGACACTGTCAAAAAAGATTTATGTCGCACTCACACCTACCTTTTGAAAAGGCCTTATATTTTTCTGTCGAATATGATTTTCTCTTTTCAAAGATTAGGTGCTGTGTATTATGCTAGCTTAAATGTTACTAGCTTCTAAAAGGCCACATCTTTTTCTTTTGTAAGTACGTTGATATGTTGATGGTTTGTACTACACCATAAAGAAAACTTATGAAAGATTATCACAAAACATGTTTACGAGATATACTTAGATTTAAATGTGCTCAATGGATTTAAAATAAATATACTTAGATTTATATTAATTTTTATTTTAAACTCCCTAAATTTTTGTTTCACCCTTAACCCAAAAAACCCAATATTTGATTAAATATATCCTTAATCTTTCAATGACAATTTGCTATTCATTCGAGATTCAACAATAAATAGTAGAATTTATAATTTTTTGAAATAAAAATATATAATTTGAATAATTATATTTGAATAATTATTTTTCTACAAAGCTCTGATTAAAGTGGTCAAAGAGATTACTTCAATTCAAAGTAATTTTATTTGGGGAGGTGTTTACCCTGAAAATTGTAAACAACCGCTGGTCCTCTAAAAACAACAAAATATTCTCAATTACTCACAGGATCGACCAAATTGATCCTAGGACATGTACTACAGTAGGTTTTAATTGGGTTTTCAGGCATAATGTCATAAACTCTTCGACAGACTTTATGAAGTATTTTAAGTAAAAAGGGAAAATAAAACAAACAAGACTCAAAACAATTAAAGTCGAAAGTAAAGTGCAATAAAAGTGTAAATGGCAAGGAAGCGTAGAGAAAGCAAGTAAAAGAAACAATAAAATGCTGAAAGATAAATTTGCTCGAAAGTAAAGAAAATGCAAGATAAATGAATTCAAAGTAAAAGCTTGAACACAATTGCATTGATATGAAATAGGGTGGTGATCTCATCACGTACATTCCTGCATTCACTTGTTTCTCTACACATGGGTACTTTGAGTGTTTATGGAGTAACTTGTACAATATGATCTCACACACAATTCTATCACTAGAACTACTTTATTTATACTAATCAAAGGTAACTGATGTTGGCAGTTTACTTCTAAAAATATACCACTTGAAACTTTGCATGTTCTTGAACTTTCAATGTGCGCCACTTGTCCTTTTTTCAAATTGAAAGAACCATAAGTTTCCCTCCAATATTGATCTCAACTGTTGCGCGTCGACCACTCCCACGAGTGCTCGGTCGAACCATATTTCCTATACTTAGAAAATATTTTAAGTCCACATCATTGCATTCCCTGAATCTTCGACTCAGGCTTCCTCAACTTGATTTGGCCGATGCCTTTTATTTCTCCCAAAAGACATGATATCAAAGTCAATGCTTTATAAAGTCAACTAGGTGTCAAAATTAAGAGCTAACAAATTGCTCCCCAAAAATGTCCTTTCGACCTAACTGACAGAAAGGTCATTTTTTGTTCGTAGCTTTCGACACCCATCTTTTGACGACACAAAAGTATGGTCACGACTGACCAACCCACAATCAAGAAACTATTCAGTTTCTACCAACCAAACTTATGACGTAACACCATAATGGTTTTTACAAAACGTCTCTTCAGAAATCACTCTATCACTAGCCATCATAGCCTTTTTCTTGAAACCATACATTTGCAGTCACATCATAATTGCCACCGTCCAAATTAACGCCTCAGGAGGACACACGTCCCACTAATAATATTTTGTCTTAATGGTGATTTGAGAATCCATTTATCTTTCGAAAGCTTATAAATATCCCATTTTCTACACTTTCTTCAATGTCTTCCAACCAAGAAATTTCTCAAAGCAAGAAGACTCAAAAGAACAAGGGCTTCCCAAGCACCATTTCACTTCCTCTATTTACCCATATTTCTGGGCCTAAGTTAGTGAAGAACCAACAGTTCGCGCCTGAACCGCTTCAAGTGGAAAAGAGGCATATCTATGAGTCACAGGTGATAATTACTTTTATCATTTTTGATAAACAAACTGCTATTTCTGGACCCTTGTACAATGTCCCTGTTGATGACTCCAAATTGAGTGAGTTCTTCCCATCCTACCATAGGATTAATCCTTTAAGGAAAAAGAATAAAATCACTGTAGGCGAACCCTCAGCTGAATAATTTGCCCTAGATTTTTCATTTATGAAGGGAGACTTTTGATTGGTGAGAACAACCCCTTCTTTTCAAGGTTTCGACCGTTGGCTGGCCAAGATGGAAAAGGTCAAGGCTGATGTAACACCCTTTTTACCCACAATAAAATTAATCATGTCATTTAAATAAAAATCAGAGTTCTACAAAAAGAGTATCACATTTGCTTCATAAACATCATAATAACCATAAAATATGTGTCATGTCCCGTAACATGGGTTGCAACTTTCATTCATAATAACACGATGTTTCAAACTACACAACGAATCAAAGTTTCAACTTGTTTGATATTCTTTTTCAAAGAAACATACATCTAAGGTCAAACATACTCAATCATTAGTTTAAATTCAACAAAATCAACCAAATAAAACAAATGTTCACCCGTGTTACATGACACAGTACAGGACACCACCTAACTCTATACGCAATAAAACACACTCCAAGCTACCTCCGAAATCTCCAAACTAAGCGTCAGAATCTGCATGATGGCATAATAGACCATCACAAAAGGAAGGCAGGGTGAGTAATCCAGATTCAATAAAAATAATACAAAGAATGAAATATAAGAAACAAACGATCATATAACAGATACAACAAACTCACGCACATCGAATCATCAACAATACACATCATCAAACAACAAATGCGGTCATGTTATGCCACATAGAATGAAATGCAACATCATAAATGCATGTGGTACTGGGTTCAACATGTGATGGACACTGGCCATCTACTCTCCACAAGGGAGCACAACATAATCAATACCACCTCAATCCACACAATGGGATTGAAGCCTAAATTCAACATAGGGGATGTTATGAATGCAAGATACACAAAATAACATCATCATCATTCATCAATATGTGTATCAATATTCATCATTTATCGTCTACATCGTTTATTCATACTATCCTTACATCATATCATCATTCCTACAACTTATTCATCTTTATCTCATATCGTCATTACTATTATTGCATTTAGCATAATTAAACATGTAATAATTTCCAGCAACAACACAACAACATGGCACAACAAACAAGGCATCAAAGGTCATCAAACAGAAGAAAAACATTTTTCTGAAAACTACAGGTCTCGCTAAGCGAGAAAGCCAGCTCGCTAAGCGAGCGAGCTACGGGTTTTAGGTTTCCAAAGTCTTCATATGTTCGCTAAGCAAGCTCCTGCTCGCTAAGCGAGAAACACGATTTTCTGAGGAAAACCCCTGCAATTTCTGTACATCACAACCACTCCTAAACATCACCAAAGACCTCAAATAACAGCAGATAACAGCTATAAACGAACCAAACCACTAATTTCATTATATATTCATCATTATTAACAACAAACAACAACTAATTAACACAATCTACCAACAATTACCCCAACCCTAAGGTTTTTCCTTCAAAACCCCTCTTTCTCATAAAAACAACTTTATACTATGATTCTTGAATAAAAATACTCCCCATACCTTGATCAGTATAACTTTCTCTTCCACTTTTGATCGAAATCCATATTTGCCTCCTTGTTCTTCTTGTTCTCCAGAGCAACTTTCACCTTCACCCAAAACACGATTATGATAACTTTTGATCGTGAATCTCTTTTCACATAAAGTACTCAAAAGACCACCGTGCCCCTTATACCTCCCAACTCTTTTATTTTATTTTCTTAATAATAATATTAAATAATTCCCAACATTATTATATCATTATCTTAAATAAAATAATTCTTTATTTTCCACAAAATACCACTTATTTCTACTTATTCATAAATAATTACTTAATTAATTAAATTATGAAATTTGGATGTTACAACTCTCCCCCACTTTAGGAATTTTCGTCCTCGAAAATATTACCTAAAGCAAACAGAGTCGGATACAACTCCTTCATCTGATATTCACGTTTCCAAGTCCAACTTTCTCCTGCTGGTCCATCCCACAATACCTTTACTAAGGCAATCTCTTTTTCTCATAACCGCTTCATTTCTTGACCATCTAACCACAACGGTAAAACTTCAATAGTCAGATAATCCTTCACCTGAATATCATCCATCTGAATCACATGCGATGGATCACACACATACTTCCTCAACTGTGACACATGGAACACATCATGCAAATTCTCAAGTGACGACGGAGACACAATCCGATATTCTACCTCTCTGATCCTTTGTGAAATCTGATACGGACCAACAAAACGCGAAGTAAGCTTCCTAGACTTCAAAGCTCTTCTGACACCCGTCACCGGAGTAACTCTCAAGAACACATGGTATCCATCTTGAAACTCAAGTGCTTTCCTTCCTTTGTCATGATAACTCTTCTGTCGACTTTTAGAAGCCTTCATTCTTTCTCGTATCATCTTAATATTCTCAGTCGTCTCTTGCACAATTTCAGGTCCAAGTACTGAACTCTCGCCTGATTCATACCAACATAATGGAGTCTGACATCTTCTACCATACAATGCTTCATACAGTGACATGCCAATACTAGCATGATAATTATTGTTATAGGTAAATTTAATCAACTACAAATGACTATCCCAAGATCCTCCTTGATCCAACACACAAGCCATCAGTAAATACTCCAAAGATTGGATAATCCTCTCAGTCTGACCATCTGTCTGCGGATGATAAGCAGAACTCATCCTCAACTTAGTACCCAAAGCATCTTGTAAACTCTTCCAAAATCTCAAAGTAAACCGCAAATATCTATCTGATACGATATTCGACGGTATTCCATGCAACTTCACGATTTCTTCAATATACATCTCAGCTAGTTTTTGCATAGAATGATTGATCTTCATCGGCAAGAAATGGGCCGACTTAGTCAGTCTATCTACGATTACCCAAATAGAATCGTTTCCCTTAGTATTCTTCGGTAAACCTGTTACAAAATCCATGGAAATGCTATCCCACTTCCACTCTGGAATATTCAACGACTGCATCATACATAACGGTCTCTGATGTTCAATCTTTGACTTCTGACAAGTCAAGCACGCATACACAAATTCAACAACATCCTTCTTCATACCGGGACACCAAAATAATTTCTGCAAATCATGATACATCTTCGTAGCACTAGGATGAATACTAAATCGACTACGATGCACTTCTTCTAAGATACTCTTCTTAATTTCTGGAACATCAGGAATGCACACTCTATCCCGGAATCTCATCATACCATTTTCATCAACTAAGAATTCACCTTCATTACCTTGGTTAATAAAGGTCAACTGATTAACCAACTTTAAGTCAGATTGTTGTCCTTCACGAATCCTTTCCACAAATTCACTGGTCAACTTCAACATTCCCAACTTTACACTTTCAGACGTAGCTTCACACAACAAACTCATATCTCGGAACTGTTCAATCATTTCAAGTTCCTTCACCATCATCATCGAAATATGCAACATCTTTCTACTCAAAGCATCTGCAACCACGTTTGCCTTACCAGGATGGTAATTCAAATCAAATTCAAAGTCTTTCAACAATTCCAATCATATCCTCTGCCTCATATTCAGTTCCTTCTGATCAAACAGGTATTTCAAACTCTTGTGATCACTAAACACCTCATATTTCGAACCAAAGAGATAATGTCTCCAGATCTTCAACAGATATACTACAGCTGCTAACTCTAAGTCATGCATAGGATAATTCCTCTCATGAACTCTCAATTATCTTGAAGCATAAGCAACCACTTGACCATTTTGCATCAAAACTCTTCCAAGCCCCATCTTCGACACATCACAATACACTACGAACGATTCATTCAGATTCAGTAAGATCAGCACCGGAGCAGTTGTTAACTTCTTCTTCAGCTCTACAAAACTTTTTTCACACGCAACATCCCACACATAAGCTTGGCTCTTTCGAGTCAACTGAGTCAAATGTAGCGCCAACTTCGAAAAACCCTCGATAAACTTCCTGTAATAACCTGCTAAATCCAGAAAACTTCTAATCCCAGTAGCAGACTTAGGAGTCTCCCACTGCAACACTGCATCAATTTTCGACGGATCAACAACAATTCCACCACTAGAAATTATATGTCCAAGAAAACTCACTTCTTGTAACCAGAACTCACACTTCAACAATTTAGAAAATAACTTCTTTTCTCGCAACACTTGCAACACAATCCTCAAATGCTTGGCATGATCCTCTTCTGTCTTGGAAATCAGAATATCGTCAATAAAGACTACCACAAATTTATCCAAGTACTCATGAAAGATTCTATTCATGTACTCCATGAACACACCGGGTGCATTGGATACACCAAACGACATCACCGTATACTTATAATGACCATACCTCGTTCTGAAAGTTGTCTTCAGAATATCATCAAACTTGACACGAATCCGATGATAACCAGATCGTAAATCAATCTTGGTGAATACACAAGCTCCCACCAATTGATCCATCAAATCGTCGATTCTTGGAAGTGGATACTTATTCTTGATAGTAACCTTGTTCAATTGCCGATAATCAACACACAACCTCATGCTACCATATTTCTTCTTAACCAACAACACTGGAGCACCCCACGGAGAAACACTAGGTCGAAAAAACTTCTTCTCTAATAAGTCTTCTAGTTGCTTCTTCAACTCACTCAACTCTACAACAGACATCCAATACGGAGCCATTGACACAGGACTAGCACCAGGTAATAAATCCACTATAAACTCAACTTCACGCTCTGGAGGTAAATCACTTATATCCTCCAGAAATATATCAGGAAAAACTTGAACAACTGGCAAATCCCTGCTCGAAGTCTTCCATTTGATTTGCAACGATGCAAACATATGAGCTTCGTCTCCCAATAATTCCTCTACTTGCCTAGCCGTCAAGAACAACAACTCACCATGATCAGCAATTTCAGGAAATTCAACAGTCTTTGCAGAGCAATTGATATGCACAAAATTGAACTCTAACCAGTTCATTCCAAGAATAACATCAATTTGATATAAAGGCTGATACATCAAATCCATCAGGAAATCCTTAAGAATTAAAAGACTAATATGACATTTTTTTAAATTAAGAAAACAAAATAAACCGAGATAAAGTTAAAGAAAAAAAAAATATTTTGCTTTAGATAGCCAAATAAACTATTCCAAGAAAGTGATTAAATTTGGAGGTAAAAACATGCAAACCAACCAAAGCTTGAATAAAACCAACATGTCTCAATGGAAGAGAAGCAACAAACTACTCAAAGAGGAAGCTTTGACAGGGATGCAGTCAAACAAGAATGGAGGGCCTCCAAAATCCCTAAAATAGATATATAGTAAACATAATGAAAGTTTCCTTACCCACACATTTAAGGTAATTAATGATTATAGCGATTTGGAGTGAGATCGTGTACTTTCATAGAAGTTTATGACATGATATATTGATATATAAAAGTCTAGATCGGCCTAATTTGTTTAATAAAAACTTTTTAAATTTAGAGTAAATAATAAGAAATTAAAATCAATAAAATAAATTAACTTTTGTTGGACCAAATTGCTACGTATGATTTAATGAAACTTAGTTGATCTAAGTTTTTTTAATTTTTATTTTAATGGTGTTTATGTATAAATAACCTCAACTCAACCCACATATTTATACTTTTTATTTATGATTGATTTAATTTTAATTTAACTATTGTAGTTAAAATTGTAAAATAAATATGAATATTAATTACTATAATAAATAATTATAATAATTTTGATATAAATTTTAATCGTTGAAATTCATTTGATTAAAGAGAAATAAATGTGGTTAGAAATAATTAAAAAAAAGATTTAAATGCATTTTTTATTTTTCTATTTAGATATTTTTTTAATTTAATTTTTGTCTTAGAATTTTATTACTCTTGAGATTTTGTTGGTCTCCCTCCAATTTTACCGACGTGATAATGATAATTAGAATATATATTTTAATTTTACTGACATGCAGTGATTGTAACATCTTGAATTCAAATAATTTATTGACTTAAATATATTTTTGGTCACTGTATGTTTATGTGTTTTTGTTTTTTTGCCTCTATATCCTTTTTTCCTGGATAAATTCTTTAAATGTTGAATAATATATGGCTTTATTCCCTAAAATTAAAATATGCAGGTTTCATGCAGATTTTTGTGAGGATCTTAATTTTAGGGACTAAAAGCAAACAAATTTTAACATTCAAGGATTATTTAAAAAATGATAAAGGAAGAAAATCAAAAACATGTTAACTTATGGAGACTAAAATACTATTTAAGTCTAATTTATTTAATCGAATTTTGTTGCTTTTATTTAATTATTTAAGTGATTTAAAATGTTTTTAAATTAATTATTTGAGTGATTATTTGACATTTGTTGGAGTTTAGTAGAGTTTTATTTCATAAAAATTATAGGATAGTAATTAAATAACAATAAAATAAGAAAAAAATATAAAAATAATGAGATTGGGTTAGAAAATAGAATTTTGGTGAAGTATGAGTGATAAAGAGAGAGTGCACAAGAGTTGAGGGATGAATGTGCAATAATTAACTTAAATATTATTTTAGGTTAAAATAAATAGTAGAGTGAGGGGAACCAGACTTTACAGTACGTAGAAATTAAGAAAAATGGAAAAGAGGCAAACCTAGGAAACTCTTGAAATGGAAGAACATCATATAAACACAGTCATCCATCTCTTTGTGCCTAGGCATGGCAACATAACTCATACTCACTGGTATCCACCCAAACTCGTTTCGAAGTTGACGGGGAAAACCCACTTTAACTGGGTTTGGGTTTTCCCTGATTTAAAAATATGGGGACGGGTCGGGTAAAGGGGACACTAGTAGCCACCCCGAACCACCCCGTTTACTTCATTATGTATATTACTATTTAGTTTTGTTAATTTGGAATATTAAATATATGGCCAATTTTTTTGATATTTTGATGTGTATTAATTATTTAAGATATTTGAAATGTATGTATGAAATTATTGTGAGATAATTTTATTTTATTAATTGTAACGTAATTTTATTTTGGAAAAAAATATTTAAAAATATTTATTTTACTAAATAGATGGTGGCGGAGCGGGGAAACTCGAACCCAACCTGAACCCGTTTGTGACGGGTTTGGGTTTTAGTTCTCCATCTCCGTTTGGGTTTCGGACGGGGAATGAGGATTGTTTGGGAATTTGGGTTTGGGTTTGGGTTTGGGTTTGGGGGAGGTAAAAACCGTCTCCGCCCCATTGCCATGCCTATTTGTTCCTTTGCCCTTCCTTGACAGGTATCATGTGTTGTCAAGATCATCAATCTTAATTCCTGAATCTATCCATACACTTGACATTTTCTTCATGCCTCTGAACCGAAGTCCTTTGCTTGTTAGCTCCATAGGATTTGATTTGTTCCCATTTCTTCTGACCCTCTTGTAGAGAGAACCTTCTTGTTAACCATGATAGCCTTCATCTCATCATCCTCCCGTATGATAAGTCAAGACACTTCTTATACAAGTTATTCTTTTCAAGGGGTATTACGACCAGATGATGTTCTAGCATCAGTTAGAACATCCTCTATGTACTACAAACATCACTACATCCCTTGTTATCTTCACACCTCAGAAGGTAACATTCCACCAGCTCAATTATCAAAATGTTTAGACTGTCATAGAGAGAAATAAACTCTCCATAGCCATTACAATCATCTGCAGTTCCTTAGAGCTTCTGTCACAAGCTCTAAGATATAACACTAATCATATTCTCTGTTGATACTCTATCAACCGCCCTTTTTCATAAGAGTAACTAGTTTCAAATTCACTCATTGGATTCATATTTGAGAACAACCAATTGCTACTAATTGGTTAACTCTTCTTCTTTTAGAGATCCAAAGGCCGTCTGATTTTCCAATGAAGATTGATCTTCAAGTCACATATTCTATCTACTCCAATTAAATATCCCAAAAATATAACATGTAATATCTCCCACTCTTGCAACTCCAATAATTTGAATGAGAGAATCTTCTTGAATTACCACCAACTTCCCTTCCTGAGATGATCAGTTTAACCTCATGCAGCTAACTCCAGATGATTAGATAGATGTCAAAACATTTGACAAAACATCTAGATAATGATTCAACTCATTCAGATTCAATTTTGACAAGTTTCAAGTTATCATTCCACCTTGATAACTCTTCAATTCTAACAGAACAAGAGTTCCATGCTCTAATAGACTTGATAACAATTTCAAGTTTGAGTAGACAACCTCTATCTTGCTTTTCCACGCCATACTGAACTCTAGTTGCCTTAATTAGAGACTCCCTTAGATCTATGTAGTATCCTCCAACTGAGTGAAAATCTAAACTATTCTACCAAGAGACTTCATGATCCAAATCAGTTTCTAATCACAAGTATTTACTCTTTCTGTCTAAAGAGGATTACCAACACCCTAGGTCAACATCCTAGGGTTTGGTTTCTAGAGTACATGCAACTCATTCTCTTTGATATGATGACTCACTCCATGAGTCATTATGGTTTTGCACATACTAGCTTGAAGAAATGCATCAACATCTGATAGAACACTTGTTTCTTGGAAACCTTCCATGATGATATTGATTGTACTCATCCTCTAGGTTGTAGCTAGAGATGTTTTACTTCCTGATGATCCATCTATTCTCGAGTTTCCACGAGCTTCGGGTTGAAGGATAATCAATTAAATATTTGTGACTTTCACAAATAGAAACTGATCTTAAATCCTTATCTAGTATCCTTTGATGGTAAATCAACTTTATCTTCTCCAATGTTGAGACATCAAGACTAACATCCTTGACTTAACATGCCTTTAGCTTATTGTCTTGTCTTAATCTTAAATGATGATCTCCCTCTACTGCATTGAAGTCTCCTTTCAGACATGATCAACCTCCAGGTTGATCAAGAATCTCTCGCAATTTATAAATGGTGAGAATAAACCACCTCCATTTTCTTCAAGTTGATGATCTCCACCTTAGGATAACCATACACCTTCAAGAAACTCATTCTTCAGAATGAACATCATACCTAGATCGTATACGTTTGATCATGATTATGAATTTCCTTTATGAGTGGACTTGAGAGCAGTCTCAAGTATCTTTAGCAACTTTCTTCATGATTATGTTGTTTCAAGAATTGACAAACAAGAACTCATATCAGCTTCTTCTAATCTGAATTCAGGATACATGACCAAAACTCCCTTCCTAGAATCAAAATATCACTACTAGCCATCAATATCCCTCTTTATTCCTTTGTACACGCCTTTGGAATGATTATGGTTTCCATGATGCTGATATCTTCAAGAGCGCAAGCAAGATCAAGAATAGTTCAACCATATATTCCCTCTGGACAACGATCATTTCCATATCTTCCCAAGAATAGGCATTTGTCAACAACATCATAGACACAAGAGCTCCAAGAACTCTTCTCAATCAGAAACACAAGCATCAGAAATCCAACGAACAACTTTAACAGTCTTGAAGCAAGATGTCAACATATCTCCTCAGACATTATCAACGAACACCAACAACATCAGAGAATTCACAAAAGATTTGAAAAACCATCAATAGTTGTTCCCTTTGACCTAGAACTCTCATCCCATTCATGAATACCCTCCAAGTATATCAGAATGAATGATCAAACTAACTTCTCTTGGTTAACACCAGAAAATATCTCCCAAAGATCTCATCCAGTAACAGACAGGATGCTAGCTCTGATACCAATTTGAATTCTTGTACGTAGATCATAAATGTCCTAACCACTTTCCAGGACATTGATCTTTGCTAAGAGTTAAACAAGGCTTAGACGTGCAGACTGATATTCAGCAATATCAACGTATCAACATGTCAGATGTTCCAACATCTTTCTCAACATGTTTGTGCAGTTAGCATAATAGCATGGTTGTATAATTAAATAATGATAAATAAAACCATAATTTGTTAACCCAATTCAGTCGAACTCACCTACTTTGGGGGATCTCAATCCAGGAAGAAGATTACAATATAAGTGGATTATTTATTGTAAAAAACCGACTGTTGTACAGGTAAACACACACCTTTTACCTAACCCTACCCAATATAATCATTATCGTAGAAACTCATCCTTGATACAAGAAGCCTATCTCACTTCCTCATTGTTGTATCCCCATAACGGCATCAGGTTGCACCCAGCAACTCCATCGTGTTGCACCCCCACAACTTTACCATTCACGAAAGCCCCAGCTTTCTATGCAATGTTCATTCAACTCTCTTTGGTTGTTTTCTCTCATTGGATATACTTCAAAGCTTCATCCAAGAATAATATACAATTCATTACCTAATGATTTATGAATCTGTCTCAACAACTATGTCTACCTCATTGTATCCAACCGATACAAATGGTGACTTACAACAGAAGAAAGCCAACGACTTTCAAAATCCTAAACCTTATTTTCTACTTTAGAAAAGTGTTACAAGGATTAGTTATTTTGTCCTAGGTCTAAGGTCTTCTATTTATAATCTTCTGCTAATCCATGGGCTTTAATCTTATGTCTTCTGATTCATTGACCCACAGTTGATTCATTGGAGAGAATCTTAGAAAGATTTAAAGCAAAATTAAATTATCTTTTATAACAGTCCAGGATGTTGAGTCTTCAGGATAACACGTTCCCAAATTTCTTCATCTTTGTTAGTACTGTGTTTTACCAAAATTTAGTCAAACCACTGGAGCTTTCAATTTAAAATGCTTGCGAATTTTTACACACTTTTCTTTAGCAATTCGATTTCGGGACCCGCATTAGATTTACTAGATTATGCTCTATGTGTATTTATTTGCTTCGCATTTGGTTATTTATGGATTTTTTGTCCAGTTTTTTTACCTTTTACATAACATGTTTGAATGTTCTCCCATTTTTTATAGTCTTTTTTCTTATTTATTATATTTTAGTTGATTTAAAAAAAGAAAAATATTTAATATGAAATAATATGAAAAAACACGAGTGATAAGTTTATCACCGATTTAAAAAAATTACTAGAAAAATAATTGTGATCGAAACATTAATCTATAATCTATAATAACATATATAAAGGGAAAACTTGCTCTTTTGGTGTAGCCTCTTCTTTTATTCTAATTATACACTTTTCAGTTGTTTTTTTAATTTTTATTTCAAATTCTCTTTTTAGTAACCGCTTTGAGGTGGTTTGCATATTTTTTTCACATTTTTTTTTATTGTTATAGATAAGTAATTAAAATAAAAATAACATATATAAAATGAACTTGTCCTTTTGGTGTAGCCATTTTCTTTTCTTCCAATTATACCATTTTTTTTTTTTAAAATTTAAACTCTCTTTTAAGTAACCATTATGAGGTGGTTTGCATATTTCTTTTATACTATTATTTTTTTTATTGTTATAAATAAGTAATTAAAATAAAAATAAAAAATAAAAACCTAATAAATATTGTTTATATTTTGATCTGTATATGCATTAATAAAAGCGGACGGACGGACACGAGAGTGTCCATTTGAATGCTAGTAATAAATAAAGGCAAAACATAAATTGGTGTTGTCTTTTTTTCTTCCAAATATATCAGTTTCAATTTTTAATTTAAATCTTAACTTCTATTTTTCAAAATGGTGGTTATGCGAATGTTATCTTTAACTATTTTATAAATATTTAAGTATAAAACTAAAATTAATTAATATATTAATTTAAACTTTAATTTTTCTTTTTCAAAATAATGATTATATGACGATTATCTATAACTATTTTATAAATAATTAAAAATATAAACAGATAAAAATATAATACGATTTATATTTTATAAGCGTGAGTATTAGAAAGAGTGGACAGACGGACAAATATAAAAATATTTATCATTGACAAATATAAAAAGATAAACAAAAGACAGATATTCCAAATACACTAAAAAGTGCGAGTAAATATTTGCCATTTGATTAACATTAAAAAAAATATTTTTATCAACAATACATACAAAAAAAATTGTTATTAATAAATCTAAAACATAATACATATATTTATCGTAATACTTACAAAGACAAAAAAAAATATAAAATTATGTATATTATACATTTGCAAAATCCAATTTTTACAACTTAATACTCGTATTTAATATAAAACCTTGATAACTATAATCATTTCATCAATCATGTTGAAAATACATAGTCGTTCCATAAAATGAATATATATTTTATTATTTTGTTTAACTATAGCTATATCATTTAAACTCTATATTTATCAAATACACTATTTATTATATATTATATTAACATTTAAATTAATATCAATATCTATAACAAACCGTGGGAAAAATCGTTAACTTTTATATCTAAGTTAATTATATGAGGGATTTAGGTGCAGTGGATGCTTTCATTAGTAAAGTCAAATCTCAATGAGCTAACAACCTATGGAAATCTTTTCACGTGGCTATATAGTCATCAGGTGAATTAAAATTATATTTGTTAATTAAGCTTTATATAAACATATGTGGATATTTGTTATGCAGTCCCGGTCTTCTTATCTTCATTTAATTTTATAATTGGAAATTAATTAATATTACTACTAATAAGATGATGACTTCTCCATCTCAACAAAAATATGGGTACTTCTCTCAACATAATCAATCTAACTTAACTTTTAATACTTGATATGTCGATTAATGGTTGTTTTTAACTAGTTTTATGACATATGTCTGTCATCCTTTAAATTTATTCATTTTAAATTGATTTTTTTTATCTCTCTACCAATGTGCACCAATGGGTTCACTTAAGGGGGTATAGTGGATAAACTCATACTTGAGGGAGAGATTATCGGGGAACAAGTGTGAGTTGTAACCATTAATCACTCATTTTGTTCACTATAACAAATAACGTTTTTCATGACGAAATTTTCACCTCGAACAATGGAAAATTGAGGTTCCTTAGGAATAGTACCAGACTTCCTTTTAGATTTCTGAACAAGGATGATGTCTTGAACATCTTCTTCAACATCATTGTCAGGTTCAGATGTAGTTTTTTCTTTTCTTTGACAAAATCTCAACTTTACTCCATGCCTTAGAAGGCCCAACCGCAACAGTCTTCCTTGAGCTTCTCTCAATAATTAAGACCTTTTTTCGTCTATGTTTAAGTCTCTTGGATATACTAGGATTAAGGCGCTTAGCAATGACCTCATCATCTGATGGAAATTCATCAACATCGATGGCTTCATGACTCCTATTGTCTTTATTAGAAGATGTCTCCACATCTTTTTCAGCATTCATAGACTCCAACTCTATAATACCTTGAAGATTCATGGTAGAGTCTTCTTCCCTGGACTCAGTATCTTGATCAACATCATAAACGTTTGCCTTTTCTGGTTCCTATTGAACCCTAATACCGGGAGGTCTAGATTGAATCAGAGACCTCAAATTCTTAGAAATAGAAACATTCATATTCTTTTCCTCATTAAGAGTTTCAACTACCCTTGATATTCTTTTATGAGTTTTAAGCATTTCATTCTTAGTCCTGGGGTTAGGAGAAGATTCAAAAGTTTTAGACATATTACCTGAACCAAGGGTTTTGGCCTTTTTTACTTCAAGTTTTCTAGGCTTTGGTGTTCTTTGAGGAGGGCACAAAATCATGTTTAAAGGAGCAACATTAATAGCTTCATCAAATGAGATATTTAGAGATTGTGCCCTAACCAATGAGGAACCGGGTTCCCTTTTCGATGAGCCCTTGATTTAATGTAGATGATACATCTTAAACGACTTCAAATGAGCACACATCAAATTATTTCTTCTTTTAGGATGATAAGGAGAATAAATTACGAGGATGTGATGGCGGTTTAGAAGATTTTGACAACAACAACCTTGAAACCCCTTTTGTTGGGAATAAGTATATACTTTAATATTCCAATTCTTCATTAATTGCAATAATATTTCTGACAGACAATTCCCCAATTTGTCCCAGTTGTCGTAAAAGGATGTTCTGACATTGGGTCTGACCTTTGTGCAATTCCTCTTAGAATAGCTAGTTTCTCCTTTTTCTCTCACCATACATGTCTCTTTATGCAAGTTTTCTAGATATTTAGTACCAACTATGTAACGCCCCGATTTGATTTTCCCAAATTTTTGTGGAGTCTTTTATTTTATTTGTATGATAATTGTTTTATTTGTGAAATTATCGTGATGATATGATATGTTGAGGAATTAATGTGATAATATGATATGTTGTGTGATTTTACCGTTTTGTGAATTTTTGGGTAAAATTGGATTAAAGGGTATTTTAGATATTTGTTAATTAGTGATAAGTTAGAAATTAGTAGAATTGGTATTTTTGTGAGAAAATGATATTTGGTTGGAAAGAGTAGAAAATAGAAATAGAAAGAAAAGTGAATATAAGAGAGTGAGAAATAATGAAATAGAAAGTTAGAAAAGAAGAGAAAGAAAAAGAGAATAAAGAAAAGGAAGAGAAGAGAAAAGAAGAGAAAAGAGGGAAAGTTGGAAAAGCTTCAAGATTGCTCCTAGGAATCGGTATAATCGGGTAAGGGTGATAAACATTGTTATCTTGGTATTGTGTATGATTATGTATGTGTTTGATTGATTGGGTTTTGGTTTTGATGAAGTTTAGAGAAGATGAATAGTTAGGGTTTGAGAGAAAATGTGAGAATTTGGTAGATTAATCGGTTATAAATCGTTGTAATCAAAGTATGATGTTAGATATATGCTTTAGATCATGTTTATGGATGCATTGTGGAGATTGGGAAGGTTTTGGTAGGTCTGTTCGCAGCTGAGAAATTCTGGAAATCGCAGTGGTCGCTCAGCGAGCTACCCCTCGCTCAACGAAAGTTCCAGGGTGATTCTCGCTCAGCGAGCCTGTAGGTTTTGAGGGGTTATCTGTTTTAATCCGTAGCTTTAGTTTCGGGTATCCGTTTTCAGTGATCCTTATATCGATTCGAAGCTAGAAACGCGTAAATGAATCCTTTCAGTGATCCTTTAGCCGACTTTTACCCGAATTTTCTGATAAAACGTAAATGAATTAATTATGGAAATGTGGGTTGATGTGATGTTGTGTCCATTTGGCAAATAAATACATTGTTTGAATTGAATGTCAATGTATGTTAATTGAATGAGATGAATGCATAACTATATTGTGAATATGTATGCATTTTCAAGAATGTTGTGTGTCATTTTGCATGTAAGCATAATGTATACATTCTTGTGCTGTGGGATTCTTTGTGAATCCGTTGTAGCATCGTGTGCTCATGTGGAGTGTGAGTGATGACTACAACAAGATCGTGTGCCCATGTGGGGTGTGAACGATCGGATTGTGTGCCCGTGTGGGGTGTGAGCAATCCAGAAACATCGTGTGCCCGTGTGGGGTGTGAGCAATGGGTGATTTATTCAGATTGATTGTGTGCCCGTGTGGGGTGTGAGAAATCGGATTGTGTGCCTGTGTGGGGTGTGAGCAATCCATAAACATTGTGTGCCTATGTGGGGTGTGAGCAATGGGGAACATCGTGTGCCCGACAGGGAGTTACTTTTGGTAACAAGCGATGATTCCGTTTGGTTCCTGAGTCAACCTGCTGAAATGTTGAGTCGGTACCGCATTGCATCTGCATAGAGTCGTGTGTCGGTCTCTATGAGTTGCATTTTATCATTTTAATTATGATATACAGAAATAAACATGAATGTGCATATGTTTATTTGGAGTATTATGGAGATGATAATATGTGTGATGAAACATACTTGTTGGTATATATACATGTTTGATATATGTATATGTATGTGATTTATACATTTGTAATGTATATGTGTGATTAAACAAAGCTAGACGTATGTTTATGCGGAATGAATAGAATTGAGGAATAAATATAAATAATGTAAGTTAATGTGAATTAGTGAATTGGTGCATGATGAACATGCTTGATTTGTGTATGTACACGTTGCGATGTGTATAGGTGATAAGGTATGAATTGTGGTGAGAATATGTTTTGTGTGTATTTTATATGTTGAGATATATAATTATATGCAATGTTATTATGATAATGTTTCTCACCCTTCTGCTGTTTTATGATGCTCTACGAGGAATTGCAGAGTAGGTTGCTGGATGGCATATTTTTTTGAAGCTCGTCTTCATCTTTTGGTCGGTCGGCTCTGATATGTAGCACCGGGTAGTTAGGTTGGCTTAGCGCCATTTTTGTGATGCATTGTGTACATGTATCTTTTGGATGGATGTTTTGTATATACATGAATATTGTTGTTGGCATCAAACTTGTTGATATATATATGAATGGAAATATATATATGTTTGAGGTTGTTGAAATGTTTCCGCTGTATAATCATTTATCGTTTGGGAATTACCCTATTGTTGCATATCTGTTGTGAGCAAGTGTTGTATGTTTTTAATTTCAAGCATAATGTGGCATGCCTCTTTTATACCATATTTAATTATACTCTGATGAAATTTTTAACATGTGCCTAAATGATTAAATTGATTATTTGGGGGTATAGAAAGGGGGTGTTACAAACTGCTTTAGTGAATTACATTCCTTCAACCTGAAGATCTTGGAGTTCATTCCTTCTTAATTTGTCTGAGATATCTAGCTGAATATTGCTCCGAGAAATTTTTTTAGGATCATATTCTTGACTTCAACGCCTCCTATTAAGTCCATCTTCTGATAGTTGGTGTTATCTTCCAATTTTGAAACATCCTCTTTGACATCATCATTAGTGTCAGACTTTCAACCTACATTATGTGATGGAATAAAATGATATATTACCTTTTCCTGTGATTACTCCTCTTGCCACAATTTCCTTCATCTTCTCAAGGAGACACTAATCAAACTTCTGATTCCATAATCACTCAACACTATACTTAGATGGCAAATCTTTTAGAGATCCATTTATTTGAGGAGTCCATATGTAGCAGCCACTTCTCGATCTTACTACTTTCATAATGATATTGTTCTCTTTGTCTATGACCAGACATTCTGCCTTGGTAAAATTAACTTGGAGCTCTTTATCACACAGTTGACTGATGCTTATCAGATTTATAGTTAAACGTTTCACAAGAAAGAAATCATCTATCCTAGGAAAACCTGCGTGGCTCATATCTCCCACTCCTTTGATTTCACCTTTTGAATCATCCCCAAAAGTGACATAGTTAGATGAGTGAGTTTTAAGGTTCTTCAAACACTTCTTGACACCATTCATGTGTCTAGAACACCCACTGTCAAAGTACCTGTCATGTCTAGTATTGTCCTTTAGGGAGGTGTGTACTATGAAGGCATTAATTCTTTCTTCAACATTATTCTTCTTTCCTTGGGTAGAATATTGTTTTCTTCTAGACTGACCATCAAATTTGGTATAAACATGTAATTTATAGCAGTAGGGTTTTATATGACCTAATTTACCACAATGATGGTATATCAACCATTTAGTTTTTCTTCTTGACGTGCTTCCTAGTTGTCTTCTTTGATGTTGACTATGAAGGTGTGAGAAAAACACAAGAAAGGGGGGGATTGAATTGAGGTTTTCACTCTTGGCTACTTTTTGCACTTTAATGAGTCGCGTCAAGCTATGTATGCATCGTGGAAGCATAAATAAATTATAACATAAAGCAAGAGTAAAGAACACACGATATATCCTGATTCACTTGAGAACTTCTTAAGCTAGTCCAGTCCACCCGCCAAGGTGATTTTGTCTTAAACAAGGGCTTAATCCACTATAACCAAGAACCATGATTACAATCGCATAGCATTACTATGACTAACCATCTCCACTTAAGTTAGACCGTTCAGGGATCTTGCAAGATATAACGTCTACTTGAGGAGGAACATGCGCGGCGACCTTCCATGACTAACTGCACTACACCAAGTGTCATGACTTCCTGCACGGCCTACAGTCGTGACTAACTGCACAACAAACTGTTGCAACTTCATGCTCCAAAACCAATCGTTCTGAGTTGCATCAGAACCTTAGCCCTAGAACATATCATTAGAACACAGTTCTATGAATGTGCTGACCACTAATTTTCGTGCCTTCCTAAAGTTCTGACCTTCATAGGTCCTTTAGGGAAAGGTTGCTTACAAGAGTTGTGCTTCTTAAAAAGCAGATTGTAAACTCTTTTAAGTACATCAGAAGAACCTAAATACACACTAAGAATATTAAATATTATTCTTTCTCTATTGTGTGTTCTTATGCTTCTTCAAGTTGCTTCTTCATTGAGCACTTGGAGGTTGAAGTCTTCTTCTTCTTCAAAAGCTTTGCTAGCTTGATCTTCGTTGAGATACAAGAAAGATTTCTTCGTCTTAATTCACATAAGAACATTTATGGACAACAACCTATATTCTTCTTCAATCCAATGATCACTTCAGTAGTTGATTTTTTGTTGAAGCTTCCATGATCATCTTCATTGTCTTCTTCGACTTTGCAAGTCTTCTGCAGCATTTGAAGTTAAGAACATTGTGAATTCAAGATCTCTCTGCTTTTAGAAGATTGTTGTCAAAGAGTAATCAGCTAGAAGAGTTGCATATTTAGGTAGACTCTTTGTGGCTTGTTCCATTGTTATCTTTGTTTATCATCATTCTTATGTGATTCTATGACAACATCAACAACATAGTTCAAAAACCATTTGACAACTTGATTATATGTGTTTTCATGAACCTTTTAGTTATTTCAATTAACATCAACACATAAATCAAATGGTTGTATCCTTGATTACTTTATATAGAAGAATATTCATTTTGTGGATAATCAACCAGGTTGGGCGTAAGCAAAACCAACAATGGTTGGGATCCTATCAGGACCTTCAACGGTTGGGTACACTTGTATCAACAACATCATAAAGCATGTGATGTTTTCCTTTTATAGCTAAACATAAAAAGAGCCGTTACAACCCAATTATGCTACTAAGGAATCTGTTACACAAGGAATCAAATAGTACAACCACGTATTGCCCTTTTCCACAATTCAAAGATATTGGAGAGGTAGTGGGATAAAGCATTATCGTACTGTGTACTATTCTTGCCAATGGTAACATTGTGATCTGAACATCAGAGGCTTCTGATTATAAATCAATGAAGCATGAGTTATAGATAATGATACTTGGGTATTCATAGAACCTAAGTATTTAGTCTTCAGAATGAGTTCACATAGAATTGCATTCTTCAGGACTTCAGCACTTGGTTTGAAACCCATGGTCTTCAGAACTTCAAGTCTTAGAATCTTCAAAACTTTGTTCACATAGAAAATTGTCTTCAGAATCTTCATCACTTGGTTCTTCAAAACCACTATTCAAAACTTTAAGTCTTAGTGTCTTCAGAACTTTGTTCACATAAAACACTGTCTTCAGAATCTTTAGAGCTTAGTTCTTTAGAATCTTAATCTTCAAAAATCATAAGTCTTCAGAATCTTTTAGGAACTTGGTCTTCAGACGTTAAGTCTTCAGAACTTAGTTTTTCAAAAGATTAATTTCAAAAGCTCGGCTTCGCTATTTGATTAGAACCATGTTCAGAAAAACATCCACAAGAGCATTGCCAACGCAATATCCGTATCCTTGGATCTTTCTGATTGTGTTTAGATTCAGAAGCACACTTGCTTCTTCAACATGCTTACGACTATTGTTACACATAATAACTTAGCATACTAACATTTGCGTACTTATTCATAATGTTTGTTTGATCTTAATATATAAAATATTCATGATCAACACTTTAACAAACATCAAAACATAAAATAGTTCTTTCATAAAAACTCCATTGTTATCATCAAAACATAGTGATGGAATGCAAAAATAACTTTTGTTCTTACAATCTTCCCCTTTTTGATGATGACAAAACCATGTATTTTGATAGAAAATTTTATATAGGCAATCACCAATCGTAATAGGGTAATAACCGGGTAATCACCAGTGAGGAGATATTCAGAGTTTCTTAGAGTAAGAACTCCCCCTAAATGTGTTATCCCCAAAATTGTATTAATGGTTGATCAGAGTCTCCCCTGATTCCAAGACTTACAGAATACAAAATTTGAGTTGTTCAGAACATATGATACCTTTTCTATACTCATCAGAGTCTGAATAGAACACAAGCCTTCATATCAGAAACTTGTTACTATATTCATAATGTTTGTTTGATCTTAATATATAAAATATTCATGATCAACACTTTAACAAACATCAAAACATAAAATAGTTCTTTCATAAAAACTCCATTGTTATCATCAAAACATAGTGATGGAATGCAAAAATAACTTTTGTTCTTACAATCTTCCCCTTTTTGATGATGACAAAACCATGTATTTTGATAGAAAATTTTATATAGGCAATCACCAATCGTAATAGGGTAATAACCGGGTAATCACCAGTGAGGAGATATTCAGAGTTTCTTAGAGTAAGAACTCCCCTAAATGTGTTATCCCCAAAATTGTATTAATGGTTGATCTGAGTCTCCCCTGATTCCAAGACTTACAGAATACAAAATTTGAGTTGTTCAGAACATATGATACCTTTTCTATACTCATCAGAGTCTGAATAGAACACAAGCCTTCATATCAGAAACTTGTTACTATATTCATAATGTATGTTTGATCTTAATATATAAAATATTCATGATCAAAACTTTAACAAACATCAAAACATAAAATAGTTCTTTCATAAAAACTCCATTGTTATCATCAAAACATAGTGATGGAATGCAAAAATAACTTTTGTTCTTACAATCTTCCCCTTTTTGATGATGACAAAACCATGTATTTTGATAGAAAAATTTATATAGGCAATCACCAATCGTAATAGGGTAATAACCGGGTAATCACCAGTGAGGACATATTCAGAGTTTCTTAGAGTAAGAACTCCCCCTAAATGTGTTATCCCCAAAATTGTATTAATGGTTGATCAGAGTCTCCCCTGATTCCAAGACTTACAGAATACAAAATTTGAGTTGTTCAGAACATATGATACCTTTTCTATACTCATCAGAGTCTGAATAGAACACAAGCCTTCATATCAGAAACTTGTTACTATTAGAAATTTGTTATTGTTCTAAGTTTGATACCAAATGCAATATCACTGCTTGGTCTATCATAACTTCTTCATAATTCTTCAAGTACAAAACACAATACTTCTAAAGTATCAGAGTTTGTCTTGACATAACTTCTTTCTTTGATCTTCATAACCTGTTTCTAAGAATACCTAGTGAACTTGTTAAGTTCCTCGGATAAACATCAAACATCAAACGTTATAAACATTTTATCTCATTTGATTTATTTGAGTTGCATTCTTTAGGTTATTATCAAAATCATCTTTTCATTTCTCCCCTTTTTGACATCATCAAAAAGTTAGAGTATCTCAGCATTTTAAACATTATGATTATGATTTAATGCATATGAAAATGACAAATAAGATTATGCAAAGCACACACAAAAATAATAATATTTGCAGAAACTAAATTCATTAGAGAAGATCATCAAAATAGAAATAAAAAATATTAAACTAAAACAAATTAAGCAAAATAAGCCCTAAGGTTCATCCTATTTGGGCCCAGGGGTTTGGAAGAGGTGGAATCCTTCTGAGTAGTTCTGCCATTCCCTCTTTGAGCTCTTCTATGGCTAAGAAATTTTGATTCACAGTGGCTTCCAATGAATCTTGTCTGGATTTCAGATCTTTGAAAAATTCCATAATAGGTTCAGAGGATAAACTTGAAACAAATAGAGGTTTTCTTTCTTTAGCTTCTTGAAGGATTTTATCTTGTCCTTAGCTTGTTTAATGGATGACTATTTCAATTTAGATAACTCATCAGAGATCGAGTTACAAAACTGAGTCCAATGGTTTCTAAGCCAATTGGATTAGTACTGGATTTGGTTTTACTTGCTAACTTTTGAAATTATTCATTTACTTCCTCCTTAAGCAAGTTGAGAGCTTCATCAAAGGTTACACATGAGGATCAGATGGATTGATCTTCCTAAGTGGACGATGAGATTATTTTCATCCCGTTTAATCCTTTTTTGTCTTGAGTTGAAGATATTTCAACTTGAGTTACTGTTTTGGGAGTTGAGTCTCTTCAAGAAGTTCCTTCAGGAGGGATAGGTGCATTCAAATATTTTTGAGTTAAAAGACTTAGATGAGGTAGAGGGGTCATGAATCTAAAAGATGAGGATTGAGGGAGAAGGGAATTAGATACACCAGTCTGAACCTTAGTATTTAAAATGACTTAAGGTTCACATCTATTCTTCCAAGGGTGACAAAAAATTGTCTTCTCAGAAGGTGTTGTTTCTGGGTTGGGTTTATTAGAGAGGATGGTCCTTCATCATCAATAGTTTTGAGTTTAGCTTTTCTTTTCTCAAAAAACGTCACCTCCGGAAGTTGATCAGGAATGTCTTTCATATTTATCCAGTCTTCTACCTTTTTGTTTTCGAACTGTCCCAGGTAATTTTGTAGATCCTCTGTTATAAATTATGAGACACTGAAATTAGGCATTCCAGTCATTGTGATTTGTTCATCAGCAATGCTTCTATCACAGTTCACTTTGATGAACTTTCCTTTCTCCAGTTTGAGCACTTTTCCATAAGTTTTTCTCAATTTATCTGAATTTCCTTCGACACAAATGAGACCGTCTAATAAGTCTGTTTCAACCAGAATATCTGAAATGATTATGCCATATGGAATGTTCTTGTATTCAGTACTATCTCTGGATTTTTTGATAACGTTCATTAAGAAATTGAACAAAAGGGTTGGAAGATGAATATTAATCCCTTTCAGCAAGAAAAATAGAACTATCTTCTGAATGATGTTGAGCTTATTTAGAAAGTGCCGATGAAACACTATTTCATTCAGAATGTTAAACCATCCTTGTAAGAAGCCTTTTAACAGAGACACTGAATAGTCTTTGGGGGTTTATCAATACTCCATCTTATAGAATAGAACTCATGATAATTGTCTTTAGATGCTCATCTATCTTAGAAACTGTGATTCTTATTCCACTGTTATTGAAGGAAATAAGATCTGAAAAGGTTTTCTCAAAGATGGTAATGTTCCTTCCAAACACAGATGACTTGATAAGATTTTCTTCAATGGTTGCATGAATCCAGAAATCTTTGACCAAGTTAAGATAGATAGGTCCAGATAATCTCTTGAATTAATTTCCATCCTTGGAAGTTTAGTGAGTGTGTTAGATCACATCCATTCTTCTTCAAGTTGTTGAAATCCACTGATGTTTCGTATCTAACCAAAAATTGTTCAACTGGAGTTTAAGGAGTATTTGTGAAAGCATTTGAGTTGAGTTTCTATGGTTGTTTAGGAAAGGACACCATGGAAGAACTTGAAAAGATTTTAGGGTTTAAGGTTTTAGGTTTGATAAGAGAACACAATGTAGTTGTGAGGTAATGTTGTGTGTGTAGTGAGATCAGATGTTTATATATATACATATATATATATATATATATATATATATATATATATATATATATATATATATATATATATATATATATATATATATATTAAATACACAACCAACTAATATACAATGCACGATTTAAAGAAAATGTACAGTTTTAACATTTACCAAGGCATTCAATTAAAACCTAAATGTGTCTTTTCCCAATATTGCACGTCTAGTGAGTGGGACGGATATCACAATCACGTTCACACGATCTCAGATGAAATGACCACATTCAATGTAGTGATTGTTCATTACTCAAAAAGTAAATCAAAAGGTTTTACTCAAAAGATTTACTTAGAGAATAGGAATTGTTTTAATCATGACACTTTCACTTTATTAGAAAGTTCTGATTTAAACATTTCACAACATTAAGACAACTATTGTTCTAACTAAAAACATTTTCTAACTTGGTAGAAATATTTTTATCAGAATATCCTACAGAATGCGTAAAAAAGAGAACATACCTTAGCATTTCATAATTTCTTCCTTATTGGTTCTGATATGTCTTTGTTCTGCTTCTGACTTGATCATATCTTCTGAACATTCTTCTAATTTTCTTCAGACTTGAAACCTTAAAGGTTATGATGAGATACATTCTGAACTTCCATATTTTTTCAAAACATCTTTGGCTCCTTCTACTAGGCGTTTGAGTATCTACAATAGTTCTTGTTAGAGAATAATCACTTAGACATTTTGTCCTTCTGATTGTGATTTCTGACATTCCTTTAGTAGACTCGTTCCAAAGAACTTATGTATCAGAATCATAAGTTAACAATCATCTATTTTACTTCAGAAAATAACTTCCAATGAGCTTGATATGAGAAAGTCAAAGGTGGACTAATCCGTTTCTTGAAAACATCCCATACTCGTTTAGAAATAATCTTCAGCAAAAAAGATTTCATATTTTCTGATGATTTGATTATTGAGCAAAATACATTGATCAATATATTGTATCTAAGATAAGCATTCAACATATGTTATCTGAAGAATCCATCTTGTCAGCTGATTCCGCAAAATCAGTGACTTGCTCAAATGTAATCCATCTGGCTACAATTCAGTATCCTATCAATAACATCAACTGATATGAGACTGAAATTGTAAGTGGATTCACCTAAGGTGTTTTTAATCACACAACAATGGATCTTTATAAGACACTGTTAAGTGTTTGATATCCATTAATAACATAACCAGAGCTATGATACCAATTGAAGGTGTGAGAAAACACAAGAAATGGGGATTGAATTGAGGTTTTCACTCTTGGATACTTTTCGTACTTTGATGAGTTACGTCAAGCTATGCTATGTATGCTTTGCGGAAGCATACATAGAGTAAATCATAAAGAAAGAGTAAAGAACACATGATATATCCTGGTTCACTTGAGAACTTCTCAAGCTAGTCCAGTCCACCCGCCAAGGTGATTTTTTCTTAAACAATGGCTTAATACATGATTACAATCGCATAAAAACATTGTGACTAACCATTTACACTAAAGA
The DNA here is from genome assembly GCA_963966055.1 of Lathyrus aphaca. Lineage (NCBI taxonomy): Eukaryota > Viridiplantae > Streptophyta > Magnoliopsida > Fabales > Fabaceae > Lathyrus > Lathyrus aphaca. The sequence goes on from OZ014519.1 coordinate 169,654,028, forward strand.
TAGAGCATTTAGGGATCTCGCAAGATATAACATCTACTTGAGGAGAACCTGCGCAGCGATCTGTCGTGACTAACTGCACAACACCAAGTGTCATGACTTCCTGCGCGACCTATAGTCGTGACTAACTACACAACACACTGTTGCAACTTCATGCTCCAGAAGAAACTATTATGAGCTGGACCAGAACCTTAGCCCCATAACATATCATCAGAACACATAGTTCTATGAATGTGCTGACCACTAATTTTTGTGCCTTTCTAAAGTTATGACATTCACAGGTCCTTTAGGGAAAGGTTGTTTACAAATGTTGTGCTTCTTAATAAGCAGATTGTAAACTCTCTTAAGTACATCAGAAGAACCTAAATACATACTAAGAATATTACATTTTATTCTTGCTCTGTTGTGTGGTCTTCTGCTTCTTCAAGTTTCTTCTTCATTGAGCACTTGAAGGTTGAAGTCTTTCAAAAGCTTTGCTAGCTTGATCTTCGTTGAGGCATAAGAAGGACTTCTTCGTCATGATTCACATAAGAACATTTCTAGGAAACAACCCATGTTCTTCTTCAATCCAATGATCACTTCAGTAGTTGATTTGTTATTGAAGCTTCCATTATCATCTTCATTGTCTTCTGCGACTTTGCAAGTCTTCTGCAGCATATGAAGTTAAGCACATTGTGAATTTAAGCTCTCTCTACTTTTAGCAGATTATTGTCAAAGAGTAATCAGCTAGAAGATATGCATATTCAGGTAGACTCTTTGTGGCTTGTTCCATAGTTATCCTTGTTTATCATCAATTTTATGTGATTGTAAAAAAACATCAGCAATATGGATCAAAGAACATTTGACAACTTGGTTGTATGTGTGTTTATGAACCTTTCGGTTATTCCAATCAACATCATCACATAAACTAAATGGTTGTATCCTTGATTACTTCATATAGAAGAATATTCAGTTTGTGGATAATCAATCAGGTTGCGCTTAAGGAAAATCAACAATGGTTGGGATCCTATCAGGACCTTCAACGGTTGGGTTCACTCGCACCAACAACATCACAAATCATGTGATGTTTTCCTTTTATAGCCAAACACAAAAACAGTTGTTACAACCCAATTCAACTACTAAGGGATTTATTAGACAAGGAATCAAACAGTACAACCATGTATTATCCTTTTCCACAATTAAAAGATAGTGGATAGGTAGTGGGATAAAGCACTATCGTAATGTGTACTATCCTTGCCAACGGTAACATTGCGATATGAACTTTAGAGGCTTCTTATTATAAATCAATGAATGAAGCATGAGTTAGAGACAAACATACTTGGGTATTCAGAGAACCTAAGTCTTTAGTCTTCAGAACTTGTTCACATAGAACTACGTTCTTCAGGACTTCATCACTTGGCTTGAAACCCATGGTCTTTAGAACTTCAAGTCTTAGAGTCTTCAGAACTTTGTTCACATAGAACATTGTCTTCAAAATCTTCAGCACTTGGTTCTTCAGAACCATTCTTCAGAACTTTAAGTCTTAGAGTCTTCATAACTTTGTTCACATAGAACATTGTCTTCAAAATCTTCAGAGCTTAGTTCTTCAGAATCTTAATATTCAGAACTCGTAAGTCTTCATAATCTTTCAGGTACTTGGTCTTCAGACGTTAAGTCTTCAGAACTTCAAGTCATCCAATTCTTTAGAAGATTAATTTCAGAAGCTTTGCTTCGCTATCTGATCAGAACCACGTTCAAAACAACATCCACAAGAGCATTGCCAACACAATATTTGCATCCTTGGATATTTCTGATTGTGTTCAGATTCAGAAGCACACTTGCTTCTTCAGCATGCTTGCGACTATTGTTACGCATAATAAATTAGCATAGTAGCATTTGCGTACTTATTCTTAATGTTTGTTTGATCTTAATATATAAAATATTCATGATCAACACTTTAACAAACATCAGAACATAAAATGGTTCTTTCATAAATACTCATTTGTTATCATCAAAATAATCATATGGAATGCAAAACAACTTTTATTCTTACAGACTAGGATGTTGAATCATCTCAATTGACATTTTTGCATGCCATTGTTTTTCTTATTATCATCATCATGGTAGCAGAGACCACTACCATCCCCAACATTCTTCCCACTTTGAAGAATATTATTCAGTATGTTAGAGTTGTTATTAATCATTCTCATAGAATTCATCATAGACTCAAGTTTTGAGTTGAGTACTATAATCCCATCTTTGAGATTATAGATATTATTTAAATTTTTTATTATGTCTTCTTGAAGTCTATCAATGAGTTTATGTTGTTTTGTTCCTATTCGAACTACTTCTGCACTTTTAAGCCATAATACTTTAAATGCATTTATAAGCTCTTCAACTGTAAGCTCATCTACCTCAGATCCCTGATAGACCCACGTGAAGGCAATGACTTGTTTGGCAGATTCTTCTTCACTGCCAAATCCATCTTCTGACCAGGAAGCATCTAGACTTTTTCTCCCCCATATGCAGCATGTAGGGCATTCAATTTTTATGTGTCTGAATTCTTCACATTCAAAGCATTTGATCCTCTTCCCTTGATTGTATTCTGGTTTGGTTCTTCTCTTAAGGATTTGCCTTCTGTCGAAGGTCTTGTTCTTGATATCTTGTCTTGGTCTCCAGGTATTTGGTGCCTGATTAAACTGTATTCCATGAGCCCTAACATCTTTAGATAGACTCCCTTTCGTATAATGATTGTTCTCATCTTCATTGGTAATAAAGGCTAATTTTCTTTCTTTCTTTTTAGTCTTATCACCTCTGATTCTGACTTCAAAAGTTTAAAGTGACCGAATAAGGTCATCAACTTTCAGAGTGTTGATGTCATGTGCTTCTTCAAAGGAAGTCACCTTCATGTCGATTCTCTTAGGAAGAGACCTTAGAATTTTTTGAACGAGTTTTGCTTCTGATATCTTTTCTCCTAAACCATCAGACTGGTTTTCTAAATTCATCTTCAAGTTCTCAAACTTGGTTGTAAGAAGTTGAAGTCTTGACATATTTACTCTAGATGTCCCTTCATGAGCAGTCTTTAAAATCCCACAAGCTTGTTTTACAACAATTCACTTACTTATGAGTTTGAATATGTTCTTGTCCACTCCATTAAACAAAGCATTCAATGCTTTGGAATTACCTTGAGCCTTTTTATCATCTTCATCATCCAAGTCTTCTTCGGGTTTGACCACTTCAATGATAACACCATCCTTGTCTTTAACCATTGGGGGATCCCATTCTTTCACAACAACTTTCCAGACCTTACCATCTATTGATTTGAGAAAGGAAACCATGCGGAATTTCCAATAATCATAGTTTGTTTCATCTAGAACCAATGGTCTTCCCACCATTAATTCATCCTTATCCATTATACCAGAAAGTATTGTCCATGAATCGAACCCAAAAACAACGTAGGGTGTCAGCTCCTAATGCCAATTGAAATTCTGGTATAGCAGATCACATATGTCCTATAAGATGTCAGAACAACTTATTTCTGCTTTCTCACACTATGAGCAATATTAACAATTAAATTTGCAAAAAAAAAAGAACACACAATCAATTGTTTACCCAGTTCGGTCTAACACACATACTCTAGGGCATATCAATCCAGGAATGAAATCCACTAAATAGTATTAACTCGAAGTGAAACAAACTCCGGTTTCCAACTTGTCACTTAATCCCTACCCATGCTATATTTCTACCTAAGACACTTCCTAGGTCGAGGTCCTCCTTAATTTCTTAACAATAACAACGTGATCAACAATACACTATATGCTTAAACCCTTTAGAGTACACACTTTACAACTCAATAAAGTTCTCCTACTCATAACATCCAACTTGATCTAAGAGAGGCTCACAAAAACACAAACCCTAATACTTTCTACTTAATTATTTTTCTTGTTATCAACCTTGGTCTAAACCAACCTATTTATAACAATAAAACACACTAGTTTTGAGCTTTAAATCGCAACATTCTGATCCCACAAAATCTGCTAGATATTCTCCAAGAAAATATATATATTTTTTAATCTTTAGTTTCTAAAAACAAATCCTCCCTGGTTTGCATTCTTCAAGCCTTCAATCTCTGAAAATCTTCTCACTTGGAAGCCATCTATAATCACAAATATTCACCAGAATATTCTCTGATTTTCTTCAAAGATAACAATTACTAAAACTGTAAATGAAAAAGATATCGAGTAACTTCTGCTGAGACATCTCCTCCGACATCTTCCAAAAACCTGTTTTTCTTCAAAACATAACACACTCTTCAACAAGTTAGGACACTTTGTCCAGCATGTCCAATATAGGTTGTTTTACCAAAATTACTGCCAACCTCAATAGGAAAAACTAACAGTATTCATTATCCTCCCCTCCAAAAATGATGAATCAAACACATTTGTTTAGACATTCGTTTCATCCATAACAATCAGTGGAACTACTTTCAACAAAAATAAACTTTTCTTCTGCAATTGAAAGGGATACACAATTTTGATTTTTCTTGAACCACGATATTAAATTGTTTCCTAGAATATATGTCTGTCTTCTCACAAATAAACCCATCCTAGGTGTATTTGGAGTAGTCTTAAACATATACAAAAATATATCTCTTCCATCGATGACTCTCAAATTGTGTGGGACCCATAAAATCCATATGAAGTAATTCATAAACATGAGTAGTGGTAAGATGTTGCACATTCTTGTGAGACATCTTGGTTTTCTTCCCATCTTTATAGTCTTTATGTTGGGGTTGGTTGAAGAAGTCCCACATCGCTTACTTTTGTGAATAATTATACGGCTATATATAGGATACAACTTCTTTGAAGTCCCACATCACTTAGTTTTGTGATGGAAAAGGGATTCCAAGACTATATGTAGGATTTAAGTTCTTCATTCCAAGATGCACCAGTATAAAGCACTTTAAGCTTGCATTTGAATTTCTTTATTCTCTTATAATCTTGTATTATAGTGTTGTGAAATATAGTTAAATATTTTTCTTGGAGGGTGTGGCTATACTGGAGGCCTGAGTTAGTTGAGGGTATATTATATGTTTTAACAATTTTCACATAGTGTTCTTCTCTAGCTGTCTATTGACAACAACCATGATTTTTTATCTGGTTTTGGAGTTTCCACTTTATGTTCTTGTGTTGTGTTTGTGTTCCTCTTTCTTATCTATGTTTTATTTTTTCTCCAACATTTTATAGATTTTACCTTCTTCAATCTTAAAATCAGGTATGTAAGCAAATGCCTTTTCAACGTTAATCTTCCACATACTTATGATATTCAGGTGCCCAAGTTTCCTATGCCAAAACTTAGTTTTTCCAAATTTAAATATTAGATTGGATTGATGTTAATTCCCATTAGAGGTTAACCATATGTAACATTTGTTTATGTATCTAGATCCCTTCATGAGTTGAGTGTTTTGTCGTTTGTAAAAGTGCATTGTTTGCTAATAAAAATGATGTTTAGTTCGTGATGACATAGTTGCCTAATACTAATGAGATTAGTAGTAAGACCATTAATCAACAACACATAATTAAGACAACAAACACCGGGATATTTAAAATGACCCTTTCATACAACTTTTCCTTTAGCTCTATCACAAAAAGTAACATAGATTTTGGAATATTGTTTGATATTCACGAGATAGTTTCTTTCTATAGTCATTTATCTATAAGAACCACTATCAAAGAACCAGGCCCCTCTAGATGAAACTTTGAGTGAGGTGTAAGCAATGTTAACCTGGTGCTTCGGCTTGACACTCTAAAATTATTGAGAACAGGGGTGACACTTCATACTCCACTAGGGATATACTTGATTTTGATGAGTTTTTTTAGCATAAACTCTATATAAGAAAGGACTAATGTGATCACGTAGACTACTAAAATGACATACCTAGGGATGCTTGATGATAGGATTCTCGACTAAGGGATTAATATGTTTGTAATAATGAGTGGTATGTTATTGTGACATTATACGAGACATCATGGTTTCTAATCTCTATGAATGAGGAATAAATGTAGTCTTTCGCAATCTTTTCATCGACATTGAAAGTTACTACTTTTCAGATTCAAATGTTGATTTCTTTAACATTTAAAGATACATTGTTCCCATATCTTATATCAAGTCTTCTCATAACCTTGCTAAAATTCTTAGCTAGCAAGGAAATAGATTCAGTAATATTTTCAGTAGTGGCATTAGATACATGATCTCCATAATCAATAATATTGGCTTTAAAAACTACTATTTTATTATTCTTTTCAGAATAGATCCTCACTTCCTTGATATTGTTCATCTTAAACAAAAAAGTAACCCTAGAACAAACATAACTAGAATAGGGGGCTTACTATGATGCCAAATGAAATTATGTTTGATCATAAATAAGATATCACACACAATATTGAAACAATGTGTAAGACAAGATGATCTGAATTAATCAATAAATAATTAAACAAATAATAAATAAAAGAACACAAGGAATTGATAACCTAGTTGCTACAAGAACCACCTATGTCTAGAGAGCAATAGCCTAGAGAAAATAATTCTCTAATTATAAGTAGTCAATAATACATAACAGTCTCCTCTGAACACTTTTAACTCACTTTCTTTTTTATTACTACCAGTGAATTTCAACTCAAACTCCTCAGAATTTAAGTTCCCCTCAATTTCACTCAAACACACTATAAAGTGTTTAAAAGAATCAATATTATGGACATGATAAACTTCAAAAATGCAAAACAAAAACTCCATCTCTCATAAGTAGTCATGAATAACAAAGGACAAATTTTTACAAAAAAAAACATACTACAATACTCAAACAATTAATCTCTCTGAATGTGCATTGTTTATGTTGTCTTGTTACTCCACGAGGGAACCCGATATCCTTATATAGAGATATAGAGAAGACAAACTAGCTAGAAGTCTTTTAGGTTCAAACAATCCATAACATATCTATAACACCCTAATTTTTGCCCTAAGTTTTCTTCGCATTTTCATCTGCATCTTGCATACGAACAAGATCGCAATGGTTGCTCGGTTTCTTCTCGGGTGTAGGTTTGTATCTCACAGGGGATCACCGTTGCCTTTAATTTCTTTTATTTTATGTTTACTAACTGTTCTGGGCAGGCCTAACTCCCAGAATTGGGCCAAGCAAAGTGGCATTATGACACGCTCGGCGTCGAGCACCACGCCAAGAATAACGGTCCTTGTCGACAAAAGCCATATCGACCAGGATGAAATCCCCCAACGGCTAGTATTGACCCTTAACTATTCGTGCGGATTCCGCGATCCGCGCCAAACGGTTTGAACCAATAATCATCCACCAAGACCAGTATAAAAACCCTCTCATTTGAGAGGGCCAGATATTCAATTCTCTGACCTTAATTCTCGTACTTGCACACTCTTTGCTTAGTATTTTACTTCAGCATCAGAGTGCTTTGCAGGTACACCCCCTCCTCTCCTCATCAACTGTTCTTCAGCAACGCTCGACGCCAGCTATATCGGATCCTGATCTCCAGGTACGATCAGGTGGCGCCGTCTGTGGGAATCACTGATTTCCCCGTTCTTCTCTCTCAAAATCTTTAAGAACCAAAGTTTTTACCAAGATCCATGGCTACTCGAGACAATAATCCGGAAAATCGGTTGAACGACGACATGCTCCTCACGCAACGTGAGAGCCCCGGCCACCCTTGACACTTTCTTATTGAAAGCCCAAGCTTACATCCAATATGAGGAAAAGCAGGCGGCTAGCTCCGTCCTAGACGCCCGGCGTCGCGAGGACGCAAAGCCCAACCAGGTCGATGAACCCTCGATATCACGTCGGGGATGAGACAAAAGAAAGGATAATTGCCCCCGGGAACTGCGGGAGCACAGAGGACCCGTCAGTCGGTTTCATGAATATACTCCCCTCCTGGTCTCTAGGGAAAAGATCCTGTCTGAATGTGCCAACTCAGAATTCATGCAAGTAGGAGTACGCTTTCCGAAGCAGCTGCCTAGCAAACCGGGCACGAACAAGACGAAGTACTGCAGATTCCACAAGAGTCACGGCCACAATACCGAAGACTGCATCCATCTCAAAGACGCAATCGAGATACTTATTAAAGACAGGCACCTCAAACAGTTTACCAAATCTAGAGACACCCCTCGACAAGAAGCGCAGGAGACTCAGAAGATCGAAGAGGCTGTACCCATACCAGCAGATGCGAACATGCAGGTTGCCCTGAGCATCTATTGCCCGGAAGATTTCTTCCTGCCCGACCACACGGGGAGTCCAGGATATTTTTCCTCCCACAGCCCGTGGGAGACCTTTCCCTCTGCAATGGTCATCTCGGGGGGAGGTTTTAACAAAATCATGGTCGGATCCGTAAAGAGGAAATTCGACACACTGATCGCGAAAGGCCCTGCCCAGAGCGCGACCCTGGACCCCCCAAGAGAAGGCTCAGTACCCCTTGCTTTTTACCGGGAGGAACTCTTAGGAGGAGCACCAAATGCCAGCATCCCACTACTCATCCGTGCACGGATGGCAAATTTTGATGTGAGGAGAATCCTGGTGGACCAAGGTAGCTCCTGCGACATCATGTACTCCCAATTATTTTCAACACTCCAGTTGAATGAAACACACCTGACTCCATACGTCGGATCAGACTTACAGGGTTTCAATGGAGCAGTCTCCCGACCATGGGGCTACGTCGATCTCTTCGTCACCTTCGGGACATCTGAAACCGCTAGAACTGTTCGCGTCTAATTCCTGGTCGTAGACTGTCTGTCGTTGTACCAATGCATTTTGGGACGACCGACATTGGCCGAGTTGATCGCTGTTCCATCCACCGTTCACCTAAAAATGAAGTATTATACTACTTCGGGCAAAGTCGCTACGCTACACGGTGACGTTGAAGCTGCCCGCCGATGTTTTGAAGCAGCATCCAGAGGTCTCAGCTCGATATCTTACCAACCAAACCCTTCAGCACTGACTTTTTCAGATACTCCACAAACATCCAAGGCTTTTCCTCAGGTCGACTCAATCGATCTGGACTGCAGGTTCTCAGATGACGACGAGGGCGTTCGAAGGCTGACCGATTCACTTTCCCGGCCAATTCCAGACGAAGAATTTGAACTAATTCCTTTATGAGATGATCCGGCTCGGTGCGTCAAGATCGAGGCCCATCTGCCCGACTTGGCGAAACGGAAATTAGAAGCATGCCTCAAGGGAAACGCGGATCTGTTTGCTTGGAGCGTCGCATAAATGCCAGGGCTCGACCCCGAGACGGCTTGTCATCACCTTTCCATCGACCCAACACACAAAGCGGTCACTCAGTGTAGGAGGAAGCAGTCAACCGAGAAAACTAAAGCGGCTGAATCTGTTGTTAAAGACCTCCTAGAGGCAAATTTTGTAACTGAGGCCAGGTATACAACCTGGCTCTCAAATGTTGTACTTGCCAAAAAGTCTAGCGGAAAATGGAGAATGTGTGTTGACTATACTAATCTTAACCGGGCATGCCCGAAAGACGCATATCCTTTGCCCAACATCGACAAACTGGTCGACAATTCGTCCGATTTCAAACTATTGTCCTTTATGGACGCCTACTCGGGGTACAATCAAATACCCATGGCCGCGTCTGACAAAAAATACACGGCCTTCATGACCAAATCGGGCAACTATTATTATAACGTTATGCCCTTCGGTTTAAAAAACGCGGGCGCGACATATCAACGCATGATGAACAAGGTATTTCGGGCAGAAATCGTGGACATGCTTGAAGTATATATGGACGACATGATCGTCAAATCCCAACAAGAGACGGACCACGCGTCCCACTTGCGAAAGGTATTCGATCAAGCCCAGAAGTGCAAAATGCATTTCAATCCCGAGAAGTGCACGTTTGGGGTCCGAGCAGGGAAGTTCCTCAAATTCTATTTAACTGAACGAGGTATTGAGGCCAATCCTAACAAATGTCGGGCATTCACAGAACTTCCTACTCCTAATTCTAAAAAATCCATACAATTGTTGAACGGGGTCCTCGCTTCCCTCGCACGATTTGTGGCAAAATCCGCTCAGCACACCCTCCCCTTTTACAAACTTCTCCGCAAAGAGGCCACCTTTGAATGGAAGGAAGAGTGCGAGCAAGCCTTGTCCCACTTGAGAAGGGCATTATCTGAACCCCCTGTTTTGTCCAGGCCCAAAGAAGGGGATACGCTTTACCTCTATCTCGCCGTAGCAAACGAGGCCGTAAGCGCACCCCTTATACGCGATCTACCCGAGGGACAGAAACCTATCTACTTTACGAGAAAGGCGCTCCACGACCCCAAACTTCGATACCTCCAGGTAGAAAAGGTGGCCCTGGCCCTCCTTTTTGTAGCCAGAAGACAACGACATTATTTCTTAGCCCACACCATCATCGTGAGAACAGACCAACCCATAAGACAATTACTTGGTCGACCGGATATGGTCGAGCGAATGCTAAAATGGTCATTGGAATTGTCCGAATTCGACATCAAATTCGAAGGGAGACAAGCTCTCAAATCTCAAACACTAGCCGACTTTGTAGCAGAGCTCACTTTCGCCGAGCAGGAGCCGAAATCTCCATCCAAATGGACCATCTTCGTAGACGGAGCATCTGGCCCGACGGGTAGTGGAGCTTGAGTTATCCTAGAAAACAAAGAGGGAAGCATCATCGAAGTATCTTTAACTTTATCCTTCCCCACATCCAACAACCAGGCGGAATACGAAGCCTTCCTGGCAGGCATACGACTCGCGACCGACCTGGAGGCAGAAGAAATCACAATTTGCACAGATTCCCAGCTGGTCGCTAGCCAAGTCCGAGGAGATTTCCAGGCCAAAAATGACAATATGGCCGAATACCTGGCCCTTGTAAAAGACGAACTAAAATGATTCACAAGCGTAAAGGTCAAACACGTCCCGCGAAAGAATAATACCCGAGCTGATATCCTTTCCAAGTTGGCAATCACTAAAAGAAAAGGAAACAACAAGTCCGTTATACAAAAGTGATACCCCGACCAAGCATTGGAAAATCTTCAACCCACCTAGACATTAATCTCATAGGCGACGCCAACTGCTGGATGACCCCAGTGTTTAACTACCTGACCAAGGGTGAGTTACCAGCAGACCCAAAAACGGCCAGCACTGTGCGTCGAAGGTCGTGCTCGTACTCTTTGGTCGGTGGGCATATGTATCGCCGAGGTTTCTCCACGCCACTCCTCAGGTGCGTAGAGGAAGAGAACGTGTCACACGTACTATGAGAAGTCCATGAAGGAATTAACACACAACACCCAGGCAGACGATCATTAGCCCAAAAAATTCTCCGGGCAGGGTACTATTGGTCGACACTCCAGCATGACGCGAAAGAACACGTAAAAAGATGCGACAAATGCCAACGACACAGGGACGTACACGTAGCACCCCCTACCGAGCTAAAATCGCTATCTTCCCCGTGGCCATTCGCGTGGTGGGGGATCGACATCTTAGGGCCATTCGTTGTCGGATCTGGCCAAAATAAATATCGCATTGTGGGCGTCGATTATTTCACCAAATGGATAGAAGTTGAGGCCTTGGCCAAGATTACTGCACTCAACATACTACGCTTCTTTAAGGGGAGCATTCTCACTCGGTTCAGGGTACCGCTCTCCATTGTAACCGATAACGGTACCCAATTCACCGATAGACATTTCAAAGAATTTGTTGCTTTAGTAGGAACAAAATAGCATTTCGCTTCGGTGGAGCATCCCCAAATCAACGGACAAGCAAAAGTTGCAAATAGAGTAATCCTAAGAGGTCTGAAACGGAGACTAGACGAGCACAAGAAACACTGGGTCGAGGAGTTACACAACGTACTTTGGGCATATAGAACCACTCCCCACTCAATGACCAGTGAATCCCCGTTCCAGTTGGCATATGGGACCGAAGTAGTAATTCCTGTGGAAATTCACATCCGATCCAGATGGACAGAGTCCCCAATGGACCAAAACACCAACTCCGAAGCTTTAAGAGACGAGCTTGACCTGTTTGAAGAAATCCGATCAGAAGCTACTCTCCGAGAGGCCACTCTCAAACAGAAAATAGCAGCTCGGTACGATTCTAAAGTCATAAGACGAGCATTCGAGATGGGTAGTCTCGTTCTAAGAAGAAATCACAGAGATTCCCGCGAAGGAAAACTAACGCCTAATTGGGAGGGCCCGTATCGCGTCCGGGCAAAAACCGAAAATGGGGCCTATTATTTAGAAAATCTTCACGGGGAAGAACTTGCTCGGTCGTGGAACGCCGAGAAGCTCAAGCAATATTACAGTTAATTACAGAGTCACCTTGCTCGGCTCTTAAGCGAGGAGCAATAAGTCCGACTAGACCTGCGTGCCCAGGTACAAGCACAGCAGCCCAAATAACATAATTATCAGGATCTTCTTCCAAGGGAAGGAGGTGACTGTTGCACAGGAGAATACTCAATCGAGTCCGATGTTTCCTATGTACCACGACCAGGAAGAACCCCAGCTTGCGATGGGACGTTCAAGCCTCGGAGCCCAAGTTATTATCTTGGCCCGGGTACCGACCAGGAGCCAGACTCCAACATCTGGTTGGTCCCCCAAACCAACAGATCACAAACACACACCCCGTATATTCCTAATCACATTTAATCATTATAAAGATGTCAAACACTTAACGTTTATAGAAACATAAAAGGAAGAAAGTCCTCCGACAGACGCACAGTTAAAGAAATACTTGTAAAATAAAAACATTGTGGTATAACAAAAGACCACCAAGGTCGGGTAATTTTACTAAGAGATTGCGACCCCGAAGGGCTGACTTGTTCATAATTACACACAAAGGGGACCACGTCCCCGAGAAAAACAAAAAACACAATAAATTACAAAGTAACGGTGCGCAGGCCAAAGTAATTCCCCTCCCCTTATGGAGCACCGGGTTGACCTTCGCTCTGAGGCAGCTGCACTTCTGGTTGGTCAGGCTGAACAATCACCCCGGGATGGGAGTCCTCCACAATCAAGTCCGAGGGGACCACTATCTGACCATCCTCGACTTTGTAGAGATAGATGATGCGGCCGGTATCCAAAGCCAACTCAGGATGAAGAGCTCGTATCTGGTCCACAATGTTTTGGAAACTAAGCTCAGTCGACGAGTTCAGATCTTCCATGTCCTGGTCGATCCGTGCAGGGAACTGAGCCCTAGTCACCAAACTCTTGGTGTCAATATCCTCATCATCCTTTGGGAAAAAGGTGTCCTTCAGCATTTTGCTCTGGTCCAAGGCCCTCCTCTTATCAACCTCCAGCTTGGCAATAATGTTCCCTCGATCGGTCAGCTCCTTAGCAGAGGCAGCGGCTTCTTCAGAGGCCGTAGCCAACTTCCTTTTGGCAGCAGCCAAGAGCTCCTTCAGCTTCGCCACCTCCCTTTCCTGCCCAGGGTTCCCTTCGGCCGTCAACCAGGCCATAGACAAGACCCGCATAACTGCGCTCGCATCTTGGGCTAAAGACAAACACCGGGCAGGGCGATCCATTGCCTCAACGAACAAAGAATCCGCCAGATCAACCTCCATGCTCGTCCCTTCAAAATAATTTCGCTTCACAAAGTAAGGTGGCAGCACATGCTTCGGTTTGGGGGGAGCATTGGCCGTCAAGTCCACGGTCGCTGCAGATTTATGCTTCTTCATGAGCGAGCCAGTAGACGCGCTCGGAGACCCTTGAACCAGGGGGCCCGACCCGGAGCCGCTCGTTTCGGTCAGCTTGGTTTGGACGACCCGCGACCTCTTCTTTTTTTGTTGACGCAATCGCTCCTGGATTTTGTCTAGGGGGTTCGACATGGAGCCTACAAAGAAAAAAGAACACACAATATTAGTCACGGATGCCCAAAATTATAAAAACATAATAACAAGAAGAAATAAAAACAAATACCAAAGAACTCAGACACTTCTTGCCCGGTGTTACACGCCATTAGGTCTCTGACGTTTATCAAAGGACGCTCCACAGCCTCTCCCCCGTCCCGATCCAACATTATCTTACCCTCCCCGTCCAGCAGAGGAGTCAGGGTAAAAGGAGCTACCAACTTCCTAAAAGCCTCAAAGCTGGCCGCATCGTCCTCGTTAAGAGAGTCCCCTACTTGGACAAACTCACTAACCGGGCATCCGTAGTGAGAGTAAATCCACGATAAGGGAAACAACCAGAGCCTCCTCGGAATCACCTGCCCTCGGTCATCGGTATCCACCCCCAGGAAACTCAGTGCCCTCACGGCTTCCGCGCTCGCCGACTTTACCAAAAAATAATCTGTCTTGAAAGCCCGAATAGATTTTGAGTGAGCTTTGAAGATCTTGGTCCGCTGTTTGAAGGAGATAAATCCCTTCCGGTCGGTCCCCCGCCCTACCTGGTGCTGCAGCGAGAACAAGCGAAAGAACAAGGGAAGCGTGGCCCCAACACCCAGATGGGCGCACGTTACCTTGAACACTCTCAAGAACGCATAAGAGTTGGGGTGTAGGTGAGAGGGTGCTACACCCAAGTGCCTGAGCACAGAGCAAACCAGATCACTAAAGGGCAAGGTTACCCTTGGGATTGCGGTCGCGTACTCGTACATTGAAAATTTACGACCGCTAAAGTCTGAAAATATCTGGTCGTCATCCCCCAGGCAGGTGACGACCCAATCCTCCGGATCGCCAACAATAGACAAAGGCTCCGCGCGAGGCCTCTGTCGCTCCCACCAAATGACACCCGGTCAAGAGGGGTACAGACGCGAACGGCCGGCGAAAGGAGGAGAACACACAGGGGTGAACTCAAAAGAAAAGAGAGTCGCCAGCTAGGCATTTTTATCCCGAAGGAAAGGTAATGCTGCATAAACCTGAGAAAAGAATGGATAAGACGGTCGCGAACTAGAGAAACTGAGAAAGGGGGTTGGTTACAACCTGGGAAGGTATTAGCACCCAGATTGTCCGTCGTACTCGACGAGATCCATGCTTGAAAGATTTGTGTTTTAAAGGGGTAGTGTCAGTGCTATTTATGTGCAAAAGGTGGAAAAGAATGCAAGTGTCAGTGCTGGAAAGAAGTGTGAAGTGAATAAAAAAAGTGTCAGTGCAAGGAAGGGATATGAAGCTCAAGACTATGAGGCTTAAAGAATAATGCTGGAAGGAGGGGGAATATACAGAAACTTTTGTTCGATAACTGTTAAGTTATGCCTACGTATCCTCTCGTGCAATGAGGAAGTCAGAACACCGTAGTTCGACTCAAAGAGACTGAAAGATAAATTGACTGATGAACTGCTTACTTGTCTATGCTCAAGTGTATGACCTGTCTGGCTCAGGTGCAAACTGTCTTGCATTAGACGAAAGAAGCAAGTTCTCGTTTGTGAGTGAAGATGATGAGAAAAGAATCCCGAAGGAGGCGATTATTGTTTTTTTTGTGTTTTCAATCTTTTATTGATTTTGGAGTTTGTCATAAGTTAATGAGCTTAAGCCTAAACCAAGGGTTAGTAAACTCATCACATCCTCCCTCTGATTAGGGGTAATGAGAATACCTTAAGCATGAAGTAAACACCTCACACTTAATCACCATGATGTAGGATTAAGATCATTAACCTACTTGCCATTATTTAGATGTTTTTGGTATTTTGTTTAGTGTTAAGTAATGAGTTTAAGCCATAATCAAGGATTTAATGACCCATTACACCATCCTAATAGAAGGATAATAGATGAGAACATTTAAGCTGAGGAAGGCTCCTCAACTTAATCCATGATTAGGGATTAACCTTATGACGAAACAAGGCCTTTATTAAATGGATTTTAGTTAATGATAAGATGAAGAGATGGATTTTATGATTTGTAAGACAACTTGAGGGGGACTTGTCCATTAACACTAGGGTTAGTCCTTCTTAACCAATTAAGGAAGAATTAGAACCCTAATGCAAGGCCCAAGTTACAAGTTTGATGTCTTGATGATTATTAGATGGATTGATTAAAGGATTTAAACACATTAAGGGTTTAACACTTAGGATTAAAGTTATACACTCCATCCTAATAGAAGAATGCAGGCATAAGCTTAATGGGGGACTAATCAAACCCTAATTGTGATCATGCTTGGGTATCCCTAGGGTTTATGAGGCTTGCAAGAAGATCTTCAAGAGAAAAGCCACCAAGAAAGAAGCAGATGAAAGGAGGAAGAGGCAGAAGGAGCAAGTCAACTTACTTCACTTAAGAAGCTAAGTTGCTTGAAGAAAGAAAGTGAAGAGAGAACATGAGTGAACAAGCTCACTCTAATCCACAAGTAAAAATGCAGAAAGGAATGTAAAAGAGAGATGAGAAAAGATTATGAGAAGTGAAGGCAAATTCACTTCTCAATGACTTACCACCTGAAAAGTTAGCAACAAGGAATGAAATGAAATGAGAATGAGATGGAATGCCATGATGCAAACCAAAACCAGAGGCATAAACATGATGTTAATGATGCTAATAGATGATGCAAACACATGTCAAGAGTTGTGGATGATCATACAAGAAAGAGGATGCAAATGAAGTATGTTTTGAACCATGAAAGCTCATGAAAGTTTATGAAATGGAATGAATGCATACCATGGCAAATGAATGATGAAATCATCAATCATGATTCTAATATGTTCTAAGATGTTTTATATGTCATGTTGATGCACAAAATGTCATGGCAGGTTCATGAATGCAAGCATATGGAAGATGAATGCAAATGAAGGCAAAAATTAGGGTTTACATACAATATGCAATGCAAAATTCAAAATCAGAAGCAAATGACATGATAAAAAATTGAAAATGGGATCAAAGGAACCCTAACCCTACACAAGTTCACTGCCCAAAGGAGGGGACCTAACTCTTAACCTAATGGGGGTTATGATTTTCTCAAGTTAGCTTGGGTTTTAAGGCACTTCAAAAGGAAAAATGCACATCAAATTGAAAATGAAAGATAAATTCAAACCAATTTTACCCTAGAAACTGCATGATATGAAGAATGCAATGCAAAAAGAAACAACATCAAACTCTTCATGGTTAGGCAGAATGAATTTTTCTAAGTTAGGACAAAAATATTGCCTTTTAAGAACTTTAATTCCAAAGAAATATGTCAAGAACCAAAAAGAAATTTGTTTGAAGAGTTTGATAATGTTTCTAAATGTGTTAAAATGCAATGTGAATTTTTTTGTGATTTTTAAATACCTAAATGCATTTTTTATTAACTAATTTTCATTAACTAATTAAAAATAAACATTTAAATGATTTAAAAATAATTTTTAATGCAAAAAATAAATATAAAAATATTTTTCGGTTCTGAAAATTATTAAAAGATTTGATAAAAATTTTCAGAATTTTTTGATGTAATTTACTATTTTTAAAAATTCGTTGAAATTAAATACAAAACAAATGAAATAAAAATGAATTAAATGAATAAATGAGAAAGTCAGCCAATCCAAGGGCCCAGGTTCAAACTTAAAAGGGAGGGAATTGACTTCGCGCGCTATCCAACGGCCAGAATTCAAACTACGCTAATTATGTAATTAACCCTAATCTGAACCCTAATTACTTTCAGGTGACCGGAACAGTGTTCCGGTCATCTTCTCCGGCCAACCAAATGTGCTATCTCACTCCATACGCAATCTTAAGCTCTCTAACTCTCCAGAATCAAACATCTAACAACCCTAAACATGAATCCAGCCCTAAAACTCATTTATTTTCACTCAAGATCAAGAATCAAAGCCAAACGGAAAATACGCAGAAAATTTCAGAGGTTCAATACATGCTTAATACTTGACCATTTTCAAAACTAAACATATCAGAATCATCAGTGAATCATGGAGAATCAATTAGAAACTTAAAAACACATTTCTGGAAAATTTGTTCTTGAGGTTACCTGAACTGAAGCTTTCGAAAATGGTGCTTTCTAGCCAGTTCTTTGCTTCAAACAAGCTCCAATGATCCTCCCCAAGTGTTTGTGATGCTTAGCTGGAGTTTATATGGCCTCAAAATGGAAATGGCAGAAGTTCAGTTTGTGGAATGTGAAAATCGTATTTTTGATTGTGGAGGTTTTAGGGCCAAATGAAAGGTGGGAAATGATCAGTGGATCATGGTGAGTTGAATGGTGAAAGAAACTTGAAGGTTTGATGGTTGAATCAAGAGATTCGAAGGCTTTTGCAAATTTGAGGATTTTGGAGTGTGCTGATTTCTTGGAGTTTTAGGTTGTGTTGTGTTGTGCTTTTGCTTGGTTTTGATCCACATAAAGAAGTGTGATAGGTCAGAGAGTGGGTGCTGGCCTATGTTGATTGGTATGGGCAAGTTGCCAAAATGTCAAAAGTTGGTGTACTTGAGGTATGGGTCATGGCAGGCCAAGGACAATGGGGTGTCCTGCGCAGCAAGGATCAAGGAGTGTCATGAAATCAGATTTTGTGAGCTGTGGCAAGTGGATGAAGGAATTTGGATCATTTTGCAACTTTGTCCAACTTTGGCCCCTTTTTGAATTCTTGAAGTTTAAGGCATGGAACTTGAGAAATTCTTGGGCCAATCTGAATTTTAGGTCATACATGATGTTTGTGTGATGGTTAGAAGCTGATTTGAAGTCACAAAATGCTTTGGCAAGTGTTTTTGCAAGTTTCCCTCTTTGGCACATAAGTGAAAATTTAGTGATTTTGTCCAACTTTGCAAGGCCATAACTTTTGTTCTAAAATGAATTAGAATGAGTTCTTGTACTTTTTGAAAATGGGAGGATCCAATCTACAACTTTCATGACCAAAGATTTTTCATTTGAACCAATTTTGGATCAAAAAGAGGAGGTTGAAAAACTTTCCCAAAATGGCAAGTTTACATTACAAGTCACTTTCCCAAAATGGCAACTTTGCAAATGGCTTGAAATTCTTCAATTTTGTGAACTTCTAACATCTTCTAAGATCAAATAAAGATCATAAACATTCAAAATGATGGAGAATATCCTTTGGTTGGATGATTGGGGGCCTCAGATGCCCTGATTTTGCACTGACTTACTCAAGAAGTCATATATTGATCAGATGCCTTCCCCATTGAATTTCTTCATGAAAATTGGTATGCATGATCCTTATGACATATAGAGACCAATAGAAACAAGAATGACCAAAAAATTTGGAGTTATGGCCTCTGAAACCAAAACCCTAATTCTAGGTCATCTGTGCAGTTAAGCTTGACTCTGTTTCCATGCCTTCTTCAGTTCTTGTGATTTTGACTTCCTTGATCTTGGGAGGATAAAATATGATGCTTGAACATACATGGACCCTCTTGAGATGAATGAAGACCTTTGGAGTGGCTCAGATGGCCCTTGGATTGCTCAGATCACAAACCCTAGATGCAGATGAATTTGAACCAATGCAGTGAAGCAAAAATGTAATATGAGATGATATGATTGAACTTATGCAATATGAAAAGAATCACAAACCATGGTGAAATGAGTGAGGGGAAATTTGGAGTGTTTACAGCTGCCCCTATTCAAACATGAGTTAGCTATGCAGGATGTAAGCAACGGCTTAACAGGCAAACAAGATAACTTGTGGTTGAATACCAAAGACAGTCCAAAATTTGCACTCACTGAATGAAGAATAAAAGGGATATAGATTGTAAAAGGGATTAAAGTATGATTATAAAGTGCGGGCGACGGAGGTCGACCGTCGAGCAGAGGACGATTGCTGGGGACAAAGCGATGACGGGGACGGCCGACATGCTGGGGAAATAAAGGTATCATGATGGGGACGATCATCAAGTAAAGTAATAGGACTATCTGGGGATTGAAGGTAAAGGCAATGATGGGGACGGCCATTAGGTTTGAAATGAATGATGAGGGACGGTTATCAAAGGTGAAGGACGATCACCTAGCAGGGGACGGCTGCTCTGTTGGGGATAAGGATGAGGGACGGTCATCCAAGGTGAAGGACGATCACCTGGAAAGGTACGGTTGCCAAAAGTATCACGACATAGGACGAATGCCGGATGGAGAAGGTCGACGATGGGGACGGCCATCGGGTAAGCATGATGAAGGACGATCATCAAGAGGTGAAGGACGATCACCTAGCAGGGTACGGCTGCTCTCGGGTTCTATCATGACATAGGACGAATGTCAGATAACAGAATCAACGATAGGGACGACCATCAGCTAAAACGATGAAGGACGATCATCAAGAGGTGAAGGACGATCACCTAGCAGGGTACGGCTGCTAAAAATATCACGACATAGGACGAATGTCGGATAGGAAGGGGTTCTAATGAATAGAGACTCCACTAGGGATGATGAAGGACGATCATCAAAAAGGTGAAGGACGATCACCTGGTAGGGTACGGCTGCCGGAAGGTATCATGACGTAGGACGAATGTCGGATAAAAGGAGATAATTTATCAAGATTTGCCGGGAATTCTTCTGGGGAATGGTAGACACAGACGAGTGTCTAATTTCAAGAAAGCAAAGACATAAGTGTCCGACACGGTGTATAGATTAAAGACGCGGATGAGCATCCTTAAGACTATGATACGGACGGGTATCAGTAGAAACAAACGCTTGACGCATGTTCAGAGATGATGATACGGACGAGTACCAACTAGTTAACAAAGAACATGGACGAGTGTCGACTCTGAGGGGATTTAAGTGGTGTATACAAGATACAAACGAGTATTTGTATGAGTAAAAAAGTGATGAGTGAGACATAGACGAGTGTCCGACTTGCTGTGGAGAGCATGACACGGACGGGTGTCGGAAGAAGTGTATTATAAACAAGTATTTGGCTTACAAAGTGTTTAGGCAACTATGCTGGGGAAGGTGACACAGACGGGTGTCAGGGAATTGCATATATATGTATCTGTCTGTAGAGAACTTTCAGGCGACCTTACTGGGGAATGATGACACGGACGAGTGCAATAAGGAGCATGTATATGTATTTGTGAGTGTAAAGGAAATGCTTTGATATTCTGCCGGGGAATTTGAGAGGTATTTTGTATATTTGCAAACGGAGTGTTGGTATACATAGCTATTTTATTCAGAACATGGCTTATGATTATGCAATATGTTTGATTTTTTTGCCGTAATGCTCCGTATTAGACGAAATGCTATGCTCTGGGGGAAAATATGATGTGAATGCTATGATTATGCAAAGGTACCGATCCGGGATTCGGATCCCGTTGCTGTGGAGATCTCCGGCCGATCTGCTTGAAGTGGATATCCCAGCTGGGGATGAGACCATTGGTAGATCTGATATATATGACTTTGCTTAGGAAACAAAATAGGTCACTGATAGACCCATCCTTGGTGATGAGGGACCCAGCTGGGGTCTGTGGGAGCTTCCTGACACTTTGTTTGTGAGTTCTTCAGACATTACTCTTCTGAATAGAGGCTGGGACTCTGCAGGGGGATGGTTCCCTTCTTGACATTTGGCTGAGGAGGAATGATGACTGGAAACTCAGCTGGGGATAAAGCACCCCTGGTACTAGATGAGAGATGAGTTGAGTAAATAGTGATTTGATAGCTTGTTGGGGAGAAGCTTTCATGCCCCCATGTTGCGCTTTGACTGCTTGCAATCCTGTATGACAAAGAAACGTACAAGTATCCCGAGGTATCCCTCACTGGGTTCCATCATAGGAGTTTAGACACTCCCGGGAGAAAATATATTTCCTGTAAGCATGTAATTTAGAAAAGACGCATCTGTATTTATGTAATCGTTATATTAAGGACATCAGACATTTTGCAAATGAAAATAAAATGTATGAGACGGAACATGACTGAAAATATGATTTTATTAATTTATGTGCCTCTGAATTGGCAAGTACAGTCAACGAAACAAATCTCCTGAAATGAGGAGATTGCTACAAAATGAGAAACAACAAGATGCTGGCAATGTTGATGACGCTTCAAGGAGCTTCCCTTTTGCTATGACTTGTATGACATTGACGTTCTTCTCATTCTGCTTTTGAAGAAGGCTGATTCCGACCGAAGCTTGAACCTTTCGAATCTTACCATGTTGCAAGTGATACAGATGAATTCAGAATGCAGTTGTTCGCTTATTCCCTTATTTTGCGTGGATCGCCCTTTCGGGTTTTCAATCCACCGGGATACCCATTTTTGCCTGAGTTGTCCAATGCAGCTTTTCAACTCAGCGGGTGTACATTTTTTTATTATTTTTCCCTTATTTTTGCCCGAGTCTTTTATTCTGTTTTTGACTCGCCGGGATGCCCTATTTTTGCTTGGACTTACATTCTGTTTTTGTGTCCAACGGGTCATTTTATGCGAAGTATTTTTTAACTGCATCTGAATTCACAGGGGACAGGAAGTCTTCGCCATCCATAGTACTGAGCATCAGTGCTCCACCAGAGAAAACTTTCTTTACTATGAACGGACCATCATAATTCGGAGTCCACTTGCCCCTGTGGTCTGTATGAGGAGGGAGGAGCCTTTTCAGCACAAGATCTCCTACTTGGTATTCTCGAAGCCTGACTTTCTGATCGAAAGCTTTCTTCATTCTTTTCTGATACAGCTGCCCATGACAGATTGCAGCTAATCTCTTTTCTTCAATCAAATTCAGTTGTTTGTACCGGGATCAGACCCATTCTGCTTCGTTTAGCTTAACATCCATTAATACCCGTAAGGAGGGTAATTCAACTTCAACTGGTAGGACTGCCTCCATACCATACACAAGCTGATACGGTGTTGCCCTAGTGGATGTTCTGATTGACGTTTGGTACCCGTGTAAAGCGAATGGTAGCATTTCATGCCAATCTTTGTAGGTGACCACCATCTTCTGCACAATTTTCTTGATATTCTTGTTAGCTGCCTCAATAACGCCATTCATCTTTGGCCTGTAAGGAGAAGAGTTATGGTGTTGGATCTTGAAGTCCCGACATAGTTCTGCCATCATTTTGTTGTTCAAGTTGGAAGCATTATCAGTAATGATTTGCTCGGGAACTCCATACCGACAAATGATATCTCTCTTCAGGAATTTGGCTACCACTTGCCTTGTAACATTTGCATAAGAAGCTGCTTCGACCCACTTGGTGAAATAGTCAATGGCTACTAGGATGAATCTGTGGCCATTTGAAGCAGTCGGTTCGATCTTGCCAATCATATCAATGCCCCACATGGCAAAGGGCCAGGGTGAAGACATCACATTCAAAGGATTGGGAGGCACATGCACTTTATCCGCATAAATCTGGCATTTATGGCATTTTCTGGCATAGGCACAACAATCTGCATCCATTGTGATCCAGTAATAACCCGATCTCAGCAACTTTTTAGCCATGGCATGCCCTCCAGCATGGGTACCAAAGGATCCTTCGTGTACCTCGTGCATTAACAAGTCTGCTTCTGTCCTATCAACGCATCTGAGAAGTACCATATCAAAGTTTCTTTTGTACAGGGAACCATCAGTATTCAGGAAGAAACTACCAGCCAGCCTTCTTAATGTCTTCTTGTCATTGGATGATGTCCCAGGTGGGTATGTTTGATCCTCTAAGAAGCACTTAATGTCGTGGAACCAAGGCTTATCATCTTTAACAACGTCTACTGAGAACACGTATGCTGGTCTGTCAAGTCTGGATACTGAAATCCGAGGCACAAAGTTGGCAGCTTGAACTTTGATCATGGATGAAATGGTAGCCAGAGCATCTGCAAACTGATTTTCATCTCGAGGGATATACTCAAGCTTAACTGTGGTGAAGAAAGTCAATAACCTTCTTGTATAATCCCGGTAAGGTATCAGATGATCCTGGTGAGTGTACCATTTGCCGTTGGTTTGATTAATTACCAGAGCTGAATCTCCTAACACAGTCAAAGTCTTGATCCTGAGGTCAATGGCTTCCTCAAGACCCATAATACAGGCTTCGTATTCAGCTTCGTTGTTAGTGCAGTTAAAGGTGAGTTTTGCCGAGAAAGGCATGTGAACCCCTTTAGGTGTAATGAGTACTGCTCCAACACCACGACCATTCATATTAATAGCCCCATCAAACATCATAGTCCATTCTTCTTCTAGGTCAGGACCTTCAGTGTGAATAGGCTCTTCGTGATCTTTTGCTTTTATGAACATGATGTCTTCATCGGGGAAGTCAAATCTCATAGGTTAGTAATCATCAATGGGTTGCTCAGCAAGATAATCAGACAATACACGACCCTTGATGGCCTTTTGAGAGGTGTACTGAATATCATACTCCGTGAGGATCATTTTCCATCTCACAACCCGTCCGGTAAGTGCTGGCTTCTCAAAAATATACTTGACTGGGTCCATCTTTGAGATCAACAAGGTAGTGTGGGTCAACATATACTGCCTTAGTCGGCGAGCAGCCCACGCTAAAGCATAGCAAGTTTTCTCGAGCAGTGAATAACGTTGTTCACAGTCGGTAAACTTTTTGCTTAGGTAGTAAATTGCATACTCTTTTCGACCAGACTCGTCACGCTGGCCCAGCACACACCCCATTGACTCTTCTAATACTGTCAAGTACATGATTAGAGATCTTCCTTCAACTAGAGGCATAAGGATCGGAGGCTCTTGTAAATATTCCTTGATTTTGTCAAAAGCCCTCTGGCAGTCTTCATTCCACCTGACCGTTTGTTCTTTTCTTAACAACTTGAACAAGGGTTCACAGGTTGCAGTAAGGTGAGATATGAACCTTGAAATGTAGTTCAATCTACCTAGAAACCCCCGAACTTCTTTTTCTGTCTTTGGTGCAGGCATTTCTTGAATGGCTTTAACTTTATCAGGGTCAACTTCAATCCCCTTCTCACTTACAATAAATCCCAGCAGCTTACTGGATCGCACCCCGAATGTGCATTTGTTGGGGTTTAACTTCAATTGGTACTTCCTTAGACGCTTGAATAACTTCAACAGATTCACCAGGTGGTCCTCTTCTGTGAGGGACTTGGCAATCATGTCATCCACATAACATTCAATTTCCTTGTGGATCGTGTCATGGAATAATGTTACCATAGCCCGTTGATAAGTGGCACCCGCATTCTTCAGTCCGAACGGCATCACCTTGTAACAGAATGTGCCCCAGGGTGTAATGAAAGTGGTCTTCTCCATGTCTTCAGGTGACATTTTGATCTGATTATATCCTGAAAATCCATCCATGAAGGAGAATACCGAGAACTGAGCCGTATTGTCGACCAATACATCAATGTGAGGTAAAGGGAAGTCATCTTTCGGGCTGGCTCTGTTCAGGTCCCGGTAATCCACACACATTCTCACCTTGCCATATTTCTTAGGCACAGGTACGATATTAGCAACCCACGGCGGATAGCTAGTCACAGCAAGGAAACCGGTGTCCCACTGCTTTCGTACCTCTTCTTTTATCTTCATTGCCATATCTGGGCGAGTACGGCGCAACTTCTGTTTTACAGGTGAACAATCTTCTTTCAAAGGCAGCTTGTGCATAACAATGTCGGTGTCCAACCCTGGCATGTCCTGATACGACCAAGCAAAAACATCCACATACTCCCGAAGCATGTCAATCAGTTGCTCTTTCACTGAATCTTGCAGGCAGGCCCCGATCTTAACTTCTTTCACGTCTTCTTCTGTACCAAGATTAACCGTTTCAATCTCCTCCTGATGAGGAGTGATAACCTTCTCCTCTTGTCTCAACAACCTGGCTAGCTCTTCAGGTAGCTCATAATCTTCTTCAACCCCTTCATCAGTTTGATTGATTGGATTGTCAAAGTCATACGAAGTCATAGCAGTGTTGTTGTCGGTGCAGTCTGGAGGGCACTTTCTGCAAGGGCTTAGATTTGTTCATTTTAGTGATCAGTTTTATCTTACTTAGAAAAAGTGAAAATGAAGTTATTTATTTTGAAAAGCATTGCCATTTTAGTTTTGTACAAAAAATGAAAAATGAAAAACAGTGAGCGAAAAAGAAAAGACTCATTTGCAAAAGATGTCCTGATATTCAATAATTGATCTTTGCACAAAATACAAGATGACCCGATTACAAAATGAGTCCTGACATCTTGGGCAAGATGCAGGACTTGATGCATGCTTTAAAATACAGGAAATAATAATTACTCTGCAGGAGTAACCCTTATAATTTCCTGGGAAGACCAGTTTGAGACATGGCTCCCCGGGGTCTTTGGACGTATCCATCTTTCCAGGTTGCGCTCGTCTTCTGACTCATCTTCCAAGCTATTTACAGCATCTGGGGTGAGCATTCCCCCGCTGACAAACTTGGGCTCCTTTACAACCTTTGATTGATCTTGTCGAGTTGGTCTGTAACCCAACCCGAATCAGTCTTCTTTCTTCTCCATGGGTAGAAACTTGCCCCAACCTTGGGCGGTACCTTCCTCAACAATCTTCCGGGCTTACTGATATGATGTGATGGAGGTCCTAAGTACAACAAATGTTTCATTAATATTAAGGGCCTCAAACCCTTGGCTCATGGTTTCATGGATCTCCCCATCCATTTCAATGTATTTGAAAGTAGCCAGCTGGCTAACAAAAATATCCTCCTCCCCACAAATAGTAATGACTTGGCCTTCCCAATCAAATTTTAACTTCTGGTGAAGGGTTAACGTCACGGTGCCGGCGGCGTGTATCCATGGTCTACCCAATAGACAGCTGTAGGCAGGCTGTATATCCATCACAAAGAAGGTCGTTTTGAAAACCTTTGGGCCAATCATTATTGGTAATTCTATCTCTCCCAGAATTGATCTTTTAGAACCGTCAAAGGCTCTCACCACCAAGCTACTTGGGCTTAGTGCCAATCTGTCATACTCCAGCTTCACAAGGGCTTTCTTGGGCAGGACATTGAGGGATGACCCTGTGTCTACCAGTACATGAGAAAGAACTGCACCCTTACACTCCAAGGTAATGTGCAAAGCCTTGTTGTGGTTGCGACCTTCCGTTGTCAAATCAGTGTTGCTAAATCCTAGCCCATTACTAGCGTTAACATTTCCAACCACAGCCTCTAATTGATTGACGGTAATCTCCTCCGGCACATAAGCTGCGTGCAGGACTTTCAAAAGTGCGTTTCGATGAGCCTCGGAACACATTAGCAATGATAATATGGAGATCTTGGAAGGTGTTTGGTGAAGCTGGTCTACCACCTTGTAATCACTTTTCTTTATGATTCTCATGAATTCATCAACCTCTTGATCAAAAGGAGTTTTCAAAGCTTCTTTGACAACTTGCTCTTCTTGCACCAGGCTCTTCCCTTTTGCCTTAGCAGCAGCTTCCGCTTCAGCAATGGGTCTTGGAATTTGTGAGGCAAAGAGACGTCCGCTTCGAGTGAAGCCTCCGCCTCCCCCCATATTGTCAATATGAGGTGAAGAAGTTGATGATTCTAAGGTGATTTTCTGCCCCTCGCAGTACAGATCTGAGCCATAATGCCAAGGAATGGCACTATTGCTTTCGTAAGGAACTGGCCCAGGTACCGTAATAGTGACTGGACTGATAGCAGCTGCAGAAGGGACCACAATGGTGTGTGGATCGTAGTAGATGGTGACTGGTGCTCTGACAGGAGTGGCATTTTGTTGGTTGTTGGCAGGAATATTTGCAGGGTCATAGTATATAGTAACTGTTGAGATGCTTTCATCAATTGTTGCTGATGTTGTAGAAGGTACTGTTGACTGGATGGGTGTAGAAGTTGTAGCAGGAATGGCGATTGAACTTGCATCCGTTGAAGTAATTGATTGAGCGGTTGTTGGATTTGTAGTAGAATCCGTTGGAACAATGGTTGCTGACGTTGTAGGAGTATCTGTGATTGCCGGTGAAGGAATTGTCGGATTTGTAGGCGCCGTTGTCGTAATCTGAAGGATACCATCCTTAATAAGACCATCTATGCCGTTTCTCAGCCTTTCACACCCATTGACTGCAATATTGCAATACCCACAGCCGAGCTCACACCCAGGGAACACTTGGCATTCTAAAAGCTGAGCTTTGATTTCAACCAAAGGTGTTTGAATCTGTGCAACACTGGTGATTAAGGTGGATAGTTTTCCTTCCTCAATAGCATTAATCCTAGGCCCGTTGTGACTAGACATTGGATTCCTTGTGACATTCGGAGGAGGTGCAAAGTTGAGAGCTTTTGAGTCTACTAGGTCTTGGACTTTCATCTGTAAGGCCCTGCACTTTTCAGTATTATGCCCCGGTGCGTTTGAGTGGAATGCACACCTGGCATTGGCATCATAGTTCTTTGGGAGATTGAGGGGATCTGGAGGCGCCAATGTCCTTAACTCAACCAGGTTGAGCTTCAGGAGTTGTGGCAAGAGTGCATCATACGGCATTGGGATTGGGTCAATTACTCTGTTTGCCTGTGATGGTCTTTGTTGGAAAGGACGCTGTTGTTGGTTGTTGTTGCTATTGTTGTAGGTTCTCTGTTGCGGATATTGAACTTGTTGTTGATAATGTGGTTGTTGTTGTTGAGGATATGCTGATTGTTGAGGAATCGGAGCTGGAATGGTAACAGCTGCTACTGACCGGTGAACATACTGAGGCCTGCCCCTGCTTGCATGAATAGAATTGGTCTCACCGGCTCTTCGGGGTCCCACAAAAGGCTTTCTGGGATTGCTGGATGAACTTGCACCACTGTCGGAGATTTTGCCCATCTTTAAAAGGCTTTCAATTCTTTCACCAGCTATGACCACATCCGCAAAACTGGTAGAGGAAAAAGCAGCCAATCTATCAATGTAGGTCCCTTGCAAGGTGTTCATGAACATGTCAGCCATTTCCCTCTCTAACATGGGTGGTTGGATAGCAGCAGCAAGCTGTCTCCACCTTTGGGCATACTCCCGAAAACTTTCTCGGGAAGATTGAGACATTCCCATCAGAAGGGTCCTGTTAGGAGCCATGTCCAGATTGTATTGATATTGTCGGATGAAAGCTTCAGCCAAATCCTTCCAGCATCTTATGGTGGCTCTAGACAAGTGCGAATACCACTCTCTTGAAGCCCCAGTTAGACTGTCTTCGAAGTAGAACATCCACAGCTTCTCATCCATAGTATAAGCTTTGAGTCTTCCTAGGAAAGATTGCAAGTGAGTGCGAGGACAGGAGGTACCATTGTACTTCTCAAAGCATGGGGGCTTGAATTTATGGGGAATTCTCACCCCATCCACTAGCCCCATGTCCATCACATCGAATCCCAAAGAATTTTGAGACTCCAGAGATCTCAACTTCTCAGCAATTTCGTCTAATCTCCTGTCATAAACTTCATCTCCAGCTCCCATAACAGTAAACTTCTCTTCTTGGGGATCCTCTTGCAAGATTCTCCCTCCAGCTGTATACCCTGCACATTCCTTGGGATGTTGGCTTCTGGATCCAGATGAGGTCCAAATACTGGCGGATCAATACGAGGCTGGCCCCGTTCATTGTTACTAGTTCCTCCTGTCCCAAGATGAGGCTCTTCAGGAGTTTGTCTTTCCACCAGCTCTCTTAACCTTTCTTGACTCTGGGCCAAGCCAGTCATCACAGCCATGAATTGAGACATCTGATTTCTCATTTCCACTCTCTCATTAGCCATCTGATTTCTGACCTCAAGTCAGATCCTGCTGTACTTGTTCCATTTGAATACCGGGAAGGTTGTTTACGAGTCGGGTACCGGTGCGCGCGGTTGACAGGGAACACTCGGCGACGAGCAATGTTTCCTGAGATCACAACAAAGTTAGAAACAATAATAATAAAACCTACAAAACAAAACAAAAGTTAGTATGCAATGCAATATGCTTATTTGTTTTCCAAGGTATCCGGTTTGGTTCTTGGTTTTGACCTTTCCAGACCTCGAGGAAGATGTTTGATGTTGCTGAGAAAAGAAACCTCACGAAAATAAACTAATATATTACAAATGATGGACAATACATAGTCTGTTTTACAACATATGCCCATGGAGGGTCAAAATACATCAGAAAGAAAAAGTACATCAAATGGGAATGAACAACAAGCAAAGAAATCAAACATCTAGCCCAAATTCATCCTCTCTGACCTCCTTCAGGAGTGCCTCAGTCACTGGACCAGCCGGGTGCTCTGTAATGGTCCTAATGAGGAGGTTCCTGGTGGCAATGGCAGTGGTCATCTTTTTGTGTCTATCCTAGTCCTTTGATCTCTTTAATCCTGCCCTAAGCTTCAACTCTGAAATCTCCTTCCGGGCTGCCAACAAAGCTTCCTGCTGCTTCTTCTCATTGGCCTCTAGCTGTTCAATCTTGGCTTGAGTCTTCTGGTCTTCATATGTACGGGCTTCAGTGATCCTGACCCATCTAGCCTGACTCTCTTGCAGATAGAGCTCAGTCCTAGCCTTCTAAAACTTGGCTTCTTTACAGGCATTCTTCAATATTTGTTCCCCAGCTCTTGCTTTCCTGATGTAGTCCTCTGTCTTCTCAATTTTGGTAAGATGCTCCACTCTAAGCTTCTCCAACCTCTCAATGTCCAGACGACCATCACTCCTCTCCCAAAGAGTCTTCTTTAAAGCTTGAGATAAGTTCTCATTCCTTTCTTTCAACTTTTCAAATTCTTCTAGGCTGACAGTTGCTGCAGGTTGTACTGTAGATGGTCCAGGTATGTCCTCCAAGGTGAAAGGCATTCCAGTAATCTGAGCTCTTGTACGGGACCAGTCATAATACTGAGCTGAAGCAACATTATTGCATCTTCCAAGAATAGCCGTCCCTTTTGTCTAGATGTTGTCCCAAGCCCAGGATACTTGCCTGACAACAGCTAAATTAGGTTTTACTTCACAATACAAGGTCTCAGCTAAATCTTGCATTCTTGGAGGGTGAACCAAAGCATAGCCCAGTTGTCTCTTAAACAACAAAGGATTGTAGTTGATGCAACCCATTACCCCTATCAGAGGTACATTTGGGTATTGTCCACAACTGGTGATAATGTCCTTGCCCTTGGTGCTCTGGGTGCACCATCTAATATCATCTGAAGTCAAAGCAATGAGCCTCTTGGCCCAATTCTTTTGTTGGTGAGGGTTCAGGAAAGCATATGACTTAGGTAGGTGTCTAAGCAGCCAGGTGTAAAACAAAGGAGCATAACATCTCACCAACTTCCCCCTCTGTTTCTCATTCCTCTGATGGATGGAATAATAAAAATCTACCAGCAATGTGGGTACTGGGTTCTTCAGAAGAAACAGATGGATGGCATTTTTGCTGACAAATTTGGGCTCATCTGCAAACAGTATAGCCCCATATATGCTGAGGGCTAATAGTGCATAAACTGCCCTCCATTCTCCCAATGAGGCCTTCAGGATGGCCTGAGAAATCAAGAAGTCCAAGTGCAAACCAGGGATCCCAGCTTTTGTTGTCATATTCTGCTCAATCAGAGCAGGTTCCAGGTACAATGCTTTTGCTACTTCTCCATTGCTGGGAGCTGGCATCTCTGGGTTGAAAGGGATTCCACCCCTGATAGGTACTCCAATCAATGAGGAAAACTCTTCCAGTAGAGGCCCTAACTGAAAGTATGGGAAGGTGAAGCATCTCAAAGGAGGGTCATAAAACTGCAAGCAGGTGTGGATCATGCTCCTCTGAGAAGGGTTAAGGTCCATAACCATATCCAGGATACCTCCATAATGCTCTCTAAACAATGGGATGTGGTCAGATGTGATAAGTGACTGGATCTGCCTGATGCCAGTCAACACCGGTTCAAAGAAATTGTAGGATATGTTGCTCTTCCTGGGAGTAGCCATGAATGCTGCTGAAAAAACTGAAGATTGATACTGATGAAGGTCATAGACTGATGCTGGAAGTGAGCCACTGACAGGCTGGTGTTGGTGATGATGAAGATAGCTGAAGCAGATAGCTGATGAAGCAAAGGTCTATGCAGAAGAAGGGGTCAAAACCAAACCAGATATAATGTGGATACCCTGAAAAACAATTAAACAAATGTTAAATGATGCAAATGATGATATATGCAAATGATATGCAAGGGTTTGTGATCAAGATGGATCTGATTATCTGTCTTGATATAAGCCCATGTATATTCAAAGGTCCAGATGAAGGCATAGAAATCCAGTAACCAAGGTGGGGGACTCAAATAAAGAGTCACATGTCCAGGGTTAATCACAAGAAATGTCCAAAGTGGAGTACTCTTAAACAAAATAAAAACAGGGTATGATGTGGCCAAGGGTACCTGCAAACCTGTAAACAGCCCAACCCCCTCACATGTAATGTTCTAAAACAAGGATCCTCAGACTTGGATCAGTTATGAGAAGTGTAAACACTTCTAACCCGGAGGTACAGTGTTTACAATAACCATAAAAAATCCTCCTCTAATTCACCTCAGCTTCTGAAGGTCATAATAAAGGTCATCCAGACTTAGCAGGCTTCCCAGATAGCCCTATCACTACAGGAAATCTGTAGCACAGAGTTCTCAAGAAGAAACCCACATCTGAACCGTGTTTCATATTCCCGCACCAGACCGAAATGGAATGGGAAAGAACATGAGCCACTCTAGCCTAGGTGTCACTCAGGTCCCAGGTATAGGACCTCAAACTCTCAATGGAACCCCACCCACCAAAACAGAAGCCAGATCCAGCAATGATAATGACAGTATGAAATATGTAAAACTGTAAAGAAAGCAGTAAATAAAGCTATACATAAAGCAATAAATAAAGAAAATAATAAGCACAATTAGCACATAACACCCTAGTAAACACAAATCAAACAAGAGCTAGGAGGAACCCACAAAAAGAACCAGAAGCCCTGGTTACAGTATAAGGGTCCCCGACAGAGTCGCCAAGCTGTCGCTCCCACCAAATGACACCCGGTCAAGAGGGGTACAGACGCGAACGGTCGGCGAAAGGAGGAGAACACACAGGGGTGAACTCAAAAGAAAATAGAGTCGCCAGCTAGGCATTTTTATCCCGAAGGAAAGGTAATGCTGCATAAACCTGAGAAAAGAATGGATAAGTCGGTCGCGAACCAGAGAAACTGAGAAAGGGGGTTGGTTACAACATGGGAAGGTATTAGCACCCAGATTGTCCGTCGTACTCGACGGGATCCACGCTTGAAAGATTTGTGTTTTAAAGGGGTAGTGTCAGTGCTATTTGTGTGCAAAAGCTGGAAAAGAATGCAAGTGTCAGTGCTGGAAAGAAGTGTGAAGTGAATAAAAAAAGTGTCAGTGCAAGGAAGGGATATGAAGCTCAAGACTATGAGGCTTAAAGAATAATGCTAGAAGGAGGGGGAATATACATAAACTTTTGTTCGATAACTGTTAAGTTATGCCTACGTATCCTCTCGTGCAATGAGGAAGTCAGAACACCGTAGTTCGAATCAAAGAGACTGAAAGATAAATTGACTGATGAACTCCTTACTTGTCTATGCTCAAGTGTATGACCTGTCTGGCTCAGGTGCAAACTGTCTTGCATTAGACGGAAGAAGCAAGTTCTCGTTTGTGAGTGAAGATGATGAGAAAAGAATCCCGAAGGAGGCGATTATTGTTTGTTTTTTTGTGTTTTCAATCTTTTATTGATTTTGGAGTTTGTCATAAGTTAATGAGCTTAAGCCTAAACCAAGGGTTAGTAAACTCATCACATCCTCCCTCTGATTAGGGGTAATGAGAATACCTTAAGCATGAAGTAAACACCTCACACTTAATCACCATGATGTAGGATTAAGATCATTAACCTACTTGCCATTATTTAGATGTTTTTGGTATTTTGTTTAGTGTTAAGTAATGAGTTTAAGCCATAATCAAGGATTTAATGGACCCATTACACCATCCTAATAGAAGGATAATAGATGAGAACATTTAAGCTGAGGAAGGCTCCTCAACTTAATCCATGATTAGGGATTAACCTTATGACGAAACAAGGCCTTTATTAAATGGATTTTAGTTAATGATAAGATGAAGAGATGGATTTTATGATTTGTAAGACAACTTGAGGGGGACTTGTCCATTAACACTAGGGTTAGTCCTTCTTAACCAATTAAGGAAGAATTAGAACCCTAATGCAAGGCCCAAGTTACAAGCTTGATGTCTTGATGATTATTAGATGGATTGATTAAAGGATTTAAACACATTAAGGGTTTAACACTTAGGATTAAAGTTATACACTCCATCCTAATAGAAGGATGCAGGCATAAGCTTAATCATAAAGCCTTAAAACCTTTAAGGTTTAGTCCTTGATTATGAGATGAGAAGAGAAGACACAAAGATGACACAAAGGTAAAACTAATGGGGGACTAATCAAACCCTAATTGTGATCATGCTTGGTTATCCCTAGGGTTTATGAGGCTTGCAAGAAGATCTTCAAGAGAAAAGCCACCAAGAAAGAAGCAGATGAAAGGAGGAAGAGGTAGAAGGAGCAAGTCAACTTACTTCACTTAAGAAGCTAAGTTGCTTGAAGAAAGAAAGTGAAGAGAGAACATGAGTGAACAAGCTCACTCTAATCCACAAGTAAAAATGCAGAAAGGAATGTAAAAGAGAGATGAGAAAAGATTATGAGAAGTGAAGGCAAATTCACTTCTCAATGACTTACCACCTGAAAAGTTAGCAACAAGGAATGAAATGAAATGAGAATGAGATGGAATGCCATGATGCAAACCAAAACCAGAGGCATAAACATGATGTTAATGATGCTAATAGATGATGCAAACACATGTCAAGAGTTGTGGATGATCATACAAGAAAGAGGATGCAAATGAAGTATGTTTTGAACCATGAAAGCTCATGAAAGTTTATGAAATGGAATGAATGCATACCATGGCAAATGAATGATGAAATCATCAATCATGATTCTAATATGTTCTAAGATGTTTTATATGTCATGTTGATGCACAAAATGTCATGGCAGGTTCATGAATGCAAGCATATGGAAGATGGATGCAAATGAAGGCAAAAATTAGGGTTTACATACAATATGCAATGCAAAATTCAAAATCAGAAGCAAATGACATGATAAAAAATTGAAAATGGGATCAAAGGAACCCTAACCCTACACAAGTTCACTGCCCAAAGGAGGAGACCTAACTCTTAACCTAATGGGGGTTATGATTTTCTCAAGTTAGCTTGGGTTTTAAGGCACTTCAAAAGGAAAAATGCACATCAAATTGAAAATGAAAGATAAATTCAAACCAATTTTACCCTAGAAACTACATGATATGAAGAATGCAATGCAAAAAGAAACAACATCAAACTCTTCATGGTTAGGCAGGATGATTTTTTCTAAGTTAGGACAAAAATATTGCCTTTTAAGAACTTTAATTCCAAAGAAAAATGTCAAAATATGTCAAGAACCAAAAAGAAATTTGTTTGAAGAGTTTGATAATGTTTCTAAATGTGTTAAAATGCAATGTGAATTTTTTTGTGATTTTTAAATTCCTAAATGCATTTTTTATTAACTAATTAAAAATAAACATTTAAATGATTTAAAAATAATTTTTAATGCAAAAAATAAAAATAAAAATATTTTTGGGTTCTGAAAATTATTAAAAGATTTGATAAAAATTTTCAGAATTTTTTGATGTAATTTACTATTTTTGAAAATTCGTTGAAATTAAATACAAAACAAATGAAATAAAAATGAATTAAATGAATAAATGAGAAAGTCAGCCAATCCAAGGGCCCAGGTTCAAACTTAAAAGGGAGGAAATTGACTTCGCGCGCTATCCAACGACCAGAATTCAAACTACGCTAATTATGTCATTAACCCTAATTTGAACCCTAATTACTTTCAGGTGACTGGAACAGTGTTCCGGTCATCTTCTCCGGCCAACCAAATGTGCTATCTCACTCCATACGCAATCTTAAACTCTCTAACTCTCCAGAAATAAACATCTAACAATCCTAAACATGAATCCAGCCCTAAAACTCATTTATTTTCACTCAAGATCAAGAATCAAAGCCAAACGGAAAATACGCAGAAAATTTCAGAGGTTCAATACATGCTTAATACTTGACCATTTTCAAAACTAAACATATCAGAATCATCAGTGAATCATGGAGAATCAATTAGAAACTTAAAAACGCATTTCTAGAAAATTTGTTCTTGAGGTTACCTGAACTGAAGCTTTCGAAAATGGTGCTTTCTGGCCAGTTCTTTGCTTCAAACAAGCTCCAATGATCCTCCCCAAGTGTTTGTGATGCTTAACTGGAGTTTATATGGCCTCAAAATGGAAATGGTAGAAGTTCAGTTTGTGGAATGTGAAAATCGTATTTTTGATTGTGGAGGTTTTAAGGCCAAATGAAAGGTGGGAAATGATCAGTGGATCATGGTGAGTTGAATGGTGAAAGAAACTTGAAGGTTTGATGGTTGAATCAAGAGATTCGAAGGCTTTTGCAAATTTGAGGATTTTGGAGTGTGCTGAGTTCTTGGAGTTTCAGGCTGTGTTGTGTTGTGCTTTTGCTTGGTTTTGATCCACATAAATAAGTGTGATAGGTCAGAGAGTGGGTGTTGGCCTATGTTGATTGGTATGGGCAAGTTGCCAAAATGTCAAAAGTTGGTGTACTTGAGGTATGGGTCATGGCAGGCCAAGGACAATGGGGTGTCCTGCGCAGCAAGGATCAAGGAGTGTCATGAAATCAGATTTTGTGAGATGTGGCAAGTGGATGAAGGAATTTGGATCATTTTGCAACTTTGTCCAACTTTGGCCCCTTTTTGAATTCTTGAAGTTTAAGGCATGGAACTTGAGAAATTCTTGGGCCAATCTGAATTTTAGGTCATACATGATGTTTGTGTGATGGTTAGAAGCTGATTTGAAGTCACAAAATGCTTTGGCAAGTGTTTTTGCAAGTTTCCCTCTTTGGCACATAAGTGAAGATTTAATGATTTTGTCCAACTTTGCAAGGCCATAACTTTTGTTCTAAAATGAATTAGAATGAGTTCTTGTACTTTTTGAAAATGGGAGGATCCAATCTACAACTTTCATGACCAAAGATTTTTCATTTGAACCAATTTTGGATCAAAAAGAGGAGGTTGAAAAACTTTCCCAAAATGGCAAGTTTACATTACAAGTCACTTTCCCCAAATGGCAACTTTGCAAATGGCTTGAAATTCTTCAATTTTGTGAACTTCTAACATCTTATAAGATCAAATAAAGATCATACACATTCAAAATGATGGAGAATATCCTTTGGTTGGATGATTGGGGGCCTCAGATGCCCTGATTTTGCACTGACTTGCTCAAGAAGTCATCTATTGATCAGATGCCTTCCCCATTTAATTTCTTCATGAAAATTGGTATGCATGATCCTTATGAAATATAGAGACCAATAGAAACAAGAATGACCAAAAAATTTGGAGTTATGGCCTCTGAAACCAAAATCCTAATTCTAGGTCATCTGTGCAGTTAAGCCTGGCTCTGTTTCCATGCCTTCTTCAGTTCTTGTGATTTTGACTTCCTTGATCTTGGGAGGATAAAATATGATGCTTGAACATACATGGACCCTCTTAAGATGAATGAAGACCTTTGGAGTGGCTCAGATGGCCCTTGGATTGCTCAGATCACAAACCCTAGATGCAGATGAGTTTGAACCAATGCAGTGAAGCAAAAATGTAATATGAGATGATATGATTGAACTTATGCAATATGAAAAGAATCACAAACCATGGCGAAATGAGTGAGGGCAAATTTGGAGTGTTTACAGCCTCGAGAATGACGACAACTTATCGAGAAGGTCTTCCACTACCCATTCTTTGGGCGCGATTATCTTTTCCGGACACCAATGGGAATCTGTCATTTCTCCCAAGTCAGGGGCTCCTTCCTCCATCGTGGTCGCGTCTGATTCGCCCAACGAGCTTCCGGAATCAGAGGGGACAGATGCTGAAGAACTAGAGTCTTCCGAGGACACCTCCTCCAAGGAGATATCGAGCGGGTCCATAAGCGAATTCTCACCTGAAAAGCAGAGGAAAGGCGTCAGTGAATTTGATTTGAATATCAAATCCACCCTTCCACCGCTCGACAAGTGAAAGGGCGCGTATCGGCCCAAGAATAAGATCCCGAGCCATAGCCCTCGGCTAGCCACCGTTCAAGGCGATGACCAACGCCCGAAAACAGCGAGGATACAATCAAAACCTAGATGCTTAACAGGTCCTAGGTCAAAATCGACCAGGACCATCGTCGACCACGAATTAGGGTTCGTAGTCGACGAGCAACGGTGGCAGAAGGTCTCTAATCTACTTATTCTAAGCCTAAACTACCAGAAAATCTACCCTATACCACAGACATTGCTAAAATATCAAGCCTATAACTAAGATAAACGCAAATAAGAGCCGTACATGTAGCTTGGGAGGCCATTGCAGAAGAAATTAGCTTGGAGTGTGGTGGTCGACGGATGAAAAGGGTGGTCGACGGCTGATAACAGCGGCTGATTTACGAGCACTGTAGTGGAGAAGAAGGCGAAATGAAAAAGCTTACAGAATGCCTTGGGTTCCTATTTATAGGGAAGAGAACACGTGTAGAAACGCGTGAACCCTACCCCTAGGCAATGATTACCTACGCTCTAGCCCCTAGGCTAGCCGTTAGAACATTAAATAGGCACAAATTCCCAGACATACCAACTTTTCGTTTCATATTCCCCCTTTTGTCGAGCGACCAAACAACTGCCCGCCTGTCGTGGGTCATCAACAATCACTCCCTGGTCCGCGCACGAAAGACACCAGACGCACTGCATACGCCTTAGACATGAAACCATCACTAAGTCACCGCTCCTCCGTAGGAGCAACGACTAGGGTGCTCCTGTTCTGGGAAGACCCAACTCTCAGAATTGGGCCAAGCAAAGTGGCATTATGACATGCTCGGCGTCGAGCACCACGCCAAGAATAACGGTACTTGTCAACCAAAGCCATACCGACCAGGATGAAATCCCCCAACGGCTAGTATTGACCCTTACCTACTCGTGCGGATTCCGCGATCCGCGCCAAACGGGTTGAACAAATAATCATCCACCAGGACCAGTATAAAAACTCTCTCATTTGAGAGGGCCAGGTATTCAATTCTCTGACCTTAATTCTCGTACTTGCACACTCTTTGCTTAGTGTCTTACTTCAACATCAGAGTGCCTTGCAGGTACACCCCATCCTCTCCTCACCAACTGTCCTTCAGCAACGCTCGACGCCAGCCATATCGGATCCTGATCTCCAGGTACGATCACTAACCATTAATCAAAATCCAAAAATATTTTATTTTCTTTCACTAACTTTTTCAGGAAGAGGAACCATGTGAAAATACCAAAAATAACAGTCATGCAGCTCGAGAAAGATTTCACAGATAAAAGTCAAAGTTGATCCGCAAATAATTTAAAATTATCTGATCAAGGATTTCCCAAGTTAATTGATTCATTCAAGGATTTCCAAGGTTCATGTGTTTATTTCCATGCCTTCTTCGGCATACAAAAAGAATCGGGCCACAATAGCCAAGTAACCACATTTGAATAAAATATTCAAATTTTGGCTTGGTTAACCGGTTAACCATATGCGTTAACCGGTTAACCAGTACTAAATTTGAATATTTTATTCATATTAAGCACCATTAGATCATTAATATAATTGGAATATTCTAGATCCATTGGTCTCTGATTTCTCTACATCACTTTGATCATTTCCTACCACAAACCCTCACTAATCACCACTCTTTTCCATTTCCCACCAAATTTGCAATTACCAAGACTAATTTTAATTAGCAAAGCAAGCTCCATTCCACCAAATTCCCATACCTAAGGCCTTTAAATAGGACCACAATTTCATTCATTTACCATGCTTTGAAGAGCCAACAAATCCCTTGTAAAATACTTCCCCAAAACCAAAAATTCACTAAAGCTCTTTTTCTTTCTTTTGAAGTTACCAAGAATTCACATTGAATTCTTGACTAACTTGAGCTAAACCTTCATCCTATTCTTCTTTTTGTTCATCCATTGCAGTAGATCTAGCTTGATTTGGTCCAATTTGAATAAGTGCTTTTGGTAATTCACTCACTCCATAAACCCATATTCATCATCAACATTCAAGATGTATATCTTTGGTGCCTTTGTTTCTAGATCTTTGGATCTTATCTTGTTGTTTGATTGCAGGGATTCCACTGTATTTTGGTTTTAAAATCCGTGTAAATTCAGATCATGATCACCAAGTGTTTGAAAAGGGTTTTGAAAATGGAATATGCTGAATTTCTGCAATTTTTCTGCTACTGGTTCAGCGTTAACTGGTTAACCATTTAAAGTTTAAATTGGTTAACTGGTTAACCATCTTTAAAACTGTGCAGGATTTGCTTGCGTTAACCGGTTAACCAATTGGTTAACCGGTTAACACAAGTCAGAATTGTGTTTTTGGCTTGTTTTAAGCCCCTCTTTGGTTCCTCTTTCTTCTTCTTCTTCTTCCTCCTTTTTATTTTTACCTTGGGAAGCATTTTTGGGAGTGATTTTTCCTTAATTTTAATGAGCTTTGGGTGTAGATTAGAGTAGTTAATGTTCATTAGTTAAAAACTACCTTTAAGTGAATAATTTAATTCATTTAAGGTACTTTGCATTAGTGATACATTTTCATGCTTGAATCCACCAAGATGAGTGATTGAACTTAAGGATGGAAGAATACGATGATTGTGACTCAATTTGGTATTCATCTTTAGTTTTATGCGGTATTGCGTCCGGATAACGATCTACATATCATTTATCTCGCATGCATTAACACTAACATTGTACACCTTAATTGGTGGTGGCCGACCTCATTTGTAGGGTAATTACTTCGTAAATTACTCGACGATTGTTTAACATAGAGCTAAATTTGTCCCTAATTCAGAATAAAAATCTAATTGGGTACTTGCACTTTTGTGGACCGGACCTCTTATTGGTCGCGTAATCCCAAAGTGGTTAATCATATTGCATTAAGAATCGAGACTTATGAATGTTTGATGTGTAGGTGCTTTGGGACTCCCAATCTCCTTTTAAATTTCATTGAATTCTTTTCGATTTGCCTTGATTAATCGCTATAGTGTAAGATGCTAAACGGATCCGGTTGCCTTTCAATTTTGGTTACTCTTTTAGTTGTGGTTTATTAAGTTCACCATACCACTTTTATGTAAATATTATATTATTATTATTATTATTATTATTATTATTATTATTATTATTAATATTTTAGATTCTTGCACTTTGATTTCTTTTGCTACTAACATTTAAATTCTTGCACTTTTATTGCCTTTATTTTATTATGCTTTATTCATAAGTTATCATGTTTATTATTTGCTCTTATTTTGCTGTGGATTTTCCATTTGTCCAATTGGACACAAAAACATTAATAAAGAATTAAACCTCTAAAAAACTTGTGACTTTAATTTGTGGACTATTAGTTACTATCCTTGGCTTTGGAATGAATATTTGGACTTAGATTCTTAGGACACATTTCCTTTGCCTTGATCTTCATGAAGTTGGTACTAGCCTTTATTTGGTCATTTGCTAGCTTATAAGGATGAAACTCTTATGCTTATAATTGGAAATATCATCAAGTTTGGTTAGATCTTTCTTTCTTTATCTCCTTATTTTCTTTTTTAGGATAATCCCTTCATCTCCTCCCCTTCTTTAATTTTCAAAATCTTCTCTCTTTTTAAAAGGATTCTTTCTTTTCTTCCAAATCACCACTTCTTTAATAAACAAAACATTGACTTTTGTCAAGTGGATTTTTACCATTTTCTTTTCTTTTAAAACCAATGAATTTAATCATGTCTACCTTAATTCAAAAATAAAAAGAATCAAACTCATTTCAAATTGTTTTGTGCCTTTGTGCACTTTTGTTTATTTTCTTTAAAAGAGTGCCGATTATGAGTCATTATTCTTTAGTTGGGTTCAAGTATTTCAATCTCCATGGTTTTAGTTTGATGTAATTAAGTCTCTTGTCATTCGTGGGGTTTAGTGGCATACTCGTCGATTTTTATCCGAGTTGGCGCCCTCCCCATAAAGATGTATGAGTCCATGCCTTCATTCTCACGGTAGTTTGTTTGGCCATCCACTTGAAGATGACAAATTCTCTTCATTTAATAAAATTAATTACAACCAACCCTTTTCACTATTTGTACCATGAACTACGGGGTTTTGATCTCGCATTGCACTTTGTGGGTATGTAGGCATGAGGTGGTTGTAAACACCCCAAATTTGCCCTCACCTATTCACACCATGGCTTGTGATCATTCTCATGTGCATAAACACAATCATATCATCTCATATCTCATTTTGAGTCACTGCATAGTTTCTAAGTCATCTGCACCTAGGGTTTGTGATCTGAGCAACCTCAAAGCTTCTTGAGCCATTCCAAAGGCCCCCAATCAACTCAAAGGGGTCCATATGTGTTCTTATATCACATTCCACCTCCTCAAGGTCAAAAATGCAGAGGAATCACAAGAGCTAGGGTTTGAGTGGATGCAGAACCAGGATGAACTGCACAGTTGACTGAAAATTAGGGTTTTGGTTTCAAAGGCCATAGCCCCAAATTTTTTGGTCATTCCTGTTCCCATTGGTCTCTATATGGTATAGGGAGTATGCATATCAATTTTCATGAAGAAATTCCATGGGGAAGTCATCTGATCAAGAGTTGACTTTCTGGACAAGTCAGTGCAAAATCAGGGCATCTGAGGCCCCCAATGACCCAACCAATGGTTGATCTTCATCATTTTGAGTGTATATGATCTTTATTTGATCATGGAAGAAGGTTGAAGTTCATAGAAATCAAGAATTTAGGGTTTTTGCAAATGTTGACTTTTTGGGCATAGTTGACTTTTCAAGAATGCATCATTTTAGGTCATTTTTCAAGCCTTGATTCTTGATCCAAAAAGGCTTCAAATGGAAAAACTTTGGTCATGAAAGTTGTAGATCTCATCTTTCCCTTTTCAAAAAGTACAAGAACATGACCAAACTCTTCTTAGATCAAAAGTTATGGCAATGCAAAGTTGGCAAAAATCATTGATTTCTAAGGCATGCTTCAAATGGAAATTTTGCAAAGTCTTGAACCAAAGCCAATTGTGACCTCTAATTCATTTCAAACCAGCACATAAACATTCTCTAAGTCCTAAAAATCAGAAATGAACCAAGATTGCCCATGGATTTATGTTTGGTTAGGCAAAAGAATCACATGTGAACCAAGGTTACAACAAGTTGCAAAACTCATGATCATGTTTCACCAACTTGCTGCCTTGAATGCTGGACCAAGCCTAGCCTTTCCCTTCACTTTGCTGCGCAGCCCATGCCCATTGTACTTGCCTAGCACCTCACCATACTTGCCTTACACAAAAGTTGACCTTTATGCAAAAGTAAACTTACCAATCACTATAGGCCAGGTCACATCATCTGACCTATAGGATTAAAATAACATATCATTTTGCAAGCCATAACACTAAGCAAGCAAGGCTGAAACACATTCATTACACACTTACACAAAAACACTCCCATTTTGCATAAGCCTTCGAATTCCTCTCCACAGCTTGCAAACACTAAAACCTTTTCCTCCATTCAACTCACCATGTATCATTGAGTAGAAATCACCAAGAACACAAGCCTGAAACAGCCAGAACATCTCACTGCCATCTCTCACCTCAGTTTGCAGTTTCATTTGAAACTCTCACCATAGCTCACAAACATCAAAACAAACCTTGCAAAGCTTCTCCATTCACCCTCAGGATCACA
Organism: Lathyrus aphaca; assembly: GCA_963966055.1. Classification (NCBI taxonomy): domain Eukaryota; kingdom Viridiplantae; phylum Streptophyta; class Magnoliopsida; order Fabales; family Fabaceae; genus Lathyrus; species Lathyrus aphaca. Next base: position 169,697,571 of record OZ014519.1, read on the forward strand.
AACAACCCCTTTCCATAGCCTAAAACTGCCTGAAACTCCATGGCCATTTCTGACTGAACTGAAGCAGGAGCTTTCGAAACTCACTATCCAGCCAACTTAAATCCTCTTTGAGCATTCAAACATCTTCTGGGGACCAAGTGGAGTAGTTTGCACTAAAGGAAGTGGCCAGAAAGTCCTCAAGCTGAAAGCTTCAAATCTCAGGTAGCCTGAAATTTATTTTTCCAGAAATCATTTTTCTTGTTACAAACTTGTTCTATGTGATTCACTGATCATTCTGGTATCATTGGTTTTGAAAATGGCTTTGATTTGAGAGTTTAATTTGTCTCTGAAGCTTGCGTGCCCTAGTTTTTATTCTTTTCGATTCAGCTTGTTTAGGAAGAAGAAATGTGTTTTTGGATGGGGGTTTGATTCGTGAGGATGTGGGGAACATTTCCATGGTTTTAGATTTCATTTTAGTGACCTAGGGAAAGATTTGGAAGTTTTCAGGTGAGCTGCTCGCCGGAGAAGACGACCGGAAGTCTTCTCCGGCGGCCTGAGAGTAATTAGGGTTAAGTGTCATTAATTAGGGCAAACTTCAAATTTGGGCCATTGGATCATCTTTCCCGCGTGTGGACCAAGGGTTCAGATTGCATCATTAACATTAATTTCCACTTAACTTAATTTAATTAGGGTTAATAATTCAATTAGTCAGGTTTGAATTGAGACCATTGGATCACGCGCCAAGTCAACCATTTCCTCCCCAGATTGCATCTCAGCCTTCCATTTGTTTTACTTTTCATTTTTATTTGTTTTAATTCATTTTCTTTTCATTTAAATTGCATAATTAATTTAAAATAGCAAAAAATTCTTAAAAATTATGAAACTTTTTCCTTAAAGTTTTATTAATTTTTAAGACCCAAAAATATTTTTATTTTATTTTTTATCATTAAAAAAGTATTTTTAAATATTTAAAAGATTATTTTTAATTGATTAATGAGAATTAATTAATTAAAAATACTTTTAGGTATTTAAAAATTACAAAAAAATTCATGAAATGTTCTAAGACATTTAGAAACATTGTCCAACCTTCAAACCAAATTTCTTTTTTGATCTTGATGCATTTTAAGAATTTTTCATTGAATAAAATCATATTTTGTGCATTAATTTGATCCTAAGTTCAAAAATTCATTTCTGCCTATTGGTGAAGGTTGAGACATTGATTCTTTTTGCTTTGTCTTGTGTTTAACATGTATTTTCAAGGATAAAATGGCCATGATTTGATCTTGCATTTTCTAATTGTTTGGCATTTCTTTTGTTAAGAACCCTAAAAAACCCTAATAACTTAGAAAATTCATATCTTGAGTTTGGTTGAGAGTTGAGAGCTCCCCTTTGGGCAGTGGTTCATTATAGGTTTAGGGTTTCTTTGGGTACCATTTTCCATTTTTATCTTAGGGTTTTGCTTCTGTTTTGAGTTTTGGTTTGATGTTTGATTCATAAACCCTAATTTGGGCTTTCTCTTGCATCCTTCTTGCATTCTCTTGCATAAGTTGACTTGTCATTGCATCTTGTGCATTCTTATGATTCATTTGACATCTTAAGACATGTATGAAGCATGTTTGATCATTGCATTACATATTTGCCATGCCATTTGTCTTGTATGCTTCATAACTTTTCATGTTCATTCATGCTCCTTAACTTGCATCATTTGCATTCATAACCTTGTATGAGCATCTCCATGCCTTGCCTCATGTTTGCAGCATCTCATAGCATCATAACCATCATCAACATGCCTCTGGTTTTGCTTATCATCATGTCATCTCATCTCATTTGGCATTGCATTGCATTTCTTTCTAACATTTCAGGTGGTAAGTCAACTTGAGAAGTGAATTTGCCTTCACTTCTCATAACTTTTCTTTTCATCTCTCTTGCATCCATTGCTGCATTTTTGTTTGTGTTTGAGATTGAGCTTGCTCATTCTTGTTCCTCCCACTTTCTTTCTTCAAGTGACTTGACTTCTTGAATGAAGTAAGTCACTTTGCTTCTCTTGATCTTGTTCATCTGCCTCCTGGTGGTTCATCTGAAGATTGCTCTTGCAAACCTCACAAACTTTAGGGACAACCAAGCATGACAATGAATTAGGGTTTTGATTAGTCTCCCCTTATAGCTTTTACCTTTGTGTCTCTTTGAGTCTTCTCTTCTCACCTCATAATCAGGGACTAAACCCTAAAGGCTTTAAGGCTTTGTGATTAGGGTTATGCCTGCATCCTTCTCTTAGGATGGAGTGTATAACTTTAATCCTAAGTGTTAAACCCTTAATGTGTTTAGATCTCTTAATCAATTCACCTAATAATCACTAAGACATCAAGCTTGTAACTTGGGCCTTGCATTAGGGTTCTAATTCTTCCTTAATTGGTTAAGAAGGACTAACCCTAGTGTTAATGGACAAGTCCCCCTCAAGTTGTCTTACAAACCCTAAAAATCACTTCATAATCATATCATTATCTAAAATCCACTTAACAAAGGCTTTGTTTTGTCATGAGTTTAATCCCTAATCATGGATTAAGTTGAGGAGCTTTCCTCAGCTTAAACATTCTCATCTATTATCCTTCTATTAGGATGGTGTAATGAGTCTGTTTAATCCCTGATTATGGCTTAACCTCATTACTTAACACTAAACAAAAACAACAAAAACATCTAATTAATCACAAGTAGGCTAATGATCTTAATCCTACATCAAAGGTGTTTAAGTGTGAGAAGCTGACTTCACACTTAAGGTATTCTCATTACCCCTAATCAGAGGGAAGATGTGATGAGTTTACTAAATCCATTGATTTAGGCTTAAGCTCATTAACTTATGATAAACTTTCAAAATCAATAAAAGACTGAAAACTCAAAAACAAACAATAATCGTCTCCTTCGGGATTCTTTTCTCATCACCTTCATTCCTAAACGAGAACTTGCTTCTTCCGTCTAATGCAAGACAGTTAGCACCTGAGCCAGACAGGTCATACACTTGAGCATAGGCTAGTAAGCAGTTCACAAGTCAATTCATCTTTCAGTCCCTTTGGGTCGAACTACGGTGTTCTGACTTCCTCATTGCACGAGAGGATACGTAGGCATAACTTAACAGTTATCGAACAAAAGTCTCTGTCCATTCCCCCTCTTCCAGTTTTACTCTTTAAGCCTCATAGTCTTGAGCAATTCATTCTCATTCTACACTAACACATCATTATACACTTCACTTCTCTCACACTGACACCTGTACATTCTTTTCCAGCTCTTTTACACACAGATTGCACTAACACTACCCCTTTAAAACACAAATCTTTCAAGCGTGGATCCCGTCGAGTACGGCGGACAATCTGGGTGCTAATACCTTCCCAGGTTGTAACCAACCCCCTTTCTCAGTCTCTCTGGTTCGCAAACCGTCTTATCCATCTCTTTATAGGTCTATGCAGCATTGCCTTTCCTCCGGGATAAAAATGCCTAGCTGGCGACTCTTTTCTTCTCCAGTGAGTTCACGGCTGTGTGTTCTCACTGTTCCTTTCGCCGACCGTTCGCGTCTGTACCCTTATCTGACCCTGTGTCACTTATCGGGAGCGACAGTGGTAAACCTCTCCAAACACAAAAATATAAAAAATAATTCTATCCTCATCCCTCGACCCTCATTTAACAATCCTTTTTCAAACCAAAAGTAGTAAATTATTCAAAGGGCTCCCGTGGAGTACCACGGACATTTTGGGTGCGTAAAACCTTCCCATTGTGTAACCTATCCCCTTACCTGTTTCTCTGTTTTGTTCCTTTAGCTTTTTTTGCTTTTAGATTCATTAGGTTTTATTCGCTCTTTTTTTCCTTTTCCTCTTGGAATAAAATAAAAGCGCAGTGGGGACTCTGTTTACTTTGAGTTAAGTTAACTAATAGCTTACACTCATGATTTTACCGCTACAGAAAAGTGGCAACTCTGCTGGGGAGTAATCTCTAAGTGGATTCGGCCTACTTTGATTTATTTACTACTTTGGTTTGATTTGTTTGTTATTTGTTTATTCTGTTTCGGTTTTGGTGATCCTCTATGAGTGAGATAGATTCTAACCCGAATCTGAGTTGAACTTATGATAGGACGGCGATATTCGAAGAGATAAGCGATGGAATAGTCCAAAGCTATATCAATTTGATAATCTCCACTCGGTTAGGCTCTCTTGGTTTATCAATGTCATGATGAGTAATCATACGTGGCATTATTTTCCGACCTTGAGCTGATCATACTAAGGACCGTAGAACCCTTAACCCATCCAAGCCAATTTAGGAACATAGTGCAGAAACTATCTGGGTGTAAACCTAAGGTGGTTGTCACACGATACTACACTCGGTCGAGGTCTATTTTAAGAATGTTATCGGTTGGGGAGTAATCCAACATACCGATGATATTCTAAAGATGGCTGTTAACTCCGGGCACCTCTGTTAGCACCCTTTTGGTTTTCTGCAGGTACAATGAAGACAAAACCTTAGTACTTACCTGTGTGGGTTGGTGTTCTGTTACCTTGACTTCATGCTCATGACTCAGAACCTAGACTCGTGTGCTTTGTGTGATCTTGTTTGTGGTTGTTGCATACATGCACTCATGCATTCATGAGCATTGTTTTTGAGATTTCAAGGGACTCATGGATACTTCTGCAAAATTTCAGATGTCTATGGTTATGAATGTTAAAAAAAGGAACACAAAGAAGTACAACTTCAAGAATCCTAATCTAGTAGAGCTAAGAAAGCTAGGAGCTTTAGTGGTTGATGCCCAAGAGTTCCGGAAATGTTATGGAAAGCTCTTTTTTATTTTGGATACCGATGTACCAAAGGGGATTCTTCCTACCTTGGCTCAGTTTTATGATTCGTTGCATAATTATTTCACCTTTCCTGATTATCAGCTTATGCCGACCTTGGAGGAGTACTCTCATTGGATGTGTTTACCTATTTTGGACAAGGAATTTCTTTTCAGTGGTTTAGAGAAGGAGCTTACAACCAAAGTCATCGCCAAATCCCTTTTTCTCAAAGAGTCCGATCTTAGTGGGAAGTTTCTTCCAAAAGGGAGTGTCTGTGGTATTAATGCTAAGTTCTTAATAGGGAAAGCTTCTGCTTCTCTTTCTTTGGGTCATAAGGATGCATTTTAGGCTATTCTTGCTTTGCTCATTTATGGGATTGTCTTGTTTCCTAACTTAGATGGTATTGTTGACGAGAGTGCCATTCAGATTTTCTTGAAGAGAAATCCAGTACCTACTTTGCTTGGAGACATGTATCATGCCTTTCATTATAGGACCTCCAAAGGTGATGAAGAGATTGTGTGTTGTGCTTCTCTTCTCTATAGGTGGTTTATTTCGCACCTACCAAAGTCCGACGTCTTCAAGGATAATAGAGAGAAGCGAAGATGGTCTCAAAGGATTATGTCTCTTTCTCATAAGGATATGAATTGGTATTGTTCCTATTATGATACTAGAGTGCTTATTTATGGTTTTAGAGAGGATTTATTTTCCTATAGTACTCCATCTACCATTCCTCCTTCCGGTGCTTGGAAGGCTATTGTTGACCAGTTGGTGAAGGATAAGGAAGACATAGAGAATCTGTACAAGAAAGAGATTAAGAGGATTCATATGAAGTACCAGTCGGCATTTGGATCTTCTTCAGATGTGATCCCCAAGGCCTAATTTACATTTTCTATCATGTATTAGGATTGTTGAGATTTGTACTTCACTTGTAACCCTTACTTTGATATTAATGATAATGAGTTTTTTTTAAGTACTTCAAAAAATGTTTCTTTATAAATATTGCAATTTATCTTATTAGTCCTTTGAAATCTTTGCATTTGCATACGCATACCATGCATCATGCCCGCATTGGTATTGCTTTTTGAGTGTTGTACAATGATCTTATGTTGTTTCTTGGTCTTCATTCAGTTCTCCTGTCAAGCTGACTCACAAGGTTGATACTCGAGCTAATCGAAAGAAGATGTCGGAAGCCTTACAACAAGAGAATCACGAGCTGCACGAGGAAGTTGCATATCTAAAGGATAGCTTGGAAAGAGTCACTACCATGATGGAAAGCTTGGTGGCTGCTCAGAACTAGCCACCCCCTATTCCTAATTCTCATGTTCCACATACAGTCATCTCTGAGATTGTCACTGCATCGATTCCTACTGAAGCTGTCATTTCTCCTCGCTACCGCATGCCTCCTGGCACACCGTGGGGTATGCCGACTAATTTCACTCCTGCTGGTTATCATCCTCCTCCTCCTCCTGAGACTGCTGCATTTAATACTCTTCAGCCAATAATGACTACTGCACCACCTGTGATGCACACTATTCCGCACCATGATGAAGTGATTTACCATGCTGATTCCATTGGAGGCGCTGGTGTGATTGAAAGACTTGATGATTTTCAAGGCCGTTTTATGAGTTGCAGAAGGAGATGAGAGCCTTGAAGCACAAATATTTTTTTGGTAAAAATGCTTATGATCTTTGTTTGGTTCCTAATGTCAAGGTTCTATACAAGTTCAAGCTTCCTGAGTTCGAGAAGTATAAAGGCAACACTTGTCCTTTGAGTCATTTGACTATGTATGCTAGAAAGATGTCTGCTCAGACACATAATGATCAGTTTCTGATTCATTATTTCCAGGATAGTCTGACGGGTGCAACCATGAGATGGTACATGAGCTTGGATAGTAGCCAAATACATACTTTCAATGATTTGGGAAAGGCTTTTGTCAGGCAATACAAGTATAATGTTGATATGGCACCGAACAGAGATCAACTCCGTGTTATGTCCCAGAAGGACAAAGAAACTTTCAAAGAGTATGCATAGGGATGGCGCGAGCTAGCAGCTCAGATTGTTTTTCCCCTGGAAGAGAAATGGATGACGAAGATCTTTTTGAAGACTTTAGGCTCTTTCTACTATGAGAAGATGATTGCGAGTGCTCTTTTTGATTTCACTGAAATGGTGAGTATGTGGATGCGACTAGAGGAAGGTGTCCATGAGGGATGGTTGAGCAAAGAGAGTAGTAATAGATCGAGCTCTAAGAGGTTCAACTTTAGTAAGAAGAAAGAAGGTGACTAATGTTGTGTCTCGTGAAAGTTATAGAAGACCTCGTGGTTGTGAGAATCATCGTCATCAGCAACATGTAGCTTCTGTAACTCTAATGATTAATGTGACTCCAACTGTGCCAGTAGCTCCAAAATATCAGTCTCGTTATCAACAGCCTTCTGTGCAACAGAGTGGAAATCAACAAGGTCGTGCTAAGCCAAAGTTTTACCCTATTCCAATGTTATATGTAGATTTGCTTCCATCTCTGATCGAGAAGAATCTTGTGCAAACACGTTCTCCACCTCTAGTTCCGGAGTCTATCCCGTGGTGGTATAAGCCAGAGGCTCACTGTGCTTTTCATCAAGGTGCCCCGGGGCACGATATTGAGAATTGTTATCCATTGAAGTTTGAAGTGCAGAAATTGATAAGGAGCAATGTTCTATCTTTCAATGATGTTAATCCAAATGTGAAGATGAATCCGCTTCCGTATCATGGTAATACGTCTGTGAACATGGTTGATGGTTGTCCTGGTTTGTTCAAGATTTATGAGGTCCTCCATATTCTAAGGTCTTTGGTTGAGATTCATGCTTTCTTGAGTGAATATCATGATATTGATCACGATTATGCTGGTTGTTGCATTTGCTCGGTGAACCCTCGTGGTTGCGTGATTGTTAAGAGAGACATTCAAAAGATGATGGATGATAAGTTGATTGAAGTGACAGCGAAAAGAGACGAGTATGAAAATGAAGTGAATGTTATTGTGCCTCAATTCAATATTCTTGAGAAGGTTGTTCCTGAGAAGGTGGTTATTTCTTTTGATAGCTGCAAATATGTTGTTACTCCATTGGTGATCAATTTGTCTGGCCTAATGTCGTATGAGTCTGATAAAGCTGTTCCGTACCGGTATAATGCTACGATGATAGAAAATGGTAAGGAAGTTCCTATTCCTTCTCCAAAGTCTGTGGTTAGCATTACTGATGTGAAAAAGGCTACTCGAAGTGGTAGAGTTTATGCTTCAGATCCTCCGAAGAGAGCTAAAGATACAAGTGCGAGTAAACAGATTGAGGATACCGTTATTCGATCAGATCAATTTGGTGATTCTAGTTTGAAGGATAGTGAAGATGAGGTGTTGAAATTGATAAAGAAGAGTGAGTACAACATTACTGAGCAATTGTTGCATACTCCGTCAAAGATATCAGTTTTATCACTCTTGATGTGCTTTGAGGCTCATAGGCAGTCTTTGTAGAAGATTATTAATCAAGCTTATGTTGATCATGATGTGACTGTTGATCAGTTTGATAGTATTGTGGCTAATATCACATCGTGCAACAATCTGAGTTTCTGTGATGAAGACTTGCCTGAAGAAGTGAGGAACCATAATTTGGCTCTACATATTTCAGTAAACTGCCAGGAAGATGCTATGTCTAAATTGTTGGTTGATACTGGGTCTTATCTTAATGTGATGCCAAAGTCAACCTTGTCAAGGCTTACGTACCCAGGTGCTCCCATGAGGCATAGTGGGATTATTGTGAAAGCTTTTGACGGATCAAAGAAGACAGTGATTGGCGAAGTTGATATTCCTATTCTGATTGGACCGTTTATATTCCAAATTACTTTTCAAGTAATGGATATACGTACTTCTTATAGTTGTCTACTTGGAAGACCATGGATTCATGAGGCAGGAGTTGTGACATCTACTCTCCATCAGAAGTTGAAGTTTGTGAAAAATGGGAAATTAGTGACTATTGGCGGTGAACAGATGCTAGTGAGCAATTTGTCATTGTTCTCATATATTGTTGTTGAAGAAGAGGTGGGAACTTCATTCTAGGCTCTTTCTGTTGTTGATAATGCTGCTAAGAATGTTATGCCTATGTATTCTCTCAAAGATGCTCTGCGCGTGCTTGAAACTAGTCGATCTGATGGTTGGGACGAGTTATTGATGTTGTTAACAACAAAAAAGGATTTGGTATTGGTTTTGCACCAAGTGTGGCTCTCAATGACCTGAAGACTATTCAGGAAGGATTCCGAAGTGCTGGGTTTATCAACGTTCATTCCGCTGCTGCCATCATTGAAGATGATGAGGATGAAGAAATGCCTAACTTTGTTACGCACGGAAAGATTTGCAAGAACTGGATTGATGTTGATGTTCCTTCTATTGTTCATGCTTTAAAGTAATTTGTTTTATTTTCTTTCAAAAATCCTTTCACTTTGTCCAAGGTGAAAGTGATGTTTGTCGGGATTTGTTTCAAATTTTATCATCATCAATAAAATGCTATTTTGTTATTTCCATATGTGTCTTTCCTTTTTGCTTTATTCTGAAAAATGGTAATATAAAAAACCCAAAATAAAAATAATCACTGTGTATCTGCATGATGTTTGCACTTTTTGTTCATACTTTAAAATAAAAATAAAATCATTGTGTAGATTTATTGATAAACCCATTGAAAACAATGATCCTATGCCCACTCCCAACTTTGAATTTCCTGTGTTCGAAGCTAAGGAAGAGGATGTTGAAGATATTCCTGATGAGATTTCTCGGTTGCTTGAGCACGAGGAGAAGGTTATTCAGCCTCATAGAGAGTCTACATAATTGGTCATCTTGGATTCTGAAGATGATAAGAGAGAAGTAAAGATTGGAGCATTGCTTGGTTCTGATGTTAAGAAGAGAATGGTAGAGCTTCTTAGAGAATATGTTGATGTATTTGCTTGGTCTTATCAGGACATGTCGGGTCTTGATGCTAATATTGTGGAGCATAGATTACCGCTGAAGCCTGAATGTCCATATGTGAAGCAAAAGTTGAGAATAACTCATCCTGATATGGCAATGAAGATCAAAGAAGAGGTTCAAAAGCAGATTGATGCATGTTTTCTTGTGACATCTAATTATTCTCAATGGGTGGCCAATATTGTGTATGTTCCAAAGAAAGACGGAAAAGTCCGAATGTGTGTTGATTATGGAGATTTGAATAAAGCCAGTCCAAAAGATGATTTTCCATTACCGCACATTGATGTGTTGGTAGATAATACAGATAAGTTTGATGTGTTCTCTTTTATGGATGGATTTTCCGATTATAATCAAATAAAGATGGCACCAGAGGACATGGAAAAAACCACATTTATTACGCCATGGGGAACATTCTGCTACAAAATGATGCCCTTTGGATTGAAGAATGCTGGTGCGACATGCCAAAGAGCCATGACCACTCTTTTATATGATATGATGCACCAAGAAATTGAGGTGTATGTTGATGATATGATCGCTAAGTCGAGGACTGAAGAAGATCATGTTGAACATTTGATGAAGTTGTTTCAGAGGTTAAGGAAGTTTAAGCTTCGTTTGAATCCGAACAAGTACACGTTTGGTGTACGTTCTGGAAAGTTGTTAGGTTTCATTGTCAGCCAAAGAGGCATTGAAGTTGATCCTGATAAAGTAAAATCTATTCGGGAAATGCCTGTTCCAAATACTAAAAAGCAAGTAAGAGGTTTCTTGGGCCGTTTGAATTATATTTCGAGGTTTATCTCTCACATGACTGCCACATGTGCTCCGATCTTCAAATTGCTTCGGAAAGACCAAGGTTGTGTCTAGACAGATGATTGTCAGAAGGCGTTTGAAAGTATCAAAGAATATCTGCTTGAACCTCCTATCTTGTCTCCTCCGGTGGAAGGTAGACCATTGATTATGTACTTGACTGTGTTGGAAGATTCCATGGGTTGTATGCTTGGTCAGCAAGATGAAAATGGAAGAAAAGAATATGCGATTTACTACTTGAGGAAGAAATTCACTGATTGTGAGTCTCGGTACTCCATGCTTGAAAAAACCTGTTGTGCGTTAGGTTGGTCTGCAAAGCGTCTTCGCCAGTATATGTTGAATCATACAACTTGGTTGATCTCTAAAATGGATCCAATCAAGTATATCTTTGAAAATACTGCTTTGACTGGGAGGATTGCTCGTTGGAAAATGTTATTGTCAGAATATGATATCGAGTAACGAGCTCAAAAAGCTATAAAAGGTAGTATCTTGGCTGACCATTTGGCACATCAACCGATTGATGATTACCAGCCTGTCAAGTTTGATTTTCCATATAAGGATGTAATGTATTTGAAAATGCAAGATTGTGATGAACCTTTGATTGAGGAAGGGCCAAAGCCTAGATCTCGATGGGGTTTAGTTTTTGATGGTGCTGTAAATGCACGCGGAAGAGGAATTGGGGCAATGATCATTACTCCCCATGGTTCGCATATTCCTTTTGCTGCAAGGTTGACTTTCCCTTGTACCAATAATGAAGATGAGTATGAAGCCTGTATTATGGGTCTTGAGGAAGCTGTTGATTTCAGAATTAAGCATCTTGATGTGTATTGAGATTCTACCTTGGTAATTAATCAGATCAAGGGTAAGTGGGTAACTCATCAACCCCACTTGATCCCTTATAGAGATTATGCCAGGAGGATATCAACTTTCTTCACTAAAGTTGAGTTTCATTATGTGCCTCGTGATGAAAATCAGATGGAAGATGCCTTGGCAACTATAGCTTCTATGATAAAGGTACACCAATGGAATGATGTTCCCATGATCAGAGTGATGCGGCTTGAAAGACCAGCACATGTATTTGCGGTTGAAGAGGTCCATGATAACAAACCTTGGTATCATGATATTAAATGTTTTCTCTAGAGTAAGGAATACCCACTTGGGGCATTCGATAAAGATAAGAGGACTTTGAGGAGATTGGCAGACCAATTTATTCCTAAATGGAAATGTGCTTTATAAGAGGAATTTTGGCATGGTCTTACTCAGATGTGTGGATAGACACGAAGCAGACATGTTAATGAAAGAAATTCATGAAGGATCTATTGGTACTCATACCAATGGGCATGCAATGGCTAAAAAGATGTTGAGAGCAGGTTACTATTGGCTGACAATGGAATCTGATTGTTGCAAGTATGTGAAAAAATGTCATAAGTACCAAGTGTATGCTGATAAGATTCATGTGCCGCCAACTCATCTCAATGTTATTTCTTCACCATGGCCTTTCTCTATGTGGGGAATTTATATGATTGGTATGATTGAACCCATGGCTTCAAATGGACATCGTTTTATTCTTGTGGCAATTGACTACTTCACCAAGTGGGTGAAAGCGACATCATATGCTAATGTGACCAAGCAAGTTGTGGTTTGGTTTATCAAGAATAATATTATCTGTAGATATGATGTTTCGAATAGAATCATTACTGATAATGGTTCGAACTTGAATAATAAGATGATGAAAGATGTTTGTGAAGAATTAAAGATTCAACATCATAATTCTTCTCTTTATAGACCCAAGATGAATGAGGCTGTTGAAGCTGCGAATAAGAACATTAAAAAGACCATTCAGAAGATGGTTGTGACATATAAGGATTGGAATGAGATGCTCCCTTTTGCTTTGCATGGGTATCGTACATCTCCGCACTTCAACAAGGTCAACCCCTTTCTCACTTGTTTATGGTACAAAAACAGTGCTCCCCGTCGAGGTTGAGATCCCATCAATGAGAGTTATGATGGAAGCCAAGTTGACTGAGGTTGAATGGTGTTAGAGTAGATATGATCAATTGAATTTGATAGAGAAAAATAGAATAACAACTTTGTGTCATGGTCGGTTGTACCAACAAAGAATGAAGAAAGCTTTTGACAAGAAGGTCAAACCTTGTGTATTCAGAGAAGGCGACCTTGTGCTAAAAAAGATCTAGTCTTTCATTACAGATTCTCGGGGCAAGTGGACTCTGAACTATGATGGCCCATATGTTGTTAAGAAAGCCTTCTCTGCAGGTTCATTATTTCTTGCAACTATGGATGGTGAGGAGATCACTCGTCCTGTGAATGCAGATGCAATGAAGAAATACTTCGCCTAAAAAAATAAAAGAACAACTCGCTAAGTTGAAAACCCGAAAGGGCGGCTTAGGCAAAAATGAGTGTCTCGGTGGATTGAAAACCCGAAAGGGTGGTCCAGGCAAGAATTAGAGACATAAACAGAAATAATTATCCCGGTATATTGAAAACCCGAAAGGGAAATCTAGGCAAAAGTAAGGGATCATGGCAAGTAACTGCATCGACAGACTGAATCACTTGTAGTGACTGAGGATTTCAAATTCTATCCCTCAGAAGAATTTCCCATCAAAGAGTCTTATTCACTCATACTTGACGGAAGTTTCAGACACAGTGGAGTTCAAAGTTGATAGGGAGAATAGTGATCATTGTATTTCAATGTAGCCCTTTTCCATGTATTTACCATTTTTCAAACTTGTAATGATCCATGGAGTCATGCCATTTGCTGACTACCATTCTATCAATTAATTTGAGCTTTTATCCAATTGTTTGCAATCCTTTATATTATTTATGTGTACAAAATTTCAATTTATTGTTGATGATGATTTTTGAAACAAATTTAATAAATTTAATCATTGAAGATTATAAAAACATTTTTCTTTTGATATGAGAACAAAGAAAGGATATCAATAGTGATTCCAGGGATGGTAAAGTCTGGATGTGTGTAACTTGCCTCTCCCAAAGCAGGGCTTGATTCGTTTGTGTCCTTACGGAATTACTGAATGGTCATGGCATGTTGATTTTAATGATGTTTTATGCCCCATCAACAAGCATGAACGGGGACTGTATATGTTCCTGGTCCTGTTTTCTTCCCCAGAAGAGTTTGTTGGAAGTATTTTTCATGTCACTTGAAAATCCCCAACTGAGTTTTAATCTCTTCCTCATAAGTTTACCTTTGACTTGAGAAGTATTGGGAATCCTCAGCCGAGTTCTTGTTCCTCAGCTTAAGTTGGTTATATCCCTTGGCAGAAGAATTGGTATAGCAGTCAGTTTAGAGGTTTTCTTTCACCTGATGGTGTATATTGATTTAAAATCCCTCGTAAATGTGTTAGCTATGATGTTTACTTCTGATATCCTAATGTGGGTCAGTGATCCCACATAATTTTCAGCGGTAGTTGATTTCCATTGATCGTTTTCATAGGTCTCTAGTAGGTCTACGTGTGATGGTTTCCAGCAAATTCCTATTTGATCTTCAACAAGTCTTACACTCTTTCTCCAAGCAGAGTAAGAGTGGCATGACTCTTCCCCCAAGCGGAGCAGGAGTGGTATGATAGCTATTCCTTGCAGAGTGTGTTTTTTACCAAAGACTTCTTATGTCCCTAGCAGGGATTGTGGAAGCTTTTCCCATCTCCGACAGATTATTACTTTTCCTCAGCAAGGTGATGTCCCTATGCAGAGTTGATGTTTGATGCTCCAGTAGATTATGTTATATTCATCTTATTTCCCCAAACAGAGTTACGAAGATATTTGTCCCCATCAGAGTTTAACAAGGACACTTCCCTCTTTTCCCCAAAGGGTGTGGAAGATTTTGTGTTGTTGAGGTATTTCCGAGATGTTGTCCTCTCAGAGTGGAATTTCTGATTTTATCCTTCGCAAATTTTTGAAGATTGCTTTGAGGATTGGATCCCTAGCAGATGTTTTCTCAGTATGAGTTAAGCCTTGTAGCAGGATTTTATTCATTTGATGGCTTTTGATGTTCCCTTGCAGGATTTCGATTCAAATCTCCAGCATGGTCCCTAACCTTGTTGCCCTGGGATTAGCCGAGTATCCAGTTGTTGTGGTGTTTATGTCACCTGTTGTTTATCTTTATGTCTATTTTGTCAGCATATTCATATGCATATTCATACGCATAAGCACATCATCATTTGCTTGCATTCTTGCAGTTATCATTGTTCCTCACTCTTTGGTGTGATTTTCCCCACAGATTGTGAGTTTTGTCTTCTCTCAAATTAGAGTGTTGACCCTTAAGCAAAAAGTGTTTATCATTTCCAATTCCCCGCCGAGTTTGTTTCTCGTGGATGTTTTTGATTCAGTTTCCTCCTCAGTTTATTATCTGGGTGGAATTTCCCCAGTTGAGATATTTCCTCTTCAGGATGAGTCTTGTTTAACCGTTTCTCTCCAACTTGTTCTTGGATTGAACTTTGGTCCTTTGTGAGCATATTTCTTTTGAATTAAGCTATCCTTATTTGATAGTGGGCAATATTTTCCCCAGCTTGAGTATATTACTTTGGAATTAAGGTATCAATTATTGATATTGGGTAATGTTACCAAGCTAATCAAGCTCTTTTGCTTGTACTCCTACCCAGTAAATCTGGTAGTCGAGAGTTCTTCTTTCTACCTAGTAAAAAGGTAATAGAAGTTGTTTCCCTTTGCTTAAGCTCCTACCAAGTAAATCCGGTAGTTGAGAATTCTTTTAACCCCTACAGATTTTTTCTACCTAGTAAAAAGGTAGTGGAGGTTATCCCTTTGTGTTTTGCTCCTATCCAGTAAATCGATAGTTAAGTTCATCATTTTCATATCTTCTACCCAGTAAACTGGTAGTTGATGATTCTTTTCCAACTCGATATTCCTCCATCTTTGGACTCGAATACTTTGATTGGTTATTATTCCCTGGAAGAGTGTTTACTCTCTCTCGTTGAATCTTTTACCTTGATTATATCATATTTTCCCCCCATGTAGAGTCAGTTATCCAGTGATTTATTTTCCTAGAAAACTCTTTTGGTGTCTTTTGTTTTCGCCAGCGGGATTTTCTTCTGTGTCCCTAAACTTTTACTTTCCTCTGGTGGCCGTGTGTTCCCCACAGAGATCTTGGGTTTGCATATCATATCATATCATATTCATACCATATCATGTTCTCTTAGGACAAAAATTTGGGTTTTCTGTATTTAAGTCTCTCCCATCTTGCAGAGACGAAGATGTCAATCTTCATATCTTCAGATTGAAGAAACTTAAATAGGGGAAGCTGTATAACCCTAATTTTTGCCCTAAGTTTTCTTCGCATTTTCATCTGCATCTTGCATTTGAACAAGATCGAACTGGTTGCTTGGTTTCTTCTCGGGTGTAGGTTTGTATCTCACAGGGGATCACCGTTGCCTTTAATTGCTTTATTTGTTTATGTTTACTAACCATTAATCAAAATCCAAAAATATTTTGTTTTCTTTCACTAACTTTTTTAGGAAGAGGAACCATGTGAAAATGCCAAAAATAGAAGTCTTGTAGCTCGAGAAAAATTTCACAGATAAAAGTCAAAGTCGATCCGCAAATAATTCAAAATTATCTGATCAAGGATTTCCCAAGTTAATTGACTCATTCAAGGAATTCCAAGGTTCATGTGTATATTTCCATGCCTTCTTCGGCATACAAAAATAATCGGGCCACAACAGCCAAGCAACCATATTTGAATAAAATATTCATATTTTGGCTTGGTTAACCGGTTAACCATATGCGTTAACCGGTTAACCAGTACGAAATTTGAATATTTTATTCACATTCAACACCATTAGATCATTAATATAATTGGAATATTCTAGATCCATTGGTCTCTGATTTCTCTACATCACTTTGATCATTTCCTACAATAAACCCTCAATAATCACCACTCTTTTCCATTTCCCACAAAATTTGAAATTACCAAGCCTAATTTTAATTACTAAAGCAAGCTTCATTCCACCAAATTCCCATACCTAAGGCCTTTAAATAGGACCACAATTTCATTAATTTACCAAGCTTTGAAGAGCCAACAAATCCCTGGCAAAATACTTCCCCAAAACCAAAAATTCACTAAAGCTCTTTTTCTTTCTTTTGAAGTTATCAAGAATTCACATTGAATTCTTGACTAACTTGAGCTAAACCTTCATCCTATTCTTCTTTTTGTTCACCCATTGCAGTAGATCTAGCTTGATTTAGTCCAATTTGAAGAAGTGCTTTTGGTAATTCACTCACACCATAAACCCATATTCATCATCAACATTCAAGATGTAGATCTTTGGTGCCTTTGCTTCTAGATCCTTTGGATCTTATTTTGTTATTTGATTGCAGGGATTCCACTGTATTTTGGTTTTAAAATTCGTGCAAATTCATATCATGATCACCAAGTGTTTGAAAATGGATCATGCTAAATTTCTGCAATTTTTCTACTACTGGTTCAGCGTTAACCGGTTAACCATTTACAGTGTAAATTGGTTAACTGGTTAACCATCTTTAAAACTGTGCAGGATTTGCTTGCGTTATCCGGTTAACCAATTGGTTAACCGGTTAACACAAGTCAAAATGGTTTTTTTGGCTTATTTTTATCCCCTCTTTGGTTCCTCTTTCTTCTTCTTCTTCCTCCTTTTTATTTTTACCTTGGGAAGCATTTTTGGGAGTGATTTCTCCTTAATTTCAATGAACTTTGGGTGTAGATTAGAGTAGTTAATGTTCATTAGTTCAAAACTACCTTTAAGTGAATTATTTAATTCATTTAAGGTAATTTGCATTAGTTATACATTTTCATGCTTGAATCCACCGAGATAAGTGATTGAACTTAAGGATGGAAGAATACCATGATTGTGACTCAATTTGGTATTCATCTTTAGTTTTGTGCGGTATTGCATCCGGATAGTGATCTACATATCGTTTATCTCGCATACATTAGCACTAACATTTTGCACCTTAATTGGTGGTGGCCGACCTCATTTGTAGGGTAATTACTTCGTAAATTACTCGACAATTACTTAACATAGACCTAAATTTGTCCCTAATTCGGAATAAAAATCTAATTGGGTACTTGTACTTTCATTGACCAGACCTCTTGTTGGTCGCATAATCCCAAAGTGGTTAATCATATTGCATTAAGAATCGAGACTTATGAATGTTTGATGTGTAGGTGCTTTGGGTCTCCCAATCGCCTTTCAAATTTCATTGAATTCAATTCGGTTTGCCTTGATTAATCGCTATAGTGTAAGATGCTAAGCGGATCCGGTTGCCTTTCAATTTTGGTTACTCTTTTGGTTGTGGTTGATTAAGTTCATCCATTATCATGTTTATTATTTGCTCTTATTTTGTTGTGAATTTTCCGTTTGTCCAATTGGACACAAAAACATTAATAAAGGATTAAACCTCTAAAAAACTTGTGACTTTAATTTGTGGACTATTGGTTACTATCCTTGACTTTGGAATGAAGATTTGGAATTAGATTCTTAGGACACATTTCCTTTCCCTTGATCTTCATGAAGTTGGTACTAGCCTTTATTTGGCCATTTGCTAGCTTATAAGGATGAAACTCTTATTCTCATATTTGGAAGTATCATCAAGTTTGGTTAGATCTTTCTTCCTTTATCTCCGTATTTTCTTTTTTAGGATAGTCCCTTCATCTCCTCCCCTTCTTTAATTTTCAAAATCTTCTCTCTTTTTAAAAGGATTATTTCTTTTCTTCCAAATCATCACTTCTTTAATAAACAAAACATTGACTTTTTTCAAGTGGTTTTTTACCATTTTCTTTTCTTTTAAAACCAATGAATTTAATCATGTTGACCTTAATTCAAAAATAAAAAGAACCAAATTCATTTCAAGTTGCTTTGTGCCTTTGTGCACTTTTATTTATTTTCTTTAAAAGAGTGCTGATTATTAGTCATTATTCTTTAGTCGGTGCAAGTCTTTCAATCTCCATGATTGTAGTTTGATGTAATTGAGTCTCTTATCATTTTTGGGGGTTTAGTGTCATACTCTTCGATTTTTATCCGAGTTGGCGCTCTCTCCCCATAATGATGTATGAGTCCATGCCTTCATTCTCATGGTAGTTTGTTTGGCCATCCACTTGAAGATGACGAATTCTCTTCACTTTATAAAATTAATTACAACCAACCCTTTTCATTATTTATACCATGCACTACGGGGTTTTGATCTCATATTGCACTTTGTGGGTACGTAGGCATGAGGTGGTAAACCTCTCCAAACACAAAAATATAAAAATAATAATTCTTTCCTCATCCCTCCACCCTCATTTAACAAACCTTTTTCAAACCAAAAGTAGTAAATTTTTCAAAGGGCTCCCGTGGAGTACCACCGACATTTTGGGTGCATAAAACCTTCTCATTATGTAACCTATCCCCTTACCTGTTTCTCTGTTGTGTTCCTTTAGCTTTTTGCTTTTAGATACATTAGGTTTTATTCTCTATTTTTTTCCTTTTCCTCTTGGAATAAAATAAAAGCGCGGTGGTGACTCTGTTTACTTTGAGTTAAGTTAACTAATAGCTTACACTCATGATTTTACCGCTACAATATCCAATCACTAGAAAATTAAATATTTCTTTCAAATCATATCGTATATTCAACAAATTAAATATTTTCAATTCATGTAAGTTCAGTGACCGATTAATTCTTTTAACACGAAATCTTTTCAAAATAAATCATGCATATTTTGAACAAAATAATTTTTATGAAAGTAGTCATACATAATTAGAATGCAAAACCAAGAATCAAACAAATTATTTTTAAAATAGCACACTAGTAAATAATGGAATTAAGATGTTTTAGTAACTTTCGTGATATATTGCTTATCTTTTTTCAAATGAAAATAAACTAATTATTATATAATAACAATCTCTACTCAATGGAATATATAGAGTAGATGTAGCTTTTATATCACTGATTTTTCACATATATTAAGGATATAAAGAGTTTGGACTTCATATGAAATACCTAGTTTAATTATTACTAGGAAGATACATGTGCGTCCGTACGGGTAACCTTATCTGATACGGTATAAAATATATTTAGATATATCTGTAATTTTTGAAATTTAAAATGTGTTTCTTAATTGTGATATGAATAATGGTAATTCAAACTCAATAGTATTAAATAATTATACTTCAAAGAAAAAAGGAACTTGGGATGGAGAAATAAAAATAAACAAAATTTTAACATTTGAAAATAAGATTTTTTTCTTCACAAATAAAGACAATTGTTTATTTAAATAATACACATATTGTGTTAATAACGATATATAAGATGAATTAAATCATATGAGTATGTGTGTATCCACCACATGTAACTTCTGAGAAAAATAATTTTAGTTCTTAATCAACTATTGCTCAAGTACAATCAAAGTCTCGTAAAAAACTAACATTTATATCTCATGCAAGACTGTTCATTCTTCTTCAAAAAATATTGAATGATGTAAGAGTTACAGATTCACCATGCTTCATTTTGCGAAGAAGCTTTGCAATTGAAAGTGAATCTTCACTTTGTGAAGATGAAAAGAGAAAATAAACTTTCAGTTAGAAGAAGAAGATGATAAGAGTAACCCAATGTTTTAATCATTGATTTATATATGTACATAATGTGGCTTATAAGTCCATATGACTCAACACACTAAGATGAGCTAGAAGCAATTATCCTAACTATAATTAGTTACATCACAAATAAAAGGAAAAGTTATACTAACTATATTACACCAATATTTATTTCTCTAACACACCCTCAAGATGAAGGTTGGCAAGTGTCGGATACCACCTTGATTTTTCTCTAGAGTTCTTAAAAAGAAGCAGTACCAAGAAGTTTAGTAAGCGTGTCTGCAATTTGAGGAGCTGCTGGTACATGTTAAATGCGCAGCTTGCCAACAATAACTCTTTTTCTAACAAAATGCATATCCAGCTTAATATGTTTCGTACGGACATGCATGACCAGATTATGAGATAATAAGATGACATTGAGATTGTCACATAATAAGGTTGGAGGATGAATAGGAATGCATAATTCTGAGAGAAAAGATTCCAACCATAGAAGTTCAGATATGGTGTGTGCCAATGAGCGATATTCCACTTCAATGCTTAACCATGCCATAAGAGACTATTTCTTCGAGCTCCACGAGACCAAATTTGGACCAAAAAAGATACACGAGCCAGAAGTAAACCGTCTATCATCAGGGTCACTCTCCCAATCATAATTATTGTAAGCCCATAGTGAGAACCTAAAAACAGCTTGAGAGGGAGAAAGAGCGAGAGGGAGAGAGAGAGAGAGTAGCAAACCATGTTTGTGTGTGCCACTGAGATATCGAAGAAGTTATCTAACTGCAACCTAATGAGTATCCAAAGGGCATGCCATGAATTGACAAGCCTTGTTTAAACTAAAAGCAATGTTTGGCCTAGTGAGAGTGACATATTACAATTCACCCACAATAGACCTTTTGAGTTGAGGATCATAGAAGTAGTTTGTGTGAGAAACCTTTGTTTTTGATTGATTATAAATTTTGAGTGTTTGTGTTTGTTTTACATTAAGAAAAATGCTTTCTTTAGTTTTTGTTTCTTTTGTTTTCATTGTTTTTGAACTTTTGGAAAAATACGCAAAATAAATCGATACATCCTAGCATGAATCGATTCATGCTGTTTGAAGGATTCTGAAAATTCACAAAATGAATCGATTCATCTTATGATGTATCGATTCATGCTGTTTAAATGGTTCTGTTTTTACAAATATGTTCATTATGTATCGATTCATTAAGGCTTGAATCGATTCATTAATCTGTTTTTTCTCTAACAGAATCTGCATACATATATGTGTTTGTTTCATTTAGTTGATACAGATCACAGAAAATCAGAGATGAATTTCATAGTGATAGATCATTGAAGAACACATCAAGAAAGGGTTTTTGGAGTGTTGGAACTTCAATGTTGAGCAAGTTTGAAACCTAGAATCAAATTCATCTTCATCATCTTCTCAAAGATCTTAATTCAAGAACATCAACAAGGAAGTGTTTGTTGTCCTATGAATTGAAGGCTTTCGAGATAACGTTCAGTGGTACGATTGGAGATTTAGCTGAGTTGAAGATCGATAGAAGGTTTCAAGGAAAAACCAGTTGGGTTTTCCTTCAAGAATGGGCGTGTTCTTAAGGGTTTGTTAGTCACGTTTACAAGTCAGATTCAGCCGCAGCGAAAGTTTTGGAAATCGAGGATTTCGCAAATAGGTCGTAGAACCGGTGAATTGATTGTAATACTTGCAGGGAATCTTGATTGGGCTCAGATCAAGTGAAGGTTGATACAATAGGAAGTTCTAGGTATTTAGAATTCTGGTGTTTGTATTGCAACCTTGTAATCGACGGATTCAACATTTTTGATATAAGAGTTCTCAATTTCGATTTGAAATTGAGAGGGAGACGTACCCACACGCGAGGACGACCGTGGGGAACTTCCTTACCAAATCTCGGCGTATTGTATCTCTTCTCTATCTCTACTTACGCTTTCGTTTGTTTTTCGAATCATTGGAAATAACTTTAGTGATAGGTGCATTCAACTGTTTTACATATTGTGTGTTTAATTCTTTATCATCGCAATCGAAAATCCAGCACGTTATCACATGTTTGGTCTTCTAGTGGCCGGTTCAGAATAGACGCGTGTTTATTTGGGACCGTTGTTTCCGTAACTCTTTGAAAACTCTGAAAAACGTTTTAAATCCTTGAAATCAAGGGAGTGATCCATTCACCCCCCCTCTAGATCACTCGCCACAACGTCTAACAAGTGGTATCAGAGCACCGGTTCGCTGGTGCTTTGTGGCTGCCTGTATCGTTATGGATTCTGAACCAAAGGGGGCGTACAATAGAGCTCCTGTTTTCAATGGTGAAAATTATGGCTACTGGAAAGACTACATGCGAGTTCATATAAATTCTGTTGACAGGCGCGTATGGGCTGCCATTCAAAATGGTCCTTTTCAAATTACCATGATGAATGAGGCAGGTGCCATAGTACCTAAACCAGAAGATGATTGGGATGAAAAAGATGAGAAAAAGTGGTCAAGTGATTGGAGAGCTCGAAATATGCTAATTTCAGCACTTAGTGCGGATGAGTAGTATCGAGTTTCCCATTGCTCGACAGCTAAAGAAATGTGGGATGCCTTAGAAATTGCACATGAAGGTACAACTGAACTAAAACTGTCCCGCATTAACAAACTTAATCAAGAGTTCGAACTCTTTCGCATGAAACAAGGAGAATCTATTCCCGACATGCAAAAGAGATTTTTTCATCTCATTAATCGTTTGAATGCACTTGGAAAACCTGTTTCCAATGATATTGCTACTAATAAAATTATGAGATGTCTTAGCAGGGAATGGCAACCTAAAGTGACAGCTATCAAGGAAGCCAATGATCTAACGACACTCACAATGAATACTTTGTTTGGAAAGCTGGAGGAACATCAACAAGAACTAGAAAGTCTAGAAAAGTTTGAAAACAAAAGTAAAAAGGGAAAGGAGAAGAATAAAGACAAAGAGGGTGAGAAGAGGCCTATAGCTCTTATGGCTTCTAACTCAAAGTCCTCACAAAAAGAGCTAAGCAACAATGAGTCAAGTAGTGACGAAGACTCCGGTGACAAAGAAATGGGACTTTTTGTTAGGAGATATAATAGATTCATTCGAAAGAATGGAATCAAGCATTCCGACAAAAATCTCATAAATTTTAGAAGACAATCTATGGATTCAAAACAGGAAGAGATTAAGAAGAATAGAGAAAGAGGGTCTTGCTTTAATTGTGGCAAGTCCGGACATTATAAAACAGATTGTCCTTTAAAGAAAAAGGATAAAGGAAAAGCTCCACCAAGAAGATATAATAATAAGCAAAGAAGAGCTTACATTGCTTGGGAGAGTGAGAGTGATTCATCAAGTACACAATGCACAAGTGATAGCGATGAAACCGCAAATTTGTGTCTTATGGCTCACACCAAAAATCAGTCCCACCATAAGAAGAAAAGTGATGATAAAAAGGTAAAACAAGCTTATTATAACAACTTCTCTTCTATGTCTTTTTCTGAATTGAAAGTAGCTTTTGAAAAACGGCATAATGAAGCTATAGAAGCATTTAAAAGATTAGCTTCCGATAAAAAAAAATTTTCATACTTGGAAGGTAAAGTACAATATGCTGAAAAAGATTTAGAATGCTTGAAAGCTAGTATTGCAGAAAATTCAAAAACTATTGATATTGATGGTTGTAGTAAAGTAAGGCATTGTGAAAGGTGCCACATTTGGCAACAAGAGGTCATCTCTCTTAAAGCCAAATTGGAAAAAGCCTTGCAACCTAAGATTACTTATGCCGTTGATACTAGGTTGTTCAAAAAGTCATTAAATCCTCCATATGCAAAATATTCTTTTGTTCCAAAGGATTTAAGGACCAATCATAAATAACATCATTATCGTAGTGTTTGTCATTATTGTTGTCATGCTGGCCATACCATTGAGAAATGCAAATTTAGAAGATTTCTAGTGCCTAAAGGCATTTATCAATGGAAGCCTAAAGACAACCATGTTACCACTTACCCACTAGGACCCAATAAAAATTGGGTACCTACTTCTCTCTTTTGATATTGTAGGATGCGTGTCTTGCATCCATGGAAAGAAGATGGTTTCTGGACAGCGGGTGTTCAAGGCATATGACGGGTGACATATCACTTTTTATTGACTTCAAAGCAAAGAAAAAGGGGTATGTTACTTATGGAGACAATAACAAAGGAGCTATACTTGGTAAAGGTAGTGTAGGTAATCCCTCTACCACTACTATTTCTGATGTACATCTTGTAGAGGGACTTAAACACAATTTGTTAAGTATAAGTCAACTATGCGACAAAGGTTATAAAGTTTCTTTCACAAAAACATGTTGCAAAATTGAACATACCGAACAAAATGTTGTGTTTAAGGGTGTAAGAGTAAACAACATATATATGCTTGATCTTTTGAGTGTATCCTTAACAAGCACTAAATGTCTAGTAGCCTTAAATGATGATTCATGGCTATGGCATAGACGCTTAGCGCATGTTAATTTTGACTTGCTTAATAAGGTTGTATCCAAGAATCTAGTAGTAGGTCTTCCAAAAATAAAATTTTCAAAAGACCACCTATGTGATGCTTGCCAAATGGGAAAACAAACAAGGGTCTCTTTTAAATCTAAAAATATAATTTAAACTTCAAGACCCCTTGAGCTTCTCCATATGGATCTCTTTGGACCATCTAGGACAAAGAGCTTAGGTGGAAACTATTATGGTTTCGTAATAGTAGATGACTACTCTAGATTCACTTGGACTATATTCCTTCATAGCAAAGATGAAACTTTTTCTGCTTTTAAAAGTTTTGCAAAGCTGTCCCAAAATAAAATGAATTCTAAAATAGTTACAATCCGAAGCGATCATGGAGGTGAATTTCAAAACCATCTCTTTGATAAGTTTTGTGACAAGTATGGCATTGAGCACAACTTTTCAGCCCCTCGAACTCCACAACAAAACGGTGTTGTGGAACGCAAAAATCGAGTTTTAGAGGAATTGGCAAGAACAATGCTCAATGAGGGTAGATTACCAAAATATTTTTGGGCCGATGCAATTAGTACGGCTTGTTATGTTCTAAATAGGATTTTAATTCGTCCTATTTTGAATAAAACCCCTTATGAAATTTTAAAAGGTAGAAAGCCCAACTTGTCTCATCTTCATGTGTTCGGTTGTAAATGTTTTGTTTTGAATAACGGTAAGGAAAATCTTGGGAATTTTGATGCCAAAGCTGATGAAGGTATTTTTCTTGGTTACTCTCAATCAAGCAAAGCATATAGAGTGTATAATAGGCGTTTACTTTTTGTTGAAGAATCTGTCCATGTTTATTTTGATGAGTCTTACCCAAAAATTGTCGGAAAAGGTATCTCTTTTAATGATGCAGGTGTATCTACAGAAGACATACTCTAAGAAGCTGGTTCAGAAATTGATCAATCTGAAGCGGTTGCTATTGAGAAGGAGGAAGATACTTGTCATGAAAAAGATAAAGAGGAAGGAACATCTGAAGTGAAGGACCTTCCACCAGCTTGGAAATCCTCTAAAGACCACCCTATTGACAATATATTGGGAGATATTTCAAAGGGAGTGTTGACTCGTTCTAAGATAAGTAATTTTTGTTCTCACTTTGCTTTTGTATCTCAAGTGGAACCTAAAAATGCTAAAGAGTGGTTCATGTTCTTTCCCATTCCATTTCGGTCCTATACCTGGGACCTGAGTGACACCTAGGCTAGAGTGGTTCATGTTCTTTCCCATTCCATTTCGGTCTGGTGCGGGAATATGAAACACGGTTCAGATGTGGGTTTCTTCTTGAGAACTCTGTGCTACATATTTCCTGTAGTGCTAGGGCTATCTAGGAAGCCTGCTAAGTCTGGATGACCTTTATTATGACCTTCAGAAACTGAGGAGAATTAGAGGAGGATCTTTTATGGTTATTATAAACACTGTACCTCCGGGTTAGAAGTGTTTACACTTCTCATAACTGATACAAGTCTGAGGATCCTTGTTTTAGAACATTACCTATGAGGAGGTTGGGCTGTTTACAGGTTTGCAGGTACCCTTGGCCACATCATACCCTGTTACTATCTTGTTTAAGAGTACCTCATTTTGGACAATTCTTGTGATTAAACCCCGGACATGTGACTCTTTATTTGAGTCCCCCACCCTGGTTACTGGATTTCTAAGCCTTCATCTGGACCTTAGAACATACATGGACTTTGTATCAAGACAGATAATCAGATCCAGCTTGATCACAAACCCTTGCATATCATTTGCATATTCATCATTGCATCATTTAACATTTGTTTATTTGCTTTTCAGGGTATCCATCTCATTGTATCTTGGTTTTGGTTTTGACCCCTTCTTATGCATAAACCTCTGCTTCAGTTATCTCCATCCTCATCAGCATCAGTCTGCCAGTGACTTACCTTCAGTTTCTCAGTCTGTGACCTTCACCAGCATTTGTCTTCAGTTTCTTCAACAAGCACTCATGACTACTCCCAGGAAGAGCAACATATCCTACCACTTCTTTGAGCCTGTGTTGACTGGTATCAGGAAGGTCCAGTCACTTATCACACCAGACCACATCCCACTGTTTAGAGAGCACCATGGAGGTATCTTGGATATTGTTATGGACCTCGACCCTTCTCAGAGGAGCATGATCCACACATGCTTGCAGTTTTATGACCCTCCTTTGAGATGTTTCACATTCCTAGACTTTCAGTTAGGGCCTCTACTGGAAGAGTTTTCTTCATTGATTGGAGTACCTATCAGAGGTGGAATCCCTTTCAAC
This sequence comes from Lathyrus aphaca, assembly GCA_963966055.1. Taxonomy (NCBI): domain Eukaryota; kingdom Viridiplantae; phylum Streptophyta; class Magnoliopsida; order Fabales; family Fabaceae; genus Lathyrus; species Lathyrus aphaca. The sequence continues at coordinate 169,724,533 of OZ014519.1, forward strand.
CCAGAGATGCCAGCTCCCAGAAATGAAGAGATAGCAAAGGCACTATACCTGGAGCCTGCCTTGATTGAGCAAAGTATGACAACAAAAGCTGGGATCCCTGGTTTGCATTTGGACTTCTTGATTTATCAGGCCATCCTGAAAGCTTCATTGGGAGAGTGGAGGGCAGTCTGTGCACTGTTAGCCCTCAGCATATATGGGGCTATATTGTTTGCAGATGAGCCCAAATTTGTCAGCAAGAATGCCATCCATCTGTTTCTTCTAAAGAACCCAGTACCTACATTGCTGGGAGATTTTTACTACTCCATTCACCAGAGGAATGAGAAACAAAGGGGGAAGTTAGTAAGATGTTATGCTCCTTTGTTTTATACCTGGCTGCTCAGACACCTGCCTAAGTCAGATGCTTTCTTGAATCCCCACCAACAGAAGAATTGGGCCAAGAGGCTCATTGCCTTGACTTCAAATGATATTAGATGGTGCACCCAGAGCACCAAAGGCAAGGACATTATCACCAGCTGTGGACAATACCCAAATGTACCTCTGATAGGAGTAAAGGGTTGCATCAACTACAATCCTTTGCTGTTTAAGAGAAAACTGGGCTATGCTTTGGTTCACCCTCCCAGAGGACAAGATTTAGCTGAGACCCTGTATTGTGAAGTAAAACCTAATTCAGCTGCTGTCAGACAAGCATCCTGGGCTTGGGACAACATCCATACAAAGGGGGTAGCTATCATTGGAAGGTGTAATAATGTTGCTTCAGCTCAGTACAATGATTGGTCCCGTACTAGAGCTCAAATTACCAGAATGCCTTTCATATTGGAAGACATGCCTGGACCATCTACAGTACAGCCAGCAACAACTGTCAGCCTAAAAGAATTTGAGAAGTTGAAGGAAAGGAATGAGAACCTATCTCAAGCCTTGAAGAAAACTCTCTGGGAAAGAAGTGATGGTCGTCTGGATATTGAGAGATTGGAGAAGCTTAGGGTGGGGCATCTTACCAAAATTGAGAAGACAGAGGACTACATCAGGAAAGCAAGAGCTGAGGAACAAATATTGAAGAATTCCTGTAAAGAGGCCAAAATTCAGAAGGCTAGGACTGAGCTCTATCTGCAAGAGAGTCAGGCTAGGTGGGTCAGAATCACTGAAGCCCGTACACAAGAAGACCAAAAGACTCAAGCCAAGATTGAACAGCTAGAGGCCAGTGAGAAGAAGCAGCAGGAAGCTTTGTTGGCAGCCCAGAAGGAGATTTCAGAATTGAAGCTCAGAGTAGGATTGAAGAGATCAAAGGACCAGGACAGGCATAAGAACTTGACCACTGCCATTGCTACTAGGAACCTCCTCATTAGGACCATTACAGAGCACCCAGCTGGTCCAGTGACTGAGATACTCCTGAAGGAGGTCAAAGAGGATGAGTTTGGACTGGATGTCTGATTCTTTGTTTGTTGTTATTTCCATTTGATGTACTTTTTCCTTTTGATGTATTTTGACCCTCCATGGGCATGTGTTGTAAAACAAATTATGTATTGTTCATCATTTGTAATATATTTTAGTTTGTTTTCATTTGGGCTTTTCTCTCAACAACATCAAGCATCTTCCTCGAGGTCTGGAAAGGTCAAAACCAAGAACCAAACCGGATACCTTGGAAAACAAATAAGCATACTGCATTGCATACTAACTTTTGTTTTGTTTTGTAGGTTTTGTTATTATTATTGTTTCTAACTTTGTTGCAGCTTCAGGAAACATTGCTCGTCGCTGAGTGTTCCCTGTCAACCGCACACACCGGTACCCGACTCGTAACAACCTTCCCGATATTCAAATGGAACAAGTACAGTAGGATCTGACTGAGGTCAGAAATCAGATGGCTAATGAGAGAGTAGAGATGAGAAATCAGATGTCTCAATTCATGGCAGTGATGACTGGCTTAGCCCAGAGTCAAGAAAGGTTAAGAGAGCTGGTGGAAAGACAAACTCCTAAGGAGCCTCATCTTGGAACAGGGGGAACTAGTAACAATGAACGGGGCCAGCCTCGTATTGACCCACCAGTATTTGGACCTCATCTGGATTCAGAAGTTAATATCCCGAGAAATGTGCAAGGTAATACTGCTGGGGGGAGAATCTTGCAAGAGGATCCCCAAGAAGAACAGTTTATTGTTATGGGGGCTGGAGATGAAGTATATGACAGGAGATTGGACGAAATTGCTGAGAAGTTAAGATCTTTGGAGTCTCAGAATTCTTTGGGCTTCGATGTGATGGACATGAGGCTAGTGGATGGGGTGAGAATTCCCCACAAATTCAAACCCCCATGCTTTGAAAAGTACAATGGTACCTCCTGTCCACGAACTCACCTGCAGTCTTTCCTGTGAAGACTCAAAGCGTATACCATGGATGAAAAGCTATGGATGTTCTACTTTGAGGACAGTCTGACTGGAGCTTCGAGAGAGTGGTATTCACATTTGTCTAGGGCCACCATAAGATGCTGGAAGGATTTGGCTGAGGCTTTCATCCATCAATATCAATAGAACCTGGACATGGCTCCCAATAGAACTCTTCTAATGGGCATGTCTCAGTCTTCTAGAGAGAGCTTCAGGGAATATGCCCAAAGGTGGAGACAGCTTGCTGCTGCTGTCCAACCACCCATGTCAGAGAGGGAAATGGCTGACATGTTCATGAATACATTGCAAGGAACCTATATTGATAGATTGGTTTCCTTCTCCTCTACCAGTTTTGCTGATGTGGTCATAGCTGGTGAGAGGATTGAAAGCCTCTTAAAGATGGGCAAAATTTCCGACAGTGGTGCAAGTTCGTCCAGCAATCCCAGAAATCCTTTTGTGGGACCCCGAAGGGCCGGTGAAACAAATTCCATTCATGCAAGCAGGGGCACGCCTCAGTATGTGCACCGATCAGTAGCAACAGTTACCATTCCAGCTCCGATTCCTCAACAATCAGCATATCCTCAGCAACAACAACCACAGTATCAACAACAAGTTCATTATCCGCAACAGAGAACCTACAACAACAACAATAACAACCAACAACAGCGTCCTTTCCAACATAGGCCATCACAGGCAAACAGGGTGATTGACCTAATCCCAATGCCGTATGCTGCACTCTTGCCACAGCTCCTGAAGCTCAACCTAGTTGAGTTAAGGATATTGGCACCTCCAGATCCCTCAAATATGCTAAAGAACTATGATGCAAGTGCCAGGTGTGCATTCCACTCAAACGCACCGGGGTATAACACTGAAAAATGCAGGGCCCTACAGATGAAAGTCCAGGATCTGGTGGACTCAAAAGCTCTCTACTTTGCACCTCCTCCAAATGTCACAAGAAATACAATGCCTAGTCACAACGGGCCTAGGATTAATGCTATTGAAGAAGGTAAACTATCCACCTTAATCACCAGTGTTGCACAGATCCGAACACCTCTGGTTGAAATCAAAGCTCAGCTGTTAGAATGCCAAGTGTTCCCCGGATGTGAGCTTGGCTGTGGATATTGCAATATTGCCGTCAATGGGTGTGAAAGGATGAGAAACGATATAGACGGTCTTATTAAGGATGGTATCCTTCAGATTACAACAACAACAACTACAACTCCAACAATCCCTTCATCAACAATCACAGATACTCCTACAACGTCAGCAACCATTGTTCCAACGAATTCTACTACAACTCCAACAACTGCTCAATCAATCACTTCAAAGGATGCAAGTTCAGTCACCATTCCTGCTACAACTTCAACACCCATCCAGTCAACAGTGCCTTCTACAACATCAGCAGCAATTAATGAAAGTGTCTCAACGGTTACAATATACTACGATCCGGCGAATGTTCCTACCAACAATTCACAACAAAATACTACTCCTGTCAGAGCACCAGTTACCATATACTATGATCCACACACCATTGTGGTCCCCTCTGCAGCTACTATCAGTCTGGTCACTATCACAGTGCCTGGGCCAGTTCCTTACGAAAGCAATAATGCCATCCCTTGGCATTATGGCTCAGATCTATACTGCGAGGGGCAGAAAATCACTTTAGAATCATCAACTTCTTCACCTCAGATAGACAATGTGGGGGGAGGCGGAGGCTTCACTAGAAGCGGACGTCTCTTTGCTTCGCAAATACCAAGACCCGTTGCCGAAGCAGAAGCTGCTGCTAAGGCAAAAGGGAAGAGCATGGTGCAAGAAGAACAAGTTGTTAGAGAAACTTTGAAGACTCCTTTTGATCAAGAGGTTGATGAATTCATGAGAATCATAAAGAAAAGTGATTACAAGGTGGTAGACCAGCTTCACCAAACACCTTCCAAAATCTCCATACTATCATTGCTAATATGCTCCGAGGCTCATCGGAACACACTATTAAAAGTCCTGCACGCAGCTTATGTGCCGGAGGAGATTACTGTCAATCAGTTAGAGGTTGTGGTTGGAAATGTCAACGCTAGTCATGGACTAGGATTTACCAACACTGATCGGACAACGGAATGTCGCAATCATAACAAGGCTTTGCACATTACCTTGGAGTGTAAGGGTGCAGTTCTTTCTCACGTATTGGTAGACACAGGGTCATCACTCAATGTCCTACCCAAGAAAGCCCTTGTGAAGCTGGAGTATGATGGATTGGCACTACGCCCAAGCAACTTGGTAGTGAGAGCCTTTGACGGTTCTAAGAGATCAGTTCTAGGAGAGATAGAGTTACCAATAATGATTGGCCCACAGGTTTTCAAAACGACCTTCTTTGTGATGGATATACAGCCTGCCTACAGCTGTCTATTGGGTAGACCATGGATACACGCCGCCGGCGCCGTGACGTCAACCCTTCACCAGAAGTTAAAATTCGAGTGGGAAGGCCAAGTCATTACCATTTGTGGGGAGGAGGATATCTTTGTTAGCCAAATGGCTACTTTCAAATACATTGAAATGGATGGGGAGATCCATGAAACCATGAGTCAGGGGTTTGAGGCCCTGAATATTAATGAAACATCTGTTGTGCTTGGGACTTCCATCACATCATATCAACAAGCCCGAAAGGTTGTTGAAGAAGGTACCGCTCAAGGCTGGGGCAAGCTGCTGCCAGTTGAGAAGAAAGAAGACCGATTCGGGTTGGGTTACAAACCAACTCGACAAGATCAACCAGAGGCTGCAAAGGAGCCCAAGTTTGTCAGCGGGGGGATGCTCACCCCGGATGCTGTGAATAATTTGGAAGATGAGTCAGAAGACGAGCACAACCTGGAAAGCTTGATACGTCTAAAGATCCCGGGGAACCGTGTCTCAAACTGGTCTTCCCAGGAAATTATAAGAGTTACTCCTGCAGAGTAATTATTATTTCTTGTTTTTAAGCATGCATCAAGTCCTGCGTCTTGCCCAAGATGTCAGGACTCATTTTGTAATCGGGCCATCTTGTATTTTGTGCAAAGATCAATTAATGAATATCAGGACATCTTTTGCAAATGAGTCTTTTCTTTTCCGCTCACTATTTTTCATTCTTTATTTTTTGTACAAAAATAAAATGGCAATATTTTTCAAAATAAATAACTTCATTTTCACCTTTTCTAAGCAAGATAAAACTGATCACTAAAATGAACAAATCTAAACCCTTGCAGAGAATGCCCTCCAGACTGCACCGACAACGACACCGCTATGACTTCGTATGACTTTGACAATCCGATTAATCAAACTGATGAAGGGGTTGAAGAAGATTATGAGCTACCTGAAGAGCTAGCCAGGTTGTTGAGACAAGAGGAGAAGGTCATTACTCCCCATCAGGAGGAAGTTGAGACTGTTAATCTTGGTACGGAAGAAGACTTGAAAGAAGTTAAAATCGGGGCATGTCTGCAAGATTCAGTAAAAGAGCAACTTATTGACATGCTTCGGGAGTATGTGGATTTTTTTGCTTGGTCTTATCAGGATATGCCAGGGTTGGACACCGACATTGTTATGCACAAGCTGCCTCTGAAAGAAGATTACCCGCCAGTAAACCAGAAGTTGCGCCGTACTCGCCCAGATATGGCCATGAAGATAAAAGAAGAGGTACAAAAGCAATGGGACGCCGGTTTCCTGGCTGTAACTAGTTACCCGCCGTGGGTTGCTAACATTGTACCTGTGCCTAAGAAGGATGGCAAGGTGAGGATGTGTGTGGATTACCGGGATCTGAATAGAGCTAGCCCGAAAGATGACTTCCCTTTACCTCACATTGATGTATTGGTCGACAATACGGCTCAGTTCTCGGTGTTCTCCTTCATGGATGGATTTTTAGGATATAATCAGATCAAGATGTCACCTGAAGACATGGAGAAGACAACTTTCATCACACCCTGGGGCACATTCTGTTATAAGGTAATGCCATTCGGACTGAAGAATGCTGGTGCCACTTATCAACGAGCTATGGTAACATTATTCCATGACATGATCCACAAGGAAATTGAATGTTATGTGGATTACATGATTGCCAAGTCCCTTACAGAAGAAGACCACCTGGTGAATCTGTTGAAGCTATTCAAGTGTCTGAGGAAGTACCAACTGAAGTTAAACTCCAACAAATGCACATTCGGGGTGCGATCCGGTAAGCTGCTGGGATTTATTGTAAGTGAGAAAGGGATTGAAGTTGACCCTGATAAAGTCAAGGCCATTCAAGAAATTCCTGCACCAAAGACCGAAAAAGAAGTTCGGGGGTTCTTAGGTAGATTGAACTACATCTCACGGTTCATATCTCACCTTACAGCAACCTGTGAGCCTTTGTTCAAGTTGTTAAGAAAAGAACAAACAGGCAGGTGGAATGAAGATTGCCAAAGGGCTTTTGACAAAATCAAGGAATATTTACAAGAGCCTCCGATCCTTATTCCTCCAGTTGAAGGAAGACCTCTAATCATGTACTTGACAGTATTTGAAGAGTCAATGGGGTGTGTGCTGGGCCAACATGACGAGTCTGGTCGAAAAGAATATGCAATTTACTACCTGAGCAAAAAGTTTACCGACTGTGAACAACGATATTCACTGCTCGAGAAAACTTGTTGTGCTTTAGCGTGGGCTGCTTGCCGACTAAGGCAGTATATGTTGACCCACACTACCTTATTGATCTCAAAGATGGACCCAGTCAAGTACATATTTGAGAAGTCAGCTCTTACGGGACGGGTTGCGAGATGGCAAATGATCCTCACAGAATATGACATTCAATACACATCTCAAAAAGTCATCAAGGGAAGTGTGTTGTCTGATTATCTTGCTGAGCAACCCATTGATGATTACCAGCCTATGAGATTTGACTTCCCTGATGAAGACATCATGTTCATAAAAGCAAAAGATCATGAAGAGCTGTCATACCCCAAATTTGTCCTACCCGCACCATTTTTATGTCTGTCTAACAATTATTTCAAAAAATCCAAAAAATATGTATTATTTTACGTTCTTCTAACAAATATTCGAAAATTCCCCCCCAAAAAAATATATATATGTCATTTCTTTTTCCAAATTCATGGTTTGTGCATAAATTGAGTTAGTTTGAGTTTGTCAGTGCGTACATATGCTGTGTTGTCTATAAGTCGGTGTCGGATAAAGATTCTTTTGCTCGAATATCGTTTTTATTTTGCATTTACAATTGCTATCATTTTTTTTTATATATATAAAAAAAAATCTCTAAAAAAAATCAATTCCTCTTTTATTGTTTTTATTATTTTATTGGTCTTTTTCTCAAATGTAGATTTTACTATTTCATTTCATTTTTTTTTATTATTTCATTTGCTATTATATTCTATTAGCCCCTAATATCATAAATCCATTTTCTTTAAATATTTTTTTATTATTATCATCATTTCCCAATATTATTTTTTACTATTTCTATTATTAGTATTATTATTATTATTTTATAGGTATTTCCAAGTTCTCACAAAGGATAATTGACCACACACAGTATCAATTCACAATCTATACCACACAAAAAAAGGGATTCCGAAAATGCATGGTATTGGCAATTGGGGTGTCCTCCCATCCGTAACAAACTTTTTCATTCCACTAACTTTTTGTACCAATTTTACAGCCTGTTCCACTCAGAACCCGCAGACCCCATCTTGTTACACTACAACCTCACAACATTACATTATATGCGCAGGTCCATTCCAGCTGCCATTATGCAACAACAATTTATCCTTAACAAAAAATGCAACATTTTTACAACTCATCACGTTATCTTCCCAAAAGACCCTCATGTTTCCTTATATAAACAACATTAAAATTCTGCTAAAAGAGAGTTTGTATCCTCAATTTTCTAAAAAAACTGCAGAATGTTCTCAAAACTCACCTTTTTTCTTAAACCATTAAATCCACATAAACCATTAACACCCTTTCTTCCTCTTCGAACCTTCACAGACCTTCAACAACTCTGCTCACCCTTTACTCGATCTTAACCAAAAACACCTTCCTTTTCAACACCAAACATCCAAACCAACACTGAAATGCTGAAACCAAGATCTGAGAATCACAAAACACATACCTGAGAACGAAACAGAGCCATAACCATCTCCATCAAAAATCATCACCATCACTAAACCATTCTCTCATCACCACTTTCTAAAAGCATAGCCAAATAAACCAAAGCCACTCTGCATCACAAACTACAGCAAACACACTTAAAATCACCAAAATAAATCTCAAACCGCTGCCATCAGCCCTCACCGTTTTCAAACACAAAAGCCTCCAAATCCGGCCAACACCCAATCCGCTCAACCACCTTCACATAAACACAAACCAGACGAAAAAACCCCATCCAAACCTTCGGAAAAGTTCCAGAAAATCAACCACAGAACGAACCAATTACCAAAACACAAAAACCAGTCGCAAATCTTCACCCTCCTCACCATTTGAACCACCAACCGAAGCCCTTTCCACCAAAAACAGAACCGTCCATAAGCCACAAGAACTGACTCATCAGCACTTTCAAATCCACAGGCCATATCCGTCACCGCAAAACCAAACGGCCACCATCTGAACACCTTCAACCAAACCCTCCACCGCCGCCGTGAAGAGCAGAACAAAATCGCCGCTGAGCAGGGTGAAGCCGCCGTGGGTCGTTGGAACAGAACGCCGGAAGGAGAGCCGCGAGCTGAGAGAAGTCGCCGCCGTTCACACCGTTGCAAGAGCTGTTGAGGGTGGGTTTCGTTTTATTCTTTGAACCATAACCAATTGATTTCTACTTCTGTGTTTTTTCATTAAACAAAAGTTAATTTAAAACTGATTTTTATTTTCTATGACTATTTTTTTTATGTTTGTTGTTGGTTGGGCCTATAAGCCCATGGCTTTATCACACTTTCTATATTCACACACCACACTAAACCCAATGTTAAACCCTTTTTTATTTTATTTATTTTGTTAATTTTTATTATGTTATTTTTCTATTTTAATTCCACAGCTTATTCTTTTTTTTTTTAATTTTTACTTGACAACAATTCTTTTTGTTAGAAAAATGTTTAAAAATATGTATTTCTATTTCATGTTAAGGGCCCATGAATGATCTATTCATTACACAGACACCCCAGCGGCACTCCACTTTGTATTTCTTATTTTTTTATTAGCTTGTTATTGTTATGATTTTAGAGTATGTTTTTGTTTATATATTAATTTCTATTTTTGTTTCTATAATAACCTCATAGCTTAAAAACAAAGATATGTCCATTGAATCACTTTCTTTTGTTTCATTTGTTTGGGGCCAATGATATACTAAACGTCCAATTTATCGCCCGATTCTAATCGGTGATTTTTGGTCAATATGAGGCCCCCCTTTTGTATTTAATTTTTCATTTTTATTATTCCGACAAAACAAACATGTAAATCAATTTAGTTTATTTTATTATTCTTAACATTATTTAATTTATTTAATTATTCAATTTAATTTAATTCTAGCAAATTCAATTTATTTAATTTATTCATTTAATTCGCATTTTAAATTACGATTCGACTCCTCATAGAACGATTTCATTAAATCGGCTCTAAGGCAGTAAACGAACCAAATTTCGCCGCGTCCCGAAAAGGTCCAACGCCTTCGAATAGTTGCGCTCGAAAAAGGTCCAACGCCTTCAAATAGTTGCGTCCCGATTAAACAGGCTGAACGCCTTCGAATAGTTCAAAAACACACTGCACACACGCTTTCTCTTGGGCTAATTACAACGAAACCATTTATTTTTCGCAATCCCCTGTATTTATTTTGTATCCCTCTCCCCTTACTTTGTACGCATTTTATTTTCCGCATTTTATTTAATTCCGAATCCTTGGTCCAACGCCAAGCGATTACACTCGCACACTTGCACTTTATTTTCCAGTTGTTATTTCGCTTATTAGGATCCTCCACCTTTGCGAGCCGAGCGATTCGTGCCTCGCTAACAAAACCACAAAAATAAACCTCCAGTTGCATTTACCCTTTAACCTCAAAAACCAAAACATTCCGATTAAATCCAAACCCTTGATCCAACGTCAAGCGGCTTTAGGAAATAAAACATTCTAATAATACGAGAAGATTTGTACGCCACGAGCCTTAAGCGGTAGAAAGGGGGATAACGAGCTTTCGTTAATCGCTCCGATTATTTCGACGCAGGACACTCGTCTTGTTGGGCGAGATAAACTATCCATAGTCTTTAGTGCATTTCAACTCCTAAACCCTTTCATCGACGAAAGGTAATAAAATCGAACAACCATTACCCTTAGTAGGCCGAACTACGAGGCTCTGACTTTCCCATTGCACGCGGGAGTACGTAGGCACGAGGATCTCCATCCTTGCCGAGCACCTAGGTTCAATCTAACTTATAATTCAACTCATTTCCCTCTAGCAAGCAATTCGTTTAAGCATAGACATCCTTTCGCGCGCGTTAACTTAGATGGTTCCCATCGAGTACGATGGATGTAGGGGGTGCTAATACCTTCCCCCTGCATAACCGACTCCCGAACCCAGGCAATGGTTCCGTTGACCTTTGTCCTCATCCTTCTCTTCCCGGGTTGTATCTATATCTTCCCTTTCCCTCTTCGGGAATAAATAGAATTAGGTGGCGACTCTTCAGTCAGTCCGGCGCGCGGCTCCCGTCCTTTCGGATCGCGTAAGGTCGTATTTTTCGGGGTACGACAGCTGGCGACTCTGCTGGGGACTGGTTCACCCCTATGCGAGTCAAGCCTAGTCTAGGTTCCCGCGTTTGTTTGGATGTTTGCTTTTATGCCTTTCTTGTTTATTTTTATCGCTTTCTTTATCGCATTCCATCTTATATATCTTGTGGCTCCTTGGTACTATAATTTGGATCGATACTGTGCAAAAGAACTTGAGGGAAAAGCTCTATACCCGGGCTTTCGAGTACAAACTTAAGTTAGCGAGGTTGTGTAGTATGGGCTCCCGAGAGAACCTCTCTCGTGGGTTGTCGATACGAAAACCTCACTCGGAGTAGATTTTAATGGAAATACTGACAACCGTCAAGCTTTTGGCGTGTGTGCTCAGTTGTTTTCATTAAAGTCGTCGACTCTGAGGACCTTTAGAACCTTTTGGGTTAAAACATCGGTTGATGGTTGCGTAGTATTGGGCACCAGGGTTCGCCCTCGCGTGGCTCGATACGAAAACCTCACTTGGAATAGACTTACTCAATGGAGTTGATTGACTGTCAAGAATGTATGAAATTGACATGTGCATCAAACAGTTGAGAAAGGTCCATAACTCCAGGACTTTGTTTTGAACCTTGTGTTGATGATCACGTAGTATGGACTCCCGAGAAAACTTGCTCTCGTGGGTTGTCGATACGAAGATCTCACCCAAAATAGATTCATATGGCGGAGTCAATCAACCGGCATGCTTATGGCGCGTGTGATGAACAGCCATATGAATTGATAACTTTGGGATCCCTAAACTTTAGAGTCTACCCAGTAAGTTCTTGATCAGAGTATCCTCCATCTGTGCCTTGGACTCATGAGACCCTGATCTTGTGATCCTGGATTCTGACATTGCATATCATTGCATTTGCATTATTTATTCATCTTGCATTTCATTCCTAAAACCGAAAACTTATCTCATGCTCCTCCATCTTCAGTAAATCAAGCTGGTTTCCCGACGCCCGTATCGTGCTAGACGACCGTACTTAACTCGAGCAAACACTAGAAGACTGATGGACGTGATTCAAGAAGAACAAGCTGCTATGAGGGAAGAGATTGACTCGGTCAAGAGCAAGATTGACCAGATTTATGAAACTTTGCAATCTTTGGCAAGAATGGAAGAACGTCGTGAAGCTGCTGCCGCAATGAACAATGTACAAGTGCAAGGACCTACCTCGCGCGCAATGCCTTCCGTTCCAGTTCCAAATCCTTTGGTCTACGGTTTGCCTCCAGGTTTCACTCCTGCTGTTGAAGAGGCCACTTCCCAACCAATACCTGCTTCCGGTGTTACTGTTGGTGCTATTCCTCAAGCTCAACCTATTCCCATTCAAGTCCAGTTTCCTCAAACGGAAGAGAACCATCAAGTTGAGTATGAGATGCATACTGCTGTTCCAATCACCAATCCTCAGGCTGCTCAAGAGTCTGAAGCTATGAAGATGTGCCGCGAGTTAGCTGAAAAACTCCGAATCATGGAAGGACACAACTCAACTTCTCTGAGTGCCTCAGACATGTGCTTAGTTCCAGATGTTGTGATCCCTACTAAGTTCAAACTGCCGGAGTTTGAAAAATATAAAGGCCTCAGCTGTCCTGAACTCCATTTGAGGATGTACTGCAGAAAAATGGCTGCTCATGCCAAAGATGATAAACTCATGATCCATTGCTTCCAAGACAGCCTGTCTGGAGCATCTCTAGAATGGTACATGCAGCTCGAGCGCAACAATGTTCGTACTTGGCTTGAACTATCTGATGCATTCAAAAAGCAGTACAAGTACAACACTGACTTAGCTCCTAACCGTACTTAACTTCAGAGTATGTCTCAAAAGGAGAGCGAATCCTTTAAGGAGTACGCCCAACGCTGGAGGGAGTTAGCTGCCAGAGTGCATCCTCCATTGGTTGACCGTGAATTGATCGATATCTTCATGGGTACCCTACAGGGGAAATACTACGAGAAGCTGATCAGCAGCGTATCTTCTGGTTTCTCAGACATGGTGATGGTCGGAGAAAGAATTGAAGAAGGTTTGAAAAGTGGAAAGATTCAAGGAGGCTCCAGCAGCCAGAACAATGCCAAAAAGCCTTTCAACGGGTACAAAAAGGGCGAAACAAACGCCATTTCTGCTGCAAGTGGGAATTTTCAACAGAGTGCACCTGTATCAGTTCCCTACTACCAGTATCCCTATGTTGCTGCTGCGCAATATGCTCCTATGCCATATCAGCCAGTTCCTCCAATGCCTTATCAGCAGGCCTTTCAAGCTTTATTTCCGCCTCAGATGGCTCATCAACCACGTCCAATGGTTGCAGCTGCGCAGTATGCGCCCAATCCATACCAGCAACAGGCTTATCAACCACGGCCTGGTCAGCAACAACAACGCGCTCCTCAACAGCGTCCCCCATATCAGCAAAGAGGATATGATAGGCACATTGATCCCTTGCCTATGACGTATATCGAAATCTTTAAGGGGCTAATGGCAAAAGGAACTCTTGTGTTGAAAGATATGCCACCTCAGACTGTTAATTCCCGGAACTATGATGCCAATGCTCGCTGTGAGTATCACAAAGGCGCTCCAGGTCACACCATCGAGAACTGCCATGCCTTCAAACACTTGATTCAGGATATGATCAACTCTAAGGACCTCACTCTCACTCCGAGAAATCCAAATGTCCAGAACGATCCAATGCCGTCACACGGTGCCAACAAGTGAAGACATCTGAAGGGTTGTTGAAGACCAAGCTGAGTAGTCTCCAACTTTGAAGCATTCAATCAAGAGAAGTTCATTCCTCAAATCAAGGCAGCCAGCGCCGTTTATCATTTCTGCATTCCTGTTGTTTTGTAATGTTTGTTTAAGTACTATTTGCTCTGAACATTGTCGTCTGTACTTGGTTATGTTAATGTTATGTTTATGCATGTTTTGAATCAATTTATTCGCATTTGCTCATTATTTATCATTTATCACAAAAATATTCCTTCACTTCACTTTAGCAAATATTTGAGGGAGGATGATGAAAATGAAATACCCATAACTGTTGCGGTATGCTTTCGGATAAAACCTCGTCAATGATGTACAGGCATTTTTTCAAATCCCCAAACACTGGAGATATAAGGAGTTAATCCCTAGTCAACCACTTCGAGCCTAGAAGTAGGAGTTTCTTTCGGATACAACCCTTACATTTAACCCGGGGCAGGGTAGTTATTCAGTTAACCTGATTATACTTTCAAATTGCAAGATGAGACATCTCGTCAGAGGACCATCAGCAAATGACTTGGCAGTCACAATATTCAAGCAAAAAAAAAAGAAGAAAAAAAGAAAGAACCACTAAGTTGAGCACCCGAAGGGAGACTTAGTCGGAAAAAAAACAAATCAAAAGAGGAGCTCAAATCCTCAGCAAAAACAAAACAAATATCAGTGACCACAAAAAAATCAAAGGAGTCACCAACAACAAAAAAGATGACTGCCATTTCCAAGCGAACTTTGAAGCCTCATCTTCACTCTTGCAAAGTCAAAACAAATGCATGTGTAAGGTCAACTGAACGTAGGACTGGAGAATATCACGAAGAAGGGGTGGGTACAAATCAAACTTTGAGCCTTATATCCTTTGTTTCTCAAACCATTAACCAGACCACGTTACAACCCTCGAAAGTCCTAATTGAGACACGGTTTATTCTGAAAGCATGCTACCAACAAGGTTGCGTAAATTGACTCCCATATATTTGCTAATCTTCAATCTTGATTGCACATTATTCTTGCTGCATTTCTTTACGCACTTTCTAAATCAGCACCTCGTTCGGACTAACGGTCCATTCGTCACACTATCACAATCATTCAAATAAATTGACTTTTTCAAAACTTACATGAACTTTACATTAACACTACCATTTGTGTATGCATAATTTAATTGCAATTAAGTGCTTGGCATCATTACAATCCCAACAAGGGGCAATCAAAAGAGGAATTTGAATCAACACTTCTTCAACAGTCCAATCAGGGACAAATCATCTTCAACAGCCCAATCAGGGGCAATTCATTTCAAAATTAGTCCAATCAGGGACAAAGCATCTTCAATAGCCCAATCAGGGGCAAATCACCTTCAAAGGCTCAATCAGGGACAGGTCATGTCGTGGCCATTGTCAAAGCCTCCCCATCAAATTTATTTCAGATACCCTACAGGCAGGGGCAAGCGAACAAGAAGCGAGTCTTCCTCTCTCTTCTCCCCAGCTGGACAAGCAGTCCTTGCCAGACATTGACAATCGTTCAAAGCAAAATCAATCTTCATGTGTCAATTAAGTCGCTTCGCTCATCAGCTTAGAGCATTCAGATACATCTTCTGACCAAACGACGTCAAAGATCGAGTGTCGAGAAATCAGTCCCTCCACCCACCCAAAGTCCAATCACTATTGGCAACTACCAAACCAAAATTCCACCAAGCTGGCACCTTTCCTTTTTTCAATCACTCATATGCATCATTGTGCATCATCAAATGTCATAAGCATCATTTACATCAATCATTTGCAACATGTGCATCATATGCATACCCCCAAAAAAAAAAACAGACTTTTTATTTTCCCCAACAGTTTCAACCTATACCTCAGTGCATAAACATTTGCATCGTATCTCCATCTTTATGGAATACCATCTCAAAAAAACAATCAAGCATGATTGCATAACTCAGGATCCAGGATCAGCACAAGTTTCCGGTCCTTTCCCCAGTGGAGGATCACATCAATCAGATTCCGGGCATCCTCTTGACGGATTCAATAGCCGTGTTTAAATTTCAGTCCATTTGCCTTATCATCCTCTGGTGATAAGTGATTTTAATTTCAGTTATTTGCCTTATCATCCTCTGGTGATAAGTGATTTTAATTTCAGTTATTTGCCTTATCTTCCTCTGTTGATAAGTGAGTTTATTTTCAGTTTGTTGCCTTATCATCCTCTGTTGATAAGTGAGTTTATTTTTCTGTTTATTGCCTTATCATCCTCTGTTGATAAGTGAGTTTATTTTTTCTGTTTGTTGCCTTATCATCCTCTGTTGATAAGTGAATTTATTTTCGGTTTGTTGCCTTATCATCCTCTGTTGATAAGTGAATTTATTTTCAGTTTGTTGCCTTATCGTCCTCTGTTGATAAGTGAGTTTATTTTTTTGTTTATTGCCTTATCATCCTCTGTTGATAAGTGAGTTTATTTTTCTGTTTGTTGCCTTATCATCCTCTGTTGATAAGTGAGTTTATTTTTCTGTTTGTTGCCTTATCATCCTCTGTTGATAAGTGAGTTTATTTTTCTGTTTATTGCCTTATCATCCTCTGTTGATAAGTGAGTTTGTTTTCAGTTTATTGCCTTATCTTCCTCTGTTGATAAGTGAGTTTATTTTTCTGTTTGTTGCCTTATCATCCTCTGTTGATAAGTGAGTTTATTTTTCTGTTTATTGCCTTATCATCCTCTGTTGATAAGTGAGTTTGTTTTCAGTTTATTGCCTTATCTTCCTCTGTTGATAAGTGAGTTTGTTTTCAGTTTATTTCCTTATCATCCTCTGTTGATAAGTGAGTTTATTTTTCTGTTTATTGCCTTATCATCCTCTGGTGATAAGTGATTTATTTTGTTAATTTGTTTTGCTGTGTCACCCATCATTTTCAGCTTATTTCATTTGCTATTTTCACAAATTCTTTCTTTCTCGGACAAATTTGGAGTCTGTTAATATCTAATTATCTTATACCTTGAAAGATTGAACGCGGGCCAGTTCATTTTTCTCGGTCTAAGTCAATTCGATAGGGGCATCTGTCATACCCCAAATTTGTCCTACCCGCAACATTTTTATGTCTGTCTAACAATTATTTCAAAAAATCCAAAAAATATGTATTATTTTACGTTCTTCTAACAAATATTCGAAAATTCCCCCCCAAAAAAAATATATATATGTCATTTCTTTTTCCAAATTCATGGTTTGTGCATAAATTGAGTTAGTTTGAGTTTGTCAGTGCGTACATATGCTGTGTTGTCTATAAGTCGGTGTCGGATAAAGATTCTTTTGCTCGAATATCGTTTTTATTTTGCATTTACAATTGCTATCATTTTTTTTTATATATATCAAAAAAAAATCTCTAAAAAAAATCAATTCCTCTTTTATTGTTTTTATTATTTTATTGGTCTTTTTCTCAAATTTAGATTTTACTATTTCATTTCATTTTTTTTTTATTATTTCATTTGCTATTATATTCTATTAGCCCCTAATATCATAAATCCATTTTCTTTAAATATTTTTTTATTATTATCATCATTTCCCAATATTATTTTTTACTATTTCTATTATTAGTATTATTATTATTATTTTATAGGTATTTCCAAGTTCTCACAAAGGATAATTGACCACACACAGTATCAATTCACAATCTATACCACACAAAAAAAAGGGATTCCGAAAATGCATGGTATTGGCAATTGGGGTGTCCTCCCATCCGTAACAAACTTTTTCATTCCACTAACTTTTTGTACCAATTTTACAGCCTGTTCCACTCAGAACCCGCAGACCCCATCTTGTTACACTACAACCTCACAACATTCCATTATATGCGCAGGTCCATTCCAGCTGCCATTATGCAACAACAATTTATCCTTAACAAAAAATGCAACATTTTTACAACTCATCACGTTATCTTCCCAAAAGACCCTCATGTTTCCTTATATAAACAACATTAAAATTCTGCTAAAAGAGAGTTTGTATCCTCAATTTTCTAAAAAAACTGTAGAATGTTCTCAAAACTCACCTTTTTTCTTAAACCATTAAATTCACATAAACCATTAACACCCTTTCTTCCTCTTCGAACCTTCACAGACCTTCAACAACTCTGCTCACCCTTTACTCGATCTTAACCAAAAACACCTTCCTTTTCAACACCAAACATCCAAACCAACACTGAAATGCTGAAACCAAGATCTGAGAATCACAAAACACATACCTGAGAACGAAACAGAGCCATAACCATCTCCATCAAAAATCATCACCATCACTAAACCATTCTCTCATCACCACTTTCTAAAAGCATAGCCAAATAAACCAAAGCCACTCTGCATCACAAACTACAGCAAACACACTTAAAATCACCAAAATAAATCTCAAACCGCTGCCATCAGCCCTCACCGTTTTCAAACACAAAAGCCTCCAAATCCGGCCAACACCCAATCCGCTCAACCACCTTCACATAAACACAAACCAGACGAAAAAACCCCATCCAAACCTTCGGAAAAGTTCCAGAAAATCAACCACAGAACGAACCAATTACCAAAACACAAAAACCAGTCGCAAATCTTCACCCTCCTCACCATTTGAACCACCAACCGAAGCCCTTTCCACTAAAAACAGAACCGTCCATAAGCCACAAGAACTGACTCATCAGCACTTCCAAATCCACAGGCCATATCCGTCACCGCAAAACCAAACGGACACCATCTGAACACCTTCAACCAAACCCTCCACTGCCGCCGTGAAGAGCAGAACAAAATCGCCGCTGAGCAGGGTGAAGCCGCCGTGGGTCGTTGGAACAGAACGCCGGAAGGAGAGCCGCGAGCTGAGAGAAGTCGCCGCCGTTCACACCGTTGCAAGAGCTGTTGAGGGTGGGTTTCGTTTTATTCTTTGAACCATAACCAATTGATTTCTACTTCTGTGTTTTTTCATTAAACAAAAGTTAATTTAAAACTGATTTTTATTTTCTATGACTATTTTTTTTATGTTTGTTGTTGGTTGGGCCTATAAGCCCATGGCTTTATCACACTTTCTATATTCACACACCACACTAAACCAAACGTTAAACCCTTTTTTATTTTATTTATTTTGTTAATTTTTATTATGTTATTTTTCTATTTTAATTCCACAGCTTATTCTTTTTTTTTTTAATTTTTACTTGACAACAATTCTTTTTGTTAGAAAAATGTTTAAAAATATGTATTTCTATTTCATGTTAAGGGCCCATGAATGATCTGTTCATTACACAGACACCCCAGCGGCACTCCCCTTTGTATTTCTTATTTTTTATTAGCTTGTTATTGTTATGATTTTAGAGTATGTTTTTGTTTATATATTAATTTCTATTTTTGTTTCTATAATAACCTCATAGCTTAAAAACAAAGATATGTCCATTGAATCACTTTCTTTTGTTTCATTTGTTTGGGGCCAATGATATACTAAACGGCCAATTTATCGCCCGATTCTAATCGGTGATTTTTGGTCAATATGAGGCCCCCCTTTTGTATTTAATTTTTCATTTTTATTATTCCGACAAAACAAACATGTAAATCAATTTAGTTTATTTTATTATTCTTAACATTATTTAATTTATTTAATTATTCAATTTAATTTAATTCTAGCAAATTCAATTTATTTAATTTATTCATTTAATTCGCATTTTAAATTACGATTCGACTCCTCATAGAACGATTTCATTAAATCGGCTCTAAGGCAGTAAACGAACCAAATTTCTCCGCGTCCCGAAAAGGTCCAACGCCTTCGAATAGTTGCGCTCGAAAAAGGTCCAACGCCTTCAAATAGTTGCGTCCCGATTAAACAGGCTGAACGCCTTCGAATAGTTAAAAAACACACTGCACACACGCTTTCTCTTGGGCTAATTACAACGAGACCATTTATTTTTCGCAATCCCCTATATTTATTTTGTATCCCTCTCCCCTTACTTTGTACGCATTTTATTTTCCGCATTTTATTTAATTCCGAATCCTTGGTCCAACGCCAAGCGATTACACTCGCACACTTGCACTTTATTTTCCAGTTGTTATTTCGCTTATTAGGATCCTCCACCTTTGCGAGCCGAGCGATTCGTGCCTCGCTAACAAAACCACAAAAATAAACCTCCAGTTGCATTTACCCTTTAACCTCAAAAACCAAAACATTCCGATTAAATCCAAACCCTTGATCCAACGTCAAGCGGCTTTAGGAAATAAAACATTCTAATAATACGAGAAGATTTGTACGCCACGAGCCTTAAGCGGTAGAAAGGGGGATAACGAGCTTTCGTTAATCGCTCCGATTATTTCGACGCAGGACACTCGTCTTGTTGGGCGAGATAAACTATCCATAGTCTTTAGTGCACTTCAACTCCTAAACCCTTTCATCGACGAAAGGTAATAAAATCGAACAACCATTACCCTTAGTAGGCCGAACTACGAGGCTCTGACATTCCCATTGCACGCGGGAGTACGTAGGCACGAGGATCTCCATCCTTGCCGAGCACCTAGGTTCAATCTAACTTATAATTCAACTCATTTCCCTCTAGCAAGCAATTCGTTTAAGCATAGACATCCTTTCGCGCGCGTTAACTTAGATGGTTCCCATCGAGTACGATGGATGTAGGGGGTGCTAATACCTTCCCCCTGCATAACCGACTCCCGAACCCAGGCAATGGTTCCGTTGACCTTTGTCCTCATCCTTCTCTTCCCGGGTTGTATCTATATCTTCCCTTTCCCTCTTCGGGAATAAATAGAATTAGGTGGCGACTCTTCAGTCAGTCCGGCGCGCGGCTCCCGTCCTTTCGGATCGCGTAAGGTCGTATTTTTCGGGGTACGACAAGAGCCTATTCACACTGAAGGGCCTGACCCAGAAGAAGAATGGACTATGATGTTCGATGGGGCTGTTAATATGAATGGTCATGGTATTGGTGCAGTACTCATTACACCCAAGGGAGTTCACATGCCTTTCTCGGCGAAACTCACCTTTAATTGCACTAACAACGAAGCTGAATACGAAGCTTGTATTATGGATCTTGAGGAAGCCATTGACCTCAGGATCAAGACTTTGACTGTGTTCGGAGATTCAGCTCTAGTAATTAATCAAACCAACGGCAAATGGTACACTCACCAGGATCATCTAATACCTTACCGGGATTATACAAGGAGGTTTTTGACTTTCTTCACAATAATCAAGCTGGAGTATATCCCTCGAGATGAAAATCAGTTTGCAGATGCTCTGGCTACCATTTCATCCATGATCAAAGTTCAAGCTGCCAACTTCGTGCCTCGGATTTCAGTATCCAGACTTGACAGACCAGCATACGTATTCTCAGTAGACATTGCTAAGGATGATAGGCCTTGGTTCCATGACATCAAATGCTTCTTGGAGGATCAAACATACCCACCTGGGGCATCTTCCAATGATAAGAAGACATTAAGAAGGCTGGCTGGTAGTTTCTTCCTGAATGCTGATGGCTCCCTGTATAAGAGAAACTTTGATATGGTACTTCTCATTTGTGTTGATAAGGTAGAAGCAGACTTGTTGATGCACGAGGTGCACGAAGGATATTTTGGTACCCATGCGGGAGGGCATGATATGGCTAAAAAGTTGCTAAGACCAGGTTATTACTGGATCACAATGGATGCAGACTGTTGTGCTTATGCTAGAAAGTGTCATAAATGCCAGATTTATGCAGACAAAGTGCATATGCCTCCAAAACCCCTGAATGTGATGTCTTCACCCTGGCCCTTTGCCACGTGGGGCATTGATATGATTGGGAAGATCGAACCGACTGCTTCAAATGGCCACAGATTCATCCTGGTTGCCATTGACTATTTTACCAAGTGGGTTGAAGCAGCTTCGTATGCAAACGTTACCAGGTAAGTGGTAGCCCGATTCTTGAAAAAAGATATCATCTGTCGGTATAGAGTGCCCGAGCGAATCATTACTGATAATGGTTCCAATTTGAATAACAAAATGATGGCAGAACTATGTCGGGACTTCAAGATCCAACACCATAATTCTTCACCTTACAGGCCAAAAATGAATGGCGCTGTAGAGGCAGCTAACAAGAATATCAAGAAGATTGTGCAAAAGATGGTAGTCACCTACAAAGACTGGCATGAAATGTTACCATTTGCCTTACATGGGTACCGTACCTCAATCAGAACATCCACTGGGGCGACACCGTATCAGCTTGTGTATGGTATGGAGGCAGTCCTACCTGTTGAAGTTGAATTACTCTCCTTACGGGTACTGATGGATGTCAAGCTGAATGAAGCAGAGTGGGTCCGATCCCGGTACGAACAACTGAGTCTGATCGAAGAAAAGAGGTTAGCTGCAATTTGTCATGGGCAGTTGTATCAGAAAAGAATGAAGAAAGCCTTCGATCAGAAAGTCAGGCTTCGGGAATACCAAGTAGGAGATCTTGTGCTGAAAAGACTCCTTCCTCCTCATACGGACCACAGGGGCAAGTGGACTCCAAATTACGATGGTCGATTCATAGTAAAGAAAGTTTTCTCCGGTGGAGCACTGATGCTCAGTACTATGGATGGTAAAGACTTCCTGTCCCCTTTGAATTCAGATGCAGTTAAAAAATACTTCGCATAAAATGACCCGCTGGACATAAAAACAGAATGTAAGTCCAGGAAAAAATAGGGCATCCCGGCGAGTCAGAAACAGAATAAAAGACTCGGGCAAAAATAAGGGAAAATAAAAAAAAATGTACACCCGCTGAGTTGAAAAGCCACATTGGACAGCTCAGGCAAAAATGGGTATCCCAGTGGATTGAAAACCCGAAAGGGCGATCCACGCAAAATAAGGGAATAAGCGAACAACTGCATTCTGAATTCGTCTGTATCACCTACGACACGGCAAGCTTCGAAAGGTTAAAGCATCGGTCAAAGTCAGCCATTCTTCAAAAGCAAGATGGGAAGAACGTCAATGTCATATAAGTCATAGCAAAAGGGAAGCACTGAAGCGTCATCAACATTGCCAGCATCTTTTTGTTTTCTCGTTTTGTAGCAATCTCCTCATTTCAGGGGATTTGTTTCTTTAACTGTACTTGCCAATTCAGGGCACCCCAAATTAATAAAATCAGATTTTCAGTCACATTTCGTCTCGTACATTTTATTTTCGTTTGCAAAAATGTCCGATGTTCTTATAAATATTGATTGCATTAATACAAATGCGTCTTTTCTAAAATTAATGCTTACAGGAAATATATTTGCTCCAGGGAGTGTCCGAATTCCTATGATGGAATCTAGTAAGGGATACCTCGGGGTACTTGTGCGTTTTCGTCATAACAGGATTGCAGATGCTCATCCTCCCCAGCTGAGATGTCAAAATCATCATCCTCAGAGGGATCCTCATGAACATCTCAAGGAAGATCGTTCAATGATCATTCTACCCCGGCCGAGTGATAAACAGGGAGCCATCTCCCCGCAGAGTCTCAGCCTCTATCCGGAAGAGAAATGTCTGAAGATTTCGCAACAAAGTGATGAAAGCTCCCACAGACCCCAGCTGGGCCCCTCATCATTAAGATAGGTCTATCAGTGACCTGTTTTCTCCAAGCAGTCATACACCTTATCAGATCTACCGATGGTCTCATACCCAGCTGGGACATTCCCTTCAAGCAGATCAGCCAGAGACATCCACAAGCAATGGGATCCGAATCTCGGATCGGTATCTTTGCATAATCATAGCATTCACATCATATTTACCCTCAGAGCGTAGCATTCTGTCTAATACGGATTGAAATTCTGGGATCTCCACACTTACATCTGAGGTAAATTAAACAACACAGGAAATTGTTAACCCAGTTCAGTGTATCTCCACACTTACATCTGAGGGCTACCAAGCCAGGAAGGAAATCCAATATAAGTAATATTAATTCTGGACTTAAACCACTCAGTTTAATCCTTCACTTAATATCTATCCAAGGCAATTTCTACCTAAGACACAACTTATATATGAGTACCAACTCACTCCCCCTCAATCACACAATGATATGTTACAATGTTTAATAAAATTGAAGTTACACTTCAAACACAACAGCTTGATTTTACTTCACAGTTTCAATCAAGACACAATACACTTTTTGCTTAAAAGCTCATAAAGTGATGCACAACTAAAACCTGCTATTAAACACAAACACCCTATTTAGTCTTCTTAATTTCGTCCTCTATTCTGAGAGTTTCTGCTCCTTAAATAGATGCTTGGATTTTGGGCTTTCTGTTTAATATCCAGTCCTGATAAGTCATGCTGTCATCACCTTGAATTAGGGTTTGTTACTTCCTTGATTCTAGGTGAGGTAGTTATTCTGTTATACTGAAATCAGATAACTAAGCTCCCTACAGATGCGCCTTGTATTGTTTATCCATTCACAATTTATTCCAGATAAATTCCCTGAATTTACTCAGTTCTGTTATGCATTATTTAAGTCTAGTAGCAGGTTTGAGATGTCACAACATCTGGTGTGACATCCTGATGTCTGAACTTAATTCATTAACTTATACAATGTCATAACATCTGGTGTGACATCCTGAACTAAGTTCATTAACTTATACTCTATTTGATAATGTCACAACATCTGGTGTGACATCCTGAACTAAGTTCAACACTTCTTGTTGGTCAAAAATTCTGCCAATTCTAAACATCTACAAACTCCCCCTTTGGCTAATTTTTGGCTAACACAATCTTCTGGTTTTATCAAAGTGCAGCAGAGTTTTATTTATCAGAGTGCAGCAGAGTTCTTTTCTGTTTAATCATATGAGAGTTTGCTCCCCCTCAAACCTGTATGTATACTGACTTGTTCAATAGAATTTTCTATAAAAAAAATTAATTCAGAAGCAGGCATTAAACAGACAAACAGCTTGTTCATTAATCAGGCAAACTGCAACAGACATTGTTGTTGTTCAGTACACTTCTCTTCTCCCCCTTGTTAGACAGAAATTGGGGCCAAATTTTACACAAGCAGAGAGAAAACATTCAAAATTACAAAGTCAAAATTACAATGCTGAAACAGACAGTACACTTTCCACACACATTTTCACTCAGATTCTATATATTCAGTATCTTCTTCCTCTTCAGATTCATCATCAGATTCATCATCAGATTTAGCAGCATTCTGAGCACCCTCTTCCATCTCCAGCCTTTGAATAATTTCCTCAAGCTTTTGCTTCCTGGCATCCAGCTCTTTGCAAGTTTTCTTGAGTTCTGCAATCAAGGCAACTTTGGATATGGGAGTCTTTGCTTTTGAAGGTCCAGCAGATGTCCCACTGGGAGCTTCAACATCAGCAGCATGATGGCTCAAGAATTATTTGTAGTGGAAGGCCAGTGGACTTTCTCTCTTGCAGACTGAATCCTTCTCAGTGAGGATGCCTGGATACTAGTTGAGGATGATTCCACAGAGCAGAGAGGGAAAAGCAATGTGAAGCTTGGTTGCTGATGTTCCTGCATGCTTCAGTGTTTGATCAAAGATGTAAGCCCCAAAATCCAACTTTGTTTGGGTGCCTACAGCATAAATGAATCTTCCCAATCCAGTAGCTATTGAAGAAGTATGGTTGGTAGGGACCCAGTTGACAGTACCAATTCTATGCAGCATAGCATACTTCCTTGTAAGCATGCTAATAGAAAGTTTGCCCTTGACTGGCCAAGTTTTGACCTGGTTGGCAGTGATGATCTTGCATACTTGGTTATCAGTTTTCCCTAGCTCATTAGGCCCATCAGATTCTCTCCCTAGGTAATGATTTATAACCCTAGGAGAGAATTCAACACATCTCCCTCTTACATACACCTTTCTGAATTCTTCTGACTTTCCATCAGCACAGTCTTCTTGCAGGTTGACAATGAACTCCTTGACCAGCAACTCATAGCAGGGTGAAATATTTGAAACTGTCTTGAATAAACCAGCAGAGGATATTAGGTCTATTACCTCAGTGCACTCCAGTGCATTGCTTCCCAGCTCTCTTTCCAGTGCCACCCTTCTTTGGTAGACATATTTCCATTTGCTCACACTTGACACATGATGGAATGACACATTATCCAGAGGAGCTTCTGGAACAGCAGAGGTAGACCTGGGAGGTGCTGGCTTCTTCCTTGGTTGGGATGTTGGGACATCCTCTTCAACATCTGAATCAGGTGGAGTAACAACTTTCCTCTTTTGGGTACTCACTTTGCTCCATTGCTTAGTAGGTCCAAATGAAACTTTTACCTTGTCTTTCTTTGGAGTAGGCTGTTTCTTTTCAGGAGTTGCATGTCCAGCAGTCTTCTTCTCCTTCCTAGCCCTAAGCCTTTTGGCTATGCTAGGGTCAACAGATGCAATGATCTCTGTGTCAGAGTCATCATCTATGGCTTCAACAGGAGGAGGTTGGGAAGCCTCCTTTTCAGCAGGTGGATCAATAGAAGCTTGGTCATCAGTGGCTTCATCATCATCATCAGTTGAGGCCTTGTTCTGTTCCTCAGATGTTTCAACATTTATTGGGATATCCTATTGATCAGGAGTGTCCTCTTCAGCCTGATTGCTTTGTTCTTCTTGTGGAGCAAGCATGGTGTTCAGGGGAACAGATACCCCACGCACTACTCTTTGTTCAGATAAAATCCTGTTTACAAGATGCTTGATGGATGCATCCACATAGTCAGAATCTTTGGGGGTGGTATTTGAGGATGAAGGAATCCCTTTGCTTTTGCTGAACACAGGTTCCTTTGCTCTTCTTGCATTTGGAGTTCTAGGTTTTTGAGCAAGAGGAACACTTCCTCTGATTTCGTCTATGGGAGTAGTATCCATTGGTACCATAGAGGTTGGGGTTGCATGCACTACATCTTCTTGGTTGAGATTTTCATCAGTGAGGTTAGGGTTTTGATGTTGAGACATTTTGAGAATGTAGTGAAAGAAGAGTTTAGGTTTGATTGATTTTGATGAGCTCAGAAAATCAGCTTTAGCATGCAATTTGTTTTGAGGAGATAGTGAGGAGATGAAGAGCTGAGAGTAAGCTTGAGCTTTTATAAAATCTGTTACTGGTGGAATTCTAAAAAGTGGAATACACAGAGTTAGTGACCAGACTGGTGCTGCCATCTGGTGATCATGCCACACAATGTCATAGGACATGTTGGCACTTCCCCATAACTGCTATATTTCACATAAGCAGATTCCCAATTTACCCCTTAGGTTTTCAAATTGGGTAGCATCCAAAGCTTTAGTAAATATATCAGCCAATTGCAGACCTGTGGCTACATGTTCTAATGAGATCACCTTCTCTTCCACAAGATCTCTGATGAAATGATGCCTGATATCAATGTGCTTGGTCCTGCTGTGTTGGATAAGATTCTTTGATATGTTAATAGCACTTAAATTGTCACAGTACAATGTCATGACATCTTGTGGGACATTGTATTCTGTGAGCATTTGCTTCATCCAAACCAACTGTGAACAACTGCTACCAGCTGCAATATATTCAGCTTCAACAGTGGATAAGGATACACAATTTTGTTTCTTACTGAACCAAGAAATCAAATTGTTTCCTAGAAAGAAGCATCCTCCTGATGTGCTCTTTCTATCATCAGCACTTCCAGCCCAGTCAGCATCACAAAAGCCAATAAGAATTGGTTCACATCCATGAGAGTACATTATGCCATAGTCACAAGTACCATTGACATATTTCAAAATCCTCTTAACCTGGTTTAGATGGCTTACTTTTGGCTCAGCTTGATATCTTGCACATACACCTACTGCAAAAGCTATATCTGGTCTGCTAGCAGTCAGATATAATAGGCTTCCAATCATGCTTCTGTATAAGCCTTGGTCCACATTCTCACCCTTGTCATCCTTTGTCAACTTTAAATGAGTGGGGGCAGGTGTTATTTTATGACTTGCATTGTCCATCCCAAACTTCTTGACAGTGTTCTTTGCATACTTGCTTTGGGATATGAACATGGAGTCCTCCATCTGCTTAATTTGCAGTCCAAGAAAGTAGGTTAGTTCACCTACTAGGCTCATCTCAAACTCAGATTCCATTTGAGTAACAAAATGTTTAACCATCCTGTCTGACATCCCACCAAAGACTATGTCATCTACATATATTGGAGCAATCATGACATTTCCTTCTTCATCCTTCACAAACAAGGTTTTGTCTATTCCACCTTTCCTGTACCCTTGTTTTATGAGAAAAGTGGTCAATCTTTCATACCATGCTCTTGGGGCTTGCTTCAGACCATAAAGAGCCTTCCTTAGTTTGTATACATGATCTGGACAGCTTGGATCAACAAATCCCTTACGCTGCTCCACATATACCTCCTCATTAAGATATCCATTTAGAAAGGCACTTTTCACATCCATTTGAAATAGCTTGAACTTCAGGATACAAGCAATTCCTAAAAGTAGTCTGATTGATTCAAGCCTTGCTACTGGTGCAAAGGTTTCATCAAAGTCTACTCCTTCAATTTGTGTGAATCCTTGAGAACCAAGTCTAGCCTTGTTCTTTGTAACAACTCCCTGCTCATTTGACTTGTTCTTGTATACCCACTTAGTGCCAATCACATTTATGTCATCAGGCCTAGGAACAAGATCCCACACTTCATTCCTTGTAAACTGGCATAATTCTTCTTGCATAGCAGAAATCCAGTACTCATCAGTCAGAGCTTCCTTGATGTTTTTAGGTTCTATCTTTGAAACAAAACAAGAACCTGAAATCATCTCTCTTGATCTAGTGATTACACCACTGTTGGGATCACCAATTATCAGATCTTTAGGATGATCTTTCTGGATTCTGATGGAGGGAGGTTTGCTGGATTGTTCTGTCCTTGCCTCAGTTAGAGTGAAGTCAGGATTATCACTCTTTATTTCAGCTTTAGTCTGACTGTCAGCAGATGTTCCAACATCATCTGCAACATCTGCAGGGGCATCATCAATAATCACATTTATTGACTCCATTATAACTTTGGTTCTGGAGTTAAATACTCTATAGGCTCTGCTATTTATGGAGTATCCAAGGAAAATCCCTTCATCACTTTTAGGATCCATCTTCCTTCTTTGATCCCTATCAGCCAGAATGTAACAATTACTTCCAAACACATGAAAGTACTTGACTGTAGGTTTTCTACCCTTCCAGACTTCATAGATGGTGGACAAGGTTCCCTTTCTTAGAGTGACTCTATTGTGAATGTAACAAGCTGTGTTCATAGCTTCATCCCAGAAGTACAGTGGTAACTTGTTAGCATGAATCATAACTCTTGCTGACTCTTGGATAGTTCTGTTCTTCCTCTAAACAATCCCGTTCTGTTGAGGGGTGATAGGAGAAGAATACTCATGATTGATTCCTTCTGAAGAACAGAAATCTGAGAATTTTTGATTCTCAAACTCCTTTCCATGGTCACTTCTTATTCTGACCACACAACTTGCTTTTTCTCTTTGTATTCTTTGACATAGATCTTTGAATACCTCAAACACATCAGACTTTTCAGTGATGAAATTTATCCATGTATATCTTGAAAAGTCATCAACAACCACATAGGCATACCTTTTTCCACCAAGACTCTCAACCTGCATTGGTCCCATAAGATCCATATGCAATAATTCCAAAACTTTGGAAGTTGTCAGATGTTGGAGCTTTGGATGTGACATCTTGGTTTGCTTGCCTATTTGACATTCACCACATACTTTGCCTTCATCAATCTTCAGTCTTGGAATACCTCTTACAGCCTCCATAGATATGATCTTCTTTATTCCTCTGAGATGAAGATGACCCAGTCTTTGGTGCCACAACTTCACTTCTTCTTCTTTGGCTAAGGAGCAAGTTGAAGTGAGACTGAAATCTTGAGGTTCCCACATATAGCAGTTGTCTTTAGATCTGGCTCCTCTCATGACAACCTTCTATTCTTTATCAGACACTATGAATTCAGTTTTGGTAAAGTTTACACTGTAACCTTGATCACATAATTGACTTATGCTGATCAAGTTAGCAGTCAATCCTTTTACCAGCAGCACATCATCTAGTCTTTGTACATCTGGACAATCCAAAGTCCCAACTCCCTTGATTTCTCCTTTTGCTCCATCTCCAAAGGTTACATATCTGGATGAGTGTGACTTTAAGTCTACCAGCAGATTCTTCAATCCAGTCATGTGCCTTGAGCATCCACTATCAAAGTACCAGTCTTCCTTAGCTGATACTCTGAGAGATGTATGAGCTATATAGGCAACAACCTTCTTTGAACATTTTTGTCTGTTGTGAGGTTTCCTTTGATGCCTCTGCCCTGTGTAGTGTCCATCTTTAGAGCTCCAAGGTTATTTGTTGAACTTGTTCTTCGACATGTATTTGTAGCTTTGATCAGCATGAAGACTAGCTTTAGGTACCCATACTTTCTTGATGACCTCTGTCTTCTGCTTAGGGGGTTGCTGATATCTTTGATTTTGATGTCCATGCAGCACTTTCTTGGTGACCTCTGTCTTCTGCTTAGGAGGTTGCTGATACCTCTAATTTGGATGTCCATGCAGCTTGTAGCAAAAAGGTTTGATGTGACCAAACCTTCCACAGTGATGACATCTCCATCTTTGATACTTCTTTTTCATCATGTTCTTTTCATGATGTTGGGGCATCTGTTGGGACATCTTGTTTGACTTTATGGGATTTGAAGTTGTTTTGCTGGTGCTAGCCTCAACCTTTTGAGCTTTATTAAATCCCAGCCCAGTCCTATCCCCTGAATGCTTGTTGTTGTTGATAATGACATCCAGTGTGTTTGAGCTACTGTTCAGCATTCTGACAGATTTGGACATATGTTCCAATTTGGAGTTGAGTAGGCTTACTTCACTTTTCAAAGAGTCAATGATCTCTAGATTACTTGTCTTTTCAGCCTTCAATCCCTCAATCTGCTTCTTCTGCTTTATATTCTCCATGCATACTTCAGTGCTCCTTTTACACAGCATCTTGTATGATTCTTCAAGCTCTTCAAATGTCATCTCCTCATCACTGGATCCCCCTTCAGATTCACATACTCCAGTTAGAGCAGTGATGTGCTTTGCAGATTCTTCTTCTGAATCACATCCTGAGTCTTCATCAGACCAGGTCACAGAGAGACCTTTCTTCTGCTTCTTTAGATAGGTAGGGCATTCATTTCTGATGTGTCCATATCCTTCACATCCATGACATTTAATCCCTTTTTCTTGGTTGGTCTTCTCATCATAATTTGTCCTTCTATCATAAGGTCTTTTATTCTCATAAGAGTTTGAGTTTCTTCCACTTGGTTTGGACCTGCTATCCATTCTTTTGAGAATTTTGTTGAATTGTCTTCCAAGCATAGCAATTGTTTCTGATAAATTTTCTTCAGGATCTGCTTCATGATTTTCTTCTTCTTTATCAGTATTTGAGACCAAGGCTATGCTTTTGTTTTTCTTCACAATTGTATCATTTATTCCCATCTCAAATGTTTGAAGGGAACTGTAAACACCCCAAATTTGCCCTCACTCATTTAACCATGGCTTGTGATTCTTTTCATTTGCATAAGTCCAATCATACCATCTCATAGTGCATTTTTTGCTTCACTGCATTGGTTCTAATTCATCTGCATCTAGGGTTTGTGATCTGAGCAATCCATGAGCTATCTGAGCCACCCCAAAGGTCATCAATCTTCTCAAGAGGGTCCATATATGTTCAAGCATCATATTTTATCCTCCCAAGATCAAGAAAGTCAGAAAATCACAAGAACTGAGGAAGGCATGGAAGCAGAGCCAAGCTTAACTGCACAGATGACCTAAAATTAGGGTTTTGGTTTCAGAGGCCATAACTCCAAATTTTTTGGTCATTCTTGTTTCTATTGGTCTCTATATGATATGAGGATCATGCATACCAATTTTCATGAAGAAATTCAATGGGGAAGGCATCTGATCAATAGATGACTTCTTGAGCAAGTCAGTGCAAAATCAGGGCATCTGAGGCCCCCAATGACACAACCAAAGGGTTTTCTCCATAATTTTGAATGTGTATGATCTTTATTTGATCTTAGAAGAAGTTATAAGTTCACAAAATTGAAGAATTTCAAGCCATTTGCAAAGTTGCCATTTTAGGAAAGTGACTTGTAATGTAAACTTGCCATTTTGGGAAAGTTTTTCAACCTCCTCTTTTTGATCCAAAAATGCTTCAAATGAAAAATCTTTGGTCATGAATGTTGTAGATTGGATCCTCCCATTTTCAAAAAGTACAAGAGCTCATTCTAATTCATTTTAGAACAAAAGTTATGGCTTGTCAAAGTTGGGAAAAATCACATAAATTTCACTTTTACACCAAAGAGGGAAACTTTCAAATTCTCATGCCAAGCATTTTTATGACTTCAAATGGACTTCTACACATCATAACATCATAACACATTGCCTAAAACTCAGAATTGGCCCAAGAATTTCCAAGTTTCATGACTTGTGCATGAAGAAATCAAGAAAGGGCCAAACTTAATGAAAATTGCAACACCCCCCATAAGCTTCAATCCACTTGCTGGTTTGCCTCAATCTCACTTCCATGGTTCTCCTTGATCACAGCTGCACCAGACATGCCTTTGTCCTTGGACTGAACCAGCCCATACCTCAAAGTACAACTTTGTTGACTTTTTTGCAAGAAGGCCATACCAATCAACATAGCCCACACCAACTCCACAGACCTATCATAGCTTGATATGTGGACAAAATGGAACTCAAAACACACAAGAGGCAAGCCAAAAACAACATCATCAGCATAGTTCACAAAAACTCCCTCTTTTGCATTTTCTATCGAATCCCATAACTCAGCCATTTATTCTCCAAACTTCTTCCACCATTCATCTCAAAATGCTTCACTGATCATTTCTCACCCATCAAAACAGCCTAACACTACCCCAAACAGAAATACGATTTTCACCACCCCTGAACTGAAAGCTTCAAAACCCTCCATATAAACTCATTCCAAGCTTACCAGAAGCATCAAGGAGTTCATTAGAGTGGAAAAGCACAAGGAAAGAAGGTCATAAAGCCCAGGATTCGAAAGCTCAACCTCAGGTAACATGATGAACAATTTTTCCAGAACTCAGATTTCTTGTTAAAATATTGTTCTATGTGTTGCCCTGATCATGGGGATGTGTTTATTTTTGAAAATGAGCCAAAGACAAGCATTTTATGTTGCTCTGAAACTTTTGCCCTAAATCTGTTCTTCTTCGATTCTCCTTGTGTAAGTAAAATAAATTGTTATTGATGTTGGATTCTTGTTATTTGATGTTAGGAGAAGAGTTCTGGAGATTTTGGCATGTTTTTATAGCTTAGGGAGTGAGATAGAGATTTTCAGGGAAGAGTGTGGCCGGAGAAGATGACCGGAGGTCATTTCCGGCCACCTGAAAGTCATTAGGGCTTTTAATCAGGATTAGGGTTTCGTTTGAATATGGGTCGTTGGATGAGTGTTCCCGCGCGCATTTTTGAGGTCCAGATCTTGTCATTAACAATTAATCAGGATTAATTAAATAATTAATTAAGTTTAGGCAGGTTTGAACCTGGGCCATCCAGATGCGCGCCAGGTCAAACTTTTCAGGCCCAGATTAGATCCTGGCTCTCCATCCAGCATACTTTCATTATTTTTAATTTTAATTTCATTTTCTTTATTTAAACTTGCACGATTTTTTAAAAATAGAAAAAGACTTCAAAAAATTCTGAAATTTTTTGTCCAAACTTTAATTAATTTTCAAAACCCAAAAATATTTTTATTTTTATTTTTTGCATTAAAAATTATTTTTAAATCATTTAAATGTTTATTTTTAATTAGTTAATGAAAATTAATTAATTAAAAATGCATTTAGGTATTTAAAAATCACCAAAAAATTCACATTGCATTTTGATACATTTAGAAACATTATCAAACTCCTCAAACAAATTTCTTTTTGGTTCTTGACCTATTTTGACATTTTTCTTTGGAATTAAAGTTCTTAAAAGGCAATATTTTTGTCCTAAGTTAGGAAAATTCATTCTGCCTAACCTTGAAGAGTTTGATGATGGTTTTTTTTTGCATTTCATTCCTCATGACATGTAGTTTCTAGGGTAAAATTGGTTTGAATTTATCTTTCATTTTCAATTTATTGTGCATTTTTCCTTTTGAAGTGCCTTAAAACCCTAGATAACTTGAGAAAATCATAACCCCCATTAGGTTAAGAGTTAGGTCCCCTCCTTTGGGCAGTGAAATTATGTAGGGTTAGGGTTCCTTTGATCCCATTTGCAATTTTTTATCTTGTCATTTGCTTCTGATTTTGAATTTTGTTTTGTGTCATGTGCATAAACCCTAACTTTTTCCTTCATTTGCATCCATCTTCCATATGCTTGCATACATGAACTTGCCATGACATTTTGTGCATTCACATGACTTCTAAGACATCTTAGGACACATTAGAATCATGTTTGATCATTGCATCATTCATTTTCCATGTTATGCATTCATTCCATTTCATAAACTTTCATGAACTTTCATGGTTCAAAACATGCTTCATTTGCATCCTCATCCTTGTATGATCATCCACAACTCTTGATATGTGTTTGCTTTACCTCTTAGCATCATTAACATCATGTTCATGCTTCTGATTTTGGTTTGCCTCATTGCATTTCATCTCATTTTCATTGCATTTCACTTCCTATTACTAACTTTTCAGGTGGTAAGTCATTGAGAAGTGAATTTGCCTTCACTTCTCATAATCTCTTCTCACCTCTCTTATGCATTCATTTCTGCATTTTTACTTGTGTATTAGAGTGAGCTTGCTCATTCATGTCTCCTCCTCACTTTCTTTCTTCAAGCAACTTGTCTTCTTAAGTGAAGTAAGTTGTCTTGCATCTTTCTGCTTCTCCTCCTTTCATCTGCTTCTTTCTTGGTGGCTTTCCTCTTGAAGATCTTTTGCAAGCCTCATAAACCCTAGGAACACCCAAGCATGATCACAATTAGTGTTTTGATTAGTCCCCCATTAGTTTTACCTTTGTGTCATCTTTGTGTCTTCTCTTCTCACCTCATAATCAAGGACTAAACCTTAAAGGTTTTAAGGCTTTGTAATTAGGGTTATGCCTGTATCCTTCTATTAGGATGGATTGTATAACTTTAATCCAAAGTGTTAAACCCTTAATGTGTTTAAATCCTTAAATCAATCCACCTAATAAATCATCAAGACATCAAGCTTGTAACTTGGGCCTTGCATTAGGGTTCTAATTCTTCCTTAATTGGTTAAGTAGGACTAACCCTAGTGTTAATGGACAAGTCCCCCTCAAGTTGTCTTACAAATCATAAAATACATTTCTTCATCTTATCATTAACTAAAATCCATTTAATAAAGGCCTTGTTTTGTCATGAGGTTAATCCCTAATCATGGATTAAGTTGAGGTATCTTCCTCAGCTTAAATGTTCTCATCTATTATCCTTCTATTAGGATGGTGTAATGGGTCCATTAAATCCTTGATTATGGCTTAAACTCATTACTTAACACCAAACAAACAACAAAAACATCTAAATAAATGCAAGTAGGTTAGTGATCTTAATGCTACATCATGGTGATTAAGTGTGAGGTGCTTACTTCATACTTAAGGTATTCTCATTACCCCTAATCAGAGGGAGGATGTGATGAGTTTACTAACCCTTGATTTAGGCTTAAGCTCATTTTCTTATGAAAAACTCCAAAAAGCAATAAAAGATTGAAAACTTCAAAAACAAACAATAATCGTCTCCTCTGGGATTCTTTTCTCACCTCATTCACTTTCAAACGAGAACTCGCTTCTTCCGTCTAATGCAAGACAGTTTGCACCTGAGCCAGACAGGTCATGCACTTGAGCATAGACAAGTAAGCAGTTCATAAGTCAATTTATCTTTCAGTATCTTTGAGTCGAACTACGGTGTTATGACTTCCTCATTGCACGAGAGGATACGTAGGCATAACATAGTAGTTATCGAACAAAAGTCTCTATATATTCCCCCTCCTTCCAGCATTATTCTTTAAAACTCATAGTCTTGAGCTTCACACTCTTTCTTTACACTGACACTCCTTTATCTCACTTCACATTCTTTTTGCACTAACACTTGTACTCTTTTTCCAGCTTTTTCACACAAAATAGCACTGACACTACCCCTTTAAAACACAAAATATTTCGAGCGTGGATCCCGTCGAGTACGGCGGACAATCTGGGTGCTAATACCTTCCCAGGTTGTAACCAACCCCCTTTCTCAGTTTCTCTGGTTCTCCACCGTCTTATCCATTTCTTTCTAGGTTTATGCAGCATTACCTTTCCTTCGGGATAAAAATGCCTAGCTGGCGACTCTTTTCTTTTCAGTTCACCCTTGTGTGTTCTCTCCTTTCGTCGACCGTTCGCGTCTGTACCCCTTCTGACCCGGGTGTCATTTGGTGGGAGCGACAGGAACCAATGAGCTCTTCAACCTTCATTGTGCATATGTCCTGAGCTTCTTCTATTGCAGTGACCTTCATGTCAAATCTTTTTGGTAAAGATCTGAGAATCTTTCTTACCAACTTTTCATCACTCATCTTCTCTCCCAAAGCACCAGAAGTATTAGGTATTTCCAAGATGTTCATGTAAAACTCATGAATTGTCTCATCTTCCTTCATTCTCAAGTTTTCAAACTTGGTGGTGAGAAGTTGAAGTCTTGACATCTTCACTTTTAATGTTCCTTCATGAGTGGTTTTGAGAGTGTCCCAAACATCTTTGGCCAGCTCACAGTGATGCACAAGTCTGAATATGTTCCTATCAATGCCATTGAATAAGGCATTTAAGGCTTTGGAATTTCCAAGTGCTGAATCTTCTTCCTCCTTGCTCCACTCTTCTTCAGGCTTCAACACTTTTGCCCCATCCTTATTGTCTTGGACAGGGTGCTCCCATCCTTTGTTGACTGCTTTCCAAGCCCTACTATCAAGTGATTTTAAGAATGCTACCATTTTTGGCTTCCAGTAGTCATAGTTGGATCCATCCAATATAGGTGGTCTATTCACAGATCCTACATCTCTATCCATGTTCCCAAAATTTGCAGTCCCTAGATCTCACCCAGTTAAACAGGCAGGGTGCCTGCTCTGATGCCAATTGAAATTCTGGGATCAGGTACGTGATGTCGAGTGAGATGTTTAAACACTTGAAGACTTAAACAAAACTTAAAGTGCAGGTAAATTAAACAACACAGGAAATTGTTAACCCAATTCAGTGTATCTCCACACTTACATCTGGGGGCTACCAAGCCAGGAAGGAAATCCAATATAAGTAATATTAATTCTGGACTTAAACCACTCAGTTTAATCCTTCACTTAATATCTACCCAAGGCAATTTCTACCTAAGACACAACTTAGATATGAGTACCAACTCACTCCCCCTCAATCACACAGTGATATGTTACAATGTTTAATAAAATTGAAGTTACACTTCAAACACAACAGCTTGATTTTACTTCACAATTTCAATCAAGACACAATACACTTTTTGCTTAAAAGCTCATAAAGTGATACACAACTAAAACCTGCTATTAAACACAAACACCATATTTAGTCTTCTTAATTTCGTCCTCTATTCTTAGAGTTTCTGCTCCTTAAATAGATGCTTGGATTTTGGACTTTCTGTATAATATCCAGTCCTGATAAGTCATGCTGTCATCACCTTGAATTAGGGTTTGTTACTTCCTTGATTCTAGGTGAGGTAGTTATTCTGTTATACTGAAATCAGATAACTAAGCTCCCTACAAATGCGCCTTGTATTGTTTATCCATTCACAATTTATTCCAGATAAATTCCCTGAATTTACTCAGTTCTGTTATGCATTATTTAAGTCTAGTAGCAGGTTTGAGATGTCACAACATCTGGTGTGACATCCTGATGTCTGAACTTATACAATGTCACAACATCTGGTGTGACATCCTGAACTAAGTTCATTAACTTATACTCTGTTTGATAATGTCACAACATCTGGTGTGACATCCTGAACTAAGTTCAACACTTCTTGTTGGTCAAAAATTCTGCCAATTCTAAACATCTACACAGAGCATTACGGCAAAAATCAAACATATTGTATAAGTCACAAGTCAGGTTCGAACCAGTCACCTGTAAATACCAACGACATTCCATCAACAATATACAAAATACCTATCAAATTCCCCGGCAGAAAGCCAAAGCATCCCCTTTGCACTCTCAAATACAGATACATGCTCCTTTCGGCACTCATCCGTGTCATCTTATCCCCACAGATCTTCAGAATATCTTTTGCACTCTTAAATTCATACACTTCCTTTTATGATACTCGTCTGCATCATACTTTCCCCAGCAAGGTGAACACTCATCTATGTCTCACTCATACTTTTTACTCATACAGGTACTCGTTCGTATCTTGTATACACCTCTCATTTCCCCTCAGAGTCAACACTCGTCCGTGTTCTTTGTTAACCAGTTGGTACTCACCCGTACCATCATCTCTGAACATGCGTCAGTGTTTGTCTCTACCGATACTCGCCCGTATCAGGGTCTTAAGGATGCTCGTTCGCATCTTTAATCCATACACAACGTCAAACACTTATACCCTTTTCTTTCTTGAATTTAGACACTTGTCCGTGTCTACCATTCCCCATAAGAGTTCCCAGCAAATCCCCAGTAAAGGCAAATTTCTTTTCTATCTGAAATTCGTCCTGTGTCATGATACTTCCTGCATCCATACCCTTCCAGGTGATCGTCCTTCACCTTTTGATGATCGTCCTTCATCATCCCTCAGCGGAGTCTCCATTATTGGAACCTTTTTTATATCCGGCATTCGTCCTATGTCGTGATATTTTGGCAGCCGTCCCCTGCTAGGTGATCGTCCTTCACCCTCTTGATGATCGCCCTTCATCACTTTATCCGATGGTCGTCCCCATCGTTGATTCTGTTATCTGGTATTCGTCCTATGTCATGATAAGACCCGAAAGCAGTCGTACCCTGCTAGGTGATCGTCCTTCACCCTTTTGATGATCGTCCCTTATCATGCTTATCCGATGGTCGTCCCCATCGTCGACCTTTTCTATCCGGCATTCGTCCTATGTCGTGATATTTTCAGAGCAGCCGACCCCTTCCAGGTGATCACCCTTCGCCTTGGGTGACCTCCCCTCATCCTTATCCCCAAGAGAGCAACCGACCCCTTCTAGGTGACCACCCTTCACCTCTGATGACCGTCCCTCATCACTTATTTCTCCAACGTGATGGTCGTCCCCATCATTGCCTTTACCTTTAATCCCCAGAGAGTCTTATTTCTTTGCCTGATGGCCGTCCCCATCATGATCCCTCTATTTCCCCAACATGTCGGTCGTCCCCGTCATTGCTTCATCCCCAGCAGTCGTCCTCTTCTTGACGGTCGTCCTTCGTCGCCCTCACTTTATAAATCATACCTTACTTCCTTTTACAATCTATATCCCTTTTCTTCTTCACAGTCAGTGAGTGCAAATTTTGGACTGTCTTTGGTATTCAACCACAAGTTATCTTGTTTGTCTGTTAAGTCGTCGCTTACATCCTACACAACTAACTCATGCTTGAATAGGGGCAACTGTAAACACCCCAAATTTTCCCTCACTCATTTCACCATGGCTTTGATTATTTTCATTTTGCATAAGTTCAATCATATCATCTCATAGTGCATTTTTGTTTCACTGCATTGGTTCAAAGTCATCTGCATCTAGGGTTTGTGATTTGAGCAATCCCTGAGCTATCTGAGCCACTCCAAAGGTCTTCAATCATCTCAAGAGGGTCCATGTATGTTCAAGCATCATATTATATCCTTCCAAGATCAAGGAGGTCAAAAAATCACAAGAACTGAGAAAGGCATGGAAGCAGAGCCAAGTTTAACTACACAGATGACCTAAAATTAGGGTTTTGGTTTCAGAGGCCATAACTCCAATTTTTTTGGTCATTCTTGTTTCTATTGGTCTCTATATGATATGCGGATCATGCATACCAATTTTCATGAAGAAATTCAATGGGGAAGGCATCTGATCAATAGATGACTTCTTGAGCAAGTCAGTGCAAAATCAGGGCATCTGAGGCCCCCAATCACCCATCCAAAGGGTCTTCTCCATCATTTTGGGTGTATATGATCTTTATTTGATCTTAGAAGAACTTAGAAGTTCACAAAATTGAGGAATTTCAAGCCATTTGTAAAGTTTCCATTTTGGGAAAGTGACTTGTAATGCAAACTTGCCATTTTGGGAAAGTTTCTCAACCTCCTCTTTTTGATTCAAAAATGCTTCAAATGAAAAATTCTTGGTCATGAAATTTGTAGATTGGATCATTCCCTTTTCAAAAAGTACAAGAACTTGATCTAATTCATCATAGAACTCAAGTTATGGCCTTGCAAAGTTGGGAAAAATCACAAAATTTCACTTATGCACCAAAGAGGGAAGTTTGCAAAAACACTTTCCAAAGCCAAATGTGACCTCTAATTGACTTCTAAGCATTTCACAAACATCATACATGACATATAATTCAGAGTTGCACAAAGAAATTCCACGTTTCATGCCTTGAACTTTACAAAATCCAAAAGGGGCCAAAACTTCATGAATTTGCAAAATGGATCAAAACCTCTTACACATTTGCTGAATCACCACAAAACCTTTTCCATGGTTATCCTTGAACCAAGATGACTCGAGCCATGCCTTGACACAGCCACTGAACCAGCCCATACCTCAAGTACAAGTCATGTTGACATTTTGGCAACTTGCCCATACCAATCAACATAGGCCAGCACCCACTCTCTGACCTATCCCAACATGATATGTGTACCAAAAGCAAGCCATTAATAACATAACACAAGTTGGAACCTCCAAGAACACAACATAAACAAAATCCCCCAAATTTGCAAAAGCCTTCAAAACTCATAGCTCAACCATCAAACCTCCAAGCTTTTTCCACCATTCAACTCCATAAACATCACTTATCATTTCCCACCCTTCATTTTTCCCTAAAACACCCAGAATCAAAAACACGATTTTGACATTTCATGAACTGAACTTCTGCCAACTTCCTTTTGAGGCCATTTAAACTCCATCCAAGCATCACAAGCTCTTGAGGGGAGTCATTGGAGTGGATTTGAGGCAAAGAACTGGCCAGAAAGCTCCTGTTTCGAAAGCTCAACTTCAGGTAGCCATGGAATTTATTTTTCCAGAACTTTCATTTTATGTTATAGAATGATTCTCTGTGTTACCCTGATTGCCATGATATGTTTGGTTTCGAAAATAGTTGAGAAATAAGCATTTCATAAGCTTCTGAAATTTTTGAGATGTTTTCCGTTTTGCTTTGACTCATGTTTTTGGTGATGAATAAATGAATTTTGATGGCTGATTATTGTTGGGGTTGATGTGAGGATCATTTCTGGAGAGTTTTAGGGCTTGGGGTTGCATATTGAGTGAGATAGCTTGAGAGGCTAGCCGGAGAAGATGACCGGAACACTGTTCCGGTCACCTGAAAGTGTTTAGGGTTCAGATTAGGGCTTAATGACGTAATTAGTGTAGTTTGAATCTCAGCCGTCCAGATGCGCGCGTTGGTCAATTCCCTCCCTTTCTCATTCAAATCTGGACCACTGGATCAGTTGACTTCCACTTTAATTCATTTAATTTTCATTTTAATTGCATTTCTTTCTACATTTTATTAAAAATAGCAAAACACTTTCAAAACATTTTATCTTTTGCATTTCCCTTTCAAATATTTTCTTATTCTGAAAATAATTTGTATTTTATTTTTTGCATAAAATTCGTATTTTTAAAATATTTAAATGTTTATTTTAATTAATTAATGAGAATTAATTAATTAAAATACCATTTAAGTTTCTAAAAATCACCAAAAAAATCACATTGCATCTTGATACATTTAGAAACATTGTCAAACCCTTCACACAAATTTATTTTTGGTTCTTGACATATTTTGACATTTTTCTTTGGATTTAGGGTTCTTAAAAGTCAATATTTTTACCCTAACTTAGAAAAATCCTTTCTGCCTAACCATGAAGAGTTTGATAATGGTTCTTTTTGCATTGCATTCCTTATGTCATCTAGTTTCTAGGATAAAATGGGTTTGAATTTATCTTTCATTTTCAATTTGTTGTGCATTTTTCCTTTTGAAGTGCCCTAAAACCCTAGCAAACTTGAAAAAATCATAACTTCCATTAGGTTAAGATTTAGGTCCCCCCCTTTGGGCACTGAACTTATATAGGTTTAGGTTTCCTTTGATCCTATTTTCATTTTTTTATCATGTCATTTGCTTCTGGTTTTGGATTTTGTATTGCATGTTATGTATAAACCCTAATTTTTGCCATCATTTGCATTCATCCTTCATATGCTTGCATACATGAATTGGCCATGACATTTTGTGCATCCACATGACATATGAGATATCTTATGACATGTTAGAATCATGTTTGATCATTGCATCATTCATTTTCCATGCTTTTGCTTTCATTACATGTCATATGTTTCCATGAACTTTCATGCTTCTTACTTGTCTCATTTGCATTCTCATCTCTTGTATGATCATCCACATCTCATGTCTACCATTTGCATCATCCCTTAGCATCATTTACATCTTGTACATGCTTCTGGTTTTGGTTGGCATCTTTGCATTTTATCTCATTTTCATTTCATTTCATTTCCTTTTGCTAACTTTTCAGGTGGTAAGTCATTGAGAAGTGAATTTGCCTTCACTTCTCATAATCTCTTCTCATCTCTCTTATGCATCATTGCTGCATTTTACTTTTGTATTGGAGTGAGCTTGCTCATTCATGCTCCTTCTCCTCCTTCTTTCTTCAAGCAACTTATCTTCTTAAGTGAAGTAAGTTGTCTTGCTTCTTTCTGCTTCTCTTCCTTCCATCTTTGCTTTTTCCTTGGTGGCTCATCTTGAAGATCTTCTTGCAAGCCTCATTAACCCTAGGAACACCCAAGCATGATCACAATTAGGGTTTGATTAGTCCCCCCATTAGTTTACCTTTGTGTCATCTTTGAGTCTTCTCTTCTCATCTCTTAACCAAGGACTAAACCCTAAAGGTTTTAAGGCTTGGTGATTAGGGTTATGCCTGTATCCTTCTATTAGGATGGAGTGTATAACTTTAATCATAAGTGTTAAACCCTTTGTCGCTCCCGTCAAATGACACCGGGCCAAGAGAGGTACATACGCGAACGGTCGGCGAAGGGGGGTGTGAGAACACACAGGAGTGAACTCACAAGAAAAGAAAAGAGTCGCCAGCTAGGCATTTTTATCCCGGAGGAAAGGCAATGCTGCATAGACCTAGAAAGATATGGATAAGACGGTTGCGAACCAGAGAGACTGAGAAAGGGGGTTGGTTACAACCTGGGAAGGTATTAGCACCCAGATTGTTCGCCTTACTCGACGGGATCCACGCTTAAAATATTTGTGCTTTAAAAAGGGTAGTGTCAGTGCAGACTGTGTATCAAAGCTGGAAAAGGGATGTACAGGTGTCAGTGTAAGAGAAATGAAGTGTATAAGTGAAGTGTCAGTGCAAGGACAGAAGTGAAATGCTCAAGACTATGAGGCTAAAAGAATAAAGCTGGAAAGAGGGGGGATATACAGAGACTTTTGTTCGATAACTGTTAAGTTATGCCTACGTATCCTCTTGTGTAATGAGGA
This sequence comes from Lathyrus aphaca, assembly GCA_963966055.1. Lineage (NCBI taxonomy): Eukaryota > Viridiplantae > Streptophyta > Magnoliopsida > Fabales > Fabaceae > Lathyrus > Lathyrus aphaca. The sequence goes on from OZ014519.1 coordinate 169,767,966, forward strand.
AGTCAGAACACCGTAGTTCGACCCAAAGAGACTGAAAGATACTGACTTGTGAACTGCTTACTTGCCTATGCTCAAGTGTATGACCTGTCTAGCTCAGATGCAAACTGTCTTGCATCAGACGGAAGAAGCGAGTTCTCGTTTGTGAGTGAATGAGATGAGAAAAGAATCCTGGAGGAGACGATTATTGTTTGTTTTTGTATTTTCAGTCTTTTATTGTTTTTGAGAGTTTATCATAAGTTAATGAGCTTAAGCCTAAACCAATGGGTTAGCAAACTCATCACATCTTCCCTCTGATTAGGGGTAATGAGAATACCTTAAGTGTGAAGTCAGCATCTCACACTTAATCACCATGGTGTAGGATTAAGATCATTAACCTACTTGTGATTATTTAGATGTTTTTGTTGTTTTTTGTTTAGTGTTAAGTAATGAGACTAAGCCATAACCAAGGATTAAACAGACTCATTACACCATCCTAATAGAAGGATAATAGATGAGAATGTTTAAGCTGAGGAAGACTCCTCAACTTAATCCATGATTAGGGATTAACCTCATGACAAACAAAGCCTTTATTAAGTGGATTTTAGTTAATGATATGATGAAGAAGTGATTTTTAGGGTTTGTAAGACAACTTGAGGGGGACTTGTCCATTAACACTAGGGTTAGTCCTTCTTAACCAATTAAGGAAGAATTAGAACCCTAATGCAAGGCCCAAGTTACAAGCTTGATGTCTTAATGATTATTAAGATGAATTGATTAAAGGATTTAAACACATTAAGGGTTTAACACTTAGGATTAAAGTTATACACTTCATCCTAATAGAAGGATGCAGGCATAAGCTTAATCACAAAGCCTTAAAGCCTTTAGGGTTTAGTCCCTGATTATGAGATGAGAAGAGAAGACTCAAAGAGACACAAAGGTAAAAGCTAAGTGGGGGACTTAATCAAACCCTAATTGTTATCATGCTTGGTCATTCCTAGGGTTTGTGAGGTTTAAGAGAAAGATCTTCAGAGAAACCACCAGGAAGCAGAAATAGATGAAAGGAACAAAGAGAAGCAAAACAACTTGCTTCACTTAAGAAGTCAAGTTGCTTGAAGAAAGAAAGTGAGATGAACAAGAATGAGCAAGCTCAATCCAAACACATACAAAAATGCAGCAATGGTGCATAAGAAAGATGAAAAGAGATTGTGAGAAGTGAAGGCAAATTCACTTCTCAAAGTAACATACCACCTGAAAAGTTAGTGAAAGAAATGAAATGCAATGCAAATGAGATGAAATGGCATGATGCAAGACAAAGTCAGAAGCAAATACATGATGTTAATGATGTTGAGAGATGATGCAAACATGAAACAAGGCATGAGGATGATCATACAAACATATGGAATGCAAAAGAAACATGCTTAGAACCATGAACATACATGAAAAGTTATGAAATGCAAATGACATACAACATGGCAAATGAAAGATGCAATGATCAAACATGATTCTAATGTGTCCTAAGATGTGTTATGAATCAAATGAATGCATAAAATGTCATGGCAAGTCTTGGTATGCAAGCAAATGGAAGATGGATGCAAAGAAAGGCATGAATTAGGGTTTATGATCAATGCACAAAACAAAATCCAAAACCAGAAGCAAACATCATGATAAAAAAATTGAAAATGCATTCAAAGGAACCCTAAGCCTATACAAACTCACTGCCCAAAGGAGAGGATCCAATTCTTAACCTAGTGTAAGTTATGAATTTCCTAAGATTGCTAGGGTTTTAAGGTACCTTGTCAAGAAAAATGCCAAACAAATTGAAAATGCAAGATCAATTCAAGCCAATTTAATCCTATAAACTACATGATATGCAAGATGCAATGAAAAAAGAATCATTGTCCAACTCTCAATGGTTAGGCAGCAATGAATTTTTGAAGTTTGGATCAAAACAATGCCTTGAAATGAAATTAATTCCATTGAAAATTATCAAAAGGGATCAAGAACAAAAAAGAAATTTGGTTTGAGGGTTGGACAATGTTCTAAAATGTTTTTAAAGGTTACATGAATTTTTTTGTGATTTTTAAATACCTAAAAGTATTTTTAATTAATTAATTTTCATTAATTAATTAAAAATAAACTTTTAAATGATTTAATAATAATGTTTTATGCAAAAAATGAAAATAAAAATATTTTTGGTTTCTGAAAATTAATAAAAGGTTTGATAAAAATTTTCAGAATTTTTTGATGATTTTTACTATTTTTAATTAAATGTACAAATTAAATACGAAACAAATAAAAATAAAATGAATTTAAACTGAAAAATGAGAAAGTCAACAGATCAAATGGCCAGGATTCAAACTGGGACGCGCGAATTGACTAGGCGCGCATCTGGACGGCCAGCATTCAAATTCCCCTAATTATGATTAAACCCTAATTCAATGCCCTAATCACTTTCAGATGACCGGAACAGTGTTCCGGTCATCTTCTCCGGCAGGCCAAAATCCCTATCTCTCTTAATACGCATCAAATCCTCACAAAACTCTCCAGAATCAATCTATGAACATCACTAAGCATAAACCCTAACTCAAACAACATTTATTTTCACTGAATCAAAGGAAACAAGCAAGAACATTTTTACGGGCAAACTTTCAGATCATCATAACATGCTTGTTTCTGGCTCATTTTCAAAAATAAATAGATCCCCATGATCAGGGCAACATATAGAACAACATTCTAACAAGAAATTAAAGTTCTGGAAAATTTGTTCATCATGCTACCTGAGATTGAGCTTTCCAAACAGGGACTTTCTGGCTGCTTCTCTGGCTCAAACAAGCTCCAATGATCCTCCTTTGGAGCTTTTGACACTTAGTTGGAGTTTATGTGGCCTCTAGAGAGAGTTGGCAGAAGCTCAGGCCAAGGGAGTGTGAAAATCGTATTTGTGATGGGGGAGGTTTCAGGCCAAAACAATGGTTGGTTTGTGATCAGTGGAACATGCTGAGATGTTCTATGAAGTTTGTTTGTGTGTTTGATGTTTGTATGATGAGTTTCGAATGGTTTTGCATAAGAGGTGGAAAATGAGAATGCTGTGTTCTGGGAGGTTTCAGGCTTGTGTGTCTTATGAGAATGAAGCCTTGGGATGTGTTTGTAAAGTCTGGATTGGGCAGAGAGTGGTTGTGTCACTGTGGGATTGGTATGGCTTCAAGTTGCAAAAAGTCAAGCAAGTTGTACTTGGAGGTATGGGCAAGTGGCAGGCTGAGATAGGGGCATGGTTGAGTTCAGCAAGGATCAAGGAATGCTTTTGGATCAGATTTTGTGAACTGAGGCAAGTGGATGAGAAGTTTTGATCCCTTTTGCAAATTGTCACAACTTTGGCCCCTTTTGTAATTCTTGAAGTTTAAGGCATGGAACTTAAGAAATTCTTGGGCCAATCTGAAGTTTAAGTCATGTATGATGTTTGTGTAAAGGTTAGACATCAATTAGAAGTCACAAATTGCCTTGGTACAAGAATTTGCAAGTTTCCCTCTTTGGTGCACAACTTGAAATTATGTGATTTTCCCCAACTTTGACAAGCCATAACTTTTGATCCAAAATGAATTAGGTCATGTTCTTGTACTTTTTGAAAAGGGAATGATCCATTCTACAACTTTCATGACCAAAGTTTTCCCATTTGAAGCATTTTTGAATCAAAAAGTAAGGGTTGAAAAAGTTTCCAAAAATGGCAATTTTCCATTACAAGTCATTTCCCAAAAAGTCAACTTTGCAAATGGCTTGGAATTATTCAAATTTGTGAACTTATAACATCTTCTATGATCAAATAAAGATCATAAATAATCAAAATGATGAAGAACAACCTTTGGTTGGGTCATTGGGGGCCTCAGATGCCCTGATTTTACACTGACTTGCTCAAAAAGTCAACTCTTGATCAGATGACTTCCCCATGGATTTTCTTCATGAAAATTGATATACATGATCCCTATACCATATAGAGACCAAAAGAAACAAGAATGACCAAAAAAATTGGAGTTATGGCCTTTGAAACCAAAACCCTAATTTTAGGTCATCTGTGCAGTTAAACCTGGCTCTGCTTCCATGCCATTCTCAGTTCTTGTGATTTTTTGACATTCTTTACTTTGAGAGGATATAATATGATGCTTGAACACACATGGACCCCTTTGAAGTGATTGATGACATTTGGAGTGGCTCAAATGGCTCTTGGATTGCTCAGATCACAAACCCTAGATGCAGATGACTTAGAAACAATGCAGTGTACTAAAAATGTGGTATGAGATGCTATGATTGTGTTTATGCATATGAAATGATCACAAGCCATGGTGTGAATGGGTGAGGGCAAATTTGGGGTGTTTACAGCTGCCCCTATTCAAACATGAGTTAGTTGTGCAGGATGTAAGCGACGGCTGAACAGTCAAACAAGATAACTTGTGGTTGAATACCAAAGACAATCCAAAATTTGCACTCCCATAATGAATAAGAAAAGGGATATAGATTGTAAAAGAAAATAAATTATATTTATAAAGTGCGGGCGATGGAGGACGTCTGTCGAGCAGAGGACGACTGCTGGGGGGAAAGATCAATGACGGGGACGGCCGACATGCTGGGGAAAAAAGGGATTATGATGGGGACGGCCATCAGGTAAAGCTATAAGATTCTCTGGGGATTAGTAAAAATGATGGGGACGGCCATCAGGTTCATAAAGTAATGTAAACAACGATGGGGACGACCATCGGGCTAAACTGATGAAGGACGATCATCAGGAAAAGGAAAAGGGACCACGACGGGGACGACCATCGGGTTAAAGAATAAATGAAATAATGATGAGGGACGGTCATCAAAGGTGAAGGACGATCACCTAGCAGGGGACGGCTGCTCTTGGGGATAAGATGAGGGACGATCATCTAAGGTGAAGGACGATCACCTGGCAGGGTACGGCTGCCGAAAATATCGCGACATAGGACGAATGCCGGATAAAAGGTCGACGATGGGGACGGCCATCAGATGAGCATGATGAAGGACAACCATCAAGAGGTGAAGGATGATCACCTAGCAGGGGACGACTGCTCTCAAGGTTTATCATGACATAGGACGAATGTCAGATAACAAGATCAACGATGGGGACGGCCATCGGATAAAATGATGAAGGACGATCATCAAAAGGTGAAGGACGATCACCTAGCAGGGTACGGCTGCTAAAAATCACGACATAGGACGGATGCCGGATAAAAGGTTGATGATGGGGATGGCCATCGGACGAGCATGATGAAGGACGATCATCAAGAGGTGAAGGATGATCACCTAGCAGGGGACGGCTGCTCTCAAGGTTTATCATGACATAGGACGAATGTCAGATAGAAAAAGGTAGCTTTGCAGGAGACCTACTGGGGAATAGTAAACACGGACGAGTGTTTACACCCAAGAAATAAAAGGTATAAGTGTTTTGACATTGTGTATAGATTAAAGATGCGGACGAGCATCCCTAAGACCACGATACGGAGGAGTATCAGGTAGAAACAAATACTGACACGTGTTCAGAGATGGTGATACGGACGAGTACCAACTGGTTAACAAGGAACACGGACGAGTGTTGATTCTGAGGGGACTCTTCTGGGGAATAATAGACACAGACAAGTGTCTACATTAAAGAAGACATGAGTGTTTGACACGTGTATGGATTAAAGATGCGGACGAGCATCCCTAAGACTATGATACGGACGAGTATCAGGCAGAAACAAACGCTTGACACATGTTCTGAGATGATGATACGGACAAGTATCAACTAGTTAACAAAGAACACGGACGAGTGTCGAATATGAGGGGATATGAGTGGTATATACAAGATACGGACGGGTATCTGTATGAGTGAAACAGGGGTAATAGGTATGAGTGGTGTATAGATGAGTGTTTAACTTGCTGAGGAGGGTGACACGGACGAGTGTCAAAAGAGAAAGGTGTAATATAAACAAGTATATGGTTTGCAAAATGTTTAGGCAACTGTGATAGGGAAAGCGACACGGACGGGTGTCAGGGAATTTGTATGAGTATGTATCTGTGAGTGCAAAGGGGACGCTTTGGCTTTCTACTAGGGATATGACACGGACGGGTGTCAAGAAGTGTCTGTAATATACAAGTGTTTGTTTGTAAAGAAGGCCCGGGCGACTTTACTGGGGAATGATGACACGGACGAGTGCCAAAAGGAGGGTGTATTTGTATTTGTGAGTGTAAGGCCAATGTTTTAGCTTTAGCTCTCCGCTGGGGATATGACACGGACGGGTGTCAGGACGTATCCGTATCTTTGGGGAAGGTGCCTTGGCTCTCTGTCGGGGAATCTGGGGAGTTTTCTGTATATTGTTGATGGATTGTCAATATTCACAAGTGTTTGATTCAGATCATGGCTTATGATTATGCAATATGTTTGATTTTTGCCGTAATGCTCCGTTTTAGACGGAATGCTACGCTTTGTGGGGAGAATATGATGCGAATGATATGATTATGCAAAGATACCGATCCGGGATTCGGATCCCGATGCTGCGAAGATATCTGGTTAATCTGCTTGAAATGGACATCCCAGCTGGGGATGAGATCATTGGTAGATCTGACATATGGGACTCTGCTTGGTGATATAGGTCACTGATAAACCTATCCTTGGTAATGAGGGACCCAGCTGGGGTTTGTAGAAGCTTTCGTCACTCTGTTGTGAGTTCTTCGGACATTGTTCTTCTGGATGGAGGCTGAAGTTCTGTGGGGAGGTGGTTCCCTGGCTTTTGTACTTGGCTGAGGAGGAAGTAAATGGCAACTCGGCTGGGGAGAAATAATGAATGGCAACTCAGCTGGGGAGAAAGCACCTACGGTGCTAAGACTGAGTGGATAATGATTTGTCAGCTTGCTGGGATGAAGGTTTCATGCCCCATGTGGTGCTTTGAATGCCTGCAATCCTGAAAAAAATAGAGAAACGCACAAGTAATCCCGAGGTATCCCTTACCGGATTCCATCATAGGAGTTTAGACACTCCCGGGTAAGTATATTTCCTGCACGCACGTATTTTTTGGAAGATAAGCATTTGTATTTATGCAATCAGACATCGGACATTTTGCAAATGAAAATAAGGTGTACGAGACGAAACATGAATGAAAATCTGATTTTATTGATTCATATGCCCTGAATTGGCGAGATACAGTCAGAGAAACAGATCCCCTAAAATGAGGAGATTGTTACAAATTGAAAAACAAAAATGTTGGCAATGTTGATGACGCTTCGGGGAGCTTCCCTCTGGCTATGACTAGTATGACTTTTGACATTCTTCTCGTCTTGCTTTCTGAAGAAGGCTGATTCTGACCGGTGCTTGAACCTTTCGAAGCTTACCAAGTCGTGAGTGATACAGACGAATTCAGAATGCAGCTGTTCGCTTATTACCTTGTTTTGCATGGATCGCCCTTTCGGGTTTTCAATCCATCGGGATACCCATTTTTGCCTGAGTCGTTCAATGTGGCTTTTCAACTCAGCGGGTGTACACATTTTTTTGTTTATTTCCCTTATTTTTGCCCGAGTCTTTTATTCTGTTTTTGACTCGCCGGGATGCCCTTTTTTTGCCTGGACTTACATTCTGTTTTTATGTCCAGCGGGTCATTTTCATGCGAAGTATTTTTTAACTGCATCTGAATTCACATGGGACGGGAAATCTTCACCATCCATAGTACTGAGCATGAGTGCTCCACCAGAGAAAACTTTCTTTACTATGAATGGCCCTTCATAGTTCGGAGTCCACTTGCCCCTGTGGTCTGTATGAGGAGGGAGGAGTCTTTTCAGCACAAGATCTCCTACTTGGTATTCTCGGAGCCTGACTTTCTGATCGAAGGCCTTCTTCATTCTTTTCTGATATAACTGCCCATGACAGATTGCAGCCAATCTCTTCTCTTCAATCAGATTCAGTTGTTCGTATCGGGATCGGACCCACTCTGCTTCGTTCAATTTAACATCCATTAGTACCCGCAGGGAGGGTAATTCAACTTCAACAGGTAGGACTGCTTCCATACCATACACAAGCTGATACGGTGTTGCCCCAGTGGATGTTCTGATTGACGTACGGTACCCATGCAAGGCAAATGGTAGCATTTCATGCCAGTCTTTGTAAGTGACTACCATCTTCTGCACAATCTTCTTGATATTCTTGTTTGCTGCCTCAATAGCGCCATTCATCTTTGGCCTGTAAGGAGAAGAATTATGGTGTTGGATCTTAAAGTCCCGACACAGCTCTTCCATCATTTTGTTGTTTAAGTTAGAACCATTATCAGTAATGATTCGCTCGGGCACTCCATACCGACAGATGATGTCCTTCTTCAGAAATCGGGCTACCACTTGCCTTGTAACATTTGCATAGGAAGCTGCTTCAACCCACTTGGTGAAATAGTCAATAGTAACCAAGATGAATCTGTGGCCGTTTGAAGCAGTTGGTTCGAACTTGCCAATCATATCAATGCCCCACATGGCAAAGGGCCAGGGTGAAGACATCACATTCAGAGGATTTGGAGGCACATGCACCTTATCCGCATAGATCTGGCATTTATGGCATTTTCTGGCATAGGCACAACAGTCGGCATCCATTGTGATCCAGTAATAGCCTGACCTTAGCAACTTCTTGGCCATGGCATGCCCTCCCGCATGGATACCAAAGGATCCTTCGTGAACCTCGTGCATCAACAAGTCTGCTTCTGTTCTATTGACGCATATGAGGAGTACCATATCAAAGTTTCTCTTGTATAGGGAGCCATCAGTATTCAGGAAGAAACTACCAGCAAGCCTTCTTAATGTCTTCTTATCATTGGAAGATGCCCCAGGTGGGTATGTTTGATCCTTCAAGAAGCACTTAATGTCGTGAAACCAAGGCTTATCATCTTTAACAACATCTGCTGCAAATACATATGCTGGTCTGTCAAGTCTGGATACTGAAATCCGAGGCACAAAGTTGGCAGCTTGAACTTTGATCATGGATGAAATGGTAGCCAGAGCATCTGCAAATTGATTCTCGTCCCGAGGGATATACTCAAGCTTGACTATTGTGAAGAAAGTCAATAACCTCCTTGTATAATCCCTGTAAGGTATCAGATGATCCTGGTGCATGTACCATTTGCCATTGGTTTGATTGATTACCAGAGCTGAATCTCCGAACACGGTCAAAGTTTTGATCCTGAGGTGAATGGCTTCCTCAAGACCCATAATGCAAGCTTCGTATTCAACTTCGTTGTTAGTGCAGTTAAAAGTGAGTTTCGCCGAGAAAGGCAAGTGAACTCCCTTAGGTGTAATGAGTACTGCACCGACACCACGACCATTCATATTAACAGCCCCGTCAAACATCATAGTCCACTCTTCTTCCGGGTCAGACCCTTCAGTGTGAATAGGCTCTTCATGATCTTTTGCTTTTATGAACATGATGTCTTCATCAGGAAAGTCAAATCTCATAGGCTGGTAATCATCAATGGGTTACTCAGCAAGGTAATCAGACAACACACTGCCCTTGATGGCTTTTTGGGATGTGTATTGGATGTCATATTCTGTGAGGATCATTTGCCATCTTGCAACCCGTCCGGTAAGTGATGGCTTCTCAAAAATGTACTTAACTGGATCCATTTTGGAGATCAATAAAGTAGTGTGGGTCAACATATATTGTCTCAGTCGGCGAGCAGCCCACGCTAAAGCACAACAAGTTTTCTCGAGCAGTGAATAACGTTGTTCACAGTCGGTAAACTTTTTGCTTAGGTAGTATATTGCATACTCTTTTCGACCAGACTCGTCATGCTGGCCCAATACACACCCCATTGACTCTTCTAATACTGTCAAGTACATGATTAGAGGTCTTCCTTCAACTGGAGGCATAAGGATTGGAGGTTCTTGCAAGTACTCCTTGATCTTGTCAAAAGCCCTCTGGCAGTCTTCGTTCCACCTGACCGTTTGTTCTTTTCTCAACAGCTTGAACAGAGGTTCACAGGTTGCTGTAAGGTGAGATATGAACCTTGAGATATAGTTCAATCTACCTAGGAACCCCCGAACTTCTTTCTCAGTTTTCGATGCAGGCATTTCTTGAATGGCTTTGACTTTATCAGGGTCAACTTCAATCCCTTTCTCACTCACAATAAAGCCCAGCAGCTTACCAGATCGCACCCCGAATGTGCACTTGTTGGGGTTCAATTTTAGTTGGTACTTCCTCAGACGCTTGAATAGCTTCAACAGATTTATCAGGTGGTCTTCTTCTGTGAGGGACTTGGCAATCATGTCATCCACATAACATTCGATTTCTTTATGGATCATATCGTGGAATAGTGTTACCATAGCCCGTTGATAGGTTGCACCAGCATTCTTCAGTCCGAATGGCATCACTTTGTAACAGAACGTGCCCCAGGGTGTGATGAAAGTTGTCTTCTCCATGTCTTCAGGTGACATTTTGATCTGATTATATCCTGAAAATCCGTCCATGAAGGAGAATACCGAGAACTGAGCCGTATTATCAACCAATACATCAATGTGAGGTAAAGGGAAGTCATCTTTCGGGCTGGCTCTGTTCAGATCCTGGTAGTCCACACACATCCTCACTTTGCCGTCTTTCTTAGGCACAGGTACTATATTAGCAACCCACGGTGGATAGCTAGTTACAGCAAGAAACCCGGCGTCCCACTGCTTTTGTACCTCTTCTTTGATCTTCATTGCCATGTCTGGGCGAGTACGGCGTAGCTTCTGTTTAACCGGTGGGCAATCTTCTCTTAAAGGCAGCTTGTGCATTACAATATCGGTGTCTAACCCTGGCATATCCTGATAAGACCAAGCAAACACATCCACATATTCGCGAAGCAGGTCAATCAGTTATTTCTTCACTGAGTCTTGTAAGCAGGCCCCAATTTTAACCTCTTTCACATCTTCATTCGTACCAAGATTAATCGTTTCGACCTCCTCCTGATGAGGAGTAATAACCTTCTCCTCTTGCCTCAACAACCTGGATAGCTCTTCAGGAAGCTCATAATCTTCTTCAACCCCTTTGTCAGCTTGATTGATTTGATTGTCAAAGTCATACGAAGTCATAGCTGTGCTGTTGTCGGTGCGGTCTGAAAGGCACTTTCTGCAAGGGTTTAGATTGTTCATTTTAGTGATTGATTTTAATCTTGCTTAGAAAAGTGAAATAAAGTTGTCATTTTGAAAACATTGCCATTTTATTTTTGTACAAAAAGAAAAATGGAAAAACAGTGAGCGGAAAAAAAAAAGACTCATTTGCAAAAGATGTCCGATATTCATTGATTGATCTGTTTGCACAAAATTACAGATGGCCCGATTACAAAATGAGTCTTGTCATCTTGGGCAAGACGCAAGACTTGATGCATGCTTAAAATATACAGGAAATAATAATTACTCTACAGGAGTAACCCTTATAATTTCCTGGGAAAACCAGTTTGAGATACGGCTCCCCGGGATCCTTGGACGTATCCAGCTCTCCAGGTTGCGTTAATCTTCCGACCCATCTTCCAAGTTGTTTACTGCATCCGGGGTGAGCATTCCCCGCTGACAAAGTTGGGCTTCTTGGCAGCCTCTGATTGATCTTGTTGAGTTGGTTTGTAACCCAACCCAAATCTGTCCTCCTTCTTCTCCACAGGTAGCAGCTTGCCCCAGCCTTGGGCAGTCCCCTCTTCAACAACCTTCCTGGCTTGCTGATAAGATGTCATGGAGGTTCCCAGTACAGCAGATGCTTCATTAATGTTCAGGGCCTCAAATCCCTGGCTCATGGTTTCATGGATTTCTCCATCCATCTCAATATACTTGTACGTAGCCAGATGGCTAACAAAGATATCTTCTTCACCACAGATGGTGATGATTTGACCTTCCCACTCGAATTTCAACTTCTGGTGAAGGGTAGACGTAACTGCGCCAGCGGCATGGATCCAAGGTCTACCCAATAAATAGCTGTAGGTCGGCTGAATGTCCATCACATAGAAGGTAATTTTAAAAGTCTGCGGGCCAATCATCACTGGCAGATCAATCTCCCCTAGCACTGATCTTTTAGAGCCATCAAAAGCTCTCACCACCAAATTACTTGGACGCAATGCCAAGCCATCGTACTCCAGCTTCACTAAGGCTTTCTTTGGTAGAACATTGAGTGAAGACCCAGTGTCCACCAGTACATGGGATAGGACAGCACCATTGCATTCTAGAGTGATGTGTAAAGCCTTGTTGTGGTTACGTCCCTCAGTTGTTAAGTCAGCATTGGTAAAGCCCAGTCCATGACTGGTGTTGACATTTTCCACCACAGTTTCTAGCTGATTAACAGTGATCTCTTCTGGCACGTAAGCTGCGTGCAAGACTTTCAATAATGCATTCCTGTGAGCTTTAGAACACATCAACAAGGATAATATGGAGATCTTTGAGGGAGTTTGGTGAAGCTGATCCACCACCTTGTAATCACTTCTTTTTATAATTCTCATAAACTCGTCTACATCTTGCTCAAAGGATGTCTTCTGAGTTTCTTTGACAGTTGGCTCTTCAACTGCCACACTCTTTCCTTTTGCTTTAGCAACAGCTTCTGCTTCGGCGCTAGGTCTTTGCAATTATGAGGCAAAAAGGCGTCCGCTTCGAGTGAAGCCTCCGCCTCCCCCAACATTATCAATCTGTGGAGAAGATGTTGAAGAATCCAAAGTGATTTTCTCCCCATTGCAGTAGAGGTCAGAGCCATAATGCCAAGGTATGGCATTACTGCTCTCATATAGAACTGGTCCAGGCACCGTGATGGTAACCGGACTGACTGCTGCAGAGGAGGGTACTGAAATGGTGTGCGGATCGTAGTAGATGGTGACTGGTGACCTGGCAGGAGATGCCACTGTTTGTTGTTGAAAGTTGTTATTTGGAGGAACATATGCTGGATCATAATAAATAGTGACTGCTGAGATATCTGTTGGCGTTGTAGAAGATTCTGTTGAATAAATGGGTGTTGATGTTGTAGAAGAAATGGTTGTTGACATCTGATTTGTTGAAGTGATGGACGGAGCCATTGTTGATGATATTTATGAATTGGTCGGAATGATTGTTGTTGCAGTTGTAGAAGAGTCAGGAATTGTTGTCAAAGGGATTGCTGGATTTGTAGGAGCTGATGTTGTGATCTGAAGTATACCACTTTTGATAAGACCATCTATGCCGCTTCTCAAGTTATCACACCCGTTGACCGAAATGTTGCAATAACCACAACAGAGCTCACACCCGGGGAACATCTGGTATTCTAGGAGCTGAGCTTTAATTTCTACCAGAGGTGTCCGTATCTGCCCAACACTGGTGATTAAGAAAGATGGATTATCTTCCTCAATAGCATTAATTCTTGGTCCTCCATGATTGGGCATGGGATTTTTGCTGACATTAGGCGGGGGTGCAAAGTTGAGGGCTTTAGAATCCACCAGATCTTGTACTTTCATTTGTAAAGCCCTGCATTTTTCTGTATTGTGGCCAGGTGCATTGGAATGGAAAGCACACCTGGCGTTGACATCGTAGTTTCTTGGCAGACTGGAGGGATCTGGAGGTGCCAATGTCCTTAGCTCAACCAGGTTGAGTTTCAGGAGTTGTGGCAATAAGGCGGCATAAGGCATAGGAATAGGGTCAATCACCCTATTTGCCTGTGATGGCCTTTGATCACACTAAAATTCACCGTATTTCTGACTCCGATTTCGCATGCATTCTTAGCTTTTATTGTTGTTTTGCTTTGTTATTGCTTTGTTTTCTTATGTTTTCAGGTTTTTATAATAATCGGAGCTTGAATCGGGAAAAGGAGCGAAAAAGGAGTGAAAACGGACGAAAACCTAGAAATTCAGCGTTTTGCACTTACGGCACCCACCGTGGCGGGCGCCATGGGGTTAGCCATGACGTGGCCACGTCTCAAGACCACTCCTCAACCTCCAAGACCCACGATCCCCACTCCACAATCCCCTGTAGGGACCATGGCGGGCGCCATAGGCCTGTGGCGGGCGCCACAAGGCCAATTTCAGTAACCTCCACTTTTTAGTGGAGGGGCATCCCAGTCATTTCATGCTTTCAGTTTTCCTATAAATAGGACCTTAGATTTTCGTTTTTCTTCATCCAGAATTAGATTTCTCTAGGCATATATCAGTTATAAAGCAGTTGCCATTCCACATCGGGGTGCCTCTGCAATCGAGTGATCGAGTCTGTAATCTGTCTGTGCGATCGAGTTTTGGAGCACTCTGGAGGAAGTTAATCCTGCCGCCATTTTAATTCAAGTTCGTATTTTACTTTCATTTATTTTCTGCATTGCTTTACTTTCATTTATTTCCCGCACTCGCACTTTACTTTATTTATTTCCTGCACTCGCTTTACTTTGTTTATTTCCTGCAACCGCTTTACTTTCTTTATTATCCGCACTCGCTTTAAATTCCTTTATTTCTCGCACTCGCTTTAAATTACTTTATTTCTCGCACTCGCACTAAATTCATTTACTTTCCGCACTCGCACTAAATTACTTTTATGAAAAATTATAAAAAGAATCTTTACTTTATCATGTCTAACTAATTCCATAAAGGTTAGAATGTAAGGATCGTAATCAAACCAGTAATCAGTATAATTGTTCGTGGAAACACCTAAGGGCTATTTTATCTTTCAATTCAAGTAATTGTTTTTAACTATTTCAAAAACAGCCAAAAGCGCTTTGTCTAGTTTATTAGGAGTTTTTAGATTAAAAAGAAAAGAGATTTTAAAACGATTTTCGGACGCGTTATGAGATTTAGAGTCTGGTTCATAAGAACCTCTTTTTGCTAAGAAGTCCAGGTTAAAATACTTTTCAACTTAGTCAAGATACTATATTTCTTAAAAATAGGTTTACTACTCTAACGCAGTACGCACCTTTTTATCCGTGACAATAGGAGGGGTTGATTAGAGAGTACAACTCGGTTCTGAATACGCGAAAGCGACAGTTCCTGTTAAATTAGTTCTTTTCAAAGGAGAAAACATTGCCCATAAGTAGTTCCATTAACAGGTACTGGATTATCATTGATTACGTGAATTACATTCGAGCCTGTCTTTTATTTATTATTTAAAATTATCATTTTATTTACCATTGCACCCTTACTAAAACCCTTATATTTAGTTGCCTTAGATAAACACCATAACAACAGGTACGATAGATTGACACTTGGTCTCTGTGGATTCGATAATCTTTTATATTACTCTGACGTGTTCGTACACTTGCGAAAAACACGCATCAAGTTTTTGGCGCCGTTGCCGGGGACCAATTTCGTCAAATTTCATTACCCTGTAGTTATACCGTTTAGACTAAGGTTGTTACCCACCAGTCAATGCGAAAGACTCGCAGTGCCGGAAGTTTAGTAGACCCTCTAGCTGAACCTGAACGTTACGCTCGCGCACGTTTGTTTTTCCATAGGAATATGAGAGCTATGGCCGAAGATCAAAACCGAAGACCTCTTAAGGACTTCGCCCAACCATCAAACGAGGAACCTAGTTCCAGTATAGTAAACCCCGCTATCCCAGCCAATAATTTTGAACTTAAACCATCCCTGCTGCAATTAGTGCAACAGAGACAATTCGCAGGTCTCGCTACTGATAACCCGAACCAACATTTAAAAAACTTTCTTCAGTTAGCAGACACCTTTAAAACCAATGGAGCTTCTCCTGAGGCGATACGCTTAAGATTATTTCCCTTTTCCCTCAGAGATAAAGCTCTATCATGGTTATATTCCCTTCCACCCAATTCAATAACAACTTGGGATGACCTTAGAAAAGTTTTCCTTGCTAGATATTTTCCCCCAAGTAAGACCGCTCTTCTTCGAAACCAAATAACTAGATTTACCCAACACCAAGGAGAGTCGTTGTTCGAAGCCTGGGAGAGATATAAAGAACTATTAAGAGCATGCCCACATCATGGCTTAGAAAATTGGCTAATCATCCAAACCTTCTATAATGGACTTCATTATAACACTAAAATGACCATCGACGCTGCCGCTGGTGGCGCGCTGATGAACAAACCTTACCCTGAAGCTAGTGCCCTTATCGAGGATATGGCCCAAAACCATCAATCATGGGGAGTAGAACGAGCGACAGTGGAAAAGAAGGAAGCCCAAGGAGGAATACATGAGCTAAGCTCTATAGACATGATGCAGGCTAAAATGGACGCGTTGGCCCTTAGAGTCGAACATATGTGTACAACTCCGAATACTGTAGCCGCAGTTTCGCCGAATTGTGAGATATGTGGAACGCAAGGACACCAATCCGCCGAATGCAATCTGTTGAATGAAACCAACACTGAGCAAGTAAACTATACCCAAGGGAACCCATTTTCAAACACATATAACCCTGGATGGAGGAATCACCCAAACTTCTCCTACAAAAATAATAACCCTATTTAAAATACCGCACCTCCGAGACAACAAGGTTACCAAGCCCCAAGAACAAATCAACCTATGCAACCTGTACCACCTAGTCCGAGCTTTGAGGAAAGTGTAAAAAGTTTTATCACTGCTCAAGTAAAACAAAACAAAGAGTTCATGAACCAAAACGTCCATGTTAACGAACTGATTACCCAGTTAGGAACCAAGGTTGATCAAATTATTACTCATAATAAGATGCTTGAAACCCAGATCTCTCAGGTAGCGTTAAACCAAGCCCCACAGACTACACCTGGAGGACAGTTCCCTGGACAACCTCAACAAAACCCGAAAGGGCAAGCAAATGCCATTACTCTACGAAGTGGAACCACTTATAAGGAACCTTTAAACCCTAGATTGAGTGAGCCCGAAACTTCTGATAGGAATGAGGAGAAGGAACCAGAGAAGCCTGAAACCCCGGAAAGTCAAGAAAAAGGAGAAGAACCTAAAAATAAAACCTATGTACCACCACCGCCATATAAACCACCAATACCTTACCCTCAAAGATTAAAGAAAACCCAAATCGATAATCAATATCAAAAATTCGTTAAGGTTATAGAAAAACTTCACGTAGAAATCCCCTTTACAGAAGCCATCACCCAAATACCTTCTTACGCTAAGTTTCTCAAAGACATACTTACAAATAAACGTAGACTTGAAGATCCGAAACCCGTGGAATGTAATTCTATTTCCGAAAATAGGTTAGCAAAGAAAGATAAAGATCCCGGAAATTTTTCCATTCCTTGTATTTTGGGGAATCATGTCATCGAAAAAGCTTTTCTAGACTTAGGAGCTAGTGTGAGCTTAATGCCTTTAGCAGTTTGTGAGAGATTAAACTTAGGAGAATTACAACCTACTAAGATGTCACTTCAATTAGCCGATAGATCCGTTAAACACCCTATAGGCATACTTGAAGACGTCCCTGTTAGGATAGGTCAGCTGTTTATACCTACTGATTTTGTTGTCATGGACATTAAAGAAGATGACGACATACCAATCCTCCTAGGTAGACCGTTCTTATCGACTGCTGGAGCCGTAATAGATGTTAAAAAGGGAAAACTAACTTTTGAGGTAGGTGGCCAGAAGATAGAATTTATATTGTCAAAATTTCTTATGGCACCTGTGATAGGAGATGCTTGTTATGTCTTAGATATCATCGAAGAATGTATTAGGGAATTAGAACAAGAAGAAGAAACTGAATCTATAAAATTGCCATCAACCCTTATTTTGGAAGATGACAATTATAAAAGACCCTACATTGACGATAACCTTCACGAATGTTTATCTCTTACCCCAGATCCTATGCCTTGCCCTATAAAACCGACCGTAAAACTTAAGGAACTGCCTAAAAACCTGAGATATGAATTTCTCGATGAAGATATGAACCGTCCAGTTATAGTCAGTGCTACCTTAAACCAAGAAGAAACCGATCAATTATTAGAAGTTTTACGTAGGTACCCCTCAGCCTTAGGATATAAGATCTCTGATCTAAAAGGAATAAGCCCATCCGTATGCATGCATCGGATTTTGCTTGAAGAAGATTCAAAACCTTCCAAAGAACACCAACGTAGAATAAATCCTATAATGAGTACTGTAGTTAAGACTGAAGTTCTTAAGTTATTAGAGGCAGGTATAATATATCAGATCTCGGACAGTAAATGGGTGAGTCCTGTGCATGTAGTACCTAAAAAGGGAGGCATCACAGTCGTGCAAAACGAGAAGGGCGAAACTGTAGCAAAAAGAACCGATGGAGGTTGGCGTATGTGCATAGATTATAGAAAATTAAATAAAGCAACTAGGAAGGACCATTTCCCATTACCATTCATAGACCAAATGTTGGAGCGCCTAGCCAGACACTCTTACTTTTGTTATTTAGATGGATATTCAGGATTCTTCCAAATACCTATTCACCCCGAAGATCAAGAAAAAACTACCTTTACATGCCCAGTTGGAACCTTTGCCTATAGAAGAATGCCTTTTGGACTTTGTAATGCTCCTGCAACTTTCCAACGCTGCATGATGTCTATCTTTGCTGATTATTTGGATGGAATCATGGAAGTATTTATGGACGATTTCTCAGTTTGTGGATCAGATTTCAAAAATTGTCTTGTCAACCTTGAGAAAATCCTGGAGAGATGTGTGGAGGTAAACCTTGTGCTAAATTGGGAAAAATGTCATTTCATGGTCACCGAAGGGATTGTTTTAGGACATATAGTTTCCGAAAAAGGTATAGAGGTAGATAAAGCAAAAATAGAAGTCATAGAGGATCTAAAACCGCCGAAGACTATCAGGGAGATAAGAAGTTTTCTTGGACATGCCGGATTTTACCGACGTTTTATCAAGGATTTCTCCAAAATAACAAAGCCCTTAACTGGTCTTTTAATGAAAGATGCTGAATTCATCTTCGATGAAAAATGTACTGAAGCATTTCATCTTCTGAAGCAAGCTCTGATTTCAGCACCTATAATGAAACCCCCTGATTGGTTAGAACCGTTTGAGATAATGTGTGACGCCAGTGATTATGCTGTTGGAGCCGTTCTAGGTCAGAGAAAAGACAAAAAGTTACACGTAATTTATTATGCCAGTAGAACCCTAGACGTTGCACAGCTCAACTACGCAACAACCGAAAAAGAGCTCCTAGCTGTAGTTTTTGCAATAGACAAATTTAGATCTTATCTAGTAGGAGCCAAGATTATAGTTTATACCGACCATGCTGCCATTCGTTACTTACTAAGCAAAAAGGATGCCAAGCCTAGGTTACTTCGATGGATTCTATTATTACAAGAGTTTGATTTGGATATCCATGATAAGAAAGGCACTGATGATGTGGTAGCTGATCACCTATCTAGGCTAGAATACCTGAAACCTGATTCAGTACCCATAAATGACGATTTTGCCTATGATAGACTGATAGCCCAACTAGAAACTATTGAAGATGATAACCCAGACCCACATGAGCAATTTCATAAATCCTTAGCTATAAGTAATGCACCTTGGTATGCAGATTTTGTTAATTACCTAGCCGCTGACATCATACCCCCTGATCTAAACTACCACCGGAAGAAGAAGTTCTATAGTGATGTGAGAAACTTCTATTGGGACGAACCATTTCTTTTCAAGAGAGGTAAAGATGGCATTTTTCGCTGTTGTGTTCCAGAAGAAGAGGTAAATAATATAATTGAGCATTGTCACTCTGCACCCTATGGTGGACATGCAAGCACATCTAAGACCTACGCCAAGATTCTTCAAGCTGGCCTATTCTGGCCTACTATGTGGCGTGATGTCCATGCTTTCATTGTCAAGTGTGACAGATGCCAACGCACAGGAAATATTTCAAGACGTAATGAAATGCCGTTAAGAAATATCCAAGAAGTAGAACTCTTCGACGTATGGGGTATAGACTTTATGGGACCGTTCCCACCATCTTTTGGAAATCAGTACATATTAGTAGCTGTTGACTACGTGTCTAAATGGATTGAAGCTATCACCGCACCCACAAACGACACCAGAGTAGTCATCAAATTATTCAAAAACTATATATTTCCCAGGTTTGGAACCCCCCGTTTAGTCATAAGTGATGGAGGATCACACTTCATATCGAGAATATTTGATAAACTTTTAAGCAAGTATGGAGTTAAGCATAGAGTAGCAACACCATACCACCCACAGACCAATGGACAAGTGGAAGTATCTAATAGGGAGATAAAACAAATCCTCGAGAAGACTGTCTCTATATCTAGAAAGGATTGGTCACAGAAACTTCAAGAAGCATTATGGGCCTATAGAACCGCTTTCAAAACTCCTATAGGAACAACCCCTTATCAACTGGTCTATGGAAAATCATGTCATTTACCTTTTGAGTTGGAACATAAGGCCTATTGGGCCATCAAAACTTTGAATTTGGATTACTTGACAGCTGGTGAGAAACGTATCCTTGACATCCACAAATTAGAAGAGCTCAGACAATCTGCCTACGAAAATGCCATCATATACAAAGAAAGAACAAAAGCTTGGCATGACAAAAGAATCATAAGAAGAGACTTCAAAATAGGCGATCCTGTTCTCCTGTTCGATTATAGGTTACGACTTTTTCCAGGAAAACTCCGTTCGAGATGGACTGGCCCTTTCGAAGTATCTAAGATCCTAAGATCCGGCGCTATTGAAATCAAGAACCAGACATGTAAACCGTTCATCGTCAATGGACAAAGGTTGAAGCCCTACGAAGGAGGTGACATCCCAACAACATACACCTGCCATACTCTGAGTGATCCACCATATCCTTCCAATGATGTTTAAATATCGGTCGTCGAGCTAATGACGTTAAACAAGCGCTGCATGGGAGGCAACCCACGGTTTTTATTTATGTACTTTTTATTTATTTTTACTTTATTTTAATTTGTTTATTTTTATGTCAGGACTAACGATTGAATGTTTTATGTGCTTTCAGGACTTGTTTGCTAACCTTGTACAGAATGCAGAACCCTGATGACATGCACGTGGCCTTTAGAGATGATGCACAGAGAGAGCGTTACTATGTTCACATGAGACGCCCTATGGCTCCTACCAGGTACCCTGACCATGACTGCATGGATGCCTTGGGGATAGAGCCAAGCATCAGATTTTTATGCCATCAACTCCAGTGGGGCCAGTTTGACTACAGGAACAACACTTATAGGAACTTGACTCTTGAGTTCCTCAGTTCTTTTCATCATGACCCTTGGGCTGGACCCGATGGACTCGCTGTTTTCAGGTTGTTCGGGATTGACTACTCATTCTCTCACAGAGTTTGGTGACTTGCTAGGTTTCCAGACTACTCCTGATGCTATTCCAGAGACTCCGATGGGGTATTTTATGAGCAGAGAAGTGGAAAAATTTTGGACTAAAATATCAGGCGGAGGGAGCCAAGATCCTTCTACCCAGTTTTCTCAGGTAATCCACAACCCTGCATTGAGGTACTTCCAGATGATTCTAGCACATTCTTTCCTAGGTTTGCCAGATACAGAGACACTGCTAAGTGAAGAGGAGATTTTTCTACTGTTTTGTGCGACTCAGTCTCGCTCAGTTGCTTGTGGCAACTTTCTGTTGAAGGGCCTTGCTAGTGTTGCCAGATCATCAGTAGGCATCATACATATCGGTGGGATTGTTACACAGATAGCTACTACATTGGGCTTGTCTCGCAAGTTATTGCACCTCATGACCTTCTGCTGCTACACCACCCTGGATGTTGATTTTTGTCTTGATAGAGGACTGATGAGGAGGGCTTCTTTTGAGCCCAACATGTTTAAATTACTGATCGACGGTGAAGCGATACACTACTTTACATTACCAGATCCGCTGATGACCAGTGTCCATGATCCTGCCAATTGGAGTTATGCTCTAGAGGGTTATGGAGAGACTGTCGAAGAGCCAAAATCGCCTCCCGCCGCTGAGTACACTCCTACACCTCTTACTCCCCGAATAACTGTTATGTCTAACAATATGTCTCTGCAGCCACCTGACCTACAAACACAGATTTATGAGCTCCGTAAGGAGACTGCCCTGCTTAAGCAGGAAGTGGCAGACTTAGAGTTACAGATGCAGGTTTCTGATCTCACTCATGCCTCAGAGGCCGATGCTCTATATCAGGCGATTGAAGAGTTTCGGAGGGAGATAGCTGAGATTCGTGGATCAAGCCAGGAAAAGAAACCTACCACATGACTCATTCTACACTGACATCGCTACCCTAGTATTTAATTTCCTTTTTACGCTTTATTTTATTTATCGCATTTCCAGACATATTTTACTTTATTGCAGCTTTTATATTTTCATATACTTTGAATTCCTTATATATATACGTATTATGCACTAATGTTAATTTTTCTTTTTTCTTTTTTGATTTTTAATTATTTTATTTTTGTCGTGCAAAGAAAAAAAATATAAGACAAAAATATTTTCATTTTTGTCTTCACAAAAAAAATATATGCAAGCCTCATGCCTTGAAAAGAAGAAGGAAACGCTAGATAAGAAAGGCGTGATGGCCTTCTCTCTACTATTTCACAACAGCTGACGGACAACATGAGCTTCATGCAACAATCGCGATTGGTTTCGGATCGTGCTTATAGCAACGTTTGCCGTACCTTGAACGATATCTCATTAGAGCAGAACCGTCAGAGAGAGTTCAACAGCCGACACTACCAGCTTGTAGAGGCCACTCAAGGTTCCATCTTAGGTAACCTTCGAGAGGTCCGGAGTGCTCAGGCTGCTTTATCAGCACGACTCGACCGGAGGGACCAGCATCGTAGTAGATCCCGTCGTTCCCGACCATCACAGCAGGACGACGAAGGCACCAGTGCCCCTCCTCAGTAGTTTTTTCCAGGTTACCCCCCTTATCTTATTTCGAAACATTGGGGACAATGTTCGATTTAAGTGTGGGAGGGGATTTTATTGCTTTCTGTTATTTCCCTTCTTAGTTTATTTCCTTTCAGTTATTTCCCTTTTCAGTAATTTATTTTTCTTAGATAATGCATGAGTCTGACGAGTCACCAGTATAGTGTCTTTTTAGTTCATCTTCATTTTTTCCCATTTCCTTAGCCTTACCAGAAAAATTTTAAAAAGAAAACAATGTTGTTTCACATGTTTTTTTTGGGCTTTGATACAGGTTTAGATTAGGATGTGGTGACTTAGGTCAACTTTTTGAAACATCAGAACCATTTTAGCACCATAGACCTCTTGAATATAGGAATCACTCCTAAACCCCACCACCTTGGCCTTTATTATCATTTAAAAAAATTGTCCTAAGTAGTTTATTTTAGCAGTCAGCTCTGGCCTAAGCATGCTCTACGTAGGGGGCCGATGAATATAAGTGAATGATCCAGTGCTAATAAAAAAAAAGAAAAAAAAGGCAAACTCTGGTATAGGTGACCCTCACAAAGTCATTTAAACCGAAAAAAGAGAAGAAAAAAATTTTGCCACAAAAAAGAAAAAAAATTGCAAGTCACCTATTGTTAGTTGGTTCAGAGGTATCTGGCACTGAACTTGGTAGGGCGGATTACGATCCGATCCCCCGCAGCTACATTTAGGCGAAATAAAAACAGGTTTACACATGCTTATGTGCCAGAAACCTTATGTTATGGATCAGAATCACTAACCGGTCACTCTACTATGAAGCATGTACGGATAACGGGCTTAATGTGATTGCGCCTGAATGAAAAGGACACAAAAAGATGAGAAGATAGGCCTAGGTTTTGTGGGATGATATGGAGTGGTTAATATAGGATTGAAGTTTGTGTTTGTGTTACTATGGTACCCTTGGTTCACTTAGTTAGTATCTGTCACTGCATCCTGACTTAAACTTAGAAGCCCTTTAGCCCAAAGACACGTGTTGACACCATATTTTCTTAAGCTTTAATGTTTGCTTGAGGACAAGCAAAGGTTTAAGTGTGGGAGAATTTGATCACACTAAAATTCACCGTATTTCTGACTCCGATTTCGCATGCATTCTTAGCTTTTATTGTTGTTTTGCTTTGTTATTGCTTTGTTTTCTTATGTTTTCAGGTTTTTATAATAATCGGAGCTTGAATCGGGAAAAGGAGCGAAAAAGGAGTGAAAACGGACGAAAACCTAGAAATTCAGCGTTTTGCACTTACGGCACCCACCGTGGCGGGCGCCATGGGGTTAGCCATGACGTGGCCACGTCTCAAGACCACTCCTCAACCTCCAAGACCCACGATCCCCACTCCACAATCCCCTGTAGGGACCATGGCGGGCGCCATAGGCCTGTGGCGGGCGCCACAAGGCCAATTTCAGTAACCTCCACTTTTTAGTGGAGGGGCATCCCAGTCATTTCATGCTTTCAGTTTTCCTATAAATAGGACCTTAGATTTTCGTTTTTCTTCATCCAGAATTAGATTTCTCTAGGCATATATCAGTTATAAAGCAGTTGCCATTCCACATCGGGGTGCCTCTGCAATCGAGTGATCGAGTCTGTAATCTGTCTGTGCGATCGAGTTTTGGAGCACTCTGGAGGAAGTTAATCCTGCCGCCATTTTAATTCAAGTTCGTATTTTACTTTCATTTATTTTATGCATTGCTTTACTTTCATTTATTTCCCGCACTCGCACTTTACTTTATTTATTTCCTGCACTCGCTTTACTTTGTTTATTTCCTGCAACCGCTTTACTTTCTTTATTATCCGCACTCGCTTTAAATTCCTTTATTTCTCGCACTCGCTTTAAATTACTTTATTTCTCGCACTCGCACTAAATTCATTTACTTTCCGCACTCGCACTAAATTACTTTTATGAAAAATTATAAAAAGAATCTTTACTTTATCATGTCTAACTAATTCCATAAAGGTTAGAATGTAAGGATCGTAATCAAACCAGTAATCAGTATAATTGTTCGTGGAAACACCTAAGGGCTATTTTATCTTTCAATTCAAGTAATTGTTTTTAACTATTTCAAAAACAGCCAAAAGCGCTTTGTCTAGTTTATTAGGAGTTTTTAGATTAAAAAGAAAAGAGATTTTAAAACGATTTTCGGACGCGTTATGAGATTTAGAGTCTGGTTCATAAGAACCTCTTTTTGCTAAGAAGTCCAGGTTAAAATACTTTTCAACTTAGTCAAGATACTATATTTCTTAAAAATAGGTTTACTACTCTAACGCAGTACGCACCTTTTTATCCGTGACAATAGGAGGGGTTGATTAGAGAGTACAACTCGGTTCTGAATACGCGAAAGCGACAGTTCCTGTTAAATTAGTTCTTTTCAAAGGAGAAAACATTGCCCATAAGTAGTTCAATTAACAGGTACTGGATTATCATTGATTACGTGAATTACATTCGAGCCTGTCTTTTATTTATTATTTAAAATTATCATTTTATTTACCATTGCACCCTTACTAAAACCCTTATATTTAGTTGCCTTAGATAAACACCATAACAACAGGTACGATAGATTGACACTTGGTCTCTGTGGATTCGATAATCTTTTATATTACTCTGACGTGTTCGTACACTTGCGAAAAACACGCATCAAGTTTTTGGCGCCGTTGCCGGGGACCAATTTCGTCAAATTTCATTACCCTGTAGTTATACCGTTTAGACTAAGGTTGTTACCCACCAGTCAATGCGAAAGACTCGCAGTGCCGGAAGTTTAGTAGACCCTCTAGCTGAACCTGAACGTTACGCTCACGCGCGTTTGTTTTTCCATAGGAATATGAGAGCTATGGCCGAAGATCAAAACCGAAGACCTCTTAAGGACTTCGCCCAACCATCAAACGAGGAACCTAGTTCCAGTATAGTAAACCCCGCTATCCCAGCCAATAATTTTGAACTTAAACCATCCCTGCTGCAATTAGTGCAACAGAGACAATTCGCAGGTCTCGCTACTGATAACCCGAACCAACATTTAAAAAACTTTCTTCAGTTAGCAGACACCTTTAAAACCAATGGAGCTTCTCCTGAGGCGATACGCTTAAGATTATTTCCCTTTTCCCTCAGAGATAAAGCTCTATCATGGTTATATTCCCTTCCACCCAATTCAATAACAACTTGGGATGACCTTAGAAAAGTTTTCCTTGCTAGATATTTTCCCCCAAGTAAGACCGCTCTTCTTCGAAACCAAATAACTAGATTTACCCAACACCAAGGAGAGTCGTTGTTCGAAGCCTGGGAGAGATATAAAGAACTATTAAGAGCATGCCCACATCATGGCTTAGAAAATTGGCTAATCATCCAAACCTTCTATAATGGACTTCATTATAACACTAAAATGACCATCGACGCTGCCGCTGGTGGCGCGCTGATGAACAAACCTTACCCTGAAGCTAGTGCCCTTATCGAGGATATGGCCCAAAACCATCAATCATGGGGAGTAGAACGAGCGACAGTGGAAAAGAAGGAAGCCCAAGGAGGAATACATGAGCTAAGCTCTATAGACATGATGCAGGCTAAAATGGACGCGTTGGCCCTTAGAGTCGAACATATGTGTACAACTCCGAATACTGTAGCCGCAGTTTCGCCGAATTGTGAGATATGTGGAACGCAAGGACACCAATCCGCCGAATGCAATCTGTTGAATGAAACCAACACTGAGCAAGTAAACTATACCCAAGGGAACCCATTTTCAAACACATATAACCCTGGATGGAGGAATCACCCAAACTTCTCCTACAAAAATAATAACCCTATTTAAAATACCGCACCTCCGAGACAACAAGGTTACCAAGCCCCAAGAACAAATCAACCTATGCAACCTGTACCACCTAGTCCGAGCTTTGAGGAAAGTGTAAAAAGTTTTATCACTGCTCAAGTAAAACAAAACAAAGAGTTCATGAACCAAAACGTCCATGTTAACGAACTGATTACCCAGTTAGGAACCAAGGTTGATCAAATTATTACTCATAATAAGATGCTTGAAACCCAGATCTCTCAGGTAGCGTTAAACCAAGCCCCACAGACTACACCTGGAGGACAGTTCCCTGGACAACCTCAACAAAACCCGAAAGGGCAAGCAAATGCCATTACTCTACGAAGTGGAACCACTTATAAGGAACCATTAAACCCTAGATTGAGTGAGCCCGAAACTTCTGATAGGAATGAGGAGAAGGAACCAGAGAAGCCTGAAACCCCGGAAAGTCAAGAAAAAGGAGAAGAACCTAAAAATAAAACCTATGTACCACCACCGCCATATAAACCACCAATACCTTACCCTCAAAGATTAAAGAAAACCCAAATCGATAATCAATATCAAAAATTCGTTAAGGTTATAGAAAAACTTCACGTAGAAATCCCCTTTACAGAAGCCATCACCCAAATACCTTCTTACGCTAAGTTTCTCAAAGACATACTTACAAATAAACGTAGACTTGAAGATCCGAAACCCGTGGAATGTAATTCTATTTCCGAAAATAGGTTAGCAAAGAAAGATAAAGATCCCGGAAATTTTTCCATTCCTTGTATTTTGGGGAATCATGTCATCGAAAAAGCTTTTCTAGACTTAGGAGCTAGTGTGAGCTTAATGCCTTTAGCAGTTTGTGAGAGATTAAACTTAGGAGAATTACAACCTACTAAGATGTCACTTCAATTAGCCGATAGATCCGTTAAACACCCTATAGGCATACTTGAAGACGTCCCTGTTAGGATAGGTCAGCTGTTTATACCTACTGATTTTGTTGTCATGGACATTAAAGAAGATGACGACATACCAATCCTCCTAGGTAGACCGTTCTTATCGACTGCTGGAGCCGTAATAGATGTTAAAAAGGGAAAACTAACTTTTGAGGTAGGTGGCCAGAAGATAGAATTTATATTGTCAAAATTTCTTATGGCACCTGTGATAGGAGATGCTTGTTATGCCTTAGATATCATCGAAGAATGTATTAGGGAATTAGAACAAGAAGAAGAAACTGAATCTATAAAATTGCCATCAACCCTTATTTTGGAAGATGACAATTATAAAAGACCCTACATTGACGATAACCTTCACGAATGTTTATCTCTTACCCCAGATCCTATGCCTTGCCCTATAAAACCGACCGTAAAACTTAAGGAACTGCCTAAAAACCTGAGATATGAATTTCTCGATGAAGATATGAACCGTCCAGTTATAGTCAGTGCTACCTTAAACCAAGAAGAAACCGATCAATTATTAGAAGTTTTACGTAGGTACCCCTCAGCCTTAGGATATAAGATCTCTGATCTAAAAGGAATAAGCCCATCCGTATGCATGCATCGGATTTTGCTTGAAGAAGATTCAAAACCTTCCAGAGAACACCAACGTAGAATAAATCCTATAATGAGTACTGTAGTTAAGACTGAAGTTCTTAAGTTATTAGAGGCAGGTATAATATATCAGATCTCGGACAGTAAATGGGTGAGTCCTGTGCATGTAGTACCTAAAAAGGGAGGCATCACAGTCGTGCAAAACGAGAAGGGCGAACCTGTAGCAAAAAGAACCGATGGAGGTTGGCGTATGTGCATAGATTATAGAAAATTAAATAAAGCAACTAGGAAGGACCATTTCCCATTACCATTCATAGACCAAATGTTGGAGCGCCTAGCCAGACACTCTTACTTTTGTTATTTAGATGGATATTCAGGATTCTTCCAAATACCTATTCACCCCGAAGATCAAGAAAAAACTACCTTTACATGCCCAGTTGGAACCTTTGCCTATAGAAGAATGCCTTTTGGACTTTGTAATGCTCCTGCAACTTTCCAACGCTGCATGATGTCTATCTTTGCTGATTATTTGGATGGAATCATGGAAGTATTTATGGACGATTTCTCAGTTTGTGGATCAGATTTCAAAAATTGTCTTGTCAACCTTGAGAAAATCCTGGAGAGATGTGTGGAGGTAAACCTTGTGCTAAATTGGGAAAAATGTCATTTCATGGTCACCGAAGGGATTGTTTTAGGACATATAGTTTCCGAAAAAGGTATAGAGGTAGATAAAGCAAAAATAGAAGTCATAGAGGATCTAAAACCGCCGAAGACTATCAGGGAGATAAGAAGTTTTCTTGGACATGCCGGATTTTACCGACGTTTTATCAAGGATTTCTCCAAAATAACAAAGCCCTTAACTGGTCTTTTAATGAAAGATGCTGAATTCATCTTCGATGAAAAATGTACTGAAGCATTTCATCTTCTGAAGCAAGCTCTGATTTCAGCACCTATAATGAAACCCCCTGATTGGTTAGAACCGTTTGAGATAATGTGTGACGCCAGTGATTATGCTGTTGGAGCCGTTCTAGGTCAGAGAAAAGACAAAAAGTTACACGTAATTTATTATGCCAGTAGAACCCTAGACGCTGCACAGCTCAACTACGCAACAACCGAAAAAGAGCTCCTAGCTGTAGTTTTTGCAATAGACAAATTTAGATCTTATCTAGTAGGAGCCAAGATTATAGTTTATACCGACCATGCTGCCATTCGTTACTTACTAAGCAAAAAGGATGCCAAGCCTAGGTTACTTCGATGGATTCTATTATTACAAGAGTTTGATTTGGATATCCGTGATAAGAAAGGCACTGATGATGTGGTAGCTGATCACCTATCTAGGCTAGAATACCTGAAACCTGATTCAGTACCCATAAATGACGATTTTGCCTATGATAGACTGATAGCCCAACTAGAAACTATTGAAGATGATAACCCAGACCCACATGAGCAATTTCATAAATCCTTAGCTATAAGTAATGCACCTTGGTATGCAGATTTTGTTAATTACCTAGCCGCTGACATCATACCCCCTGATCTAAACTACCACCGGAAGAAGAAGTTCTATAGTGATGTGAGAAACTTCTATTGGGACGAACCATTTCTTTTTAAGAGAGGTAAAGATGGCATTTTTCGCCGTTGTGTTCCAGAAGAAGAGGTAAATAATATAATTGAGCATTGTCACTCTGCACCCTATGGTGGACATGCAAGCACATCTAAGACCTACGCCAAGATTCTTCAAGCTGGCCTATTCTGGCCTACTATGTGGCGTGATGTCCATGCTTTCATTGTCAAGTGTGACAGATGCCAACGCACAGGAAATATTTCAAGACGTAATGAAATGCCGTTAAGAAATATCCAAGAAGTAGAACTCTTCGACGTATGGGGTATAGACTTTATGGGACCGTTCCCACCATCTTTTGGAAATCAGTACATATTAGTAGCTGTTGACTACGTGTCTAAATGGATTGAAGCTATCACCGCACCCACAAACGACACCAGAGTAGTCATCAAATTATTCAAAAACTATATATTTCCCAGGTTTGGAACCCCCCGTTTAGTCATAAGTGATGGAGGATCACACTTCATATCGAGAATATTTGATAAACTTTTAAGCAAGTATGGAGTTAAGCATAGAGTAGCAACACCATACCACCCACAGACCAATGGACAAGTGGAAGTATCTAATAGGGAGATAAAACAAATCCTCGAGAAGACTGTCTCTATATCTAGAAAGGATTGGTCACAGAAACTTCAAGAAGCATTATGGGCCTATAGAACCGCTTTCAAAACTCCTATAGGAACAACCCCTTATCAACTGGTCTATGGAAAATCATGTCATTTACCTTTTGAGTTGGAACATAAGGCCTATTGGGCCATCAAAACTTTGAATTTGGATTACTTGACAGCTGGTGAGAAACGTATCCTTGACATCCACAAATTAGAAGAGCTCAGACAATCTGCCTACGAAAATGCCATCATATACAAAGAAAGAACAAAAGCTTGGCATGACAAAAGAATCATAAGAAGAGACTTCAAAATAGGCGATCCTGTTCTCCTGTTCGATTATAGGTTATGACTTTTTCCAGGAAAACTCCGTTCGAGATGGACTGGCCCTTTCGAAGTATCTAAGATCCTAAGATCCGGCGCTATTGAAATCAAGAACCAGACATGT
Organism: Lathyrus aphaca; assembly: GCA_963966055.1. Taxonomy (NCBI): domain Eukaryota; kingdom Viridiplantae; phylum Streptophyta; class Magnoliopsida; order Fabales; family Fabaceae; genus Lathyrus; species Lathyrus aphaca. The sequence goes on from OZ014519.1 coordinate 169,798,739, forward strand.
AAACCGTTCATCGTCAATGGACAAAGGTTGAAGCCCTACGAAGGAGGTGACATCCCAACAACATACACCTGCCATACTCTGAGTGATCCACCATATCCTTCCAATGATGTTTAAATATCGGTCGTCGAGCTAATGACGTTAAACAAGCGCTGCATGGGAGGCAACCCACTGTTTTTATTTATGTACTTTTTATTTATTTTTACTTTATTTTAATTTGTTTATTTTTATGTCAGGACTAACGATTGAATGTTTTATGTGCTTTCAGGACTTGTTTGCTAACCTTGTACAGAATGCAGAACCCTGATGACATGCACGTGGCCTTTAGAGATGATGCACAGAGAGAGCGTTACTATGTTCACATGAGACGCCCTATGGCTCCTACCAGGTACCCTGACCATGACTGCATGGATGCCTTGGGGATAGAGCCAAGCGTCAGATTTTTATGCCATCAACTCCAGTGGGGCCAGTTTGACTACAGGAACAACACTTATAGGAACTTGACTCTTGAGTTCCTCAGTTCGTTTCATCATGACCCTTGGGCTGGACCCGATGGACTCGCTGTTTTCAGGTTGTTCGGGATTGACTACTCATTCTCTCACAGAGTTTGGTGACTTGCTAGGTTTCCAGACTACTCCTGATGCTATTCCAGAGACTCCGATGGGGTATTTTATGAGCAGAGAAGTGGAAAAATTTTGGACTAAAATATCAGGCGGAGGGAGCCAAGATCCTTCTACCCAGTTTTCTCAGGTAATCCACAACCCTGCATTGAGGTACTTCCAGATGATTCTAGCACATTCTTTCCTAGGTTTGCCAGATACAGAGACACTGCTAAGTGAAGAGGAGATTTTTCTACTGTTTTGTGCGACTCAGTCTCGCTCAGTTGCTTGTGGCAACTTTCTGTTGAAGGGCCTTGCTAGTGTTGCCAGATCATCAGTAGGCATCATACATATCGGTGGGATTGTTACACAGATAGCTACTACATTGGGCTTGTCTCGCAAGTTATTGCACCTCATGACCTTCTGCTGCTACACCACCCTGGATGTTGATTTTTGTCTTGATAGAGGACTGATGAGGAGGGCTTCTTTTGAGCCCAACATGTTTAAATTACTGATCGACGGTGAAGCGATACACTACTTTACATTACCAGATCCGCTGATGACCAGTGTCCATGATCCTGCCAATTGGAGTTATGCTCTAGAGGGTTATGGAGAGACTGTCGAAGAGCCAAAATCGCCTCCCGCCGCTGAGTACACTCCTACACCTCTTACTCCCCGAATAACTGTTATGTCTAACAATATGTCTCTTCAGCCACCTGACCTACAAACACAGATTTATGAGCTCCTTAAGGAGACTGCCCTGCTTAAGTAGGAAGTGGCAGACTTAGAGTTACAGATGCAGGTTTCTGATCTCACTCATGCCTCAGAGGCCGATGCTCTATATCAGGCGATTGAAGAGCTTCGGAGGGAGATAGCTGAGATTCGTGGATCAAGCCAGGAAAAGAAACCTACCACATGACTCATTCTACACTGACATCGCTACCCTAGTATTTAATTTCCTTTTTACGCTTTATTTTATTTATCGCATTTCCAGACATATTTTACTTTATTGCAGCTTTTATATTTTCATATACTTTGAATTCCTTATATATATACGTATTATGCACTAATGTTAATTTTTCTTTTTTCTTTTTTGATTTTTAATTATTTTATTTTTGTCGTGCAAAGAAAAAAAATATAAGACAAAAATATTTTCATTTTTGTCTTCACAAAAAAAATATATGCAAGCCTCATGCCTTGAAAAGAAGAAGGAAACGCTAGATAAGAAAGGCGTGATGGCCTTCTCTCTACTATTTCACAACAGCTGACGGACAACATGAGCTTCATGCAACAATCGCGATTGGTTTCGGATCGTGCTTATAGCAACGTTTGCCGTACCTTGAACGATATCTCATTAGAGCAGAACCGTCAGAGAGAGTTCAACAGCCGACACTACCAGCTTGTAGAGGCCACTCAAGGTTCCATCTTAGGTAACCTTCGAGAGGTCCGGAGTGCTCAGGCTGCTTTATCAGCACGACTCGACCGGAGGGACCAGCATCGTAGTAGATCCCGTCGTTCCCGACCATCACAGCAGGACGACGAAGGCACCAGTGCCCCTCCTCAGTAGTTTTTTCCAGGTTACCCCCCTTATCTTATTTCGAAACATTGGGGACAATGTTCGATTTAAGTGTGAGAGGGGATTTTATTGCTTTCTGTTATTTCCCTTCTTAGTTTATTTCCTTTCAGTTATTTCCCTTTTCAGTAATTTATTTTTCTTAGATAATGCATGAGTCTGACGAGTCACCAGTATAGTGTCTTTTTAGTTCATCTTCATTTTTTCCCATTTCCTTAGCCTTACCAGAAAAATTTTAAAAAGAAAACAATGTTGTTTCACATGTTTTTTTTGGGCTTTGATACAGGTTTAGATTAGGATGTGGTGACTTAGGTCAACTTTTTGAAACATCAGAACCATTTTAGCACCATAGACCTCTTGAATATAGGAATCACTCCTAAACCCCACCACCTTGGCCTTTATTATCATTTAAAAAAATTGTCCTAAGTAGTTTATTTTAGCAGTCAGCTCTGGCCTAAGCATGCTCTACGTAGGGGGCCGATGAATATAAGTGAATGATCCAGTGCTAATAAAAAAAAAGAAAAAAAAGGCAAACTCTGGTATAGGTGACCCTCACAAAGTCATTTAAACCGAAAAAAGAGAAGAAAAAAATTTTGCCACAAAAAAGAAAAAAAATTGCAAGTCACCTATTGTTAGTTGGTTCAGAGGTATCTGGCACTGAACTTGGTAGGGCGGATTACGATCCGATCCCCCGCAGCTACATTTAGGCGAAATAAAAACAGGTTTACACATGCTTATGTGCCAGAAACCTTATGTTATGGATCAGAATAACTAACCGGTCACTCTACTATGAAGCATGTACGGATAACGGGCTTAATGTGATTGCGCCTGAATGAAAAGGACACAAAAAGATGAGAAGATAGGCCTAGGTTTTGTGGGATGATATGGAGTGGTTAATATAGGATTGAAGTTTGTGTTTGTGTTACTATGGTACCCTTGGTTCACTTAGTTAGTATCTGTCACTGCATCCTGACTTAAACTTAGAAGCCCTTTAGCCCAAAGACACGTGTTGACACCATATTTTCTTAAGCTTTAATGTTTGCTTGAGGACAAGCAAAGGTTTAAGTGTGGGAGAATTTGATCACACTAAAATTCACCGTATTTCTGACTCCGATTTCGCATGCATTCTTAGCTTTTATTGTTGTTTTGCTTTGTTATTGCTTTGTTTTCTTATGTTTTCAGGTTTTTATAATAATCGGAGCTTGAATCGGGAAAAGGAGCGAAAAAGGAGTGAAAACGGACGAAAACCTAGAAATTCAGCGTTTTGCACTTACGGCACCCACCGTGGCGGGCGCCATGGGGTTAGCCATGACGTGGCCACGTCTCAAGACCACTCCTCAACCTCCAAGACCCACGATCCCCACTCCACAATCCCTTGTAGGGACCATGGCGGGCGCCATAGGCCTGTGGCGGGCGCCACAAGGCCAATTTCAGTAACCTCCACTTTTTAGTGGAGGGGCATCCCAGTCATTTCATGCTTTCAGTTTTCCTATAAATAGGACCTTAGATTTTCGTTTTTCTTCATCCAGAATTAGATTTCTCTAGGCATATATCAGTTATAAAGCAGTTGCCATTCCACATCGGGGTGCCTCTGCAATCGAGTGATCGAGTCTGTAATCTGTCTGTGCGATCGAGTTTTGGAGCACTCTGGAGGAAGTTAATCCTGCCGCCATTTTAATTCAAGTTCGTATTTTACTTTCATTTATTTTCTGCATTGCTTTACTTTCATTTATTTCCCGCACTCGCACTTTACTTTATTTATTTCCTGCACTCGCTTTACTTTGTTTATTTCCTGCAACCGCTTTACTTTCTTTATTATCCGCACTCGCTTTAAATTCCTTTATTTCTCGCACTCGCTTTAAATTACTTTATTTCTCGCACTCGCACTAAATTCATTTACTTTCCGCACTCGCACTAAATTACTTTTATGAAAAATTATAAAAAGAATCTTTACTTTATCATGTCTAACTAATTCCATAAAGGTTAGAATGTAAGGATCGTAATCAAACCAGTAATCAGTATAATTGTTCGTGGAAACACCTAAGGGCTATTTTATCTTTCAATTCAAGTAATTGTTTTTAACTATTTCAAAAACAGCCAAAAGCGCTTTGTCTAGTTTATTAGGAGTTTTTAGATTAAAAAGAAAAGAGATTTTAAAACGATTTTCGGACGCGTTATGAGATTTAGAGTCTGGTTCATAAGAACCTCTTTTTGCTAAGAAGTCCAGGTTAAAATACTTTTCAACTTAGTCAAGATACTATATTTCTTAAAAATAGGTTTACTACTCTAACGCAGTACGCACCTTTTTATCCGTGACAATAGGAGGGGTTGATTAGAGAGTACAACTCGGTTCTGAATACGCGAAAGCGACAGTTCCTGTTAAATTAGTTCTTTTCAAAGGAGAAAACATTGCCCATAAGTAGTTCCATTAACAGGTACTGGATTATCATTGATTACGTGAATTACATTCGAGCCTGTCTTTTATTTATTATTTAAAATTATCATTTTATTTACCATTGCACCCTTACTAAAACCCTTATATTTAGTTGCCTTAGATAAACACCATAACAACAGGTACGATAGATTGACACTTGGTCTCTGTCGATTCGATAATCTTTTATATTACTCTGACGTGTTCGTACACTTGCGAAAAACACGCATCAGCCTTTGCTGAAAAGGTCTTTGCTGTTGATTGTTGTTGTTGTTGTTGTTGTAGTTTCTCTGTGGCGGATACTGAACTTGCTGCTAATAGTGTGGTTGTTGTGGTTGATATGATGGTTGCTGAGGAATTGGAGCTGGAATTGTGACAGCTGCTACTGATCTGTGAAGGTACTGAGGTCTGCCCCTGCTGGCTTGAATGGCATTTGTCTCACCGGTTCTTCTTGGTCCCAAAAAAGGCTTCCTGGGATTACTTGACGAACTTGCACCATTATCGGAAATTTTGCCCATTTTCAGAAGGCTTTCAATTCTTTCCCCAGCTATGACTACGTCAGCGAAGCTGGTGGAAGAAAAGGCAGCTAGCCTATAAATGTATGTTCCTTGTAGAGTGTTCATGAACATGTCGGCCATTTCTCTTTCCGACATGGGTGGCTGAACAGCAGCAACAAGCTGTCTCCACCTCTGGGAATATTCCCTGAAGCTTTCTCTGGATGACTGAGACATTCCCATTAATAGAGTCCTGTTAGGAGCCATGTCTAAGTTGTATTGGTACTGCCTGATGAAGGCCTCAGCTAGGTCCTTCCAGCATCTAATAATAGCTCTGGTCAAGTGAGAGTACCACTCCCTTGAAGCTCCAATCAAGCTATCTTCAAAGTAAAACATCCACAGTTTTTCATCCATGGTGTATGCCTTAAGTCTTCCCAGAAAAGACTGCAAGTGAGTTCGTAGACAGGAAGTTCCGTTGTACTTTTCGAAGCACGGGGGCTTAAACTTGTGAGGAATCCTTACCCCATCCACTAACCCCATGTCCATGACATCAAAACCCAAGGAGTTTTGAGACTCCAGAGATCTTAATTTCTCAGCAATTTCATCAAGCCTTCTATCATAGGCTTCATCCCCAGCGCCCATTATGGTGAATTGATCCTCTTGGGGGTCTTCCTGTAAGACTCTGCCTGCAGTAGCATTCCCTTGCACATTAGTAGGGATGTTGATCTCTGGATGAAGATGAGGCCCATATACCGGTGGGTTAACATGAGGCTGAACCCTCTCATTGTTACTTGTTCCTCCAGTCCCTAGATGGGGTTCTTCCGGGGTCTGTCTTTCTACCAATGCCCTTAATCTTTCTTGACTTTGAGCCAAGCCATTCATTACTTCCATGAACTGGGTCATTTGGTTTCTCATCTCCAGCCTTTCGTTAACCATCTGGGTTCTGACCTCTGTCAGCTCTTGCTGTACTTGGTCCATCTGGATACCAGGAAGGTTGTTGCGAGTAGGATATCTGTGTGGACGGTTGAGAGGGAACACCCGACGGCGAGCAATAATTCCTGAATCACAACAGAGTTAGTAACAAACAAAACAAAAACCTACAAAACAAAACAAAAGTTAGTATGCAATGCAGTATGCTTATTTGTTTCCAAGGTATCCGGCTTGGCACTCGGTTTTGACCTTTCCAGACCCTGAGGAAGATGCTTTGATGTTGCTTGAGAGAAAGAGAACTCAATAAAACAAACTAACAGCTATATTACAAATGGTGAATAATACATAGTTTGTTTTTACAACACATGCCCCTGAAGGGTCAAAATACAACAAAGAGAAAAGTACATGAAATGGAAATAACAACAAACAAAGACATCAAACATCTAAGCCAAACTCATCCTCTTTAACTTCTTTCAGAAGTGCTTCAGTTACAGGACCAGCCGGATGCTCTGTAATGCTTCTGATAAGAAGGTTCCTGGTGGCAATAGCAGCAGTCAGCTTCTTGTGCTTGTCCTGGTCCTTTGACCTCTTCACACCGGACCTAAGCTTCAATTCTGAGATTTCCTTCTGGGCTGCTAGCAGAGCCTCCTGTTGTTTCTTTTCATTAGCCTCCAACTGCTCAATCTTGTCTTGAGTTCTCTTATCCTCCTGAGTACGAGCTTCAGTGATCCTGACCCACCTAGCTTGACTTTCTTTCAGATAAAGATCAGTCCTAGCCTTCTGAAACTGGGCCTCCTTACAGGCATTCTTCAAAATCTGCTCTCCAGCTCTTGATTTCTTGATGTAGTCCTCTGATTTCTCAATCCTGGCTAGATGCTCCACCTTTATCTTTTCCAACCTCTCAATGTCTATACGACTATCACTCCTCTCCCAGAGGGTCTTCTGCAGAGCTTGAGACAGATTTTCATTTCTTTCCTTCAGCTTCTCAAATTCCTCCAGGCTGACAGTGGCTGGAGGTGGTGCTGTGGATGGTCCAGGTGCATCCTCAATGGTGAAAGGCATCCCAGAAATCTGAGCCCTAGCATGAGACCACTCATAATACTGAGTTGAAGCCACATTGTTGCATCTCCCAAGAATGGCCATCCCCTTGGTCTGGATGTTGTCCCAAGCCCAGGATGCTTGTCTAACAACAGCTGGATTAAGCTTTATCTCACAATACAGGGTTTCAGCCAAATCTTGCACTTTAGGAGGGTGAACCAGAGCATAGCCCAACTGTCTTTTAAACAGCAAAGGGTTGTAGTTGATGCAACCCTTCACTCCTATCAGAGGTACATTGGGAAACTGCCCACAGCTAGTAATTATATCCCTTCCTTTGGTGCTCTGGGTACACCACCTGATGTCATCTGAAGTAAAAGCAACAAGTCTCCTAGCCCAATTCTTATGTTGGTGAGGGTTCAAGAAAGCATCAGTCTTGGGTAAGTGTTTGAGCAGCCAAGTATGAAATAGAGGAGCACAACATCTCACCAATCTCCCTCTCTGCTTCTCATTCCTTTGGTGAACAGAATAGTAGAAATCTCCCAGCAAGGTGGGTACTGGGTTCCTCAAAAGGAATAGATGAATAACATTCTTGCTGATAAACTTGGGCTCATCTGCAAAAAGTATAACCCCATATATACTGAGGGCTAACAATGCACAAACTGCCTTCCATTCTCCCAAGGAGGCCTTCAGGATGGCCTGAGAAGTGAGAAAATCCAAGTGTAGGCCAGGAATTCCAGCCTTTGTAGTCATGTTCTGTCCAATCAGAATAGGTTCCAAATACATTGCCTTTGCCACTTCTTCATTGCTAGGAGAAGCCATTTCTGGGTTGAAGGGGATACCACCCCTGACAGGTACTCCAATCAGTGATGAAAACTCCTCCAACAGAGGTCCCAACTGAAAATCCTGAAAAGTGAAACATCTCAAAGGAGGATCATAGAACTGTAGGCAAGTGTGAATCAAACTCCTCTGAGAAGGGTCCAAGTCCATAACCATATCAAGGATGCTTCCATAATGTTCTCTGAATAAAGAGATATGGTCTAGAGTAATGAGTGCCTGGACCTGTCTGATGCTAGCCAGCACAGGCTCAAAGAAGTGGTATGAAATGTTGCTCTTCTTGGGTGCCATGACTGCTGATGAAGAGCTGAAAACAGATGCTGATGATGAAGAATGACACTGGTGATGACCCACTGAGGATGATGATGGAGGTAGCTGAAGCAGGCAACTGAAGCAGATAACTGATGAACAGGGGTCTATGTAGATGAAGGGGTCAAAACCAAGCCAAATAATGATGTGGATACCCTGAAAAACAAATAAGCAAATGTTAAATGATGCAATGATGATGTATGCAAATGATATGCAAGGGTTTGTGATCAAGCTGGATCTGATTACTGTCTATAAAAGGCCCATGTATGTCTTAAGAAGTCCCGGTGGAGGTTCAGAAGTCCAGTAACCTAGGTGGGGGACTCAAATAAAGAGTCACATGTCCTGGGTTAAATCACAAGAACTGTCCAAAGTGAAGCATACTTAAACATAACAAGTATCAGGGTATGATGTGGCCATGGGTTCCTGCAAACCTGTAAACAGCCCAACCCCCTCATAGGTGGTGTTCTAGAACAAGGATCCTCAGACTTGGATCAGTTATGAGAAGTGTAAACACTTATAACCCGGAGGTACAATGTTTACAATAACCATAAAAGATCCTCCTCTAACTCACCTCGGTTTCTGAAGGTCATAATAAAGGTCATCCAGACTTAGCAGGCTTCCCAGATAGCCCTAGCACTACAGGAGATCTGTAGCACAGAGTTCTCAAGAAGAAACCCATATCTGAATCGTGTTTCATATTCCCTCACCAGACCGAAATGGAATGGGAAAGAACATGAACCACTCTATCATAGGTGTCACTAATGTCCCAGGTATAGGACCTTTAAACTCTCAATAGAACCCCACCCAACAAAACAAAACCAGATCCAACCAGAAAAGCAATATGACAGTATGATGCATATAAAGCTGTAAAGAAAGCAGTAAATAACTGTACATAAAGAAATAAACAAAATAAATATATAAACACAAATAGCACATAACACCCCAGTAAACACAAATCAATCAAGCGCTAGGAGGAACCCACAAAAAGAACCAGAAGCCCTGGTTACAGTATAAGGCTCCCCAGCAGAGTCGCCAAGCTGTCGCTCCCGCCAAATGACACCGGGCCAAGAGGGGTACAGACGCGAACGGTCGGCGAAGGGGGGGTGTGAGAACACACAGGAGTGAACTCACAAGAAAAGAAAAGAGTCGCCAGCTAGGCATTTTTATCCCGGAGGAAAGGCAATGCTGCATAGACCTAGAAAGATATGGATAAGACGGTTGCGAACCAGAGAGACTGAGAAAGGGGGTTGGTTACAACCTGGGAAGGTATTAGCACCCAGATTGTCCTCCGTACTCGACGGGATCCACGCTTAAAAGATTTGTGCTTTAAAAAGGGTAGTCTCAGTGCAGACTGTGTATCAAAGCTGGAAAAGGGATGTACAGGTGTCAGTGTAAGAGAAATGAAGTGTATAAGTGAAGTGTCAGTGCAAGGACAGAAGTGAAATGCTCAAGACTATGAGGCTAAAAGAATAAAGCTGGAAAGAGGGGGGATATACAAAGACTTTTGTTCGATAACTGTTAAGTTATGCCTACGTATCCTCTCGTGCAATGAGGAAGTCATAACACCGTAGTTCGACCCAAAGAGACTGAAAGATAATGACTTGTGAACTGCTTACTTGCCTATGCTCAAGTGTATGACCTGTCTGGCTCAGGTGCAAATTGTCTTGCATCAGACGGAAGAAGCGAGTTCTCGTTTGTGAGTGAATGAGATGAGAAAAGAATCCCGGAGGAGACGATTATTGTTTGTTTTTGTATTTTCAGTCTTTTATTGTTTTTGAGAGTTTATCATAAGTTAATGAGCTTAAGCCTAAACCAATGGGTTAGCAAACTCATCACATCTTCCCTCTGATTAGGGGTAATGAGAATACCTTAAGTGTGAAGTCAGCATCTCACACTTAATCACCATGGTGTAGGATTAAGATCATTAACCTACTTGTGATTATTTAGATGTTTTTGTTGTTTTTGTTTAGTGTTAAGTAATGAGACTAAGCCATAACCAGGGATTAAACAGACTCATTACACCATCCTAATAGAAGGATAATAGATGAGAATGTTTAAGCTGAGGAAGACTCCTCAACTTAATCCATGATTAGGGATTAACCTCATGACAAACAAAGCCTTTATTAAGTGGATTTTAGTTAATGATATGATGAAGAAGTGATTTTTAGGGTTTGTAAGACAACTTGAGGGGGACTTGTCCATTAACACTAGGGTTAGTCCTTCTTAACCAATTAAGGAAGAATTAGAACCCTAATGCAAGGCCCAAGTTACAAGCTTGATGTCTTAATGATTATTAAGATGAATTGATTAAAGGATTTAAACACATTAAGGGTTTAACACTTAGGATTAAAGTTATACACTCCATCCTAATAGAAGGATGCAAGCATAAGCTTAATCACAAAGCCTTAAAGCATTTAGGGTTTAGTCCCTGATTATGAGATGAGAAGAGAAGACTCAAAGAGACACAAAGGTAAAAGCTAAGTGGGGGACTTAATCAAACCCTAATTGTTATCATGCTTGGTCATTCCTAGGGTTTGTGAGGTTTAAGAGAAAGATCTTCAGAGAAACCACCAGGAAGCAGAAACAGATGAAAGGAACAAAGAGAAGCAAAACAACTTGCTTCACTTAAGAAGTCAAGTTGCTTGAAGAAAGAAAGTGAGATGAACAAGAATGAGCAAGCTCAATCCAAACACATACAAAAATGCAGAAATGGTGCATAAGAAAGATGAAAAGAGATTGTGAGAAGTGAAGGCAAATTCACTTCTCAAAGTAACTTACCACCTGAAAAGTTAGTGAAAGAAATGAAATGCAATGCAAATGAGATGAAATGGCATGATGCAAGACAAAGTCAGAAGCAAATACATGATGTTAATGATGTTGAGAGATGATGCAAACATGAAACAAGGCATGAGGATGATCATACAAACATATGGAATGCAAAAGAAACATGCTTAGAACCATGAACATACATGAAAAGTTATGAAATGCAAATGACATACAACATGGCAAATGAAAGATGCAATGATCAAACATGATTCTAATGTGTCCTAAGATGTGTTATGAATCAAATGAATGCATAAAATGTCATGGCAAGTCTTGGTATGCAAGCAAATGGAAGATGGATGCAAAGAAAGGCATGAATTAGGGTTTATGATCAATGCACAAAACAAAATCCAAAACCAGAAGCAAACATCATGATAAAAAAATTGAAAATGCATTCAAAGGAACCCTAAGCCTATACAAACTCACTGCCCAAAGGAGAGGATCCAATTCTTAACCTAGTGTAAGTTATGAATTTCCTAAGATTGCTAGGGTTTTAAGGTACCTTGTCAAGAAAAATGCCAAACAAATTGAAAATGCAAGATCAATTCAAGCCAATTTAATCCTATAAACTACATGATATGCAAGATGCAATGCAAAAAGAATCATTGTCCAACTCTCAATGGTTAGGCAGCAATGAATTTTTGAAGTTTGGATCAAAACAATGCCTTGAAATGAAATTAATTCCATTGAAAATTATCAAAAGGGATCAAGAACAAAAAATAAATTTGGTTTGAGGGTTGGACAATGTTCTAAAATGTTTTTAAAGGTTACATGAATTTTTTTGTGATTTTTAAATACCTAAGTATTTTTAATTAATTAATTTTCATTAATTAATTAAAAATAAACTTTTAAATGATTTAAAAATAATGTTTTATGCAAAAAATGAAAATAAAAATATTTTTGGTTTCTGAAAATTAATAAAAGGTTTGATAAAAATTTTCAGAATTTTTTGATGATTTTTACTATTTTTAATTAAATGTACAAATTAAATACGAAACAAATAAAAATAAAATGAATTTAAACTGAAAAATGAGAAAGTCAACAGATCAAATGGCCAGGATTCAAACTGGGACGCGCGCGAATTGACTAGGCGCGCATCTGGACGGCCAGCATTCAAATTCCCCTAATTATGATTAAACCCTAATTCAATGCCCTAATCACTTTCAGATGACCGGAACAGTGTTCCGGTCATCTTCTCCGGCAGGCCAAAATCCCTATCTCTCTTAATACGCATCAAATCCTCACAAAACTCTCCAGAATCAATCTATGAACATCACTAAGCATAAACCCTAACTCAAACAACATTTATTTTCACTGAATCAAAGGAAACAAGCAAGAACATTTTTACGGGCAAACTTTCAGATCATCATAACATGCTTGTTTCTGGCTCATTTTCAAAAATAAATAGATCCCCATGATCAGGGCAACACATAGAACAACATTCTAACAAGAAATTAAAGTTCTGGAAAATTTGTTCATCATGCTACCTGAGATTGAGCTTTCGAAACAGGGACTTTCTGGATGCTTCTCTGGCTCAAACAAGCTCCAATGATCCTCCTTTGGAGCTTTTGACACTTAGTTGGAGTTTATGTGGCCTCTAGAGAGAGTTGGCAGAATCTCAGGCCAAGGGAGTGTGAAAATCGTATTTGTGATGGGGGAGGTTTCAGGCCAAAACAATGGTTGGTTTGTGATAAGTGGAACATGCTGAGATGTTCTATGAAGTTTGTTTGTGTGTTTGATGTTTGTATGATGAGTTTCGAATGGTTTTGCATAAGAGGTGGAAAATGAGAATGCTGTGTTCTGGGAGGTTTCAGGCTTGTGTGTCTTATGAGAATGAAGCCTTGGGATGTGTTTGTAAAGTCTGGATTGGGCAGAGAGTGGTTGTGTCACTGTGGGATTGGTATGGCTTCAAGTTGCAAAAAGTCAAGCAAGTTGTACTTGGAGGTATGGGCAAGTGGCAGGCTGAGATAGGGGCGTGGTTGAGTTCAGCAAGGATCAAGGAATGCTTTTGGATCAGATTTTGTGAACTGAGGCAAGTGGATGAGAAGTTTTGATCCCTTTTGCAAATTGTCACAACTTTGGCCCCTTTTGTAATTCTTGAAGTTTAAGGCATGGAACTTAAGAAATTCTTGGGCCAATCTGAAGTTTAAGTCATGTATGATGTTTTTGTAAAGGTTAGACATCAATTAGAAGTCACAAATTGCCTTGGTACAAGAATTTGCAAGTTTCCCTCTTTGGTGCACAACTTGAAATTATGTGATTTTCCCCAACTTTGACAAGCCATAACTTTTGATCCAAAATGAATTAGGTCATGTTCTTGTACTTTTTGAAAAGGGAATGATCCATTATACAACTTTCATGACCAAAGTTTTCCCATTTGAAGCATTTTTGAATCAAAAAGTAAGGGTTGGAAAAGCTTCCCAAAATGGCAATTTTCCATCATTTCCCAAAAAGTCAACTTTGCAAATGGCTTGGAATTCTTCAAATTTGTGAACTTATAACATCTTCTATGATCAAATAAAGATCATACATAATCAAAATGATGAAGAACAACCTTTGGTTGGGTCATTGGGGGCCTCAGATGCCCTGATTTTACACTGACTTGCTCAAAAAGTCAACTCTTGATCAGATGACTTCCCCATGGATTTTCTTCATGAAAATTTATATACATGATCCCTATACCATATAGAGACCAAAAGAAACAAGAATGACCAAAAAAATTGGAGTTATGGCCTTTGAAACCAAAACCCTAATTTTAGGTCATCTGTGCAGTTAAACCTGGCTCTGCTTCCATGCCATTCTCAGTTCTTGTGATTTTTTGACATTATTGACTTTGAGAGGATATAATATGATGCTTGAACACACATGGACCCCTTTGAAGTGATTGATGACCTTTGGAGTGGCTCAAATGGCTCTTGGATTGCTCAAATCACAAACCCTAGATGCAGATGACTTAGAAACAATGCAGTGTACTAAAAATGTGGTATGAGATGCTATGATTGAGTTTATGCATATGAAATGATCACAAGCCATGGTGTGAATGGGTGAGGGCAAATTTGGGGTGTTTACACCCTTAATGTGTTTAAATACTTTAATCAATCCACTTAATAATCACTAAGACATCAAGCTTGTAACTTAGGCCTTGCATTAGGGTTCTAATTCTTCCTTAATTGGTTAAGAAGGACTAACCCTAGTGTTAATGGACAAGTCCCCCTCAAGTTGTCTTACAAACCCTAAAATCCATTTCTTAATATCACCATTAACTAAAATCCACTTTAATAAAGGCTTTGTTATGTCATGAGGTTAATCCCTAATCATGGATTAAGTTGAGGAGCCTTCCTCAGCTTAAATGTTCTCATCTATTATCCTTCTATTAGGATGGTGTAATGAGTCCATTAAATCCCTGATTATGGCTTAAACTCATTACTTAACACTAAACAAAAATACCAAAAACATCTAAATAAATGCAAATAGGTTAATGATCTTAATCCTACATCATGGTGATTAAGTGTGAGGTGTTTACTTCATACTTAAGGTATTCTCATTACCCCTAATTGGAAGGAGGATGTGATGAGTTTATTAACCCTTGGTTTAGGCTTAAGCTCATTTTCTCATGACAAACACAAAAATCAATGAAAGATTGAAAACACAAAAAACAAACAATAATCGTCTCGTCCGGGATTCTTTTCTCACCTCATTCACTCACAAATGAGAACTTGCTTCTTCCGTCTAATGCAAGACAGTTTGCACCTGAGCCAGACAGGTCATACACTTGAGCATAGACAAGTAAGCAGTTCACAAGTCAATTTATCTTTCAATCTCTTTGAGTCAAACTACGGTGTTCTGACTTCCTCATTGCACAAGAGGATACGTAGGCATAACTTAACAGTTATCGAACAAAAGTCTCTGTATATTCCCCCTCCTTCCAGCATTATTCTTTAAGCCTCATAGTCTTGAGCTTCATATTCTTTTCTTACACTGACACTCTTTCATTTAACTTCATACTTCTTTCCAGCACTGACACTTGTATTCTTTTTCAGCTCTTGCACACAAATAGCACTGACACCACCCCTTTAAGCACAAACTTTCAAGCGTGGATCCCGTCGAGTACGGCGGACAATCTGGGTGCTAATACCTTCCCAGGTAGTAACCAACCCCCTTTCTCAGTTTCTCTGGTTCGCGACCGTCTTATCCATATCTTTCTAGGTTTATGCAGCATTACCTTTCCCTCGGGATAAAAATGCCTAGCTGACGACTCTTTTCATTTCTTTCTCTTTCGCCGACCGTTCGCGTTTGTACCCCTTCTGACCCGGTGTCATTTGGTGGGAGCGAAAACAGGCTCCATAGTGACTGGTAGAACAACAGGATATGGCATCATAAGAGTCTGAGCATGAGATCGAACCTATCTGAGATAAGGCTCCATAGGAATAGCATACTTTGGCTCCAAAGTGTTGCTGTCAATCCTGTTCACCTTGTTCCAAGCTCGTATAAACTTTTGATGGTAACCTTGAAGATCGTTGTCATAGTCGAACACAATACCCTGAATAAGCATGTCATGAGGACCATTACTCCGAGCATAACCAAACTGACGTAGTGCTAAAGAAAGGTTGTAGGTAATTCCTCCTCTTATACCAAGGAGTGGCACATTAGGGAATTCCCCACAACGGTCAATGATAGTAATATTCTCCATAGATTGAGAGCACCAATGAATATATGAATGAGAAAGTGACATAATCCTCTTAGACCACCTGAACCCTTGTTCATTCTTCATCACTGATCGAGGAAGGTGAGAAATAAACCACCTAGACAATAAAGGTATGCAGCACATCAGAGTTCCTCTCGCCTTTGTAGTACGAGTGTGAAGAGAATGTAAGATATCTCCAAGTAATGTAGGAACTGGATTACGAGTCAGAAATATGTTGATGGCGTATACGTCTATGAACTGGTCTGGATTAGGGAACAACACCAAGCCATATATCAATAGGGCTAGGATCTCTTCAAACGTATCATAACTCATAGCCTTCAAGAATACTTGAGCTTTCTCCATCAATACTTTAGCAAGAATACCCTTAACTCTGCTTCTTGTTTCTAGGACAATGTCTGATTTCTTCAAATGTAGGGCTGCAGCAATGACTTCAGGTTTAGGCTCATTCTCTAAGCCTGTGAATGGTCTCTGATCAAGGATAGGTATACCCAGTAGTTTGGAGAACTCCTCCATTGTAGGTGTAAACACCCCAAATTTTCCCTCACTAAGTTCACACCATGGCTTGTGATCTTTCATCTCTGCATTATTTTAATCATACCATATCATATGGCATTTTTGCTTCACTGCATTAGGTCAAGTTCATCTGCATCTAGGGTTTGTGATCTGAGCAATCCAGGATCCATCTGAGCCATTCCAGAGATCTTCAATCATCTCAAGAGGGTCCATGTATGTTCAATCATCATATTATATCCCCCAAAGATCAAGTAAGTCAAAGAATCACAAGAACTGCGAAAGCATGGAAGCTGAGCTAGGGTTTCACTACACAGATGACCTGAAATTAGGGTTTTGGTTTCAGAGGCCATAACTCCAAAGTTTTTGGTCATTCTTGTTTCTAATGGTCTCAATATGTTATAAGGATCATGTGTACCAAGTTTGATGAAGAAATTCATTGTGGAAGTCATATGTTCACTAGGTAACTTCTTGAGCAAGTCAGAGCAAAATCAGGGCATCTGAGGCCCCCAACAATGGAACCAGAGTAGCTTTTTCATCAAATTGAAGTTATATGATCTTTATTTGATCATTGAAGTGCTTGGAAGTTCACAAAATTGAAGAAAATTGAGCTAAACCAAAAGTTGCCAAAAATGGAAATGACTTGTAATGGAAACTTTCCATTTTGGGAAAGTATTTCAACCTCCTTTTTCTCAACCAAAAATGCTTCAAATAAAAAATTGTTGGTCATGAAAGTTGTACATTGGATCATTCCCTTTTCAAAAAGTACAAGAACAAGATCTAATTCATTTTGTAACTCAAGATATGGCTTGTCAAAGTTGGCAAAAATCCCATAATTTTAAAGAATGCACCAAAAGGGATTCTTTGCAAAACCACTTGCTAAGGCATTTTGTGACTTCAAACACACTTCTATGTATCATAACATCATAGTGCATTGCTTTAAGATCATAATTGCCCAAAGAATTGCATCATTCCATGCCTTGAACATCAAGAATTCTCAAAGGGGCCAAAACTTCACATAATTGCAAAACACCACATAACTTTGCTCCCACTTGCTGAATTGCCTCAAGACTGATTTTGTGGACATCCTTGAACTTAGTTGTGCATGGACAAGCCAATGAGCCAGCTACCCCATTGCCCATACCTCAAGTACAATACTTTTGACTTTTTGGCAAAAACACCCATACCAATCACAACAGTCCACCACCCACTCTCTGCCCAATCCAGACTCTACAAGCATGCTCTAAGGACTCATTTTCATAAGACACGCAAGCCTAACTCTCCAAGAACTCAGCATTGCCAAAATCACTCCCTCTTGCAAAAACCTTGAATCTCTCAGCTCACTCACTCAATCTTCAAACCAATTTCACCATTGATCTCAAAATCACTCACTGACCACAAAGCAACCCTCAAAACAACCAAGAACACCCCATAAACAAAACACGATTCTTGGCCAGTTCAGTTGCTACAACACAAACCAACCATTCTCAAAGCCTTTGAAGCATTCCATTAGTCTCAAGAGGTCAAATGGAGTCATTTTGCACAAAGGAAGTGGCCAGAAAGCTCAAGTTTGGAAAGCTCTATCTCAGGTAGTCATCTGAAATCATTTTTCCAGAACTCCTTTTTTATGTTACAATATGAAAAAGCATGCTTCACTGATCACTCTGAGCTTTGTATTTTCGAAAATGGTTAAGAAATGAGTTTGTATGAATGTTCTGAAATTTCTGCCATTTTTAATCTTTCTTTCGAATCATGAGATTGAGCAAGAATAAATTTGTTTTAGGGGTGGATTTGAGTTCAGGGAGATGAGAAGAGTTGATCTGGAGCTTTAGAGCTCCAGAAATAACCTAGGGAGAGGGTTTGAGATTTTCAGGGGAGGATGTCACCGGAGAAGACGACCGGAGCTCTTCTCTGGTGACCTAAAAGTCATTAACAGTCTTAATTAGGGTTATGGCTTTGTTTGAACGTGGACCCTTAGATTTCCCTTTCCCGCATGTGATGGACGCTTGAGATCACTTCATTAACTTTTAATCTGGATTCAATAATTAATTAATTAGGTTTAGTTAAGTTTGAATTGTGGCCATCAGATTTGGCGCGTGGTCAACACTAGAACCCCCCAAAATCAATCCCAGCCCTTGACTGCGTTTACTTTTGTTTTATTCAATTTTAATTTCATATTTTCCTAATTATTTTACACCATTTATTTAAAATAGATAGAAAACTCCAAAAAATCTTTTCTTCTGCATTTTTATTTCAAATAATTTTCTTAACCCAAAAATATTTTTATTTTTATTTTTTGCATTTAAAAATCATTTTTAAAACATTTAAATGTTTATTTTAATTAATTAATGGAAATTAATTAATTAAAATATCATTTAGGTTTCTAAAAATCCCAAAACAATTCACATTGCATCTTTAAACATTTAGAAACATTATCATACCATACAAACAAATTTCTTTTTGGTTTTGAACCATCTTTGATAATTTTCTTGAATTTAGGGTTCATAAAATTCCTATTTTAGAACCCTAACTTCAAGAATTCTTTTCTGCCTAACCAAGAATGGTATGACAATGGTTCTTTTTGCATTGATTTTCATTTGACATGTAGTTTCTAGCATAATTTTGTCACAAATTGCTTCTGCATTTTTGATTTGATTTGCATTTTTCCCCTTTAGGTGCCTTAAAACCCTAGATAAATTAGAAAAATTATAACTTCCTTAGGGTTAAGAGTTAGGTCTTATCCTTTGGGGTGTGATATCATATGGGGTTAGGATTCCTTTGATTGCATTTTCAATTTTTTATCTTGTCATTTGCTTCTGTTTTTTGTTTTTGCATCTCATGTTGTATGAAAACCCTAATTTTCCATCTTCCTTTGCATACATCTTGCATAAGCATTTATATAAGAACTTGCCATGACATTTTATGCATTCACATGACTTATAAGACATCTTAGGACACATTAGAATCATGCTTGATCATTTCTTCATCCATTTACCATGTTATGCATTCATTACATTCCATGAACATTCATGAACTTTCATGCTTCTTTCATGCTTCATTTGCATTCCCATCACTTGTATGATCATCCATTGCAATTGACATGCCTTTGCATCATCTCTTAGCATCATTAACATCATGAACATGCTTCTGGTTTTGGTTTGCATCCTTGCATACATTCCATTTTCATTTCATTTCTTTCTTTTATGCTAACTTTTCAGGTGGTAAGTGCTTTGAGATGTGAATTTGCCTTCACTTCTCACATTCTCTTTTCATCTCTCTTATGCATTCATTGTTGCATTTTATCTTTGCTTTAGAGTGAGCTTGCTCATTCATGTTCCTCCTTCACTTTCTTTCTTCAAGTAACTTATCTTCTTAAGTGAAGTAAGTTAACTTGTTTCTTCTGCTTCTCCTTCTTTCTTCTGCTTCTCCCTTGGTGGCTATTCTTGAAGATCTCTTGCAAGCCTCATAAACCCTAGGAACACCCAAGCATGATAACAATTATGGTTTTACTTAGTCCCCCCATTAGTTTTACCTTTGTGTCATCTTTTGTGTCTCTCCTCTCATCTCATAATCAGGGACTAAACCTTTAAGGTTTTAAGGCTTTGTGATTAAGCTTATGCCTGCATCCTTCTCTTAGGATGGAGTGTATAATTTTAATCCTAAGTGTTAAACCCATATGTGTTTAAATGTCTTAATCAATCCATCTAATAATCACTAAGACAATAAGCTTGTAACTTGGGCCTTGCATTGGGGTTCTAATTCTTCCTTAATTGGTTAAGAAGGACTAACCCTAGTGTTAATAGACAAGTCCCCCTCAAGTTGTCTTACAAACCATAAATTCATTTCTTAACCTTACCATTAACTAAAAAACACTTTAATAAAGTCTTTGTTTTGTCATGAGGTTAATCCCTAATCATGGATTAAGTTGGGGTATCTTCCTCAGCTTAAATGTTCTCATCTATTATCCTTCTATTAGGATGGTGTAATGAGTTCATTGTATCCTTGATTATGGCTTAAACTCATTACTTAACACTAAACAAAAACAACAAAAACATTTAAATAATTGCAAGTAGGTTAATGATCTTAATCCTACATCATGGTGATTAAGTGTGAGGTGCTTACTTCATACTTAAGGTATTCTCATTACCCCTAATCAGAGGGAGGATGTGATGAGTTTACTAACCCTTGGTTTAGGCTTAAGCTCATTTTCTTATGACAAACACAAAAAGCAATAAAAGATTGAAAACATCAAAAACAAACAAGGATCGTCTCTTTCGGGATTATTTTCTCACCTCATTCACTCACAAACGAGAACTCGCTTCTTCCGTCTGATGCAAGACAGTTAGCACCTGAGCCAGACATGTCATACACTTGAGCATAGACAAGTAAGCAGTTCACAAGTCAATTTATCTTTCAGTCTCTTTGAGTCGAACTACGACGTTCTGACTTCCTCATTGCACGAGAGAATACGTAGGCATATCTTAACTGTTATCGAACAAAAGTCTCTGTATATTCCCCCTCTTCCAGCATTATTCTTTTAAGTCTCATTCCTGAGCAATTTCATTTCACATACCTTTTACACTGACACATGTACATTCTTTTCTAGCACTTTGCACACAGATAACACTGACACCACCCCTTTAAAAATAGACTTTCAAGCGTGGATCCCGTCGAGTACGATGGACAATCTGGGTTCTAATACCTTCCCAGGTTGTAACCAACCCCCTTTCTCAGTTTCTCTGGTTCGCGACCGTCTTATCCATCTCTTTCTAGGTTTATGCAGCATTACCTTTCCTTCGGGATAAAAATGCCTAGTTGGCGACTCTTTTCAGTTCATCTTCATGTTCTCTCTCTTTCACCTACCGTTCGCGTATGTACCCCGTCTGACCCAGTGTCTTTCGGTGGGAGCGACAGTAGGAACCAGCTGATAGTCGGGGAATGTGAAACAATGATGTTTAGGATCAAAGAACTGGAATAGGACACTCATCATGTCTTCATCAAACCCTGAGGTGACCAAGTCAAGTAGGTGACCATGTTTCTTGATGAACTGGGAGTTTTCAGAAACTTGAGAGATCAATTCCTTAAGATTAGAAGGTATTCCTACAAAATTGATCCAAATAGTATTCCTAAGAGCAGAAGCCATGACCTGCAACAAAGAAAAAAGATAAATCCTTTGGTCCTTGAAATGGTTAGTGAAAATGCTATGCTTATGATGTCATGATGTCATGTTTTTATGCTCAATCACAAACATGTGGCACACACAAACAAGTCACACAATAGCCCTAGGTTTGAAGGCTTGCATGAGGTTTAAAGGTAAGTACCCTCCCCTGAAGTTTGGTTGGTTCATCTTGTCCTACAAAAGTAATCAGGTTCTAAGGGATCTCAATATCACTGATCCTTCCCAAGGGTGGTTGTTCAGTAGGCAACTTACTTTTTCAACCAAAACCCTCCAAGTTTAGGATCTCAATGAGCGTAGCATTGAGTATCAACCAACTTTAGACTTCTCCAAAGCCGGCTATCTCACTAATTTCTAAGGGCCAAGATGGGATAACTAGGGTTCTAAAGGTCAGTTAGTGTATTGACAACATATGGAAGCCCCATATTATCCTTAACTTAATTAAGGAACATAAGCACCAACCAAGAAGTCACACTAACTATGGCCACCAGATCAACCATATCGGTATACGCCGTACAGTTTCCTTGGTCTATTGCCATTTACCTAGGGTACACTAGATCTGGGTTAGGATCTTTAACACATAAGCCCCACAAGTAATATAAAGCAAACAAAGTAAACAATTTAAGTAATCTAATTCCTAAGGGTACCCCTCTTTTACTTAGTAACTCCTCAACAGAGTCCCCAGTTCTATAACACGGTGGGAGAACTGACTTTTTAGTCATGTTGCGGATAGCAAGAGTCGCCAACGACTTTTATTTTATCCAAATGGAAAGGACATAAAAGAACAGGAAAGACCTATTTTAAAAGACTTGAGTTCGGGGGGTAGGTTATATAAAGGGAAGGTGTTAACACCCTTTATATCCATAGTTATCCATGGGCTCTTAGTTACTTAGCTCACTTTAATTGTTTTTGGAAAGTGTAGTGTGTGATTAGAAATTTTCTAAGTACTTTGTAATGATCCTCATATGGATGTATACAAAGCCTTGTTTGAAATTTTTTTGAAAGTGAGGTGTAAAAAGTATTTTGAAATGTGAGCAAGCAACTAAGAGGTACCTACCCTAGATTAAGTCTTTCATGTTCTCATATGTTCTTTCAATGGTAAGACTATCCCTATTATTAAGGAATAGGTAGTCATTACCTTGGATGTGTTAAGGGACAAGCGTAGGGTCATCGTATGGTCATAAAAGGCAACTTAAGGGGTGTCTTTAGCCATTCGTAGGGACTATCATCATTTATTCGAAGGGACAAGATCATTAATCTGTAGGCAACCTCGAAGGGACTTGATCTTTTAAACTGTAGGGACTATGGTGATTTATACTTGAAGGGAATTTTGCTTAAGACATCCCTGTATTCGAGGGAGTTATTTAAAGGCAACCAAGAGGAATACCCTAGGAAGTGCAAGATGGCGATCAAAGATCGACTTACGTGTGTGAGTGTACATTTTTAAATATTTATCTTTTTGAATTAATTATCTAAATTATTTAAATACAAATAAGTTTCCACACCCTAAATTACTAACCACGCAGTTTATATTAAAAAATAAGAAGCGAAAAGAAAATTCTAAACTATTACAAGGCTTATGGGCAATTACATAATAGTAGGAACGGAAAATAAATAAATTAAATAAATTGCGACCTGTACAATTTTACTAATAATTAATACAAAGCAAAATAAATAAAATCAATAAAATAACTAAAGATTAAATAGGTTTAAAATTTTTTTAAGGTTTATGAAATTATTTTGAGGAAAAAAAAGGGTTTAATTAAAACTAGGGTTAGAATTTTTAAAATTAAAATTAATTAAAGAAAATTAGGTTTAATTATGATAATTTAAAAATCAAATTGTGGTAAGAAATAAATACATAAAAATTATAATTAAATTATTTACATAAAAAAAAGTTATAATTAAATTGTGATTATTTTTATTTTTTTTGTAAGAAAATAATAATTGTTATTCTAATGAAAATAAATTAATTATAAATTATAACCTAAATCCTAATTAATATAATTATAAGAATTAATAATTAAAATAAATAAAAATTAACAAAAATTAAATAAAATTAACGCCTAAAATAAATATGGGGAGGCCTGGTTTTGATCCCAGGACCTCCACTTTACCAAATATGGGGGTCCTTCACTAGGCTGCGCACACTTTGAGAATATATCCTAAACAATATGACTTAAATATTAAACCTGCAAAAAGAATGAAATGTTAAAAAAATGAGAAAACCTGGGATCGAACCCAGGTCCTGCGTTTTCCAGCATCACAACCTTTACCAACTGAACCAAACGCGCGTGGTAACATTAATCTGAAACACAAATATTATAAAATAAAACAAGTTTTTGAATTCAAAAAATCGCGCCAAGAGATCGTCTTCTCCATTGGTCCGTCTAGTTAGCTTCTAGTGACAGACGTTCGTCACTAAAGGCTATAGTGACAGATTTTCTTCGTCACTACAAGTCCTGCATATCCCAAATCGTTAGACAAGCAACATAAATTCATTCTAATAACACCAATCAGTCAAGCCAAACATGCTAAATCCAATTATCCATTCAATTTCACACAAAATTGTGCGTTAACCATCATCCCCAATTTGAGAGTTCATGAACCCTAAACATGGTAATAATCGCATCCTGCATTGAAACTCAAGTCTAACAGCCCAGGAACAATCTTTATCATCAAACAAACAATGTTAGATTATCAAAATTAATGGAAAACGCATGAAATAATGGAATCGAAAAAATAAAAAAAAAAAACTCAAGAATATGCATTCGGATTGGGTGATTTATGGGGTTGTTGATGCTTATGATAGTTGAAACATGATCAATGGGCATCAATAAAGCAATTGTGATCCATGAAAACCTTTGAAAGTGACAGAAAATACAGAATCGATAGTTGAGTTTTTTTGTGAAATTTTTGAGTTAAAAGATGCCTCTCTTTCTGCCAATTTTCGTCTACCTTGTATTGGTTGTCTTACCTATTTATAAAAGAGTGAAATTAGGTCAAGAAATTGATGTCTTGTTTGGACTTTTGGATACCTTTATCATGAAGAAATCTCATCATCTCAAATATTCAAAAATCCAATGATTTCCTTCTAAATTGGACCTTGCACGAATTTGGAACATTTCAATCTGTAGATGTTTAGAATTGGCAGAATTTTTGACCAACAAGAAATATTGAATTCAGTTCAGAATGTCCTATCAGATGTTGGGACATTATCAAACAGAGTATAAGAACTTATTTCAGGATGTCACACCAGATGTTGGGACATTGTGTAAATTACTTAAGTTCAGTTTTTCAGGATGTCCCAACAGATGTTGAGACATCTCAAACCTGCTACCAGAATTAATTATTGACTAACTGATCTGAGATATTTAAGGAGAGTTATCTGGAATTAATTATGGATGGATAAAAACAGAACAAGGCGCATCTGTAGGGAGTTTTATTATGAGGATTCAGTTTAAACAGAAGAACTAAATCACCTAGAATCTAGGAAGTAACAAACCCTAATTCTAGGTGGAAGCTGCTGTGTTTTAGGACTGGATTAACCTACAGAAAGCCCAAATTACAAACACCTATTTAATCAACAGAAACTCACAGAATTGAGTACGAATTTCAGAAGACAAAATAGGGTGTTGTGTCTTTAATAGCAGGTTGTTTTTAATTGTACCACTGTATGAGCTTTTAAGCAAAAGTGCATTTGTGACTTGATTGAAACTGTGAAGTAAGATCAAGCTATTTTTTTGAAGTATGACTTCAATTTTATTAAACTTGTAAACAAAATCACTATGTGATTGAGGGGGAGTGAGTAGGGTACTCATATCTAAGTTGTGTCTTAGGTAGAAATTGCATTGGGTAGTTATTAAGTGATAGATTAAACAGGGTGGTTTAAGTCTAGAATTAATATTACTTATAGTGGATTTCCTCCTGGCTTGGTAGCCTCCAGATGTAAGTGTGGTTATACACTGAACTGGGTTAACAAACTTCTGTGTTGTTTACTTTTCTTGCTATTTAAGTTTTGGTTAAATCTGTCAAGTGTTGGGACATCTCTTAGGACATCTCATACCTGATCACAGAATTTCAATTGGCATCAGAGCAGGCACCCTGCCTGTTTATACTGGGTGAGATCTAGGGAATACAAATTCTGGAAACATGGACAGAGATATAGGATCAATAAATAGACCACCTATACTGGATGGTTCTAATTATGACTACTGGAAGCCAAGAATGATTGCATTCTTAAGATCACTTGACAACAGGGCCTGGAGAGCAGTCAACATTGGATGGGATCATCCTATCCAAGACACCAAAGATGGATCAAAAGTGTTGAAACCTGAAGAAGAATGGAGTAAGGAGGAAGAAGATTCAGCACTAGGCAACTCCAAGGCCTTAAATGCTCTATTCAATGGCATTGATAGGAACATCTTTAGACTTGTGCATCACTGTGAGCTAGCCAAAGATGTGTGGGATACTCTCAAAACAACTCATGAAGGAACATCAAAGGTAAAGATGTCAAGACTTCAACTTCTCACCACCAAGTTTGAAAACTTGAGAATGAAGGAAGATGAGACAGTTCATGAATTCTACATGAACATCTTAGAAGTAGCTAATACTTCTGGAGCTTTGGGAGAAAAGATGACTGATGAAAAGCTTGTAAGAAAGATCCTCAGATCTTTGCCAAAAAGATTTGACATGAAAGTCACAGCAATAGAAGAAGCTCAAGACATATGCACTATGAAAGTTGAAGAACTCATTGGTTCCCTTCAAACATTTGAGATGGGAATGAATGACACAAATGTTAAGAAGAACAAAAGCATAGCCTTGGTGACAAATACTGATGAAGAAGAAGATGATGAATCAGATATTGGTAAAAGCTTATCAGACAACATTGCAATGCTTGGAAGACAATTCAAAAAGATTCTCAGAGGAATGGAAGGCAAATCCAAACCCAATGGAAGATACACAAACTCTTCTGAGAACAAGAGGCCTTATGATACTAACAGAAGGTCAAATTATGATGAAAAGACCAGTCAAGAAAAAGGAGTCAAATGCCATGGATGTGAAGGATATGGACACATCAGGAATGAATGTCCTACCTACTTAAAAAGGCAAAAGAAAGGACTCTCTGTGACCTGGTCTGATGAAGACTCAGGAGGAGATTCAGAAGAAGAATCAGCTAAGCATATCACTGCTTTAGCTGGACTATGTGAATCTGAAAGTGATTCCAGTGATGGGGAGCTTACTGTTGAAGAACTTGAACAAGCCTACAAAGATCTATACAAAAGAAGTACTGAAATATGCAGTGAGGTCATAAAGCTAAAGAAGCAGAATGAGGCACTAGAAGATGAAAAAGCAAGTGATCAAGAGATCATTGACACCTTGAAAAGTGAAGTAAGTCTTCTCAACTCCAAGTTGGAACACATGTCCAAATCTGTTAGAATGTTGAACAGCAGTTCAAGTACACTGGATGTTATTCCCAACAACAATAAGCATTCAGGGGATAAAAGTGGACTGGGATTTAACAGAGTACATAAAGATGAAGCTAGCTCTAGCAAAACTACTTCAAAATCCATACAGTCAAACAAGATGTCCCAACAGATGCTTCAACATCAGGAAAAGAACACAAAGTCAAACATAATGTTCCAACAGATGTCTCAACATTCTGAAAAGAACAAAATGAAGAAGAAGTATCAAAGATGGAGATGTCATCATTGTGGAAGATTTGGACATATCAAACCTCATTGTTATAAGCTGCATGGATATCCAAATCAGATGTATCAGCAATCTTCTAAGCAGAAAATAGAAGTTACCAAGAAAGTGCTGCATAAACATCAAAGAAATCAGCAACCTCCTAAGCAGAAGACAGAAGTCATCAAGAAGGTATGGAGACCAAAAGCTAGCACTCAGGCTGATCAAAGCTACATACCCAAGAACAAGATCAACAATCAATCTTGGAGATCTACTGATGAACAACACACAGGGCAGAGGCATCAAAAGAAATCTCAACTCAAATGGTCAAAGAAAAGTGCTGCATATATAGCACATACATCACTAAGAGTATCAGCTAAAGAAGACTGGTACTTTGACAGTGGATGTTCAAGACACATGACTGGATTGAAGAATCTGCTAGTAAACTTAAAGTCACATTCATCTAGGTATGTAACCTTTGGAGATGGAGCTAAAGGAGAAATCAAGGGAGTTGGGACCTTGGACTGTCAAGATGTTCCAAGACTAGATGATGTGCTGCTAGTTAAAGGTTTAACTGCTAACCTGATCAGCATAAGTCAATTATGTGATCAAGGGTACAGTGTAAACTTTACCAAAACTGAATGCATAGTGACTAACAAAGAACAAGAGGTTGTCATGAAAGGAGCCAGATCTAAAGACAACTGTTACATGTGGGAATCTCAAGATTTCAGCCTTACTTCAACTTGCTCCTTAGCTAAAGAAGAAGAAGTGAAACTATGGCACCAAAGACTAGGTCATCTTCATTTCAGAGGCATAAAGAAGATAATATCTATGGATGCTGTAAGAGGTATTCCTAAACTGAAGATTGATGATGGCAAAATATGTGGTGAATGTCAAATAGGCAAGCAAACCAAGATGTCCCATCTAAAGCTCCAACATCTGACAACTTCCAAAGTTTTGGAACTATTGCATATGGATCTTATGGGACCTATGCAGGTTGAAAGTCTTGGTGGCAAGAGGTATGCCTATGTGGTGGTTGATGACTTTTCAAGGTATACATGGATAAATTTTATCAAAGAAAAGTCTGATGTATTTGATGTATTCAAAGACTTATGCCAAAGAATACAAAGGGAAAAAGCCAGCTGTGTGATCAGAATAAGAAGTGATCATGGAAAAGAGTTTGAGAACCAAAAGTTCTTAGATTTCTGCTCTTCAGAAGGAATCAATCATGAATATTCTTCACCAATCACTCCTCAACAGAATGGGATTGTTGAGAGGAAGAATAGAACTATTCAAGAATCAGCAAGAGCTATGATCCATGCTAAAAAGTTACCTTTGTACTTCTGGGCTGAAGCTATGAACACAGCTTGTTACATCCACAACAGAGTTACCCTAAGGAAAGGAACTTTGTCTACAATCTATGAAGTCTGGAAGGGAAGAAAACCCACAGTTAAGTACTTCCATGTGTTTGGAAGTAACTGCTATATTCTGGCAGATAGGGAGCAAAGGAGAAAAATGGATCCTAAAAGTGATGAAGGGATTTTTCTTGGTTACTCTATAAATAGCAGAGCATATAGAGTATTTAATTCTAGAACCAAGGTTATCATGGAGTCTATAAATGTGATAATTGATGATGCTCCTACAGATGTCCCAGAAGATGTTGGAACATCTGCTGATATCAAGATTGAAGCTGAAGAAAAGAGTGATCATTATGACTTCACTCAAACTGATGCAAGGACAGAACAATCCAGCAAACCTCCCTCCATCAGAATACAGAAGGATCATCCCAAAGATTTGATAATTGGTGATCCCAACAGAGGTGTGAGCACTAGATCAAGAGAAGTGATTTCAGGTTCCTGTTTTGTTTCTAAAATAGAACCTAAAAACATCAAGGAAGCTCTTACTGATGAATACTGGATTTGTGCTATGCAAGAGGAATTAGGTCAATTCACAAGGAATGAAGTGTGGAATCTTGTTCCTAGACCTGATGACATAAATGTGATTGGAACAAAATGGGTGTATAAGAACAAGTCAAATGAACAAGGAATTGTTACAAAGAACAAAGCTAGACTTGTAGCTCAAGGATACACACAAATTGAAGGAGTAGACTTTGATGAAACCTTTGCACCAGTAGCAAGGCTTGAATCAATCAGACTACTTTTGGGAATTGCTTGTATCTTAAAGTTCAAGCTATTTCAAATGGATGTAAAAAGTGCCTTTCTAAATGGTTATCTTAATGAAGAGGTATATGTAGAACAGCCTAAAGGATTTGTTGATCCAAGCTGTCCAAATCATGTATACAAACTAAAGAAGGCTCTTTATGGTCTGAAGCAAGCTCCAAGAGCATGGTATGAAAGGCTGACTACTTTTCTTATCAAGCAAGGGTACAGGAAAGGTGGAATTGACAAAACCTTGTTTGTTAAAGATGAAGAAGGAAATGTCATGATTGCTCAAATCTATGTAGATGACATTGTCTTTGGTGGGATGTCTGATAGGATGGTCAAACATTTTGTCAACCAGATGGAATCTGAATTTGAAATGAGCTTAGTAGGAGAATTAACCTACTTTCTTGGACTGCAAATAAAACAAATGGAAGATTCCATGTTCATTTCCCAAAGCAAGTATGCCAAGAACATAACATTTGCAGTAGGTGTTTGTGCAAGATATCAAGCTGATCCAAAAGTCAGTCATCTTAATCAAGTCAAGAGAATTATGAAATATGTTAATGGTACTTGTGACTATGGCATAATGTATTTTCATGGATGCAAACCAATTCTCACTGGATTCTGTGATGCTGATTGGGCTGGAAGTGCTGATGACAGAAAAAGCACTTCAGGAGGATGCTTCTTTCTAGGAAACAATTTGATTTCTTGGTTCAGTAAGAAACAAAATTGTGTATCCATATCTACAGCTGAAGCTGAATATATAGCAGCTGGAAGTAGTTGTTCTTAGTTGGTTTGGATGAAGCAAATGCTCACTGAGTACAATGTCCCACAAGATGTCATGACATTGTACTATGACAACTTAAGTGCAATTAACATATCAAAGAATCCTATCCAACATAGCAGGACCATGCATATTGATATCAGACATCATTTCATCAGAGATCTTGTAGAAGAAAAAGTGATTTCATTGGAACATGTAGCTACAAATCTGCAGTTGGCTGATATCTTTACCAAAGCATTGGATGCTACACAATTTGAGAACTTAAGGGGCAAATTGGGAATCTGTTTATGTGAGATTTAGCAGCTAAGGAAATGTGCCAACATGTCATATGACATTGTGTGGCATAAGTACCAGATGGCAACACCAGTCTGGTCAAGAACCTTGGGTATTCCATTCCTAATCATTTTCAATGTAACGACTACTTACATAATAACAGCTTATAATCAGCTATCCATATTCTCATCATACTATCAAAAGCGAATTGCATTACCTAGCTGTTCTTCAGAAATCATCAACCCTAAAACTCTTCATCAATCTTCTTTGACAATGTCTCAAAACCCTAACATTCCTGAAGAAATTCTCAACAAAGAAGATGTGGTTCATGCAACCCCTATTTCTGTGGTACCCATGGAGTCAACCCCATTGGAAGAAATCAGAGGAAGTGTTCCTCATGCTAAAAAGCCAAGAACTCGAAAAAGAGCAAAAGATCAAGTCTGTAGCAAATCCAAAGGCATTCCTTCACCAGCAAACATGCCTCCAAAATCTTCTGAATATGTGGATGCTTCCATAAAGGAGATAGTCAACAAGATTCTTTTTGAACAAAGAGTGGTTAGTGGCATATCTATCCCACTGAACACCATGCCAGCTCCTCAAGAAGATCAACAAACTGAAGCTGCAAAGGACACTCCTGCACAACAGGATGTCCCAATAGATGTTGAAACATCTGAGGATGAACAAAATGCCTCATCTGATGCTGCTGTAGAAGAATCTGAGGACCAGAAAAAGGACTCAAATGAAAATGATGAAGAAGAATCTGAGGATCAGACCAAAGCCTCAACTGAAGAACATATCTCTGCTGATCAACCAGCTAAAGAAGAGACTGCTCAATATCCTCCTGTGGTGAATCTAGAGCAGGATTCAGATACAGAGATCATTGCCTCTGTAAAACCTAGCATAGCCAAAAGGCTCAGGACTAGGAAAGAAAAGATGCAAGCAGGACATGCAATTCCTGAGAAGAAACAAGCTACTCCAAAGAAAGGCAAAGCCAAAACTGTTTTTGGTCCTACCAAACAATGGAGCAAAGTCCAAACTCAAAAGAGGAAAGTTGTCACTCCTTCAGACTCAGATGTTGAAGCAGATGTCCCAACATCTCCTCCAAAGAAGAAACCAGCACACTCTAGGGCATCAACTGCTGTTCCAGAAGCTCCCTTGGACAACATCTCATTTCATCATGTTTCAAGTGTAAATAGATGGAAGTTTGTGTACCAAAGAAGGGTTGCACTTGAAAGAGAGCTGAGCAGTAATGCACTTGAGTGCAATGAATTAATTGACCTCATATCTGCTGCTGGTCTCTTCAAAACAGTCTCCAACCTATCTCCCTGCTATGAGCTTCTTGTCAAAGAATTCATTGTCAATCTTCAGGAAGATTGTGCAAATGGTAAGTCTTCTGAATTTAGAAAAGTCTTTGTTAGAGGTAGGTGTGTAGAGTTCTCTCCTCAGATCATCAACCAATACCTTGGAAGAGAAACAGATGGTCCAAATGAGCTAGGGAAGACTGATAACCAGGTCTGCAAGGTTATCACTGCAAACCAGGTCAAGGCTTGGCCAGTTAAAGGAAAGCTCTCAGTGAGCATGCTGACAAGAAAATATGCCATGCTGAACAGGATTGGTACAGCAAATTGGGTACCTACCAATCATACATCATCAATATCCACTGGCCTGGGCAGGTTCATTTATGCAGTGGGCACCCAAACTAAGCTGGATTATGGTGCCTACATCTTTGATCAGACCTTGAAACATGCTAGCTCATCTGCAACAAAGCTGCCAATAGCTTTTCCTTCCTTGCTGTGTGGTATAGTGCTCAGTCAATACCCTGGAATCCTCACTGAGAAGGACACAGTCTGCAAAAGAGAAAGCCCTCTGGCCTTTCACTACAAACTATTCCTAAGTCATCATGCAGCAGATGTTGAAGCACCCTCTAGGACATCTGCAGGTCCTTCAACTGCCAAGACTCCAATCTCCAAGGCTGCATTGATTGCTGAACTGAAGAGCACTTGCAAAGAACTTGAAGCAAGGAAGCAGAAGCTTGAGGAAATCATCCAAAGGCTGGAGAGTGAAGGTGATCAGAAAGCTGCTTCTGATGAAGAAACTGATGATGATGAAGAAAATGAATGTGATGAATCTGAGTGATCATTGTATGTGAGGAAAAATGTATGACAGCTGCATTGTAATTTAGAATCAATGACTTTGGCCCCAAACTTGTGTCTAACAAGGGGGAGAACAACAACAACAACAATGTGTATGCTGTTTAATTATGAATGAAAAATCTGTTTGTTTGTTTCTGAACTGAATCAGTGTGTTTTGATAAATATTTCTGTTGCAACAAGAGTGGATACATGTATGTTTGAGGGGGAGTAATCTCAAATATGATTCAACAGAAAATTAATGCTATACTCTGATAAAAGAACTTCTGCTGCACTCTGATAACCAGAAAAGATGTTAGCCAAAAATTAGCCAAAGGGGGAGTTTGTAGATGTTTAGAATTGGCAGAATTTTTGACCAACAAGAAATATTGAATTCAGTTCAGAATGTCCTATCAGATGTTGGGACATTATCAAACAGAGTATAAGAACTTATTTCTGGATGTCACACCAGATGTTGGGACATTGTGTAAATGACTTAAGTTCAGTTTTTCAGGATGTCCCAACAGATGTTGAGACATCTCAAACCTGCTACCAGAATTAATTATTGACTAACTGATCTGAGATATTTAAGGAGAGTTATCTGGAATTAATTATGGATGGATAAAAACAGAACAAGGCGCATCTGTAGGGAGTTTTATTATGAGGATTCAGTTTAAATAGAAGAACTAAATCACCTAGAATCTAGGAAGTAACAAACCCTAATTCTAGGTGGAAGCTGCTGTGTTTTAGGACTGGATTAACCTACAGAAAGCCCAAATTACAAACACCTATTTAATCAACAGAAACTCACAGAATTGAGTATGAATTTCAGAAGACAAAATAGGGTGTTGTGTCTTTAATAGCAGGTTGTTTTTAATTGTACCACTTTATGAGCTTTTAAGCAAAAGTGCATTTGTGACTTGATTGAAACTGTGAAGTAAGATCAAGCTGTTTTTTTTGAAGTATGACTTCAATTTTATTAAACTTGTAAACAAAATCACTGTGTGATTGAGGGGGAGTGAGTAGGGTACTCATATCTAAGTTGTGTCTTAGGTAGAAATTGCATTGGGTAGTTATTAAGTGATAGATTAAACAGGGTGGTTTAAGTCTAGAATTAATATTACTTATAGTGGATTTCCTCCTGGCTTGGTAGCCTCCAGATGTAAGTGTGGTTATACACTGAACTGGGTTAACAAACTTCTGTGTTGTTTACTTTTCTTGCTATTTAAGTTTTGGTTAAATCTGTCAAGTGTTGGGACATCTCTTAGGACATCTCATACCTGATCACATAATTTCACAATCAGTCTTAAATGATATTAGATTCATTCCCAAACCAATAATGGATCTAAATATTCACTTTTTATATTTTATTTTGATTTAAAATGAATTTTAAAGAATAAAATTAAAATAAATAGTAAATAAATTATAAAAATCAGAAAATGCTTGAATTGGGTCGTGCTTGATGTCATCATAAAGATTGGATTGCAACATGATAGGCCCATGTGGAAAAAATTGGTTTTAAGGCCTTATTTTCTTCATACACCCTACAAAAATCTCCCAACTTTGTCAAGACACAAATCCTTCAAATTTAAGGCTATGAAGGTTTTCTTGGACATTTTGGAAAGCTTAAAGAGTTATCTAACCAACCTCTTTGGTCTCATGTCCATATCTTTTACCATTTTCAAATTATGCCCTTTGGAAGATGTTGACTTTTTGTTGACTTTTGAAATGACTTGTAATGTTTTAGCTCATACCTTCCAAATGAAGCATTTTTAGGATTGGCTTGTGAGACACAAAGTTGTAGAGAATTAAATTTCCTTCTAAATGAGATTTGGATGGAAAATATTTAATGAAGCATGTGAAAGTTATGGCTGGTCAAAGTTCAGTTGACTTTTCCTAAGAAAACCCTAATTTAGAAACTCTTGATTCTTGATGATCTGAAACTTTCTTGATGAATCATGATCAACCCTTGATAAAATGATGAATGTTACTTCATAAACTTGATGTTGGCAAAAATTCTTGAAGTTTGAATTTAATTTGACCATAGTTGGCCTTAGTTTGACTTTTTAACTACTTTGACTGATTTTTGCATATCTGATCATCTGATTGGTCAAACTTATTGGAAACGCCTTGAAACTTGACATGGGGATTCTTGAATACATGTGGGATGTTATGAAGCTCACTTTAGGCCTTGAAACTCATTTTAACATAAGGAAACGCAAAACCCTTGTTTTGGACATTTTGCTTAGGAGGAGGCATTGTCTGAGGAAACTTCCACACTTCTTGACCAATAATTGGGAGTCTTGAGGATCTCATGATCATCTAGAAGTCTTGAGAGGTTGTCTTGATTGTGGGAGGGAAAATTTTGGGGTGCAACACCTGGCTGGCGACTCTAACCTTTTCCGCGCCACTTTCGCGTTTGTACCAGGATGGAAAGTAGCCAATACATATCATTATATACCAAGGAAAAGAAATACAAGGAAGATGAAGTTTATCCAAGGAAACCAAAATGATTCAAATCCCATGACAACTGGGATGAATCTTCAAGTGAGCAGTTCAAATGCTTATAGTGTGAATCTATATGATGTGCTAAGGAGTGAGGCCATTCCAGTCTTCAACCCTTCGACGGGGGTGTCAACAACATTAAGTGTGGTGTTAGAACCAACTCCTTCGACGACAAGGCCAGGAGCAACATATACTAGATATTATAGTCAACCAGTGTTTGAGTACATTGGAACCCCACCACCAAATTCATCCACACTTAGAGCTATCGTCCCCCCAGGATTTTCTCAGCCTTTTCCTAGAAATCCACCCTATGGTATGCCAACGATGATGATGATGATGGGCCTAAGGAATGCACCTCCAGTTTTTTTCAGAGAATGTGGTTCCTTCACCTTTGTAGGAATCTGGATCTAGAATAAATATGCGAAGAAATAGTCAAACCATTGGGATGGGGTATTCGACTCAAAGTCATGTTCTTACAAATGAGTCTGTAGCATATTTGAGATAACATATGGACGATAGCAACATGCAAATGGTTCAGACTTTTACTCAAACCATGGGAGATATTTTTCAGCCTTTGATTCAGGATAACTCAGATGAACCAACAAATGGTGTCTTAGATGGCGCACATAGCAGAATTTATGGGAGTCCCAACACCAGTTCAACGTCCAAATCAAGGGGTGAATGTAGGAGATGTTGTACAACCAGCAAAAATCTAGGGAATCAGGCAATGGTCGAACCATTAAAAGTTGAAGCCATCAGAAATCCAAGGAAAATACCAATAGAGGATGATCCAAGAGTAATGGTGGTAAACAGGCATCAGGATGCTGACCATGTGGTTCAACAAGTTCAACAGAATAACTTGGCAGCAGAAAATAACTTAGCAGCCCTTGTCGAAAGAATAATGGCTCGAAGTGGGATAAATACAGGTTTTGCTGGGCCAAACTTCACTTCACCAATAGTGGATTATATACTTCATTCAGAATTACCTCCCAGGATGAAGGTTCCAAACTTTACCAAGTTCTCAGGAGATACGACTGAATCTACGATCGAATTTGTGGCGCGATATTTGATAGAAGCCGATGAAATTGCTAATGATGAAAGTCTAAGGATTAAATAATTCCCTAGTTCTCTCACCAAGAATGCTTTTAATTGGTTCACAATGTTGCCACCTGGTTCGATTTGTAATTGGACTCAGTTGGAGCATTTATTCCATGAACAATTTACATGGGATAGACCAAGACCAGTCTTAAAGAATTGGCTAGTTTTAAGCGAAAGTTTAATGAGTCGATTGATGATTACTTGAACAGATTTCGACTACTCAAAGTCAGGTCTTTCACTCAAGTACCTGAGCGTGAACTAGTCGAAATGGCCGTTGGTGGCCTGGACTATTCTATCAGGAAGAAACTGTATACCCATTACCTGAGAGACATGGCCCAATTAGCAGATAAAGTTCGATAGCTTGAACGTTTGAAGGTAGAAAGAGCCAGGGCGAACAAACATAAGAAAATATTTTACGTTGAGTATGAGGATGGGGCCGAAAATTTCAATGACAAAACCCTACCTCTCGATGATAACGAGATAGACCTAGCTGAACTCAAGCAGTGTCCTCCTTATTCTTGCAAACTTTTAGTCCCTTCAAATGGAAAGAATCCTGTCGAAACCTAAAAGAATGACAAATTTCCAAAGAGAAGATATACTTTCTACATCACTAAATGTGACGAAATTTTTGATTTGTTAGTTAATGATGGTCAAATACTTGTGCCTCCAGGCGCTAAAGTACCACCCTTAGATCAAAGAAAGAAAAGAGGTTTTTGTAAATACCATAATTTTTTGGGTCATAAGACTTCTCAATGTTTTCTTTTTAGGGATTTGGTGAAGAATGAGATTCAAGAAGGGAGACTCAAGTTTGGAGATAAGACCAAAGCACAATTGAAGATAGATATTGATCCTCTTCAAGTTGCTGAGGCAAATTATTATGATCCCTCTGAAGTAAACTGGGTCGAAGTTGCCGAATAATTGACTGATGACACCAGCAACCTTGATTCAGTCAAAACAATGCGAAATCCTGTGGTGATTGAAGTCACTAAAGACTTTACCAATGATGTTGTGTTGGTCAAGGGTTATGAAGATCTAAGCAGCGAGCAACTAGAACACTTAGTGTTCATGGCAGGTGAGGATTTCTTTAGGACATCACCTGATGTCGAAAGATTTAATGTGGGAGTTACCATCATCCCACATGAGGAGATTGAAGAATCGAATCTCCAACTGATTACTAAAGAGATTGCTGATAGTTTCATTAAGATGTACGAGGATGTTGATGGCCTTGACTTGAATTTCTCCCAAATGGAATTGGGGGATGAAGTCAAGGTCAACATGGTCGAAGTAAGAAATGACCAAGTAATGGGGGTGGATGACTCTACACCTCAGAAGGACCACTACAAAAAGGCTTATCCTGAAGAGAATGAGACAACTGTTGACTTCTACAGAGGTGCCAAAGAAAGAAGTCAAAGGTAATGCTTTGTCCAAGATGTAGTTCAATCTTCAACAGATAAGCTGATGAAAGCCTTCAACAAGTGAAGAAGGTCAATGGAGGGAAGAGGAAAAAGACAGCTTAAAAGCCAGACCGTATCGATCCTAGGAGAGCCAATCCTTATTAACATGACGACAAGACCCAACCCCTCAAGTCAAGACAAACTACGTTCAAACCAAGTGGCGAAGTCCCAAAGGACAAGTGGGTCAAGCCTGAAGAGTCAGGAAAAAAAGGAAGCTAGAAATGGAAAAGGTTTGATGTCAAAAGAGGTCCCTCAATGGGATATAGGAAGGAGTTTAGGACATCCAATACGGTTTATACATGTCTGAAAACTATAAGGGTAAGCACCATATGTCCAGGTCACAATGGCACAGGGAACAACACAAAAGGAAGGCTCTGAGAGAAGCCTCCACAAATAATCTTGTTGAATCAAGGACAAATATGTTTGGTGAAGGTGGAAAGGACCATAAGGTGAAAAACAAGGTGCCTGTGGGGCGTAATTTATTTCCATCCAGGAACAAAGAGGCTGAAATCAAAGCTGAGATAAGGGTTAAACTAAAAGCAGTCAAAGATGAAGATATGTCAGATAACTTCGACTGCGAGTCTGAGGCCTCTCTAGATATCATAGTGAATGTGGTTTCAGTAACTCCTAGAGAATATAATCGAATTACTCAAGTGGAAAATATGGATGCCAATACTAAGGCAGAAATGGCAGCACATCAACCAGTGTGCTACTATGTAATGAATAATGGGTGCGTCGAAGAGCAAAATGCTTTTTTTGAGAGACCCACTGAGGCCATGAGGGGGCATCTGAAACCCCTATACATCACTAGAAAAGTGGATAATGTGGTTTTCAACAAACTCCCGGTTGATTGTGGTGCAACAGTGAATTTATTGCCATATTTCTTGCTATCCAAAATTATCAAGTTTGACACAGGCCTTAAACCTCACAACATGGTCTTGTCGAATTATGAGGAATGATTAGGGAAACACTAGGAGTTCAACAAGTTGATCTGACCGTCAGAATGGTCACCAGGGCCACTCTGTTTATGGTTGTCGAAAGTAAAGCCAACTATATTCTTCTACTAGGAAGAGAGTGGGTACATGGCATAGGTGCAGTGTCATCTTCAATGCATCAAAAGGTTACCATTTGGAGGCCATATGGTATTATGGAGAATATTGAAGTTGACTAAGGTTACTTCAAGGTACCAGTAAATCACATTGATGGCGTGGAGTTCGACAAGAACTTGGCGCATATTGTCCCATGCACACCAACATAATTTGATTTCACTCCAGATTATCATGCATTTTGCTCACTACACCTCCATCTTGTCGAAGGTTTTCGTTGGGATGGGGAGGTTGTAGGAGAAGAGGGTAGTTTCCCACCTTACTTTTGGGACCCTATGATTCACCCCACATAATGGGGAAGTGAGGTCATTAATAATGACTGACCTCGATGCACTAAGAAGAATTTCGAACTACATGGTTGAAACCAGAATACAAGCGACCTTAGAGGCTACAAGAAATCATATGGTTGTAGAGGCCATTACAGAGTTTACTAAAGAAATTCCTATGAAGGATTTTGACCTAGAGCCTCCTGATAAGTCTCAAGAAGATTCAGACCAAAGGCTTGATGCAATATATGATAATGAGCCCTTGGGATTTGAAAAGGACCCTTTGTCAGGATATATCAAAATGCTAGCTCAGGACCCTTTGGAAGAAATTGACCTACATGAAGGGGAGATGAAGAGGCCTACCTATTTTATTTCCAATCTCAACCCATAACTTAAGGTCGAAGTGGTCCAATTTCTAAAGGAATTCAAGGATTGTATTTCTTGGGACTATGATGAAATGCCTGGTTTGAAGAGAGAGCTTGTCAAACATAAGCTACCAATCAAGCCTGGGAAAAAACCATTCAAACAAAATCCAAGATGGTTCGCCCTAGTAATCCTCACCAAAATTAAAGAGGAAATTGAAAGGTTGCTTCGATGCAAGTTCATACATACAGCTAGGTATGTCGAATGGTTGGAAAATATTGTACCAGTCATTAAAAAGAATGGCTCCCTTAGGGTTTCCATAAATTTTAGAGATTTGAATTCAGCAACCCCTAAAGATGAGTATTCAATGGTTGTGGCAGAGATGTTAATCGACTCTACTGCAGGACATGAGTATATAAGTATGCTAGATGGATACTCAAGATATAATCAAATATTCATTGCTGAGGTAGATGTCCCTATAACTGATTTTCGATGCCCAAGGGATTTGGGCCTCTTTGAATGGGTAGTAACGCCTTTTAGTTTAAAACATGCAGGGGAAACTTACCAAAGATCAATGAATTCAATTTTTCATGATTTTATAAATATGTTTATTCAAATCTATATTGATGACATTTTGTAAATTCTATTTCAGGGATAGATCATGTCAATCATCTTCGACGTTCTTTTGAATAAATGAGAAAACATGGTCTTAAAATGAATCCTCTAAAGTGTGCTTTTTGTGTACAAGCAGGGGACTTTTTGGGATTTGTGGTCCACAAGAAAGGGATCGAAATCAATCAAAATAAGACCAAAGCTATCATGGAGGCGAAAGCGCCATCAACCAAGAAGGAGTTGCAATCATTGTTAGGCAAAATAAACTTTATGAGGAGGTTTATATCAAACTTAAGTGGCAAGATGCAAGCCTTCTCACCTTTGTTGCGTATGGGCAAAGAAGGATTTGAGTGGGGGCAAGCTCAACACGAAGCTTTTGACAAGATCAAGATATACTTGAGTCGTCCTCCAATTTTGTACCCACCTTGTAGGAAGAAATGTATGAGATTGTACATTGTTGATTCAGATAAAACTTTAGGGAGTATGTTAGCCCAAGAGGATAATGATGGCGTTGAAAGAGCCATTTATTACCTTAGTAGAGTTTTAAATTATGCAAAAACTAGGTATAGCATGATAGAGAAACTATGCCTATGCTTGTATTATTCTTGTACCAAATTAAAGCAATATATAAAACTAGTTGATGTTTATGTTTCTTCTAATTTTGAAGTTATAAAACATATGTTGTCTGTAACGCCCGTATTTAATTAATTAATTTAATTAAATATTATTGTGTGTGTTTCCCGATTTTAGATTGTTAAGTGTTGTTTTGTCATTTGTGTCGTTAAGATGTTTAAGTTGATTTTATGCTGTGGGTTAGGTTGTTTTTAGGTCGCTTAAGTTGATTAAGTTGGATTAAATAATTAAGTCAAATAATAATAAGTATTATTTGTATGATATTAAGTTGGGCTTGGTTTTGTAGTATGATAGTAGTAATGTTGGGGGTGCTAATTAGGCCCATTAGTAATTAGGTCGATTAAGTGATAATTGGTAAAGATTAGACAAAAGACCTAATTAGATAGAATAATTAGAATTTGGAAGAAGAGGAAGAACAAGTCTTAGAGGGAGATCATGAAGAGGCTAGGTTGAAGATTTTCGCGGGAATTTTTACGGTGAATTCGAGCTGCCTTCAATCCAAGGTAAGAATGGGGTTCGAATTCCATAGCTGGGACTAGATGATCAAATGTAGGTTGGGATTTTCGTGTAATTTTGTTGCTGTGTTTTGTGATATGATTTGTTGTTAATGATTTCGTGTTGATATTTATGAAGAAGCATGTTGTTCTGGTTGTATTGCTGATAAATATCATTGTTGTGTTTTGTTGTTTGCGTTGTTGTTGCTGGTATATGTTGCATAATTCGTGTAGTCGGAGTTAGGGTTCGTAAATTCGATCATAGAAATTGATAAATGAATAGATACATGAGTTTTAGAGAGTAAAATAGATATAGAAACCCAATTAAGATTGAACAAAATGGAGAAAGTGTGAGAAATAGTAGCAGAGTTGGATTTTGAGGCATTTTGGTCATTTGCGTAATAGATCTGGTGTTACGCGTAACAGACAAAGACATACGCATAACAATCCCTATTACGCAGGCCATACGCGTATCACTCAGGGCCAATACACGTACCAAGGAGGCTATACGCGTATGGGCAGGGCTTGTGCAGAAAAATGCGGTTTTTGGCGATTCGACCTGTTTTCGTGTCCGTTTCAAGTTGGATTGATCTTAGACTTAAATTAAAGATAAACTAAGTTGTTTATAGTAGATTTGAGAGTTTAAAATAATTAAATTAGTAATCTATATGATTTAACCGTAATTTTGTCATTTTCGCGTTGAAGTTTTTATAAGCTATGTTGTCCCGATTTTTGGGAAGATTAATATGTTGTAGGTCCTATGACCAATGTTGATTCATGTTGCTGAGTTGTTCAAGTTTTTATTTTGTTAAGTTGATGATTATGTCGTTTTTGTTGTATGCCATTCATATTTGCATACATGTGCATATTTCAAGTTGGAGCGTATGCTCGATTCAAATTGGCCTGGATTGGCAAATAAGTTTATAATGCCTCGATAACCTGACAATGTTTTAAGTGGGAGTTTACTCCAAATGGTACCACATCCATATAAGTTAAGTCGCATCGAGTTTCATAATAATTATGTGGTTTGTTGGATGTAAGTTATATGTTGATGTTGTTGTTGTGTGAAGTGGTGTGATTATATTATTATCTCTTTTACATATTGATTATCATATCTTGTTTATGTTATTCGATATCTCACCCCTTTTGTTTGAATGTTGCCCTCTGTTGGTAACGTGCAGGTAACAAAGAGTCCAATACTTAGTAGCTTCTAGTTGGTTTTTTTCGCTCTAATACGTGGCACTTCGGGGGGGTGAACGCATGTTTTGTCTTTATGATTTTGTTTAAGTTTATGAACTAGTTTTAACTTGTTTTATGATTGAAGAACCAAGTTGAGATTATTTCGATGTTGACTTGTTTGAAGTTAAATTAAAGTTAAACATGTTGATCTGCTGCGTTATTTTTCAAAATAATTATATTAATGAAGATGTTATTTGATTTTAAAGTTGGAAAAATGTGATATCCCATGTTTGTTGATGAAATTTTATAACTATGATTTAATAATTAAAGTCGGGTTGAAATGGGGTGTTACATTGTCCAAACCTATTTTTCATAGTCGAATTGGAAAACGGGAACTAATATTAACTGAATATTCATTAACTTATAAACCCTTAAAAGTTGTTAAAGGGCAAGTGGTTGCAGACTTCAAAGTCGACCACTGTATAAATGAAAGTCCTTTAAATTATCTGGAGATTGAGCCCTGAAAGTTATACTTCGATGGGTCTAGTCATAAAGATGGAACTGGAATAGGGATACTTGTCATTTCTCCTAATAAAATTCCAACAACACTTAACTATAAAATTGAGGGCCATTTTTCTAACAACGAAGCTGAATTTGAGGCTTTAATAGTTGGACTTGAAGTATTGTTGGAATTGGGGGTAACTCATGTCGAAATAATGGGAGATTAAGAGTTGGTAATAAAACAAGTCATTAAAGAATACAAATGCATAAAAGAGAATTTAATTATGTGTTTTGTAATGGTAAACAGACTGCTGAAAAAAATCAAAGTAGTTAACTTTCGACACA
Organism: Lathyrus aphaca; assembly: GCA_963966055.1. NCBI lineage: Eukaryota > Viridiplantae > Streptophyta > Magnoliopsida > Fabales > Fabaceae > Lathyrus > Lathyrus aphaca. Next base: position 169,841,750 of record OZ014519.1, read on the forward strand.
TTCCTAGACTAGAAAATCAAGTTGCAAATGACTTGGCTCAAATTGCATCAGGGTATAAAACTTCAAAAGAAAAATTACAAAATGCAATTGAGGTCAGAGGAAAAGTTGTGTCAGTAGGGTTGGCCCCATCAGATTTAGAAGAGACTAAGCTTGGATATGCTGATGAAAATAGTTTTGCAATATTGGTAGTTGATAGCATAAGTGACAAGGATTGGAGAAAGCCCATAGTGGACTACGTACAGAATCCAATAGCTTCGACAAAAAGGAAGATCAGATACTAAGCTTTAAGTTATGTTCTCATGGAGAATGAATTATTTAAAAAGAGTTATGAAGGAGTATTGCTTAAATGCCTTAGCGAAGCATAGGAATATTTAGCCCTCTCAATTGTCCATAGAGGGGCATGTGGAGCACACCAAGTAGGACATAAAATGAAGTGGTTGTAATTTCAACAGGGTATGTATTGTCCTACTATGTTGAAAGACTGCATTGAATTTGCTAAAGGTTGTCAAGAATGTCAAGTCCATATTGGCATTCAACACGTTGCTGCAAGTGAATTACACTCCATAGTGAAACCTTGACCAGCATCTTCAAAGAATCATAAATACATTTTGGTAGGGATTGACTATTTTTCTAAATGGGTCGAAGCTATTCCATTGCCAAATGTTGATCAAGAATATGTAATTAAGTTCATTCATAAGCATATCATCTAAAAATATAGGATCCCAGAAATAATTACTACGGACCAAGGATATGTGTTTACTAGTCGAGAAATGCAAGAGTTTGCTAAAGGAATGGGTTTTAAACTTTTGACATCTACACCTTACTATGCCCAGGCTAATGGCCAGGACGAAGCAGCAAATAAAATAGTCATTGGTTTGATTAAAAAACACGTGGGTAAGAAGCCAATAAATTGGCATAAGACATTGGACCAAATCCTTTGGGAGTGTCGAACTTCACCTAAAGAAGCAACCGATACTACTCTATTTCGACTTACTTATGGGCATGATGCAGTGTTACCTCTTGAAATCTACTTTCAGTCCACGTGAATTAAAAGGCATCAGGAAATTCTATCTGAGGATTATTGGGATATGATGTTGGACGAATTGGTGGATTTGGACGAAGAAAGACTTCGTGCCTTAGAATTACTAAAAAGGCAGAAGAAAAGAGTAGAAAAATCTTATAATAAGAAGGTTAAGGTAAAGATTTTTTCAATTGGGGAATTATTATGGAAGGTAATCTTGCCCATGAATCAAAAAAGCAGATATTTAGGGAAATGGTCACCCAAATGGTAGGGTCCCTTTCAGGTTGCTAAGATATTTAGTAACAATGCTTATGAGATACATGCGATTGAAGTTGATGCAAGGATCTTGAAACTAAATGGGAAATATTTAAAGAAATATAAGCCAATGCTTCAAGAGATTCAAATAAAAGCATAATTTTTTTATTAAGCATTAAAAGTCAAATCAGGTTCAAAAGGGGCCATAGATGGCCTACAAATATAGAAATCCAAAAACATGGTTCAAATAACCAGAAAAACTACACTACTCATAATCTTTCCAATCAATGGAATTAAGAAAGGTGATGTAGTCTTCATCAGCTTCATCATCTAGATCTGGGACTTTTGGAGCTTTCTTCTTGGGAATTTGTGACTTGACCTCTTTCATTTTGGAGCGAGTAGTTACCCTTGTAGAAGTGCTAGAAGAGGCAACACCCTTGCCTTCAGAAGTATTTGCTTGCTTGACTGGTTGAGCATAGCTCACTTTCTTCGAAGAACTGCTCATGTTTGGTGTTTTGTGGAGAAGATGGACACAGTTGAGGAGTATTTATAGAGGAAATTCGCATACGCTGATTGGCTAGTCAAAAGGCAGCTAAAAAGCACATGAATTCTTCCTTGGTGTAAACACCCCAAATTTGCCCTCACCCATTCACACCATGGCTTGTGATCATTTCATATGCATAGACTCAATCATGGCATTCCATATTGTATATTTGATTCACTGCATTGATTCTAAGTCATCTGCATCTAGGGTTTGTGATTTGAGCAATCCAAGAGCCACTTGAGCCACCTCAAAAGTCATCAATCACTTCAAAGGGGTCCATGTATGTTCAAGCATCATATTATATCTTTTCAAAGTCAAGAATATCAAATAATCAGAAGAACTAAGAATGGCATGGAAGCAGAGCCAGGTTTAACTGCCCAGATGACCTAAAATTAGGGTTTTGGTTTCAAGGGCCATAACTCCAATTTTTTTGGTCATTCTTGTTTCTATTGGTCTCTATATGGTATAGGGATCATGCATATCAATTTTCATGAAGGAATTCAATGGGGAAGTCATCTGATCAAGAGTTGACTTTTTGAGCAAGTCAGTGCAAAATCAGGGTATCTGAGGCCCACAATGACCCAACCAAAGGGTGTTCTTCATCATTTTGATTATGTATGATCTTTATTTGATCATAGAAGATGTTGGAAGTTCACAAAATTGGAGAATTTCAAGCCTTTTGCAAAGTTGACTTTTTGGGAAAGTTGACTTATATTGAAAATTGCCATTTTGGGAAACTTTTTCAACCCTTGCTTTTTGATTCAAAAATGCTTCAAATGGAAAAACTTTGGTCATGAAATTTGTAGAATGGATCATTCCCTTTTCAAAAAGTACAAGAACTTGATCTAATTCATTTTGGATCAAAAGTTATGGCTTGTCAAAGTTGGGAAAAATCACATAATTTCAAGTTTTCCACCAAAGAGGCAAAGTTGCAAAATCACTTGCCAAGGCAAATTGTGCTATCAAATGGACTTCTATTCTTCATATAAACATGAACCAATACCTAAAAGTCAGATTGCATCAAAGGATCACCCATTTTCATGACTTGTGGAACAAGAAATTTCAAAAGGGCCAAGGATGAAGCAAGTTGCAAAAGCTCACTCAAACCCTAATCCACTTGCTTGCTGACTCCACAAATGATCCTAAGGCTCTCCACACTTCTTGCTGCACAGGACACCCCATTTGTCCTTGGCTAGCTATGAGCCCATACCTCTCTTACACAAAGTTTGACATTTTGGCCAAAGACCCATACCAATCACCATAGGCCACCAACAACTTTCTGACTTATCACCTTTTGATACATGGACCAAAGCCAGCATAACACACCACACACTTCAAGCTAAAACACACTCCAAGCCATAGTTATCAAAATCTCTCCAACTTTCATTTTCATTCGAAACACTCAGCACAGCCTTCAAACACATAAACAAACTTCGCCATTGATCTCAAGAGGTTCCACTGATCACAAACCACCCATTACCATAGCCTGAAACCCTCTGAAACGAAAATACGATTTCTGCCCCTCTTTGAGCAGAACTTCAGCAATCTTTCAAACCAACCATTATAAACTTCAAAGAAGCATTGAAAGCTTCTCAGAAGGTCCATTGGAGTTGATTGGAAGCAAGAAACTGGCCAGAAAGTCCCTGATTTGAAAGCTTCGATTCAGGTAGCCATGGAAATTCATTTTTCCAGAACTCTCATTTCTTGTTTCTAAAATGATCTATATGCTTCCCTGAGTTCACTGAACCTTTTACTTTTGAAAATGATTAAGTTTTGAGGTTGTATGGCTTGTCTGAAACTTTGCCCGAAAACTGGATTTTTGTTTGTTCTTCATGATTCACGAAAAAGAAATGAATTTTGGGGCTGGATTGTTGTTTAGGAGGTTTAGATGAGTTGATCTGGAGAGTTTGGCATGATTTAGTGAAGATTTGAGAGAGTTTGGGTGAAAGTCTCGCCGGAGAAGACGACCGGAAGTCTTCTCCGGCCACCTGAATTTGTTTAGGGCTAATCAGAGTCATTAATGCAAGTTTGAATGTGAAGCGTAGGATGAGTTGACTAGGGCTGACCCGCGCGCATTTGAGTGGACAGTATCTCACATTAAAACCCTAATCATATTTAATTAAATTAATTAATTCAGATTATGTTAATTAGATTAGTTTGAATCTCAGCCACTGGATGACGCGCGCAGTCAACTCCCACGCGTCCAGTTTGAATGCTGGCCCTTGATCCTGCTTACTTCCCATTAAATTCAATTTCATTTTCATTTAAATTCATTTGTTTTGTTCATTTATTTAAAAATAGTAAAAATCATTGGAAAATTCTGAAAATTTTTATTCAAGCTTTTATTAATTTTCAGAAACCAAAAACATTTTTATTTTTATTTTTTGCATCCAAAATTATTTTTAAATCATTTAAAAGTTTATTTTTAATTAATTAATGAAAATTAATTAATTAAAAATGCTTTTAGGTATTTAAAAATCACAAAAAAATTCATGTAACATTCAAAAACATTTAGAAACATTGTCCAACTCTCAAACCAAATTTCTTTTTTGATCTTGATGTCTTTTGAAAATTTTCCATGGAATTAATTTCATTTCAAGGCATTATTTTGATCCAATCTTCAAAAATTCATTTCTGCCTAGCCTTTAAGAGTTGGACCTTGATTCTTCTTGCATTGCATCTTGTATAGCATGTAGTTTAGAGGATTAAATTGGCATGAATTGATCTTGCATTTCTTATTTGTTTGACATTTTTCTTGACAAGGTACCTTAAAACCCTAGCAATCTTAAGAAATTCATAACCCTCATTAGGTTAAGAGTTAGAACCCCTCCTTTGGGCAGTGAGTTTGTATAGGTTTAGGGTTCCTTTGAATGCATTTTTCAATTTTTTGTCATGATGTTTGCTTCTGGTTTTGATTTTTGTTTTGTGTATGGATCATAAACCCTAATTTGGGATTTCATTTGCATCCATCTTCCATTTGCTTGCATACCATGACTTGCCATGACATTTTGTGCATCCATTTGATTCATAATACATCTTAGGACATATTAGAATCATGTTTGATCATTGCATCTTTCATTTGCCATGTTGTATGTCATTTGCATTCCATAACTTTTCATGTATGATCATAGTTTTAAGCATGTTTCTCTTGCATCCATATGTTTGTATGATCATTCCCATGCCTTGCCTCATATGTGCATCATCTCTTAGCATCATTAGCATCATATTCATGCTTCTGGTTTTGGTTTACATCATCCCATTTCATCTCATTTTGCATTGCATCCCTTTCACTAACTTTTCAGGTGGTAAGTTACTTTGAGAAGTGAATTTGCCTTCACTTCTCACAATCTCTTTTCATTCCTCTTATGCATCATTGCTGCATTTTGTCTTGTGTTTGAGATTGAAGCTTGCTCTTTCTTCTTCATCTTACTTTCTTTCTTCAAGTGACTTGTCTTCTTAAATGAAGCAAGTTACTTTGCTTTTCTTTGCTCCTTTCATCTGCTTCCTGGTGGTTTCTCTGAAGATCTTTCTTGTAAACCTCACAAACCCTAGGAATAACCAAGCATGACAATAATTAGGGTTTTGATTAGTCCCCCATTTAGACTTTACCTTTGTGTCTCATTGAGTCCTCTCTTCTCATCTCATAATCAAGGACTAAACCCTAAAGGCTTTAAGGCTTTGTGATTAAGCTTATGCCTGCATCCTTCTATTAGGATGGAGTGTATAAATTTAATCCTAAGTGTTAAACCCTTAATGTGTTTAAATCCTTTAATCAACTCACATAATAATCATCAAGACATCAAGCTTGTAACTTGGGCCTTGCATTAGGGTTCTAATTCTTCCTTAATTGGTTAAGAAGGACTAACCCTAGTGTTAATGGACAAGTCCCCCTCAAGTTGTCTTACAAATAATAAAAATCACTTCTTCATCATGTCATTAACTAAAATCCACTTAATAAAGGCTTTGTTTTGTCATGAGTTTAATCCCTAATCATGGATTAAGTTGAGGAGTTTTCCTCAGCTTAAACATTTTCATCTATTATCCTTCTATTAGGATGGTGTAATGAGTCTGTTTAATCCCTGACTATGGCTTAATCTCATTACTTAACACTAAACAAAAACAACAAAAACATCTAAATAATCACAAGTAGGTTAATGATCTTAATCCTGCATCAAAGGTGATTAAGTGTGAGAAGCTGACTTCACACTTAAGGTATTCTCATTACCCCTAATCAGAGGGAGGATGTGATGAGTTTACTAACCCATTGGTTTAGGCTTAAGCTCATTAACTTATGACAAACTTCAAAAAGCAATAAAAGACTGAAAACCCAGAAACAAGCAATAATCGTCTCCTTCGGGATTCTTTTCTCATCACACTCACTCATAAACGAGAACTCGCTTCTTCCGTCAAATGCAAGACAGTTTGCACCTGAGCCAGACAGGTCATACACTTGAGCATAGACAAGTAAGAAGTTCACAAGTCAATTTGCTTTTCAGTCTCTTTGGGTCGAACTACGGTGTTCTGACTTCCTCATTGCACGAGAGGATACGTAAGCATAACTTCACAGTTATCGAACAAAAGTATCTGTACATTCCCCCTCTTTCCAACATCATTCTTTAAGCCTCATTATCTTGAGCATTTAATTCTTGTTCTTACACTGACGCTTCACTTATACACTTCACTATTCTTACACTGACACCTGTACATCTTTTTTCCAGCTCTTTTATACACAGATTGCACTGACACTACCCCTTTAAAACACAAATCTTTTAAGCGTGGATCCCGTCGAGTACGATGGACAATCTGGGTGCTAATACCTTCCCAGGTTGTAACCAACCCCCTTTCTCAGTCTCTCTGGTTCGCAACCGTCTTATCCATATCGTTCTAGGTTTATGCAGCATTACCTTTCCTTCGGGATAAAAATGCCTAGCTGGTGACTCTTTTCTTTTCTTGTGAGTTCATTCCTGTGTGTTCTCACATCCCTCTTTTCGCCGACCGTTCGCGTCTGTACCCCTTCTGAATTAGCCTCATTTGGTGGGAGCGACAGCTTGGCGACTCTGCTGGGGACACCTTATACTGTAACCAGGGCTTCTGGTTCTTTGTGTGGGTTCCTCCTAGCGCTTGATTGATTTTTTTACTGGGGTGTTATGTGCCAATTGTGTTTATATGTTTGTTTTATTTACTGCTTTATGTACAGTTATTTATTGCTTTCTTTACAGCTTTATATATTATACTTTCATATTGTCATCTGGCTGGATCTGGTTTTTTGCTTTGGTGGGTGGGGTTCTATTGAGAGTTTGAGGTCCTATACCTGGGACCTGAGTGACACCTAGGCTAGAGTGGTTCATGTTCTTTCCCATTCCATTTCGGTCTGGTGCGGGAATATGAAACACGGTTCAGATGTGGGTTTATTCTTGAGAACTATGTGCTACATATTTCCTGTAGTGCTAGGGCTATCTGGGAAGCCTGCTAAGTCTGGATGACCTTTATTATGACCTTCAGAAACTGAGGTGAATTAGAGGAGGATCTTTTATGGTTATTGTAAACACTGTACCTCCGGGTTAGAAGTGTTTACACTTCTCATAACTGATCCGAGTCTGAGGATCCTTGTTCTAGAACATCACCTGTGAGGGGGTTGGGCTGTTTACAGGTTTGCAGGAACCCTTGGCCACATCATACCCTGTTACCTATTGTGTTTAAGAATGCTTCATTTTGGACAGTTCTTGTGATTTAACCCAGGACATGTGACTCTTTATTTGAGTCCCCCACCTTGGTTACTGGACTTATGAGCCTCCATCTGGATTTCTTAGACGTACATGGACTTATATCAAGGCAGTAGTCAGATCCAGCTTGATCACAAACCCTTTCATATCATTTGCATACATCATCATTGCATCATTTAACATTTGCTTATTTGTTTTTTAGGGTATCCACATCATTTCTTGGCTTGGTTTTGACCCCTTTATCTGATTAGACCCCTGTTCATCAGCTATCTGCTTCAGCAATCTTCATCAGTTGCCTGCTTCAGCTATTATTATCACCAGTCTCAGCCTGTCAGTGGCTCATCACCAGTATCAGTCTTCATCATCAGCAGTTGTTTTCAGCTCTTCATCAGCAGACATGGCACCCAAGAAGAGCAACATCTCATATCACTTCTTTGAGCCTGTGCTGGCTGGCATCAGGCAGGTCCAGGCACTCATTACTCCAGGCCATATCCCTTTATTCAGAGAACATTATGGAAGCATCCTTGATATGGTTATGGACTTAGACCCTTCTCAGAGGAGTTTGATTCACACTTGCCTACAGTTCTATGATCCTCCTTTGAGATGCTTCACTTTTCAGGATTTTCAGTTGGGACCTCTGTTGGAGGAGTTTTCATCACTGATTGGAGTACCTGTCAGGGGTGGTATCCCCTTCAACCCTGAGATGGCTTTTCCCAGTATTGAAGAAGTGGCAAAAGCATTGTATCTGGAACCTATTCTGATTGAGCAGAACATGACTACAAAGGCTGGAATTCCTGGCCTACACTTGGATTTTCTCACTTCTCAGGCCATTCTGAAGGCCTCCTTGGGAGAATGGAAGGCAGTTTGTGCATTGTTATCCCTCAGTATATATGGGGTTATACTTTTTGCAGATGAGCCCAAATTTATCAGCAAGAATGCTATTCATCTCTTCCTTTTGAGGAACCCAGTACCCACTTTGCTGGGAGATTTCTATTATTCTGTTCATCAAAGGAATGAGAAGCAGAGAGGAAGGTTGGTAAGATGTTGTGCTCCTCTATTTCATACCTGGCTGCTTAAACACTTACCCAAAACTGATGCTTTTTTGAACCCTCACCAACAAAAGAATTGGGCTAGAAGACTCACTGCTTTGACTTCAGATGACATCAGGTGGTGTACCCAGAGCACCAAAGGAAGGGACATAATTACCAGTTGTGGGCAGTTTCCTAATGTACCTCTGATAGGAGTGAAAGGTTGCATCAACTACAACCCTTTGCTATTCAAAAGACAGTTGGGCTATGCTCTGGTCCACCCTCCTAGAGTACAAGACTTGGATGAAACCCTTTATTGTGAGAATAAGCCTAATCTAGCTGTTGTCAGACAAGCATCCTGGGCTTGGGACAACATCCAGACCAAAGGGATGGCCATTCTTGGGAGATGCAATAATGTGGCCTCAGCTCAGTATTATGAGTGGTCTCATGCTAGGGCTCAAATTTCTGGGATGCCCTTCACCATTGAGGATGCACCTGGACCATCCACAGCACCACCTCCAGCCACTGTCAGCCTGGAAGAGTTTGAGAAACTGAAGGAGAGGAATGAGAATCTGACTCAAGCCCTGCAGAAGACCCTCTGGGAGAGGAGTGATGGTCGCCTAGACATTGAGAGGTTAGAAAAGCTAAAGGTGGAGCATCTAGCCAGGATTGAGAAGTCAGAGGACTACATCAAGAAGTCAAGAGCTGGGGAGCAAATTTTGAAGAATGCCTGTAAAGAGTCCCAATTTCAGAAGGCTAGGACTGATCTTTATCTGAAAGAAAGTCAAGCCAGGTGGGTCAGGATCACCGAAGCTTGCACTCAAGAAGATAAGAGAACTCAGGACAAGATTGGGCAGTTGGAGGCTAATGCAAAGGAGCAACAGGAAGCCCTGCTAGCAGCCCAGAAGGAGATCTCAGAATTGAAGCTTAGGGCTGGTGTGAAGAGGTCAAAGGACCAAGGCAAACACAAGAAGCTAACCGCTGCTATTGCCACCAGGAATCTTCTTATCAGGAACCTCACAGAGCATCCAGCTGACCCTGTAACTGAAGCACTTCTGAAGGAAGTTAGGGAGGATGAGTTTGGTCTTGGTGTCTGATTTTGGCTTGTTGTTGCTTTCATTTCATGCAATTTTCTTTCTTATGTTGTATTTTTGACCCCTCAGGGGCGTGTATTGTAAAAAATAAACTATGTATGATTCACCGTTTGTAATATATTCATTAGTTTGTTTTATTTGAGTTTCTTTCTCCCAAGCAACATCAGAGCATCTTCCTCAGGGGTCTGGAAAGGTCAAAACCAAATGCCAAGCCGAATACCTTGGAAACAAATAAGCATACTGCATTGCATACTAACTTTTGTCTTGTTTTGTAGGTTTTTGTTTTGTTCATTACTAACTCTGTTGTGATTCAGGAATTATTGCTCGCCGTCGGGTGTTCCCTCTCAACCGTCCGCACAGATATCCTACTCGCAACAACCTTCCTGGTATCCAGATGGATCAAGTACAACAAGAGCTGACAGAGGTCAGGACCCAGATGGTTAACGAAAGGCTGGAGATGAGAAACCAAATGACCCAGTTCATGGAGGTAATGAATGGCTTGGCTCAAAGCCAAGAAAGATTGAGGGCATTGGTAGAAAGGCAGACCCCAGAAGAACCCCATCTAGGGACTGGAGGAACAAGTAACAATGAGAGGGTTCAGCCTCATGTTCCCCCCCCAGTGTATGGGCCTCATCTTCATCCGGAGATCAACATCCCTACTAATGTGCAAGGGAATGCTACTGCAGGTAGAGTATTACAAGAAGACCCCCAAGAAGATCAATTCACTGTGATGGGAGCTGGGGATGAAGCCTATGATAGGAGGCTTGATGAAATTGCTGAGAAATTGAGATCTCTGGAGTCTCAAAATTCCCTGGGCTTTGATGTCATGGACATGGGATTAGTGGACGGGGTAAGGATTCCCCACAAGTTTAAACCCCCGTGCTTCGAGAAGTACAACGGAACTTCCTATCCGCGAACCCACTTGCAATCTTTTCTGGGGAGGCTGAAGGCATACACCATGGATGAAAAACTGTGGATGTTTTATTTCGAAGACAGTTTAACTGGAGCTTCAAGGGAATGGTACTCTCACTTGACCAGAGCAACCATCAGATGCTGGAAGGACCTAGCTGAGGCCTTCATCAGACAATATCAGTACAACTTGGATATGGCTCCTAACTAGGGATGGCAATGGGTCGGGTCGGGTGCGGGTTTCACACTACCCAAACCCGCACCCGAAATCAACACCCGAACCCGAACCCAAACCCAAAGGTTATTCGGGTGGCAAAATAACACCCGCACCCACACCCGTTGGGTTCGGATTTTTCCACCCAAACCCAAACCCGTAACAAAAACACAAAATTAATTTTTTTTTCAAAAAATTTAATTAGTTTTCAAGTATATATATATATATATATATATATATATATATATATATATATATATATATATATATATATATATATATATATATATATATATATATATTAGTTAATTATAAGAAGGATTATAAGTTCTATTTACTACTATAATATTGTTGCTTACAAAATAAGATTTCAAATAAAATTTTGCACACAACCGAATATTTTGCACACCCCTAATTATAATTAAAATTAAGGTCTTCAATATCTTAACATTATAATTAAAATTAAATTATACAATCTACAATTAAAATTAAAATTAAAGTCTAAACGGGTGTAGTTTCGGGTTTCGGGTGTGGGTTTCACACTACCCAAACCCGCACCCAAAATATCGGGTGGCACCCGAACCCGAACCCAAACCCAGTCAAATCGGGTTTTCACCCGTTGACTCGGGTTTGGGTGCGGGTGGGGCCCGTGGGTTTGGGTCTGCCTGCCATCCCTACTCCTAATAGGACCCTCCTGATGGGAATGTCTCAATCATCCAGGGAAAGCTTGCTGCTGCTGTCCAGCCACCCATGTCGGAAAGGGAAATGGCCGACATGTTTATGAACACCCTCCAAGGGACATATATTGACAGGCTAGCTGCCTTTTCTTCCACCAACTTCGCTGACGTAGTCATAACGGGAGAAAGGATTGAAAGCCTATTAAAGATGGGCAAAATTTCAGATAATGGTGCGAGCTCGTCCAGCAACCCCAGAAAACCTTTTGTAGGCCCAATAAGAACCGGTGAGACTAATGCTATTCAGGCCAGCAGGGGCAGACCTCAGTATGTTCATAGGTCAGTGGCAGCTGTCACTATTCCAGCTCCAACTCCTCAGCAACTAGCATATCAACCACAACAACAACCCCACTACCAGCAACAAACTCAGTATCCTCCTCAGAGAAACTACAACAACAACAGCAACAATCAACAAAGACCTTTTCAACAGAGACCATCTCAGGCCAATAGAGTGATTGATCCAATCCATATGCCTTATGCCGCTTTATTGCCACAGCTCCTGAAGCTCAACTTGGTTGAGTTAAGGACGTTGGCACCACCAGATCCTTCCAGTCTGCCAAGAAATTATGACGCCAACGCCAGGTGTGCTTTTCACTCCAATGCACCTGGCCACAGTACAGAGAAATGCAGGGCTTTACAGATGAAGGTACAAGACTTGGTAGATTCTAAAGCTCTAAACTTTGCACCCCCGCCAAATGTCAACAAGAATCCCATGCCTAACCATGGAGGACCAAGAATTAATGCTATTGAGGAAGATAAGCCGTCTTTCTTAATAACCAGTGTTGGGCAAATCCGGACACCTCTGGTAGAAATTAAAGCTCAACTCTTAGAATGCCAGATATTCCCCGGGTGTGAGCTCGGTTGTGGTTATTGCAACATTTCGGTAAACGGGTGTGATAACTTGAGAAGCGGCATAGACGGTCTTATCCAGAGTGGCCTACTTCAAATCACAACATAAACACCTTCAAATCCAGCAATTTTCTTGACAACAATTCCTGAGTCTTCTACAACTGCAACAACAATTATTCCAAACAATTCTTCAATCTCATCAACAAATGCTTCATCTATCACTTCAACAAACCAAATATCAACAACCATCTCTTCTACAACATCAGCACCCCTTTATTCAGAATCTTCTACAACGCCAACAGATATTTCAGCAGTCACCATTTATTATGATCCGTCATATGTTCCTCCTAACAACAATCTTCAACAACAAACAGTGGCATCTCCTGCCAGGTCACCAGTCACCATCTACTATGATCCGCACACTATTTCAGCACCCCCCTCTGCTGCAGTCAGTCCGGTTACCATCACGGTACCTGGACCAGTTCCATATGAAAGCAGTAATGCCATCCCTTGGCATTATGGCTCTGACCTTTACTGCAATGGGGAGAAAATCACTCTTGACTCTTCAACCTCTTCTCCACAGATTGATAATGTTGGGGGAGGCGGAGGCTTCACCAGAAGCGGACGCCTTTTTGCCTCACAAATGCAAAGACCTAACGCCGAAGCAGAAGTTGCTGCTAAGGCAAAAGGAAAAAGTGTGGCAGTTGAAGAGCCAACTATCAAGGAAACTCAGAAGACGTCTTTTGAACAAGATGTGGACGAGTTTATGAGGATTATAAAAAGAAGTGATTACAAAGTGGTGGATCAGCTTCACCAAACTCCCTCAAAGATCTCCATATTATCCCTGCTGATGTGCTCCGAAGCTCACCGGAATGCATTATTAAAAGTCTTGCACGCAGCATATGTGCCAGAGGAGATCACCGTTAATCAACTGGAAACCGTAGTAGCAAATGTCAATACCAGTCATGGACTGGGCTTCACCAATGTTGATTTAACAGCTGAGGGCCGTAACCACAACAAGGCTTTACACATCACTCTAGAATGCAAGGGTGATGTTCTATCACATGTACTGGTAGACACTGGGTCTTCACTCAATGTTTTATCGAAGAAAGCCTTGGTGAAGCTGGAGTACGATGGCTTGGCACTGCGTCCAAGTAATTTGGTGGTGAGAGCTTTTGATGGCTCCAAAAGATCAGTGCTAGGGGAGATTGATCTACCTGTGATGATTGGCCCGCAGACCTTCAAAATTACCTTCTATGTGATGGACATTCAGCCGACATACAGCTGTTTGTTGGGTAGACCTTGGATCCATGCCGCTGGCGCAGTTACGTCTACCCTACACCAGAAGCTGAAATTCGAGTGGGAAGGCCAGATCATCACCATCTGTGGTGAAGAAGATATCTTTGTTAGCCATCTGGCTACATACAAATACATTGAGATGGATGGAGAGATCCATGAAACTATGAGCCATGGGTTTGAGGCCCTGAACATAAATGAAGCATCTGCTGTACTGGGAACCTCCATGACGTCTTATCAGCAAGCCAGGAAGGTTGTTGAAGAGGGGACTGCCCAAGGCTGGGGCAAGCTGCTGCCCGTGGAGAAGAAGGAGGACAAATTTGGGTTGGGTTACAAACCAACTCAACAAGATCAATCAGAGGCTGCTAAGAAGCCCAGTTTTGTCAGCGGGGGAATGCTCACCCCAGATGCAGTAAACAATTTGGAAGATGAGTTGGAAGATGAACGCAACCTGGAGAGTTGGATACGTCCAAGGATCCCGGGGAGCCATATCTCAAACTGGTCTTCCCAGGAAATTATAAGGGTTACTCCTGCAGAGTAATTATTATTTCCTGTATATTTTAAGCATGCATCAAGTCTTGCATCTTGCCCAAGATGACAAGACTCATTTTGTAATCGGGCCATCTTTGTAATTTTTTTGCAAACAAATCAATCAATGAATATCAGACGTCTTTTGCAAATGAGTCTTTTTTCTTTTCTGCTCACTGTTTTTCATTTTTTCTTTTTGTACAAAAATAAAATGGCAATGTTTTCCAAAATGATAAACTTCATTTCACTTCTTTTTCTAAAACAAGATTAAAATCAATCACTAAAATGAACAATCTAAACCCCTGCAGAGAGTGCCCCTCAGACTGCACCGACAACAGCACAGCTATGGCTTCGTATGACTTTGACAATCCAATCAATCAAGCTGATGAAGGGGTTGAAGAAGATTATGAGCTTCCTAAAGAGCTAGCCAGGTTGTTAAGGCAAGAGGAGAAGGTTATCACTCCTCACCAGGAGGAGGTCGAAACGATTAATCTTGGTACGGATGAAGATGTGAAAGAGGTTAAGATCGGGGCCTGCTTACAAGACTCAGTGAAAGAGCAACTGATTGACCTGCTTCGTGAATATGTGGATGTGTTCGCTTGGTCTTATCAGGATATGCCAGGGTTGGACACCGATATTGTTATGCACAAGCTGCCTTTAAGAGAAGATTGCCCACCAGTTAAACAGAAGCTACGCCGTACTCGCCCAGACATGGCAATGAAGATCAAAGAAGAGGTGCAAAAGCAGTGGGACGCCGAGTTCCTTGCTGTGACTAGTTACCCGCCGTGGGTTGCTAATATTGTACCTGTGCCAAAGAAAGATGGCAAGGTAAGGATGTGTGTGGATTACCGGGATCTGAACAGAGCCAGCCCAAAAGATGATTTCCCATTACCTCACATTGATGTATTGGTGGATAATACGGCTCAGTTCTCGGTGTTCTCCTTCATGGACGGATTTTCAGGATACAACCAGATCAAGATGTCACCTGAAGACATGGAGAAGACAACTTTTATCACACCCTGGGGCACGTTCTGTTATAAGGTGATGCCATTCGGACTAAAGAATGCAGGTGCAACGTATCAACGGGCTATGGTAACATTATTCCATGACATGATCCATAAAGAAATTGAATGTTATGTGGATGACATGATTGCCAAGTCCCTCACCGAAGAAGACCACCTGGTAAATCTGTTGAAGTTATTCAAGCGTCTGAGGAAGTACCAACTGAAGTTGAACCCCAACAAGTGCACATTCGGGGTGCGATCTGGTAAGCTGTTGGGCTTTATTGTAAGCGAGAAAGGGATTGAAGTTGACCCTGATAAAGTCAAAGCCATTCAAGAAATGCATGCACCAAAGTCAAAAAAAGAATTCGGGGGTTTTTAGGTAGATTTAACTACATCTCAAGGTTCATATCTCACCTTACTGCAACCTGTGAACCCTTGTTCAAGCTGTTAAGAAAAGAACAGACGGTCAGGTGGAACGAAGACTGCCATAGGGCTTTTGACAAGATCAAGGAATACTTGCAAGAACCTCCAATCCTTATGCCTCCAGTTGAAGGAAGACCTCTAATCATGTACTTGACAGTATTAGAAGAGTCAATGGGGTGTGTGCTGGGCCAGCATGACGAGTCTGGTCGAAAAGAATATGCAATATACTACCTAAGCAAAAAGTTTACCGACTGTGAACAACGTTATTCACTGCTCGAGAAAACTTGCTGTGCTTTAGCGTGGGCTGCTCGCCGACTGAGACAGTATATGTTGACCCACACTACCTTATTGATCTCAAAGATGGACCCAGTCAAGTATATTTTTGAGAAGCCAGCGCTTACCGGACGGGTTGCAAGATGGCAAATGATCCTCACAGAATATGACATCCAGTACACATCTCAGAAAGCCATCAAGGGCAGTGTATTGTCTGATTATCTTGCTGAGCAACCCATTGATGATTACCAGCCTATGAGATTTGACTTCCCTGATGAAGACATCATGTTCATAAAAGCAAAAGATCAAGAAGAGCCTGTTCACCCTGAAGGGCCTGACCCAGAGGAAGAATGGACTATGATGTTTGACGGGGTTGTTAATATGAATGGTCGTGGTGTTGGTGCAGTACTCATTACACCTAAGGGAGTTCACCTGCCTTTCTCGGCAAAACTCACCTTTAACTGCACTAACAACGAAGCTGAATACGAAGCTTGTATTATGGGTCTTGAGGAAGCCATTGACCTCAGGATCAAGACTTTGACCGTGTTCGGGGATTCAGCTTTGGTAATCAATCAAACCAGCGGCAAATGGTACACCCACCAGGATCATCTGATACCTTATCGGGATTATACAAGAAGGTTGCTGACTTTCTTCACAACAGTCAAACTTGAGTATATCCCTCGGGACGAGAATCAATTTGCAGATGCTCTTGCCACCATTTCATCCATGATCAAAGTTCAAGCTGCCAACTTTGTGCCTCGGATTTCAGTGTCCAGACTTGACAGACCAGCATATGTGTTCTCAGCAGATGTTGTTAAAGATGATAAGCCTTGGTTCCATGATATCAAATGCTTCTTGGAGGATCAGACATACCCACCCGGGGCATCTTCCAATGATAAGAAGACATTAAGAAGGCTGGCTGGTAGTTTCTTCCTGAATACTGATGGTTCCTTGTACAAGAGAAACTTTGATATGGTACTTCTCAGATGCATTGATAAAACAGAAGCAGGCCTGTTGATGCACGAAGTGCACGAAGGATCCTTTGGTACCCATGCAAGGGGGCATACAATGGCTAAAAATTTGTTAAGATCGGGTTATTACTGGATTACAATGGATGCAGACTGTTGTGCTTATGCCAGAAAATGTCATAAATGCCAGATTTATGCTGATAAGGTGCATGTGCCTCCGAATCCACTGAATGTGATGTCTTCACCTTGGACCTTTGTCATGTGGGGCATTGATATGATTGGCAAGATTGAATCGACTGCTTCAAACGGCCACAGATTCATCCTGGTGGCCATTGACTATTTCACCAAGTGGGTTGAAGTAGCCTCTTATGCAAATGTTACGAGACAAGTGGTAGCCCGATTCCTGAAGAGAGATATCATCTGTCGGTATGGAGTGCCCGAGCGGATCATTACTGATAATGGTTCCAATTTAAACAACAAAATGATGGCAGAACTGTGTCGGGACTTCAAGATCCAACACCACAATTCTTCTCCTTACAGGCCAAAGATGAATGGCGCTGTTGAGGCAGCTAACAAGAACATTAAGAAGATTGTACAGAAGATGGTGGTTACCTATAAAGACTGGCATGAAATGCTACCATTTGCCTTGCATGGGTACCGTACTTCAATCAGAACATCCACTGGGGCAACACTGTATCAGCTTGTTTATGGTATGGAAGCAATCCTACCTGTTGAAGTTGAATTACCCTCTCTGCGGGTATTGATGGATATCAAGCTGAACGAAGCAGAATGGGTCCGATCCCGATACGAGCAACTAAGTCTGATTGAAGAGAAGAGGTTGGCTGCAATTTGTCATGGGCAGTTATATCAGAAAAGAATGAAGAAGGCTTTCGATCAGAAAGTCAAGCTCCGAGAGTACCAAGTAGGAGATCTTGTGCTGAAAAGAATCCTCCCTCCTCATATAGACCACAGGGGCAAGTGGACTCCAAACTATGAAGGACCATTCATAGTAAAGAAAGTTTTCTCTGGTGGAACACTGATGCTCATCACTATGGATGGTAAAGACTTCCCATCCCCTGTGAATTCAGATGCAGTTAAAAAATACTTCGCATAAAAATGACCCGCTGGACATAAAAACAGAATGCAAGTCCAGGCAAAAATAGGGCATCCCGGCGTGTCAAAAACAGAATAATAGACTCGGGCAAAAATAAGGGAAAATAAACAAAAAAAAAATGTGTGTACACCTGCTGAGTTGAAAAGCCGCATTGGACAACTCAGGCAAAAATGGGTATCCCGATGGATCGAAAACCCGAAAGGGCGATCCATGCAAAACAAGGGAACAAGCGAACAACTGCATTTTGAATTCGTCTGTGTCGCCTACAACTTGGTAAGCTTCGAAAAAATCAAGTTTCTTTCAGAATCGGCCTTCTTCAGAAAGTAAGACGAGAAGAACGTCAAATGTCATACGAGTCATAGCAAAAGGGAAGCTCCTTAAAGCGTCGTCAACATTGCCAACATCTTGTTTCTCAATTTGTAACAATCTCCTCATTTTAGGGGATATGTTTCTTTTCCTGTATCTTGCCAATTCAGGGCATATGAATTAATAAAATCAGATTTTCAGTCATGTCTCGTCTCGTACATTTTTATTTTCATTTGCAAAATGTCCGATGTCGTTAAAGATACCAATTGCATAAACACAGATGCTTCTTTTCTAAAGAATATGTGCTTGCAGGAAGTATATTTACTCCCGGGAGTGTCTAGACCCCTATGATGGAATCCGTTAAGGGATACCTCGGGATTACTTGTACGCTTCTATGTCTTTTTCAGGATTGCAGGTATTCAAAACACGGCATGGGGCATGAAAGCTTCTCTCCAGCTGAGTTGCCATACATTATTTATCTCCAGCCGAGTTGCCATCTATTCCTCCTCAGCCAAGCGCAAAAGCCGGGAAACCATCTCCCCATAGAGTTTCAGAAGAGCAATGCCTGAAGATCCCACAACAGAGTGAAGATAGCTTCCGCAGACCCCAGCTGGGTCCCTCATTACCAAAGATAGGCCTATCAGTAACATATATCCCCAAGCAGAGTCCCAATGATCTCATCCCCAGCTGGGATGTCCACTGCAAGCAGATCAGTCAGAAATCTCTTCAGCAACGGGATCCAAATCCCGGATCGGTATCTTTGCATAATCATGGCATTAGCATCATATTCTCCCCACAAAGCGTAGCATTCCGTCTAATACGGAGCATTACGGCAAAAATCAAACATATTGCATAATCATATGCCATGTTATGAATCAAACACTTGTGAATACTGGCAATTCATCAGAGATACAGAAAATTCTCCAAATTTCCCGGCAGAAAGCCAAGGCACCTTCCCTAAAGATACAGATACTTCCTGGCACCCGTCCGTGTCGTACCCCCAGCAGAAAGCCAAAGCATCCCCCTTTGCACTCACAGATACATATACTTATACAGATTCCCTGACACCCGTCCGTGTCACCTCCCCCAGCAGCTGCCTAAACACTTTGTAAAGAATATACCTGTCTATATTACACCTTTCTCTTTTGACACTCGTCCGTGTCACCCTCCTCAGCAGGTTAAACACTCTCCTGTACAACACTCATACTTATTCCACTCATACAGATACTCGTCCGTATCTTGTATATACCACTCAAATTCCCTCAGGATCAACACTCGTCCGTGTTCCTTGTTAACCAGTTGATACTCGTCCGTATCATCATCTATGAACACGTGTCAGTATTTGGTTCTACCCGATACTCGTCCGTATCGCAATCTTAGGGATGCTCGTCCGCATCTTTAATCTATACACAACGTCAAAACACTTATACCTTTTATTTCTTGGACGTAAACACTCGTCCGTGTTTACTATTCTCCAGTAGGTCGCCAGCAAAGCAAAGTTTCTTTTCTATCTGACATTCGTCCTATGTCATGATAAACCTTGAGAGCAGCCGTCCCCTGCTAGGTGATCTTCCTTCACCTCTTAATGATCGTCCTTCATCATGCTCGTCCGATGTCCGTCCCCATCGTCGACCTTTTATCCGACATTCGTCCTATGTCGTGATATTTTTTTAGCAGCCGTCCCCTGCTAGGTGATCGTCCTTCACCTTTTTGATGATTGTCCTTCATCATTTTATCCGATGGCCGTCCCCATCGTTGATCTTGTTATCTGACATTCGTCCTATGTCATGATAAACCTTGAGAGCAGCCGTTCCCTGCTAGGTGATCGTCCTTCACCTCTTGATGATCGTCCTTCATCATGCTCATCCGATGGCCGTCCCCATCGTCGACCTTTTATCCGGCATTCGTCCTATGTCGTGATACTTTCGGAAGCCGTACCCTGCCAGGTGATCGTCCTTCACCTTAGATGACCGTCCCTCGTCTTATCCCTAACAGAGCAGCCGTCCCCAGCTAGGTGATCATCCTTCACCTTTGATGACCGTCCCTCATCATTATTTCATTTATTCTTTAACCCGATGGCCGTCCCCGTTGTGGTCCCTTTTCCTTTTCCTGGTGATCGTCCTTCATCAGTTTAGCCCGATGGCCGTCCCCATCGTTGTTTACATTACTTTATGAACCTGATGGCTGTCCCCATCATAATCCCTTTTATCCCCAGCTTGTCGGTCGTCCCCGTCATTGCTTTTTTCCCGCATTTTCCCCAACATGTTGGCCGTCCCTGTCATTGCTCTTTCCCCAGCAGTCGCCCTCTGCTCGACGGTCGTCCTCCGTCGCCCACACTTTATAATATACTTTACTTTCTTTTACAATCTATATCCCTTTTCTTCTTCATTCTGTGAGTGCAAATTTTGGACTGTCTTTGGTATTCAACCACAAGTTATCTTGTTTGCCTGTTAAGTCATTGCTTACATTATGCACAGCTAACTCATGCTTGAATAGGGGCAGCTGTAAACACCCCAAATTTGCCCTCACCCATTCACACCATGGCTTGTGATCATTTCATATGTATAGACTCAATCATGGCATCCCATATTGTATATTTGATTCACTGCATTGATTCTAAGTCATCTGCATCTAAGGTTTGTGATTTGAGCAATCCAAGAGCCACTTGAGCCACCTCAAAAGTCATCAATCACTTCAAAGGGGTCCATGTATGTTCAAGCATCATATTATATCCTCTCAAAGTCAAGAATATCAAAGAATCACAAGAACTAAGAATGGCATGGAAGCAGAGCCAGGTTTAACTGCCCAGATGACCTAAAATTAGGGTTTTGGTTTCAAGGGCCATAACTCCAATTTTTTTGGTCATTCTTGTTTCTATTGGTCTCTATATGGTATAGGGATCATGCATATCAATTTTCATGAAGGAATTCAATGGGGAAGTCATCTGATCAAGAGTTGACTTTTTGAGCAAGTCAGTGCAAAATCAGGGTATCTGAGGCCCACAATGACCCAACCAAAGGGTTTTCTTCATCATTTTGATTATGTATGATCTTTATTTGATCATAGAAGATGTTGGAAGTTCACAAAATTGGAGAATTTCAAGCCTTTTGCAAAGTTGACTTTTTGGGAAAGTTGACTTATATTGAAAATTGCCATTTTGGGAAACTTTTTCAACCCTTGCTTTTTGATTCAAAAATGCTTCAAATGGAAAAACTTTGGTCATGAAAGTTGTAGAATGGATCATTCCATTTTCAAAAAGTACAAGAACTTGATCTAATTCATTTTGGATCAAAAGTTATGGCTTGTCAAAGTTGGGAAAAATCACATAATTTCAAGTTTTCCACCAAAGAGGCAAAGTTGCAAAATCACTTGCCAAGGCAAATTGTGCTATCAAATGGACTTCTAATCTTCATATAAACATGAACCAAGACCTAAAAGTCAGATTGCATCAAAGGATCACCCATTTTCATGACTTGTGGAACAAGAAATTTCAAAAGGGCCAAGGATGAAGCAAGTTGCAAAAGCTCACTCAAACCCTAATCCACTTGCTTGCTGACTCCACAAATGATCCTAAGGCTCTCCACACTTCTTGCTGCGCAGGACACCCCATTTGTCCTTGGCTAGCTATGAGCCCATACCTCTCTTACACAAAGTTTGACATTTTGGCCAAAGACCCATACCAATCACCATAGGCCACCAACAACTTTCTGACCTATCACCTTTTGATACATGGACCAAAGCCAGCATAACACACCACACACTTCAAGCTAAAACACACTCCAAGCCATAGTTATCAAAATCTCTCCAACTTGCATTTTCATTCGAAACACTCAGCACAGCCTTCAAACACATAAACAAACTTCGCCATTGATCTCAAGAGGTTCCACTGATCACAAACCACCCATCACCATAGCCTGAAACCCTCTAAAACGAAAATACGATTTCTGCCCCTCTTTGAGCAGAACTTCAGCAATCTTTCAAACCAACCATTATAAACTTCAAACAAGCATTGAAATCTTCTCAGAAGGTCCATTGGAGTTGATTGGAAGCAAGAAACTGGCCAGAAAGTCCCTGATTTGAAAGCTTCGATTCAGGTAGCCATGGAAATTCATTTTTCCAGAACTCTCATTTCTTGTTTCTAAAATGATCTATATGCTTCCCTGAGTTCACTGAACCTTTTACTTTTGAAAATGATTAAGTTTTGAGGTTGTATGGCTTGTCTGAAACTTTGCCCGAAAACTGGATTTTTGTTTGTTCTTCATGATTCACGAAAAAGAAATGAATTTTGGGGCTGGATTGTTGTTTAGGAGGTTTAGATGAGTTGATCTGGAGAGTTTGGCATGATTTAGTGAAGATTTGAGAGAGTTTGGGTGAAGGTCTCGCCGGAGAAGACGACCGGAAGTCTTCTCTGGCCACCTGAATTTGTTTAGGGCTAATCAGAGTCATTAATGCAAGTTTGAATGTGAAGCGTAGGATGAGTTGACTAGGGCTGACCCACGCGCATTTGAGTGGACAGGATCTCACATTAAAACCCTAATCATATTTAATTAAATTAATTAATTCAGATTATGTTAATTAGATTAGTTTGAATCTCATCCACTGGATGACGCGCGCAGTCAACTCTCGCGCGTCCAGTTTGAATGCTGGCCCTTGATCCTGCTTACTTCCCATTAAATTCAATTTCATTTTCATTTAAATTCATTTGTTTTGTTCATTTGTTTAAAAATAGTAAAAATCATTGGAAAATTCTGAAAATTTTTATTCAAGCTTTTATTAATTTTCAGAAACCAAAAACATTTTTATTTTTATTTTTTGCATCAAAAATTATTTTTAAATCATTTAAAAGTTTATTTTTAATTAATTAATGAAAATTAATTAATTAAAAATGCTTTTAGGTATTTAAAAATCACAAAAAAATTCATGTAACATTCAAAAACATTTAGAAACATTGTCCAACTCTCAAACCAAATTTCTTTTTTGATCTTGATGTCTTTTGACAATTTTCCATGGAATTAATTTCATTTCAAGGCATTATTTTGATCCAATCTTCAAAAATTCATTTCTGCCTAGCCTTTAAGAGTTGGACCTTGATTCTTCTTGCATTGCATCTTGTATAGCATGTAGTTTAGAGGATTGAATTGGCATGAATTGATCTTGCATTTCTTATTTGTTTGACATTTTTCTTGACAAGGTACCTTAAAACCCTAGCAATCTTAAGAAATTCATAACCCTCATTAGGTTAAGATTTAGAAACCCTCCTTTGGGCAGTGAGTTTGTATAGGTTTAGGGTTCCTTTGAATGCATTTTCAATTTTTTGTCATGATGTTTGCTTCTGGTTTTGATTTTTGTTGTGTATGGATCATAAACCCTAATTTGGGCTTTCATTTGCATCCATCTTCCATTTGCTTGCATACCATGACTTGCCATGACATTTTGTGCATCCATTTGATTAATAATACATCTTAGGACATATTAGAATCATGTTTGATCATTGCATCTTTCATTTTCCATGTTGTATGTCATTTGCATTCCATAACTTTTCATGTATGATCATGGTTTTAAGCATGTTTCTCTTGCATCCATATGTTTGTATGATCATTCCCATGTCTTGCCTCATATGTGCATCATCTCTTAGCATCATTAGCATCATATTCATGCTTCTGGTTTTGGTTTGCATCATCCCATTTCATCTCATTTTGCATTGCATCCCTTTCACTAACTTTTCAGGTGGTAAGTTACTTTGAGAAGTGAATTTGCCTTCACTTCTCACAATCTCTTTTCATTCCTCTTATGCATCATTGCTGCATTTTGTCTTGTGTTTGAGATTGAAGCTTGCTCTTTCTTCTTCATCTTACTTTCTTTCTTCAAGTGACTTGTCTTCTTAAATGAAGCAAGTTACTTTGCTTTTCTTTGCTCCTTTCATCTGCTTCCTGGTGGTTTCTCTGAAGATCTTTCTTGTAAACCTCACAAACCCTAGGAATAACCAAGCATGACAATAATTAGGGTTTTGATTAGTCCCCCATTTAGACTTTACCTTTGTGTCTCATTGAGTCCTCTCTTCTCATCTCATAATCAAGGACTAAATCCTAAAGGCTTTAAGGCTTTGTGATTAAGCTTATGCCTGCATCCTTCTATTAGGATGGAGTGTATAACTTTAATCCTAAGTGTTAAACCCTTAATGTGTTTAAATCCTTTAATCAACTCACATAATAATCATCAAGACATCAAGCTTGTAACTTGGGCCTTGCATTAGGGTTCTAATTCTTCCTTAATTGGTTAAGAAGGACTAACCCTAGTGTTAATGGACAAGTCCCCCTCAAGTTGTCTTACAAATCATAAAAATCACTTCTTCATCATGTCATTAACTAAAATCCACTTAATAAAGGCTTTGTTTTGTCATGAGTTTGATCCCTAATCATGGATTAAGTTGAGGAGTTTTCCTCAGCTTAAACATTCTCATCTATTATCCTTCTATTAGGATGGTGTAATGAGTCTGTTTAATCCCTGACTATGGCTTAATCTCATTACTTAACACTAAACAAAAACAACAAAAACATCTAAATAATCACAAGTAGGTTAATGATCTTAATCCTGCATCAAAGGTGATTAAGTGTGAGAAGCTGACTTCACACTTAAGGTATTATCATTACCCCTAATCAGAGGGAGGATGTGATGAGTTTACTAAACCATTGGTTTAGGCTTAAGCTCATTAACTTATGACAAACTTCAAAAAGCAATAAAAGACTGAAAACCCAGAAACAAGCAATAATCGTCTCCTTCGGGATTCTTTTCTCATCACACTCACTCATAAACGAGAACTCGCTTCTTCCGTCTAATGCAAGACAGTTTGCACCTGAGCCAGACAGGTCATACACTTGAGCATAGACAAGTAAGCAGTTCACAAGTCAATTTGCTTTTCAGTCTCTTTGGGTCGAACTACGGTGTTCTAACTTCCTCATTGCACGAGAGGATACGTAGGCATAACTTCACAGTTATCGAACAAAAGTCTCTGTACATTCCCCCTCTTTCCAACATCATTCTTTAAGCCTCATTATCTTGAGAATTTCATTCTTGTTCTTATACTGACGCTTCACTTATACACTTCACTATTCTTACACTGACACCTGTACATCTTTTTTCCAGCTCTTTTATACACAGATTGCACTGACACTACCCATTTAAAACACAAATATTTTAAGCGTGGATCCCGTCGAGTACGACGGACAATCTGGGTGCTAATACCTTCCCAGGTTGTAACCAACCCCCTTTCTCAGTCTCTCTGGTTCGCAACCGTCTTATCCATATCGTTCTAGGTTTATGCAGCATTACCTTTCCTTCGGGATAAAAATGCCTAGCTGGCGACTCTTTTCTTTTCT
Organism: Lathyrus aphaca; assembly: GCA_963966055.1. Taxonomy (NCBI): domain Eukaryota; kingdom Viridiplantae; phylum Streptophyta; class Magnoliopsida; order Fabales; family Fabaceae; genus Lathyrus; species Lathyrus aphaca. The sequence goes on from OZ014519.1 coordinate 169,867,409, forward strand.
TGTGAGTTCATTCCTGTGTGTTCTCACATCCCTCTTTTCGCCGACCGTTCGCGTCTGTACCCCTTCTGACTTAGCCTCATTTGGTGGGAGCAACACTTGGGAATAGAACCCTAAAGGTACGTTGCAGGTATAGCCTTTAAATGGTAATTTGTGCCATACGCTTACACAAGGTATTAAAAGTTGTAACTTTGCCACAGTAACCAAGATCAAAGCAAAATTGCTTTTGATCCAAGTTTAAAGTTGAATTTTTTATTAAAAGACTGTTTGACAATCTTCTAAAATCTTACTTATACAGAGATATTAAAAATGCAAGTCGAAGAATAATAATTGGCTTGAAACATGAAGTAAAAAGGCCAAAATGGCGCCCAATTTTTTATTACATGAAAGGCCTTATTAAGGCCAAGAAAATAATACTTAGAGAAAACAAGAGGTCTGAATATTACAACAAAAGCCATTAGAATCAGAAGGGGAGTATTTCTTGCAGTTAAATGAAGTTGACCTTTTGAGTTTGGACGCTATTTTCACATAGAGCCTTATCAAGCTTGGTTGTTGCAAGCAATTTGGTGTTCAACAACATCAATATGGTCTATGGCGTGCTTTATCTCCTTCTCCAATTCAGAGTTGTCAGACTTGCTCAACTCAAGATTATGTTGTTCAGCTTCTGAGAATTTTCTTTGGAGATCTGCAATCTCTTTCTTCCATAAGTCGATGGTTAGTGTGTTGGCAGTTTTCTCTCGTTCCTCTTTGGTCTTGATAAACTCTAAGCTCTCGACATGAGTCTTAGCTTCCTGCGCTCGATCCCAGGCTAAACTCCTTTCTGAGCTAATTGTCTCAATGATGTCTTGGATTTTTGGAAGAGACCTATAATCCCCATACATTTGGTTTACTAGAGCAGTCAGCTCCATAAGGAAGTTGGAAACATGAGGATCAAGGGTCGAAAGATCTAGTTTTGGATGCTATCCTTTAGGAAGAGATGGGTAGTGGGATCTGCACTCAAGACATTATGAATGTCCCTTTTGAAGAATGTGTCATTGATTTTCTTAAGGATAGGACCAGTGAAGTCATATAAGGGTGAATTCTCGGGAGTTATCGAAGTACTACTCCCAAAAGAGCCATATCTCTTCCCAAGTTTCATTCTAGCACACTCCAGAGGATTCGACCACCTTAGAGCCACCAAGGGATCCTTAGTTGAGATTTCTCCTAGGATTGAAGTTTGAAGAGATGAATTGTATGGAGGATCTTTCTCATCCACAAGCAAAGTTTGTTGAGTTTTCTCAGTCTCTTTTTCGTTGTTAACTTCGTCCTTGTCCTGGTCATCCTCTTCTTCATCGTCTTCTTCTTCTTCTTCTTGATCATCCATAGGATTGTCTTGAAGATCAATTTGGGGCTCTCTTATAGTCTCTGTATCTTTATTTTTATTGGAGGGATCAGGGTATTTGATTCCCTCAGGTTCTTCATTTTCTTTTTCCTCAGCCATGGCATCATCTATCTCCCTAGAAATTTCTCTTGAATGGTCAATAACTTATTTGCTAATGACATTGTCACCCTCATGATCAGAATCGTCAATGTCGGATTGTTGAGTGATAGTTTTAGCAGGAGAATTTTTATTTTCTTCGACTATTGGGAGAGGAAGAGCTATTTTAGTAACAGGTTGGTTAATCTGACTTAAAGAGCTGTACCCAGAGCCAATATCAGAAGTTGGATGATAAGTTGGCTCACCTTGGCTATTCAGAAGGGTCATAAGTGTAATAGTAGTAGTTGATGGTGGTTGAGAACCACCTACCTCAGCCTGTGATAAAAAAAGTTTAGGTCGGAGTTGGAAAAAAGGATTGAAAGATGTTAGGCGAAAAGTCTAAATACCTCAGTCTCTTCAGCGTCTAGGCTTGAGTTAGCACTTTCAGGGTGGCCACTATAGGAGGTGGAGGTTGAGATTTGACGCCACCTGTAGTAGGTACCTTCTCAACAACTTTGGCTACCTTTGAGGAAGGCTGGCCAGACGTGCTTGGGGACTTCGCTGGTTTCCTTTTTCGTTTGAGGACATTTTCCTTAGGATATTGATCGCCATCTGAGTTGATGACGACAGTCGAAGCCTTCTTACCCTTCTTTTGGGGTGTTGGAGGTTTTTGGTTGTCTGAAAGGAAAGGAAAATATTAGAAGGAAATCAAGTAAAAGATGCATAAGTAAGGTATGTGAAGTACATTGGTGCCTTTGTTGTTCTTCTAAGATTTTATCACCACACCTTTGGTGGTGTTGGCTTTCCCGGGGACAGCTGGTAATGACAAAGACAATTGTAATGAGGTAATAATTGGCCAGTCAGTAGGAAGTATAAATGAAGGCCTCAAACCTTCATATATTTTAGATTCGACATGAACGTCTTCGATCCTTATATGAAGGTGTCCTTTTAAATTGTCCAGTGTATGCTTAGTCGCAACCACCTTTTTGGCTTTCGGCTGAGACTGTTTTCGAAGGATTTTTCTTGAATCCCCAACAGACAAACCAATCTGGAAATGGAGGGTAAAATGCCACTCCAAAATCAGAAGTTGACAATCGAGGAAATGTTGGAGGAAAGAGTTTGAAATCCATCTCACAATGCTTCTCAGGAGGAACGTTTGAAGGGATTTTTAACTGATCCATTTTTTGTAAACATTTCTCCTTCAAAGTGATAGTAGCATCATGAACAGTTTGACTAATATCATCTGGTAGATATACAGTTTCAAAGTACTTCTGAAAGACTTGTATTTCTTTGATGTGAGTAGACTTACTCTTCTTGACCTTGTCCCGCACATCAATAAAAGCATGGTTAAGCAAGGAGGAGAATTCAGCAGAAGTGAGAAAATGGTCAATGTAGTATTTACGCCACCAATCATTAAATGGGTGGGTGCACAAGAAAGTATGTTGAAAAAACACTAGATACAAAATTGCTCTATTAGCATTCCATCTATTGAAATGAATGGTAGCACTGTGTTCGTAGAAGAGATGGGTGTGGAAGACTATGTGGCCTTTCTTGTCATAAAGACATTGGGGGAAGTTTTGACCTAGTCCAAACTGTTAAGAGACCCGATTTGGTTGGTTAGGAATTAGGGTTGTATCCCCTCTCCCAGCATTCAGCTTATGAACAATAAATCTGGGGATCAGAAAAGCCTCCCAGATTGAAATGGAGTCCAGGTGAAGTCTCCTTGAGGGAGAGTTTGGAAATGACCTGGTAAACCATTTATGACCATGCTTCCTCTCAACAATGGGAGCCATTTGTGGTGTAAACTCATACTGATGTGCAAATATCTTGATGTAACTAGATAAGGCCCCTTTTAGGGTTTCTCCTTCATCATTTGGTGTGAGTTTAGCTAGTCGAACACCTTTGGTGCTACTACGTCTTATTTCTTCAGAGCCTTCATCAACTTTTCATTTTCTAGGAAGGATAGTTTCAAAAGTGGCATTCAACCAAAGTTGAAGAAGCTAAAGAGGACCATTCAGGCTCATATCACTAGAGGATGTTGTTGGATCCCTAAGTTGAGACACCCCCTCACTAATGGATTCATAGAGGCTGGCCAAAATAATCTCACTTAGGCAAACTCCTCTATTATAATGGATCTGGTTTTCCAGAGTCAAGTACTTCTTTGCCACCTCAAGATATTTGATGCAGAAGACGTACCTCGACAACTAGAGGTTAAGAAAAGAAATGTGCTCCTTGTTAAAAACCTTTACGTCGTTTTGCTTGAAATGGTGTTTGATAAAATAAGTGTATGTCAACTTAGAGTCATTTAAGCCAATGGTATCTTCAACATTAATGGAGGGTTCATAAGTTAAACCATCAGGTCGAAGCCCTGTGATAGCGGCTACATCAAAAAGTGTGGGAGTAATCATCCCACAAGGAAGATGGAAGGTATAATGTGTGTTATCCCAGAAATAAAGGGAAGCAACTAGGAAGTTCAAGCAGTAGGGGATGTTGATCTTCGACAGCATGAGAAAATCATAGATCCCTATTGTTTTCAAATGGCCAGCCTTGACCTTTTCCATCTTGGCCATCTAGAGATCAAAATCATTAAACTGGCTAATAGCCCTAACTAGTCTGGTACCGTCATTGAGGTACTTTAAATCCATTTGGGTGGAAGGAGCTTGGTTGGGTGAAGATTCATCTGCCTTAGGGGTATTTTTGTGCCCTAAAGGGTGGGACTTGAGATAATAAGGAAAGAACTCACTAAGCTTCTCATCAGTGTGTTCAACTTTGGCTAAAGGGTAAGAAAGAGCATAAACACATTCATTAACAATGAAATGAACCATTACCTGAGAGTTATACAGGATCCTTAGTTCAACAAGATTAGGTTCTGGTACTAAATGACGGTTCTTGACCGTCTTGGGTTCAGAGAGATTGGTGAACGGAGAAAGAGTTTGTTTAAAAGCAAAGGCCTTTCCTTTTTTATTCTTCTTTTCTGAAGCGGTAGCCTGAAAAGATGTCATTGTTGAAGATGAAGAATTGATGTTTATAGGGTTTCTGAAGAAGAAAGGGGAAGACTTTGTGAGTAAGAAGAATAAAAGGTTTGCAAGAGAGTAGAAAAGATTGTTTGATTGCTGATGAGGTTATTTATAGGCGTGGGAGTGAGAAGTTGTGGAGTCTATCCATTAATGCAAATATATAATGGTGGGACGCGTGGCACGTTGGATTGGACATGTTGGAAGTAGCATTTTCCATAAGACGTCCTTGCGCTTTGTTTCAAGAAAAAGGTCATGATGGGAAGACATCAAAATATGGTTGATGGGGCGTTTGGCAATTTGTCATTATGTTGTGACGTCATACGCATGGCTGAAGAATCAGAACAGTTGTTCAGATCATGGTTTAGGTTGTTATAACCCTACTTTCGTCTGACCAAAAGTTTGGCGTTGAAATGTTAATATCAAAAAAATCTTTTCATCAAAATGGTCGAAAAGAACATTTTTAGGGGGTAATTTGTTATCTCCCAAATTTCAACGGTAACATAGTTGGGATATTCGGCTTAGTAAAGAGTTTTTTTAGTTATAAGCTAAATCTGAGGTTTTTCGACCTTACTCAATGAAGGGTGTAGGTCGAAGGAATCCTCGCCTACAATTATGTACTTAGAGGAATTCTGAGTTTGGAGTGTTTTCTAAGTATTGATGGAGTTCGACCATGCATGGTTTGACTAGGAATGGTAGTTACTCATATTGTGTGCTCTCAAGCTTTGTAGGGAAAATGTGTAACTTTCAATTCAAAAACAAGGACAAGTGGTGCAAGATGAAGTTTATTCAAACATGCAGCGTGATAAGTGTCACAATCTTGGAATGAAACCATTGAAAGAGGTTACATTGTATTTCTATAAATAACTTAGTCTAGTGTTAGAATAAGGGTGTGTGAAAATCATATTGTACAAGTTACTTCTTATCCACTCAAAGTACTCGTGTGTAGAGAAACAAGTGAAGTGAGAATGTACGCGATATAAACACCACTATTTTTTATCTTTAATGTCAATTATTCTTTAAATCATTTACCTTTTAAAGTATTTTATGCTAAAAGAACTTTACATTGTTCCTTCATTTACCCTTAAAGCAATTTACTGCCTTTTCTCTATATTTCCAGCCCTATTTAACATTCTTGCCTTGCATTTATCATTTCATTTACTTTTAAAGTTTTCTCTTTTATCTTATTTTCTTGTTCTTTACCACTTTCTGAGTCCTATCGAAGGATTCATGTTATTTTTCCAAAAACATCATAATCAACAAAATATTAGCACATGTCCTAGGATCAATATGGTCGATCTTGTGAGCAACTAAGGGTGTTTTAGTATCCTTAGAGGACCAGCAGTTGTTTACCAATTTTGGGGGTAAACAGGTATATACCATATTACTCCATTTTCAGTATACCATATTGCTCCATTTTCAGTATAAATGGTATATACTGACCATCAAGGTGATAACAAAATTATATATTTATATTCATCTAGCTTTAGTGTTGTTAATATTTTACCCAAATACCCATGTTTTTCAAGAAAATCCCCAAAATACCTTAGTTCTTAGAAATATTCCCAAAGTACCCCAGTTTTAAGAAAAATGAAGAGTAGTCTCCAGATGAATTGGTGACTTCTTATTGTGCTTAAGAGGTGTATCCAATTGGATTGGAGACACCATATGCAGTCTCCAATCTAATTGGCGACTATGTGTAAAAATAGGGAAGGATCGCCAATTCAATTGGAGACAATATGTATTTACAAAATTTATTTAAAAAATAAAAAAACTTTAATAATAGATGAAAAATAAAATGATATTAATAATTAATTAAAATTACAAGTACATAATTCAATGATCACGGCCGGGTTGGGCATACCTCCCGCCGGTTCCATATCCCCAAGGTACCCTCACTCGCTGCCCTCGTTGTTGATTCACTCCTGGTGTTTGTGGAGTTTAGTTCTCCGGAACATCGATAGACTTCCTTAGTAATTCTTGCATCACTACGAAATCTTGTGTATTGAAAGACGACATGTCGTAACTGAGGTCGTGACCCATGCCAGAGTAGTTTGGATGTGATGATGTGATAATATATTTCCCATTGCCTTTGCTCTAGTTGAAGGTAAGATTGCTTCTTCTTGGAGTTTCTTCCTTAATAATATGATAATTCACGTTGCTCCACAAGTCAATCTCTGTTTGATTTTAGATAGGCATGTTGCTATTAAGAGTGCTTACAATAACTAAGATAACGGTTGTCATAATCTTCCATCTACCCATGTCTATTGAATTAGGAAAATCACACAAAACATCATGCATGCAATCAAAGACAGGAACCTTCGCATAAAACTTGTGAATGCAAGGTATGCTTTAAATCAACCATCATTTCAATACTATCGTGACGAAATTAGATTGTTAAATGCAGATGCAGGAAGGTGGTTGGAAAACATTCCAGTCGACAAATGGACAAGGGCATTTGATGGTGGAAGTCGTTGGGGCCACATGACAACAAATCTTGTGGAATGCATGAATGACGTCTTTAAAGGAATTAGAAACCTACCTATAACAACAGTGGTAAGATCAACCTATTTTAGGTTGGCATCTCAATTTGCATCAAGAGGAAAAAAATGGAATGCATTGTTAATGTCTGGTCAAGTTTACAGTCAATACATAATGAAAGTTATGAAAGATGAAACTATCAAGGCTAGCACATATTCAGTCACAAACTTTGACCTTCATGGGAGAAAGTTCAATGTTAAAGAAACAATTTATCACAATGAAGGAAGACCATTTTTATAACATGCTGTCAGACTAGACATATGTTGGTGTGATTGTGGCAAGTACCAAGCCTTCTGGGTACCTCACTCCCATGTAACTGCGGCAAACACGCATGCTCGTCAGGACTTGTACAACTATCTATCTGATGTTTACAAGACTGTTAACGTGATGAATGTCTACAACAAAAGCTTTGCAATGTTACCAATGGAGGAATACTGGCCTCCATATCAAGGAACATAGTTTGGCACAACGATCAGGTGCGGAGAAATAAAAAAGGTCGTCCAAGCATCACGCGTATAAGAATAAAGATGGATACGGTTGATAAAATGATAAGATTGTGTAGTATATGTCGTCAGCCTGGACACAACAAGAAGATATTTCCAAATGTCGGATCCACCTCTGCATAATAAGAACTTGTTGTAACCTTATATTTTAATATATTAAGAACTTTTTGTTACAACAATGTTAACAACAAACATCACAATAACTTAAATAAACTTAATCTAACCAACACATAGAACAATTAAACACAATATTTCTAACTAATTATAACAATCAACTTGATTTCATTAGGTCCAAACATCATTTTCCTAACTTCCGCGTCAGTCTTAACTCGCATTCACCCACGCATCCTATCATATCTCTCAATACTGCGAATTTTTCCAGCTTCACCAATTTCTTCCTCTAACCACTAATTCAACTCCCTTTGCAGTTGATTGGGACTTTGGATATTCCAGAACAACATATCGATCATATGCTTCTCTCTTGAAAAAATCACTTTCCCATAGCGACGCGTATACATGATATCAATATTACTTGTATATCAGGAGAGATGAGAGAAGAGTTGTAAAAATAATTGAGCACACCACCGCTATTTATAGCAAAGCTTCAATTAGAACCATGTCTCCATATCAATTGACGACCCTTCCCTATTTTTACACATAGTCGCCAATTGGATTGGAGACTGCATATGGTGTCTTTAGTCCAATTGACGACTCCTCTTTAAGTTTGTACATGGTAGTCATTTTAATTAGAGACTCCTTTTAAAATTGTCCAAAAGTGAGGTAAATAGGGAATTAAATTGAAAAGTGGGTTATTTGGGAATATTTTTTGAAAAACATTTCAGTAAAAAAATCTAGTGTTGTTGGGTGATAAATTCAATGTTCAATTCCTCACCTACCTAGTTTAACTATACTGATATAATTATAATAAGGTGCCTACTTCCTTACCCAACAATAAATAAAGGGTAACTTTACCCATCTTAATTGTCATACATGTATTGGTTAAGAGATTTGTCACTTATCTTAAAATAAAAAGTTATAATTTTCAATTATAGCAATAAACTTTTGATAATTACCGTTCATTCTATTTTAATGCATTGATTATGCAAATTTCATATGGATAACTTAAATGAGTAGTCAAATGTGCAAAAAATTTCTGCATCTTTGAAAACAAACATTTTCATAGTAAAACATTACTTTTAATATTTCTGGTTTATTATCATTTCCATCTATAAGAACTTTAATTCAAAATTTATGAAAGTGGATATTAATTTATTTTGTTTTTATTTTTATCAATGATGAATCTTCATACATTTTTTATCCGTTGAATTTATATACATCAGCTGTGTGAGTTTATCATCTAATAAAAGTATTTTTATATTTCAATTAAACAATATTAATCTAAAACGTTAATATTAATTTAGTTATTAGTTTAAATTAATTTAGTTAAAACTTAATACTACTAATTTGATTTTTTATTACATTAGTCACAGTAAATTTAGTTTTAAAAATTTTAGTATTACGTTATTTACAGTAAATTTAGTTGATACTAATTTAATTACATTAGTTAATAGTACTAATTTAAGAAAGAAAAAGAAGAAGACACGATTTTACTAATTTAGTTATGTTAATTGATATAATATATTTTAGTATGAATATATTAATTAAAATCTAAATATTGTATCCAATCTTGATCATTCTCAACCGACTATATCCAATCTTGAACTCATCCCGATTAAAAGTGATCGTAACAATGATTAGAATCTTCAACGGCTGATGTTGCTGACGTAGATCTTCAAGTCTTTGTTCGGTCGTCGAGGAGAATAGGGGGTGTACTTGCAAGATACTCCGATGCTAAAGTAAGAATGACAGAAGAGTATGCAAGTACAAGTAAAAGTGTTTAGGGAGTGAATATTCGATACCTGACCCTCTCAAGTGAGAGGGTTTATATAGATAGTCCCCAATGTGTGACTAACGATTCCTATTTTGGATCTGGATCGTAGATCCCCGAAAATAGGTAACTGCCAAAAACTAGCCGTTGGACGAGGACCTTTGGTCTAGAAAGGGATACGTCGAACACATAAATATCTGAGCAGGAGCTGTCTTTGGTCAAATATGGGTGATTTCTGCTGGTGTCGAGCAGAGGTCTGGGATGAGCACAGAGAACCGACCACAGGAAGATGTGGTCGACAGGTTCAGACCGTTTAAGGAGAAAGGCGTCAAGCGTAGCGGGTGTCTCGATTCCCACAGCTCTACTGAAGTCGCTATGGGGAAAGATTCCTCACTCAAGAAGGTATTTCTTCATATCGTCTGTGGTTGAGACATGGACGACTTTTTTGTTGAACCTCTCAATGAGGCACGCAAGGGTTCCTCGTTGCCTTGGATGATTGCTTCCAATGAGGCTTCAGTTTTTGGGTGACGTCGTGAAGCAGTGAAGTGTCGGGAGAATGTTCTCCCGAGCTGTCTTTATGAAGTGATGGATTCGTGAGGAAGGCTCTTGTACCAGGCCATAGCTCATTTCCTTAGCATCGTATGGAAAAGACGACACTTAATTCCCCCTCTGACGCCTTTGTAATCAAGAAGAGCGTCGATGTTCTCAATATTCTCGTCTAAGTCCGTTGTCCTATTTGAGCAGGAGCTTTCTTTGGCCGAATCTGGGTGACTTCTGCTGGTGTCGAGCAGAAGTCTGGGATGAGCCCAGAGAACCGATCGCGGGCAGATGTGGTCAACTGTTACGTTTAAGAAGCATGGACCTAGTGGGTCCCTTTGGCGTTTGGGCTATCGGGTTGTCCCATCAACAGTAAAGGATTGGGTCATGCCTAGTCATTGGGTCAATCCATAACAAAAAACTATGTCGATTCGACATTAACCTTTTGTAAAATCTCACCTTGGTTCGAGAGTTCGACCGGTGTGAAAGCTAGTTGGTTTGAGATTAACTTATGTAAAATCTCATATCGGTTTAGAGGTCAACATGTGTAAGACCCCGACTCGGTTCAGATGATAGCCAACTTAAAGCTTCATCTCGATTTAGAGAATATTACTCAAATTATACCTGATATAAAATAATCATAAATTTCAATGTTATTAATAATAATTTTTTCTTATTTATTTAAAAAACTAGAGTCACTCTCAATTTAACTTAATTGAATATTTGAATATATATGAATATAAAATTAACTTATGATCTATAATTAATTTAAAATTCTAATCCATTTGAATCTTGAATCTACTTTTAATTTGATTCAATTTTTAATAAAAATAATTAATACATAACATAATTTTAACATATAATTAATTAAATAATATGAACTTATTTTTAAATACAATAAACAGATTAATAATTTATTACACATTCTCTCTTTTCTTCGAAAGATAATATATTTCCTCTTTAATGTGGTAATTCCTATTGTATTAAATAATATATTAAAAATTTAAAAATAATATATTGAAATTTTTAATCTAATTTCTTACATTTTTTATTTCTTTTCTTCAAAAGTATATGGTCCCTTAAATTTATGAACTGTAAATTAACTGTTAAATTGATTGTCAATCATTTTTGTATATATTTTGCTAAAGATTTTCGTTCATATTTAACTTATCATCTGAATTTATTTATTTACTTATATATATATATATATATATATATATATATATATATATATATATATATATATATATATATATATATATATATATATATATATATATATAAAATTTTAATTTTTGTTTATATATTCAACAATATCAAAAAAAACTTTGTAAGTTTGTTATAAAATGAAAAAATCTGACTTTTGAAAGTATGAAGTTGATGAACAAAAGCATAAATAAAATGATAGTAAATGTAAAAAATGATCATATGATTTGCTAACAATGAAAATGAAAAGAGAAATTAAATTTTGTAAAATAAAATGAAAAGGCAAACAACTAATTGAATTGGAAATGATAATTTGCATTTAATTACGGGTTCATTTGCCTAATTATTTCATTTAAACTTAACTCAATTTATTATTATAATTAACAGGATTAATGATTATTTAAAAAATATAAAAAAAAATCTATTTATTTTTATAATCAATATGACTAATTCATAGATAATTCATGTGCTATAACAATAAGTAATGATAAAATAAGATGAATAGGGAGTTTTCAATTTTTGTACATTCTTAAATCTTAAATAGAAAATTAGCAAATACCTTCAAATAGGTAATGATATTGATCGTACCTGGAGATCAGGATCCGATATGGCTGGCGTCGAGCGTTGTTGAAGGATGGTTGATGAGGAGAGAAGGGGGTATACCTGCAAGGCACTTCGATGCTAAAGTAAGAGACTGAGCAAAGAGCGTACAAGTACGAGAATAAGGGTGAGAGAATTGAATACCTAACCCTCTCTTATGAGAGGGTTTATATACTGTCCTTGGTGGATGGCTATTGGTTCAAACCGTTAGGCGCGGATCGTGGACTCCGTATGAATAGGTAACAGTCAAAATTAGTTGTTAGGGGATTTTATTCCGGTCGACATAGCCTTGGTCGATACATACCATTTTCCCGAGCGTGGTGCTCGGCGAAGAGCGTATTGGGCCGCTAACTTGTCTGGCTCAACTCTGAAAGTTGGGCCTGCCCGGAACAGGAGCCCCCTAAGTCGTTGCTTCCGGGGAGGAGCGATGACTTAGTGATGGTCTTCTGCACAAGGTGCACGCAATATATCTGGTGATTTTTGTGTGTTGACCGGAGAATGATCGTTTGATGACGTACGGCAGACGGGCAATTATTCGGTCGTTCGACGAAGGAGGGAGATGAAACGAAAAGTTGGCGTGTTTGAGAATTCGCACCTATTTAATGTTCTGACGGCTAGCCTAGGGGCTAAAGTGTAGGTAATCATTGCCTAGGGATAGGGGTCACGCGTCTCTACATGTGCTCCTTTCCCTATAAATAGGAACCCATAGTATTTTGTACGCTTTTTCGCTTCATCTTCCCTTCTGCTCTATTGCTCGTGTCTCAGATGATAGTTCTCAGTCGTCGACCACCGTATCTACCTACCGACCACCGCACTTTCAAATCAAACTCTTCTTCAATGGCCTCTCAAGCTCAAGGTATGGCTCGTTTCGTGTTTCTTTTAGCCATTTGTTCGATAATTTAGTAATGCATGCGGTTTGGGATAGATTTTCCGGTAGTTTAGACTAGAATAAGTAGATTATATGCCTTCTCTTATCGTTGCTCGTCGATAGCAAACCCTAATTTGTGGTCGACGACGGTCCTGGTCGACTTGATTTGGGACCTGATAAGCAGCTAGGACTTGAGTATATTTTTGTTGTCGTCGGGCACTGGCCATCGCCTTGAGTCGATGGTTAACCGAGGGTTTTGGCCTGGGATCTTATTCCTGGGTCGGCACGCGCCCTTTCACTTGTCGAGCGGTGGAAGGGTGGATTTGATATTCTAATCGAATTCACCGACGCCTTCCCTCTGCTTTTCAGGTGAAACTACGCTCATCGACCCGTACGAGATTCCCTCGGAGGAGACTTCCTCGGAAGATTCTGGTTCTTCGGTGTCAGTTCCTTCTGACTCTGGAAGCTCGTCGGATGACTCTGAAGCAACTATCGCGGAGGATGAGGCCCCTGATTCTGGAGAAGCAGCTGGTATTCCTCAGGGCGAGGACAAATTAATCGCGCCCGAGGAATGGGTAGTGGAGGACTTGCTTGACAAGGTTTCTTCTTTTTCTCGACCTCGTGCAGAGCCCTTACCCATCGTTGGTGACCCTAAGGATTGGGTCGTCACCTGCCCGGGGGACGATGACCGGATATTCTCAGACTATGGCGGTCAAAAGTTCTCAATGTATGAGTACGCGACCTCGACCTTAGGGATAACATTGCCTTTTAGCGATCTGGTTTGCGCCATGCTCGGGCATCTGGGTGTAGCACCATCTCAGCTGCACCCCAACTCTTATGCGTTCATGAAGGCATTCAAGGTGACGTGCGCTTATCTGGGTGTAGGGGCCACGCTCCCTCTGTTCTTCAGATTGTTCTCGCTGCAGCGCCAGGTAGGACGGGGGACCGACCGAAAGGGTTTCATCTCCTTCAAGCAACGGACCAAAATATTCAAGGCTCACTCAGAATATATACGGGCTTTCAAGACCGACTATTTCCTGGTAAAGCCAGTGATCAAAGAAGCCGTGAGAGCGTTGATTTTTATGGGAGTAGATACTGATGAAAATGACGAGCCCGAACTGGACGACTAAGGGAAGACGATTCCCAAGAGGGTCTGGATGTTCCCCTTCTCGTGGGATTACTCATAATATGGGCGTCGAGTGAGCGACTTCGTCCAAGTTGGGGACTTCCTGAACGAGGACGACGCAACCAGCTTCGAGGAGTTTCAGAAGCTGGTGGCTTCTTTTACTCCGACCCCTCTGCTGGACGGGGAAGATAAGATAATGTTGGACCTGGACGAGGGAGAGGCTGTGGAGCGTCCTTTGATAGACATCTCAGACCTCCTTGCGTGTAATACCAGGCAAGAAGTGTCTGAATTCTTTGGTATTTCCTTTTATTTTTGTCTATTATTCTGTTTTGATAATCTTGACGCCCGTGACTAATTTGGTCTCTTTTCTTTGCAGGCTCCATGGTGAATCCCCTAGACAAAATCCAGGAACGATTACGCCACAACCACAAAAATAGGTCGAGGATTATTCAAACCAAGTTGACTGAAACGAGCGGCTCGGGGTCGGGCCCCCTAGTCCAAGGATCTCCAGGTGCGTCCATTGGCTCGCACTTAAAGAAGCATAAATCTGCAGCGACTGTCGATTTGACGGCCAACGCCCCCTCCAAACAGAAGTATGTGATTCCGCCATGTTTTGTGAAGTGTAATTTCTTTGAAGGGGAAAGCATGGAGGTTGATCGGGCGGACTCCTTGTATGTCGAGGGAATGGACCGCCTTGCTCGGCGCTTGTCTTTAGCACAGGACGTAAGCGCGGTTATGCAGGTGTTATCTATGGCTTGGCTGACGGCCGAAGGAAATCTCGGGCAGGAGAGGGAGGTGACAAGGTTGAAAGAGCTCCTGGTCGCCACTGAAGAAAAACTGACCAAGGCTTCTGAGGATGCTGTTGCTTCTGCCAAGGAGTTGACTGAGCAGGCGAACATTATTGCCAAGCTGGAGGTCGACAAAAGGAGGGTTTTGGACCAGAACAAAAAGATGAAAGAAGCTTTTATCCCGAAGGATGATGAGGATGATGACACCAAGGATTTGGTGACCAGGGCTCATTTTCTCGCTCAGATCGACTAGGATATGGAAGATCTGAACTCGACGACTGAGCTCAGTTTCCAAAATGTTGTAGACTAGATAAAAGCCCTCCATCCTGAACTGGTCTTGGATACCGGCCGCATCAGCTATTTTTACAAAGTTAAAAACGGTCAGATAATGGTCCCTGCGGATTTGGTCGTGGAAGATTCTCAGCCTGTGGGTGTTGCTCAGTCAGAAAAACCTGAGGTGCAGCGTCCCCAAAGCGAAGGTCAATATAGTGCCCAAGAGGGGGAGGGTAACTAGTCTGGCCTGCATTCCATAACTTGTAATTTATTATGCTTTTATTTTGCTCAGGGACGTGGTCCTCTTTAAATGTAATATTGAACAAGTCGGCCCTTCGGGGTTGCAGCTTTTTGATTAAATGCGTCTGACCTTGGTGGTCGTTTGTTACTTTATAATCTTTTTACTTACATGTATACGTAACTGTGTGTCCGTCGGAGGACTCCCTTTTTATGTTTCCATAAATCTGTTAAGTGTTTGATGCTCGCGTGATTGTTACGAGGGTCGGATGTAATTGGGAAAATACGGGGTATGTGTTTGTAATCCGTCGGTTTGGGGGACCGGTCAGATGTTGGAGGCTGGCTCCTGATCGGTGCCCGGGTCAAGATAATGGCTTGGGCTCCGAGGCTTGAACGTCCCATCGCGAGCTGGGGTTCTGCCTGGTCGTGGTACATAGGCGACGTCGGACTCGGTTGAGTATCCGCCCGTGCAACAGTCATCTTCTTCTTCTTCCTGAAGAAGATCCCGATAATCATATTATTTGACTTGTTGTGCTTGTACCTAGGAACGCATGTTTAGTCAGACATGTTGCTCCTCGCTTGGTAGCCGAGAAAGGTGACTTTGTCATTAACTATAATATTTTTTGAGTTTCTCGACATTCCATGGCCGAGCGAGCTCTTCACCGTGAAGATTTTCTAAGTAGTAGGCCCCATTTTCGGTCTTTGCCCGGACACGATATGTGCCCTCCCAGTTTGGCGTCAGTTTTCCTTCATGGGAATCTCTGTGATTCCTTCTTAGAACAAGACTGCCCACCTCGAATGTTCGTCTTATAGCCTTAGAGTCATGTCGAGCTGCTATTTTTTGTTTAAGAGTGGCTTCTCGAAGAGCAGCTTCTGATCAGATTTCTTTGACCAAATCAAGCTCTTCTCTTAGCGCTTCGGAGTTGGTGTCCTGGTCCATTGGAGACTCTGTTCGTCTGGACCGGACGTGCATTTCTATGGGAATAACTACTTCGGTCCCATATGCCAATCGGAATGGAGATTCACCGGTCGTTGAGTGCGGAGTGGTCCTGTATGCCCAAAGCACGCTGTGTAGTTCCTCAACCCAGTGTTTCTTGTGCTTGTCAAGTCTTCACTTTAGACCTCTCAGGATTACCCTATTAGTGACTCCCGCTTGTCCGTTGGTTTGGGGATGCTCAACCGAAGCAAAGTGTTGTTTTGTCCCCACCGAAGCTACAAATTCTTGGAAATGTCTATCGGTGAACTGGGTCCCGTTATCTGTTACACTGGCGAGCGGCACTCTGAACCGAGCGAGGATGCTCCTCTTAAAGAAGCGTAGTATGTTGAGTGCATTAATCTTGGCCAAGGCCTCCGCCTCTATCCATTTGGTAAAATAATCGACGCCCACAATGAGATACTTATTTTGGCTGGATCCAACGATGAATGGCCCTAAAATGTCCATCCCCCACCACGCGAATGGCCATGGGGAAGATAGCGATTTTAGCTTGGTAGGGGGCGCCATGTGCACTTCCCTATGTTGTTGGCATTTGTCGCATCTTTTTACGTACTCTTTCGCGTCGTTCTGGAGTGTCGGCCAATAATATCCTGCCCGGAAGATCTTTCGGGCTAGTGATCGTCCGCCCGGATGATGTGCGTTGATTCTTTCATGGACTTCCCTTAGTACGTGTAGGATGTTCTCTTCCTCGACGCACCTGAGGAGTGGTGTGGAGAAGCATCGACGATACATACGCCCACTGACCAAAGTATACGAGCATGATCTTCGACGTACGGTACTGGCCACTTTCAGGTCTGTTGGTAACTCATCCTTGGTCAAGTAGTTAAACACTGGGGTCATCCAGCAGTTGGCGTCGCCCACGAGGTTAACGTCTATGTGGGTTGAAGATTGTCTGATGCTTGGTCGGGGGAGCACTTCTTGTATGACAGACTTGTTGCTTCCTTTTCCTTTGGTACTTGCCAGCTTGGAAAGGACATCAGCTCGGGTGTTATTTTCTCACGGGACGTGTCTGACCTCTATGTTCGTAAATCATTTCAGCTTGTCCCTAACAAGGGCCAAATATTCAGCCATATTGTCGTTTTTGGCCTGGAAATTTCCTCGGACTTGGTTGGCGACCAACTGGGTATCCGTGCATATTACGATTTCTTTTGCCTCCAGGTCGCTCGCGAGTCGCAGACCGGCCAGGAAGGCCTCATACTCCGCCTGGTTGTTAGATGTGGGGAAAGACAAAGTCAAAGATACTTCGATGATGTTTCCTTCCTTGTTTTCCAGAATTATCCCTGCTCCACTACCCGTCGAGCTGGATGCTCCGTCTATGAAGATGGTCCATTTGGACGAAGATTTCGACTCTTGCTCGGTGAAAATGAGTTCTGCCACAAAGTCGTCCAATGCTTGAGCCTTGAAAGCTTGTCTCCCTTCAAACCTGATGTCGAACTCAGACAATTCCAACGACCATTTTAGCATTCGCCCGACCATGTCTGGCCTTCCGAGAAATTGCTTTATGGGTTGGTCTGTTCTTACGACAATGATGTGGGCTAAGAAATAATGTCGCGGTCTTTTAGCTGCAAAAAGGCGGGCCAACGCCACCTTTTCTATCTAGAGGTATCGAAGCTCAGGGCCGTGCAGCGCCTTGCTCGTAAAGTAAATAGGTTTCTGCCCCTCGGGCAGTTCGCGAACGAGGGTTACGCTCACGACCTCGTTTGCCACAGCGAGATAGAGGTAGAATGTCTCCCCTTTGTTGGGTCTAGATAGGATTAGGGGCTCAGACAATGCTTTTTTCAAATGGGATAAAGCCTTCTCGCATTCCTCCATCCATTCAAAGCAAGCCTCCTTGCGGAGGAGTTTTGTAAAACGGGAGGGCGTGCTGAGCGGATTTCGCCACAAACCGGGCGAGGGAGCGAGAACCCCGTTTAACGATTGTATGGATTTCTTAGAATTTGGGGTAGGAAGTTCTGTGAATGCCTGACATTTATCCGGGTTGGCTTCAATACCTCGCTCGGTTAAATAGAATCCGAGGAACATCCCTGCTCGGACCCCAATGGTGCACTTCTCGGGATTGAAACGCATTTTTCATTTCCGGGCTTGATCGAACACTTTCTGCAAGTGGGATGCATGATCTGTCTCTTGCTAAGATTTGACAATCATGTCGTCCATGTACACTTTAAGCATGTCCCCGATTTCTGCTCGGAACACTCTGTTCATCATGCGCTAATAGGTCGCGCCTGAGTTTTTTAAACCAAAGGGCATAACGTTATAATAATAGTTGCCCGATTCGGTCATGAAGTCCGTATATGTTTTTTTGGCCACGACCATAGGGATTTGGTTATACCCTGAGTAGGCGTCCATAAAGGATAATAGTTTAAAACCGGCTGAATTGTCAACCAATTTGTCAATGTTGGGCAAAGGATATGCGTCTTTCGGGAAGGCCCGGTTAAGATCGGTATAGTCAACACACATTCTCCATTTTCCATTAGATTTTTTTTACAAGTACAACATTTGAGAGCCAGGTTGTATACCTGGCCTCAGTTACAAAATTTTCCTCTAGGAGGTCTTTAACAGCTGACTCGTCCGCTTTGGTTTTCTCGGTCGATTGCTTCCTCCTACGTTGGGCGACAACTTTGTGTGTTGGATCGATGGAGAGATGATGACAGGCCGTCTCAGGGTCGAGCCCTGGAATTTTTGCGGCTCTCCAAGCAAATAGATCCGCGTTTCCCTTGAGGCATGCCTCAAATTGTCGTTTTTCCAAGTCAGGAAAATGGGCCCCTATCTTGACGCACCGAGCTGGATCATTCCCCAAAGGAATTAGCTCGAATTCTCCATCAGGAATTGGTCGGGACAATGGATCAGACAGCCTCCGGACGCCCTCGTTTTCATCTGAGAACTTGCAATCCAGATCGATTGAGTCGACCTGGGGAAAAGCTTTGGATGTTCCTGGAGCATCCGAAGGTGTTGTAGCAGAGGGCTTTGGCTGGTATGATATCGAGCTGAGGCATCTGGAGGCTGCTTCGAAGCATCAGCGAGCAGCTTCGACGTCACCGTGCATTGTAGCGACCTTGCTCGAGGTAGTATAGTACTTAATCTTTAGATGAACGGTGGATGGGACAACGATCAGCTCGGCTAATGTTAGTCGCCCCAAAATACATTGGTACAACGAAGGACAATCCACGACCAGGAACTGGACGCAGACAGATCTGGCGATCTCGGATGCCCCGAAGGTAACGATGAGATCGACGTAACCCCATGGTTGGGAAACTTCCCCGTTGAAGCCCTGTAGTTCTGATCCGATGTACGGAGTCAGGTGTGTTTCATTCAACTTGAGTGTTGAAAATAATTAGGAATACATGATGTTGCACGAGCTACCCTGGTCCACCAGGATTCTTCTGCATCGAAATTTTCCATCCGCGCACTGATGAGTAATGGGATGCTGGCATTCGGTTCCCCTCCCAAGAGTTCCTCTTTGTAAAAGGCAAGGGGTACTGAGCCCTCTCTTGGGGGGTCCAAGGTCGCGTTCTGAGCAGGAACTTTCGCGATCAATTGGTCAAACTTCCTCTTCACGGACCCGACCGTGACCTTGTTGAATCCTCCCCCCGAGATGACCATTACAGAGGGAAAGGTCTCCCACGGGCTGTGGGAGGAAAAATACCCTGGGCTCTCTGTATGGTCGGGAAGGAAGAAGTCCTCCGGGCAGTAGATGCTCAGAGAAACTTGCATATTCGCATCCGACGAAAAGGGTACAACCTCATCGACCTTCTGAGCCTCTCGTCGAGGGGCGTCTCTTGATTTAGTAAATTTTTTGAGGTGCCCATCTTTAATAAGTATCTCGATTGCATCCTTGAGATGGATGCAGTCTTCAGTATTATGATAGTGACTCTTGTGGAATCTACAATACTTCGTCTTGTCTGTGCCTGGTTTATTGGGCAGTTGCTTCGGGAAGCGTACTCCCGCTTGCCTGAACTCCGAATTGGCACATTCGGACAGGATATTCTCTCTTGAGACTAGGAGAGGGGTATATTCATGAAATCGACCGACGGGTCCTCTGTGCTCCCGCGGTTCACGGGAGCGATCTTCCTTTCTTTTGTCTCCTCCCCGACGAGATGTCAAAGGTTCATCGACTTTGGAGGGTTTTGCGTCTTCACGACGCCGGGCATCTCGGACGGAGCTAGTAGCCTGCTTTTCCTCGTATTGGATGTAAGCTTGGGCTTTTAACAAGAAAGCGTCAAGGGTGGAAGTCGGTCAACGGGCGCAGACCCTGCTCCAGCAAATACTTCTTCATGTCGTCCGTGGTGGATACCTGGACCGCTTCTTTGTTGAACCTCTCGATATAGGTTCGCAGAGGCTCGTCCTTCCCTTGGATGATTTCTTCGAGCGATGCCTCCGTTTTCGGGTGGCGTCTAGAGGCGGTGAAGTGCCTGGAAAATGTGCGTCCGAGCTGTTTCCAGGAAGTGATGGACTCTTCTTCGAGGCTTTTGTACCATGTCATCGCGCCCTTCCTAAGAGTCGTAGGAAAAAGGCGACATTTGATTGCCCCTCGGACCCCTCGGTAGTCAAGCAAGGCATCAATGTTCATGATTTGCTCGTCAGGATCCGTGGTCCCATCATACGAGCCCAAGGTTGGAGGTTTCTCTAAACCCTGTGGGAGCTTAATGGCCATGATTTCCGAAGATAGGGGGCCCCTGGTGTCCTTATCGTCACTGGAATTGAATGAAGGAGACCAGGCATGTGCTTCTTGGTTTGTCGGGGCGACGCAGATCTTTATCTTCTCTTTCTTGACTTTCTTGGTGATCGAGATCGTCTTCTTGAAGGGGACGACTGAGGAGGAGATGAGCAGGGCCGTTTTTTATTCGTAGATTCATCATTGTGTCCTTTCCTCTTCCTTTTAGGAGGGGAAAGACTACGTCTTCCTCGATGTCTGGCCGGGGATCGGGACGACCGACGATTGTTGTCCTCGAGACGGGAAATCTTCTCACCGTGGGCGAGGAGTAACAAATTCGTCTGGTTGAGAATCTCATCCAGCGCAGCAAGGTCAGATCCTGAAAGTGTTGGAGGAAGGAAGACCTTTGGGCGACTCTCTATAGGCTGGTCGCGATCGGAGGAAGGTGAAGTTGTCCTCCCATCTGGGCGATCCTGCACGGTTTCTTCGTGCGGAGGACCATTAGCGTTTCTCTCACGTTGTGTGAGGAGTATACCGTCGTTTGACCTATTTTCGGGATTGTTTTATCAAGAAGCTATGGATCTTGGTAAAATATTTTGGTTCTTGAAGATCTTGAGAGAGAAGAATGGGGAAATCAGTGATTCCCACAGACGGCGCCACCTGATCGTACCTGGATATCTAGATCCGATAATGCTGGTGTCGAGTGTTGTTGAAGGACGGTTGATGAGGAGGGGATGGGGTGTACCTACAAGGCACTTCGATGCTAAAGTAAGAGACCGAGTAAAGAGCGTGCAAGTACGAGAATAAGGGTGAGAGAATTGAATACCTGACCCTCTCATGTGAGAGGGTTTATATATTTTCCTTGGTGGATGGCTATTGGTTCAAACCGTTGGGCGCGGATCGTGAACTCCGTATGAATAGGTAACAGTCAAAACTAGCCGTTAGGGGATTTTATTCCGGTCGACATAGCCTTGGTCGATACAGACCATTTTCCTGAGCGTGTCGCTCGACGAAGAGCGTATTGGGCCGCTAACTTGCCTGGCCCAACTCTGAAAGTTGGGCCTACCCGAAACAAATATCATCAATGAAGTGGAGTTTCTTAGGGTTCATACTATATTATTTTTCAGTGTGTGTATACAGAATAATATAATGAAAAATCAAATATAGATCGTTTTTTTTGGAATGATCAATAAAATGGAAATTAAAAAGGAAATTAAAGGAGAGAACGTAAGTGTTTAATGACAAACAAATAAAAACTGAGTAGAAATTGAAGAACAACATTACTCAATAAATAATACCCATGCAGTGGATTCAAAACATAAATAATTATAAAAGGAAAACATTCATTAAAACATTAAAACAAACAATAATGTTTGTTATACTTCAAGTACTAGTAAACCCTAAAATAGTTCCAAAGACTTAAAACTGACATCAACATAAAATAATACAATAATAAATGCCTAGATCATCAACATACCATGAAACGAATCTGCTAATGCTTAAAGATTAAAAGGTATGGTAGAATCAAGTTGCTTGCAGAGTGCGAGATAGGTTAAATAAAGGACTCGATCCTTTGCGTTGGTTCGGTGATTGTTTGTGTGTTTGCAGTAATATTTCAGTTGTGCAAGGTTGCAACAGCCAAGCAATTGACCTAGCAACATAAACAACCAATTGATATTCTTTTTCTTTGGAGCGATTATTGGTTTCAATAAATTTTCTTGATTACAATGGACACAGTTCGGTAGTATTGGGTTCATCCATAAATTTGATGGCGCCCTATCATTCATGAATTGTCTGTTTTGGAGAATATATGTATAGAGTTGAGGAAACTTCTCTATCACGTCAAATGACATTTGAAATGTTGTATCGCATTTCTTGCATTGGACATCTCCAGTGATGTTAATTATTCCATTTTGGCAAAGATAATGCAAGCTGTGAAGCTTTGCTCTTCGGTTAGTAGCCCATGGAAAAAGTATAGGGATAGTTTCGCTTTTTTCACTTCGTGGGTTAAGGAGAGCACGAACGTGAGGAAGTTGATGAGGTGGAGAAGGAGGAGTATGTGACGGGCGAGGAGGAAAATACAAGATTGGTTGTCGAGGTGGTGGAGTTATCAGTTGAGGCGGTGGTGGAATTGGACGAGGAAGTATGGGCTGAAAATGAAACAGTCTAATTTGAGGAACAGGACGGAGAACCGTTGGTTGAGGTGGTGGAATTTGTCTAGAAAATATCCTTTGAAATGGTGTTAATGTTGGTATAGAGTCTTGTACCGATGGTCGAGGTTGAGGTGGGAGATTTGGTTCAGAAGATTGAGGTTGAGGTTGTGGTGGGAGATTTGGTTGAGGTGGGAGATTTGGTTCAGAAGATTGAGGTTGAGGTTGTGATGGGATATTTGGATCAGAAAACATACGCTGAAAAGGTGTTAACTCTTGTGACATACTACTAGGTACATGTGGGTAATTTATGGAAGGTTGAGGTTGAGGTGGTGAACTTGTTTCTGATTCCTTATCATCACGTTGTCCTGAGTTACTCATGATGAGTTGATAGAATAATAGTGAGAAAATTGAGAAGAGATTAAAAGAGAGAACGATGTGTGTAAAAGAGTTAAAGAATAACTAGAATGAGAGAAGAAATATGATGAGAGAAATACATGTTTTCTTTGTTAAGAAATAGTGAGTGAATGAATTTGAAATTTAAACTAATTGAAGTTTTTTTTTTCAAAGCATGTAATAAATTGGTTTGAAGTATCCAAATTCATTTAACAAAATACTAAATTCAGTCAATAAAAATAGTATTGATGGTAATGTGAGTACATTGATGAGATTTAAAATCATTTTTATCTTGATGCATCGAAAACTATGTTCATATGTGATTTTCAAGAGTAAAATTCATTAGTGGATAAAAAAGATTTTATAAGCATTTTGAATAATATATACTTTCTGAGATATCTTTTTTATTGACTTTTGAACGCATTATTCTTAATGAATATTTTTTTTAAGGTTATCTAAAAACATTTGATGATAAATAGAATAAAATTTATTATTTTTTATTGTAATTTAAAAAGAAAAAATTGAAATAAATATTTGATTATAAAAACAAATCAAATTCATTACAATAGTTTATAAAAATTCCAACAACAACACAATCCTATTTTGTCTAATGAAACATTCTAATAAAATTGCCCTATCACTAAAGTTGGTCAGTGTACTTGGTTTTCATTAAGTAAAGTTGATTATATAAGTATTTAATTTGTTCAATTTTTATTTACTCAATTTTAAAAATTGGCTAAGTTTATCCTAGTGTAAAATATTTTTAAAACAAAAAAAAATTAAATATGTTAAAATTAAATAGTATTATGGATTGATGGAAGAGATTATTAATTAAATAGGTTAAAATTAAATAGTATTATGGATTGGTGGAAGAGATTATTATTATTTTTTGAACTATTATTCTTTTTAATGAATATATAAGATTTCCCTTTAATTTTGTAAACACCAATCAACTGGATAGATTTTTTCTACAAAAACATAGGTATAATTAATTACACTTAAATGTGAATATATTTAGGCAGTAGATTTAATGACTTCTAAGAAAATATGAAAGTTGATGTTTAATATTTAAAAAAAAATTAAATAAAGTATTATAAGGTGTGTAATTTTATTTCATATTATTATAAAATATATTATTATTATTATTATTATTATTATTAAGTAAAAAGGAAAAACACATTCTCTGGTTGAAGAACCTGATATACATAAATACATAGATAGATAATGATCCTTCTTGTTATCCCCAATTTAACTTACATCTCTCAAACGTATTTAAAAAACATAATTAACTCGAGGAAAAAAACTTCACTATTTATCATTTTTCTGGTAAACTGACGAATTTTTAGAAATTACAAGCAATTTTGGGAATTTCATTTTGTACCGGAGATTTGGATTTACAAGTGAGATTTTTTTATCTATTTTTCTGTATTTACCGATATTTGTTACCGGAAATTTCATAATTAGAAGGATTTTTTTTTACCGAAATTGCTGAATTTTCGGTAGAATATACCGATAGTTATGAAATGTCCAGTGTTGATGTTAAAATAATTCTGATTTGTACCAGAATTTTTGAAATTTCCAGTAGTTTAAAAAAATGCTTTCTATCGGTAATTTGGAAAACCCAGTAGTTATAAATTTTGCGTACTACCGGTTATTTCAAAAATCCTAGTAGTTATATAATTTATTTTTCTATGTTAATTGTTATTTTATAGTGAAATCCAAAGGTCGTGATGGCATTATCGCTGAGAGACAACTTGATCTAACTGGTGGTGGCAGGGAAAGAGGTACGGGTGATCCGAATACTAAGTCTTCTCATGTTCGGGCAGGATGAATGGTCCCTATCGGTTCACACCGGAAGAGGTTGACTGAGCAAGCTGAGCTGGGAGGTCATTTCCATGCACCTCGTACAGTTCAGTGACATGGAGGTCGTTCTGCATCCCAGACCACAAATGAGGACGTCCTTGTAGTTGACCCAGTTATTCAGCCGGTGAAGGCTATTGTTAAAGACGTATCGGAGGAGGCTGTTGTTGGATATGCTCCTGAGGAGGCTGCTGGTAGAGATGTTCTTGTTCCTTGAGGGGTTAAGGAGACTGGTATTGTTGAGCAAACCGACAGGGTTGAGGATAAGGTATTGGAGGTTGAGGGTACTGGAGGGGTTGAGGAGACCGTTGAGACCAATGTCACGATTCCTTCGATCGAGCCATTGGTATACATTGAGCCAGGCTTCCCTGGAAGGTTTATAGACACGTATGTGCTTACAGAGTATAGTGAACATGTAGCTTTACGTCTATGGTAGGGCCAGGTATATGGTTTTTACATTTAATTTTAACTTTTGTTTATTTATATATAAATTTTTTATGTACAAACAATGTTGTTTGATGGTTGGTGTCACAAGAGAGACCATTTTTGAGGGTCCAGTCTCACGACGCGAAGATGAAGGGATTCCCTTGTATTCCCTTCCCTAATGTTGTGAAGACAATCGTGCAGGACTTTAGTTTGCTGCATTTTGGCCATTGTTCCCTGACCATGTTGGATGCTCCCTTGCCTAGTGCCTTCATCGAGAGATGGTACAAGGAGACCTCATCATTTCATCTCCCATTCGGGGAGATGACTGTGACTTTAGATGAAGCCTCTTACTTGTTTCATCTCCCCACTGGCGGTAGATTCTGAACGGCTCATGTCCTCGGTGTGGCCATGGCACAGGCAATGGTTGATCGTGATCTATGTTTGCCTGAGCCAGTGGCGGCACATGAGTTCTATGATACCCGAGGTTCTCACCTATGCATGTGGTTGCCTTGGGATAAGTATGACGAGCTTGTTGCAGCTGGTAGTTATCAGGCTGCCGCTAGGGCCTTCATATTACATGTAGTATCATGTATTCTCTTTGTGGACAAGTTTTGATACATATGTCGATGCTCGATATTTGTTCCTTTTCAGCAATCTCGAGGTGCACAACTGAACTTAGGGTTGTGCGGCTCTGACCCAGTTGTATTGACCGCTTGGGGAGGCGACCCATATGGAGACCTTACACCTAGCTGGGTACCTGAGTTTGTTACAGGTATATTTTATTGCCTTCGTACATATTTTTTACAATGATTATAATTTCGAATTTACTATTTGTCATGATCTTCATGTTCGATCTACGAGCATTTCCCCAACATATAAGACAAGAGGACCCAACCCTATAAAATAGAGGAGCCACGGGCGAAGAGGTGGAAGGTAAGGCAGAAACACCCTGGTGGCTTAGCTTAGTACAGGAGGAGACTGGATGAGTTGATAATAGAGGACATGATATGTACACCCTACGATGCTCATAGAGTGCACCGTGAGTTCGAGGAGTCATCATTATATTCAGGCTATATGCGGTGGGAGACTATGGTTTCCAGACATCTTCCTGAGAGATGTATGCGCCAGTATGGATACATTCAGACCGTACCACCAGTAGTTCCAGATACACCCTCTGAGGGTATTGATCGGTGGTCTCAGACCCATTTTCTCAGCTTTGGTAGTGCCATCTTAGCTCGATTTGTACTTGTTCAGTATCTCGTACAACGTAAGGATGTCTGCTTGGAGTGGTACCTAACTGTATCATATCCACGCATCACTCCACCGCCGTCTGAGGGTGTTCCATCTGGTAATCAGGAGTCTGTTGATGACGCACATCCTTCTCCTCACCAGCACAGCACCACGAGTACAAACAATGCTTTTAGATGATTGGCGTGTGTCGCTCCCACCAAAATGACAACCAGGTCAAATGGGGTACAGACGCGAACGGTCGGTGAAAGAAATGAGAACACACATGAGTGAACTCAAAAAGACAAAGAGTCGCCAGCTAGGCATTTTTATCCCGGAGGAAAGGTAATGCTGCATAGACCTAGAAAGATATAGATAAGACGGTTGCGAACCAGAGAGACTGAGAAAGGGGGTTGGTTACAACCTGGGAAGGTATTAGCACCCAGATTGTCCGTCGTACTCGACGGGATCCACGCTTAGAATATTTGTGTTTTAAAGGGGTAGTGTCAGTGCAATTTGTGTATCATGGCTGGAAAAGAATGCAAGTGTCAGTGTAAGAGAAGTGTGAAGTGTAGTATGTACAGTGTCAGTGTAAGAACAAGAGTGAAATGCTCAAGATAATGAGGCTTAAAGAGTAATGCTGGAAGGAGGGGGAATATACAGAGACTTTTTGTTCGATAACTGTTAAGTTATGCCTACATATTCTCTCGTGCAATGAGGAAGTCAGAACACCGTAGTTCGACCCAAAGAGACTAAAAGATAAATTGACTGATGAACTGCTTGCTTGCCTATGCTCAAGTGTATGACCTGTCTGGCTCAGGTGCAAACTGTCTTGCATTAGAAGGAAGAAGCGAGTTCTCGTTTGTGAGTGAATGAGGTGAGAAAAAGAATCCTGAAGGAGACGATTATTGTTTGTTTTTTGAGTTTTCAGTCTTTTATTGCTTTTGAAGTTTGTCATAAGTTAATGAGCTTAAGCCTAAACCAATGGGTTAGTAAACTCATCACATCCTCCCTCTGATTAGGGGTAATGAGATTACCTTAAGTGTGAAGTCAGCATCTCACACTTAATCACCTTTTGATGTAGGATTAAAATCATTAACCTACTTGTTATTATTTAGATGTTTTTGTCGTTTTTGTTTAGTGTTAAGTAATGAGATTAAGCCATAATCAGGGATTAAACAGACTCATTACACCATCCTAATAGAAGGATAATAGATGAGAATGTTTAAGCTGAGGAAAACTCCTCAACTTAATCCATGATTAGGGATTAAACTCATGACAAAACAAAGCCTTCATTAGATGGATTTTAGTTAATGATATGATGAAGAAATGATTTTTATGATTTGTAAGACAACTTGAGGGGGACTTGTCCATTAACACTAGGGTTAGTCCTTCTTAACCAATTAAGGAAGAATTAGAACCCTAATGCAAGGCCCAAGTTACAAGCTTGATGTCTTGATGATTATTAGGTGAATTGATTAAAGGATTTAAACACATTAAGGGTTTAACACTTAGGATTAAAGTTATACACTCCATCCTAATAGAAGGATGCAGTCATAAGCTTAATCATAAAGCCTTAAAGCCTTTAGGGTTTAGTCCCTGATTATGAGATGAGAAGAGAAGACTCAAAGAGACACAAAGGTAAAAGCTAAGTGGGGGGACTAATCAAACCTAATTGTTATCATACTTGGTCATTCCTAGGGTTTGTGAGGTTTGCAAGAAAGATCTTCAAAGAACCACCAAGGAGAGAAGCAGATGAAAGGAGAATGAAACAAAGAGAAGCAAAACAACTTGCTTCACTTAAGAAGACAAGTTGCTTGAAGAAAGAAGGTAAGATGAACAAGAATGAGCAAGCTCAATCCAAACACATACAAAAAATGCAGCAATGATGCATAAGAGAGATGAAAAGAGATTGTGAGAAGTGAAGGCAAATTCACTTCTCAAAGTAACTTACCACCTGAAAAGTTAGTGAAAGAAATGAAATGCAATGCAAATGAGATGCAATGTGATGATGCAAACCAAAACCAGAAGCATGAGTAGGATGTTAATGATGATAAGAGATTATGCAAACATGAGGCAAGACATGAGGATGATCATACAAACATATGAATGCAAGAGAAACATGCTTAGAATCATGCACATACATGAAAAGTTATGAAATGCAAATGACACATAACATGGCAAATGTGAGATGCAATGATCAAACATGATTCTAATATGTCCTAAGATGTATCATGAATCAAATGAATAAAATGTCATGGCAAGTCATGGTATGCAAGCAAATGTAAGATGAATGCAAAAGAAAGCCCAAATTAGGGTTCATGATCAATGCACAAAACAAAATTCAAAACCAGAAGCAAACATTATGATAAAAATTTGAAAAGGCATTCAAAGGAACCCTAAACCTATAAAAACTCACTGCCCAAAGGAGAGGATCCAATTCTTAACCTAGTGTAAGTTATGAATTTCCTAAGTTGGCTAGGGTTTTAAGGTGCCTTGTCAAAAAAATTTTTTAACTAATTGAAAATGCAGGATCAATTCATGCCAATTTAACCCTATAAACTACATGTTATGCAAGATGCAATGCAAAAAGAATCATTGTCCAACTCTCAATGGTTAGGCAGAAATGAATTTTTAAAGATTGGATCAAAATAATGCCTTGAAATGAAATTAAATCCATTGAAAATTGTCAAAAGGCATCAAGATCAAAAAATAAATTTGGTTTGAGAGTTGGACAATGTTTCTAAATTATTTTAAATGTTTCATGAATTATTTTGTGATTTTTAAATACCTAAAAGTATTTTTAATTAATTAATTCTCATTAATAAATTAAAAATAAACTTTTAAATGATTTAAAAATAATTTTTAATGCAAAAAATAAAAATAAAAATATTTTTGGTTTCTGAAAATTAATAAAGGGTTTGATAAAAATTTTCAGAATTTTTTGATGATTTTTACTATTTTTAAATAAATGAACAAAACAAATGAAATAAAATGAAAATAAAATTGAATAAAATGAAAAGTATGCTGATCCAGTGGCCAGGATTCAAATTTGACACGCGGGAATTGACTGGCGCGCGTTTGAGTGGCTGGGATTCAATCTGAGATTTGAATTTAATTAATCCTAATTAATTACATAAATGACTGGATTAGGGTTTAATCAATGCATCTGGGACGTCCATTTGCGCGCGGGTCAAACAAAGTCAGCCCATCCTACGCTCCAAATTCAAACCTGGCCCTAAACCCTAATTAACTCTTAATGACCTTCAGACGGCCGGAATAGTGGTTCCGATCGTCTTCTCCGACGAGCCATTTCTCTAACCCTCTCCAAACTCCATAAAAATGAAAGCTAACTGCCCAGAATCAAACCCCACTCAACACTGAATCAAAACCCCCAAACAAAAACCATTTTTCATTCATCAATCATGCAAATCGAAGCAAAACAATTTTAGGACAGAAAGTTTCAGACAACTCATACATACTCAATATTCCACCATTTTCATTTTCAAACACATCATGATGATCAGGATAACATGTAGAATCAATTTATAACAAGTAAATGGAGTTCTGGAAAATTTGTTCTTGATGGATACCTGAACTGAAGTCCTTCGAACAGGAGCTTTCTGAGCCTTTCTCCTATGCAAACTGACTCCTCTGGTCCTCCTGAGCTCAATGGAATGCTTCACAACTCTTGTTGATGGCTGATTTGGGAGATGGCAGAAGTTCTGTTCAAGGGGGGGGGGTGATCGTGTTTTGGTTTCAGTGACTTTCAGGCTGTTTCAATGGTTGATTTGTGATCAGTGAGTCATGTTGAGATTGGTTGTGAAGTTTGTTTGGATGTTTTATGCTTGTGGAGAGTGTTTCGAAAGGTTTTGCCAATGAAGTATAAAATTTGAACTATGGATTATGATCTGATTTTGGCTTGAGTGTGTGGTGTGTTATGCTGGCTTTGGTCCATGTATCAAGTGGTGATAGGTCAGAGAGTTGTTGGTGGCCTATGGTGATTGGTATGGGCAAGTTGCCAAAATGTCAAACTTTGTGTAAGAGAGGTATGGGAAATGGTACAACTTGCTTTTTGGCTTGCTTTGGCTCAGCTTGAATCAAGGAAAGCTATGGAAAAGGTCTAGAGGCAATGCAGCAAGTGGTTTGTGGTTTGTGATAGGTTTTGCAATTTTCACAAAGTTTGGTTCCTTTGGAAATTCTTGAGATTCAAGGCACCAAAATGCAATATTCTTTGGCCCATTCTGATCTTTAGAGGTCATGTGATCATGTTGTGAAGAGTTTGTACACTTTTGAAGCCTTTAGAACACTTGATCATACCATTTTGCAAAATGCCTCTTTGGTAGAAAACTTCAAATTATGTGATTTTTCCCAACTTTGACAAGCCATAACTTTTGATCAAAAATGAATTAGGTCATGTTCTTATACATTTTGAAAAGGGAATGATCCATTCTACAACTTTCATGACCAAAGTTTCCCCATTTGAAGCATTTTTGAATCAAAAAGCAAGGGTTGAAAAAGTTTCCCAAAATGGCAAGTTTCCATTACAAGTCATTTTCCCAAAAAGGCAACTTTGCAAATGGCTTGAAATTCTTCAATTTTGTGAACTTCTAACATCTTATATGATCGAATAAAGATCATACACATTCAAAATGATGAAGAACACCATTTGGTTGGGTCATTGGGGGCCTCAGATGCCCTGATTTTTCACTGACTTGCTCAAGAAGTCAACTCTTGATCAGATGACTTCCCCATGGAATTTCTTCATGAAAATTGATATGTATGATCCTTGTACCATATAGAGACCAATAGAAACAAGAATGACCAAAATTTTTGGAGTTATGGCCTCTGAAACCAAAACCCTAATTCTAGGTCATCTGTGCAGTTAAACCTGGCTCTGCTTCCATGCCATTTTCAGTTCTTGTGATTTTTTGACATTCTTGACTTTGAGAGGATATAATATGATGCTAGAACATACATGGACCCCTTTGAAGTGATTGATGACCTTTGGAGTGGCCCAAATGGCTCTTGGATTGCTCAGCTCACAAACCCTAGATGCAGATGACTTTGAACCAATGCAGTGAATCAAATATGCAATATGGGATGCTATGATTGAGTTTATGCATATGAAATGTTCACAAGACATGGTGTGAATGGGTGAGGGCAAATTTGGGGTGTTTACAGCGTGATGGTTGATGAGGCGGTGGGTTTGGTAGACCCAAATGGTGCCATTTCTGCTATATTAGCTCAGATTGCAGACTTAGCTCGTGGGGGCCTATTTAGATATTTTTTGTATTTTTTATGTATTATATGTATATTTTATATTTTATGTATATTATTACCCAGACATCAATGGCAGAACATTATATTATTTTGATATCATCCTTACATTATAGTGATCTTCATTAAACAACTTAAACATATAACACTTGACATTACAACATGATTAATAAAACAGAAAAACCTAAACACTATCATATGCTTCAGGGTGTTTCAGTATCTGCATTATTTCGTCAATAGATCCTGGCAGCTTCGCATCAAGCTCAATCGGACCTTTTTGTTAGCCTATAGAAAAAGGATTTCCACATTTACTTTATGTCACTGTCGTTCTTCAACTCGATAAGGTTATATTTCAGCCTATACTATGTATCCTCCCAATCTTCACAAAACTCTATCTTTCTCACCTTTCTATTGTCACCTTCAGGCAACAATTCGTTAAACTTCGCCTTCATGTCAGCAAAAGAGGTGGTTCCATCGGGTAGCTTGAACTCTATAGGACGAGAAGCTTCGTTGAAGTAAACTTCTTCCTTAATCAAATATTCAGGAAGATGATTTTTTTTAAATGTGTTTAACCACAAGACCTAACACCTATTTATACAATCGTGCATCAATTCTGGGCCACAGAAATTGTCGATGCAATCACAAACATACAAAATTATCTGCAAAACCATGATCGTTAAAAAAACCCTAAAAATATAATTATTGGTAATTTCATGGGAAACGAAATTACCAGTATAGACATGTACTTTTCCAAAAATATGAAATTTGACATGTTACTGGTAATTTGAAATTAACGGTATTCTGGTAATTTCAAATTAACTACTAAGAACTTTGTTCAGTACCGAAATTTGTTTACTCTACCGGGAATTTTGTCCAGATATTTAGTTTTAAAATGCTAAGGGTCATTTATGCCATTTTAAAAATTTAGGGGGGGGGGTGCTAGGTACGAATGGGGGGTGGCAAGAAGAATCCTCTACATAGATATATAATACTAGAATTTTCAAAATGTGTTAGCCCATATTGGTCAGTATGTCAGATAAGAAAAATCAGAGAATTTAACCCGTCATTCCCCATTTCATACTTGATACTCCTATATTTTTAATAATTCAAAAATACCCCTGTTAATATTTACCTAAAAAATTTATCATTTTTTCCAAAAAAAAAAACACTTTTTTCTACCAAAGTATTCAAAATTTTCGGTAGTTGTTTGAAATTTATGGTACGCAAATCTGTAATTTTTTTGAAAATTCACGTCTATACCCTGGAAATTTGAAAAACTATGATTTACATTACCGAAAATTTGTAAAATTTGTAAATATCTGGTGAATAGCATTAACATTTTGGCACCAATATCAGAAATATTTAAAATTTCTAGTACCTAGTAAAAACTTCAGGAAATTTGGGAATTTCTTGTATATCAGAAATTTTTGAATTTCTGGTATATCGGAAATTTTTCCTGCAATTGAAATTTCCGATAATACGTGTGCAAGTTCAAAAATGTATTCTTTGTACAATCTGGAATCGGCAGGATCATCTACGAATATGTGTAGCGATCGCACGCAATTCTTCACCACATACAAAGTATGTTTTCTATGTCACAAGTTAAAATTTAATATTTTCTTTGTGTTATGCGATATTAATATTATGCTTTTTGTGTAATGTAAATGACAAATAATTGAGGACCGAGCTAAAGTATTAGCCTAAACAGAATATATAAGCAAGCAAAATTGTATTATAGTTGTGACTATTTATTTTCATACAACAAATGGCCAACGAAGTAGGAAGGCTAAATTGACTATGGATTGTGAGAGAGAAGGAAACTATAAAAGGAAAAATACATTTGAAAGCATTAAATCTTTAAATGGCATTTACAGTATGAAAGTGAGATGTCCTTTTAGGTTGAGATCTTCACTGAGTGGTTTTGGTTGGAAGTTGATGGTTAGGTGTGGGTTTCACAATCATAAACCATTTAAGAATTTACATGGCCATAACATATTGGGCTGTCTAAAAGATCATGAGAGATAGTTTGTGAATGACATGACGAAGTACAATATGCCTCTATGGTTCATAGTTTCTTCCTTGCAGGACAAAGAACCAAAAAACCTCACTAGTGTTACCTGAGTGTATAAAGCTAGAGCTACGTACAATGCGAGCAAGAGAGGTTCATTAACGAAAATGAAAATGTTGTTGACTCTTATTCATAAAGAAAAGTATACGTGGGGGTGGACTACTTTACTAAGTGGATCGAAGCAGAAGCCCTGGCCAAGATAACGACACAGAACATTCTCCGATTTTTCAAAAGAAACATTCTCGCATGCTTTGGCATACCCGAAGTCCTCATCACGGACAACAGGACATAGTTCACAGACGGAAGATTCCAAGATTTCGTCATTGGCTTAGACACAAAACAACACTTCATAGCTGTCAAGCACCCTCAAACTAATGGGAAAGCCGAGGCGGCCAACAGGGTCATCCTACGCGGATTTAAATGCAGACTCGGTGAGGCGAAAAAGGCGTGGGTCGAGGAACTGCACAACATCCTTTGGGCATATCGCACGATGCCACATTCCTCGACCGGGGAGACCCCGTTTAGGTTAACATACGGTACCGAGGCGGTCATCCCGGTAGAAATTCGGAAGCCAACGAGGCACACAGAAGCCCCCCTTGACGAGGAGTTGAACGAAGAAGCACTACGAGTCAAGCTAGACCTCGTCGAAGAAATCCGCTCTGAGGCAGCCCTAAGGGAAGCCATCCTTATACAGAAAATAGCTTTACGTCATGATGCGAAAGTCATAAAAAGAGAATTCCAGGTGGGAAGCCTGGTCCTCAGACGAAACCAGAAAAACCCACGGGAAGGCAAGCTAGCTGCCAATTGGGAAGGCCCGTACCGTGTCCGGGATAAGACGGGAAATGGGGCCTACTATCTTGAAAACCTACAAGGTGAAGAACTTGCTCGACCATGAAACGCATAAAAAATTAAGCAATACTACAACTAAAGACAATTTAGGAAGGCGTGGAAGGTACGACCACGGCCTTTGTCACCAAATAAAAGGGAGGATAACGCCCACATGAGGCGAGCTCCAACGTCACAGTACCATGTCGGCAGGGCACCCAGCTTGCGATGGGAATGACCAAGCCTCGAGATTAGGGTATCCAACCGCAACCCTAATCCCAATTAACAGTGGACGTAAAACCCGCCACATTGTTGGTTCCCTAAACCGACGAGTCCAACTAGTCGAGCACAAAAAGTTCAAGATAAATAACAATTCTAAATAGTCGAACACAATAAAATAACGAACAAAATCGTATTTAATCTGGCCAAATTTGGCCACCAAAGTACATAAAAGTGGCACACAGACCGTCAATATTCAAAAAGGCACGCATGCCATTACAACAAAAGGCACGCAGGCCATTACAACAAACAGGCACGCAGGCCAGAAATTCAAAAACAAAGGGTCTCTGCCCGAAGCTACTCATCTTCATTGTCGTCTTCCTCCTCCTCTACCAGCTCCTCCTCAGCAACGAAGGGGCAAACAATCTCCCCATCGGTCACACAATAGTTGTGAGCCGTCCCTTCGGTCACGAGCCCCGAATTCACGACCTTGAGTTGGTCGGTGGCGTTGTCAAAACCCTCTTTGAAGATGACCACCACATCTTGACAGAGCTCGCGGATCCTACCAACCAATTCACCCCGATTATAGAGGACCAGCTCTTCTTCGGTCTCGTTATCAAGAGGATTGACTGTACCTTCTAGCAACGCCAGTCGTGCTCGAAGGTTCACATTCTCTTCAGCCGCCTTATTGAGCTCGACTGCCTACTCCTTCAAATTTTTGTTTTCCACCTTCAAGGTGTCCCGTTCAAGTTTGGCCTTCTCCAACTCCGAGCTCAACCCCTCTTGGAGCTTATGTTCCTCCTTTCAGTCGAACAGGTCTTTGGAGAGCTTGTCTTTCTGAGCCTTTGTAGTCTCGAGCGCTTCCTCCAATACAACAGTGGAGACAGCAGTGTCGGACAACACCAAAGCCGTCTCCATGACCCAGATGACGGTAACAATATCCCCGGGTAAATCTTCCCGCCTAGCAGTAGCATTTAGGTTAAGCAAAGTCTTCACCTCGGGCGCCTCCACCACAACAGAGCCCTCCGATTTGAAGAAATTCCTCTCCAAATAGCAGGGAGGCAGAAGGTAACTTCCCTGTTCGCCCGAATGCATACCACCCACGACCACCGAACGAGCGAGTGACCCATCCGTCCGTTGATGCTTCGAACGAGGAGAGTTGAAGAAGGGGGAGGGCTATCCCGTATTATTATCGGGGAAGTTGGTTGAGCGACAACTTGGGGAGAATCGGTGGTCGAACTAGGAGTACCAGAGCTACCGACCCCGTGCTTGGTTGCTACCTCCTGGATGCGGCTAGCTACTTTCTTTTTCTTCTTTGATGGGACCCTGTTCGGGTCCCCTTCCTGATTGGCCAACTTCAATGCTCGTTCTCTGGACAAGGGCATAGCTCCTGCAAAACACAAAAACCGAGAATCAGCTAACAGATATAAACATTAGAGGAGAGGGAAAGGCCGAAAGAACTTACGCGATAACTGAATAGCTTCCTCGTTTGTGTCGCACTCGAGAAGGGCCTTAGTATTTATCAGGAAAGTTTCAAGGACGTTTATCCCTTCATCATCTACATAAGGTATGTCCTGCTTGTCCACGCAGACCGCCAAGTTGAAGCTTTGGACATAATCCACCAACTTTTGATAAGCCAACTGATCCTCGACCCCCAGAATTGCGTGTCGGACTCGGTAATGGCGGGTTGGTAGGTCAAAATGGTATGGCTTCCATCTTAAAGGGATTTTCGACATCAACTTCTCCTCGCCATTTGCATTTCGTTTATAAAATTAGAGACTTTCAAGAGCGTAATGGGTGAGCGGTTTAACCACATACCATCTCCCTTTGAAGTGGCGGGCAGAGTCAACGTACATCTTGAACAACCTCGAAGGTTTCTTAAAAGACACCCATTTGTAACGTCCTCCTACGCCCGACCGTTGCAGGTGGAAGATATGGAAGAAAAGGGGCAATGTACTGCCGACCCCAAGATATCGGCAGACCAGCTCAAATGCCCGGATGAAGGCATTGGCGTTGGGGTGCAATTGTGAAGGTTCCAGCCTGAGCCATTTGAAGACCCCCATCTGGAAATCGTTAAAGGGGAGCCTCATCCTCGCCTCTCGGAAAGCGAACTCGTACATGGAAAATTGCTTACCCGGGAATCACAAGCATATTCGGTCTCCTTCTCGAGGGGCAAAGCACTGCCAGTTCAGTGTGTCCTCGAGACCTATATCCTCGACTACTGCGTACGCGGTACTAGTCTCATCCACAAAATACGATTCCTCTTCCAAAGGCTCATCAGTGACCCACGATATGTTGTTACGGCCGGACAAAGAAACGACCACGTTCCCTCCCTCGGAGTTTCCTTCCTCGGTTTGTCGTTGATCAGCCGTACCTGAAAAGAAGAAGAGAAAAGTGAATTCGACATCGCATCAAATTCACCCTTCCACCGCAGTTCAAGTGAAAGGGTGAAGAGCTGAGCGCTCTAAGTTACCACTAAACTACCCTAATCAACAAAGGAACGACCCGCGGGCCCCCCTCGAGCGCTCACGGAACACCTAAATGTTCCTAAGAAAGCTAAGGAATTCTTTCCCGGTGAATGCATTGGGCGCTCGTGATCTTCATCAAAAATACGATGATTCTGCCCGACTTATTCATACAGATATGCGTTTTTCGCCCGACTCATGCAAATTGCACCCGGGACATTCATATCTAAAACCTTAAAACTAGCCTAAAACAGTGATTTACTTACTCTAAACGGAAAATTTACGGGTTTTACTACCTACCGAGTGAAAAAATAATCAAAAGGAGAAGATTTGGAAGGTTACCTGACATGGTGATGGCGGGGAGAGAACGGTGAAATACGGGGAGTTGACGGCGGTAAGCGGCGGTGACAATTGAGAAGAACACTTGAGTTGCTAGTCCGGTTAAACGTTTGAGCGAAAAAGTGAAATGAAGTAGATTCTTCACCTTATATACAAGGATAGCGCGTGGGGAACGCGCCTAGGTAATCATTACCTAGGCTCCCTAGGCCGGCCCTAGCACAGGAAACGAAGCGACACGCCTTAAATGCTTCGGACACGACACTTAAGACAATCTTGAACGACATTGAGCACTCTTAGATCTACTCGACTCAACTGAAACTTCCTCGACTATTAAAAACGCCCTACCTCGATCTTTTCGACATATATTTGCCTCAGTTTACCGAATGATTCATCCCAAGCACTTTGGTACGGACGATCGACCCCGACGAACCGCTCTACAGTTTATGTCCTACCTCGACATGTTGGTTGGGCCCGACTCCATTTCTCTTAACTCATCGCTCCAGCTTGGAGACTCGACTAAGGGGGCTCCTGTTCCGGACTGGACCTCGAGTACACTACTGACCCATGGTTCAACACGTCGGGCAGAGGCCTATCTAGTCAGCCACATCTTCTGCATCATCGGGCAGACTCACGACTGTCCGAGCAGATGCCTGCACGTCGGGTAAACACCCTATCCACTGGACAGGTGACGGGGAGACCGTGTCTCCCCATCATCTTCCATGTCACCCAACTGTCCACCATTATCTCCTGGAAGATAGAAGCAGTTAGACCAAGGGCAAG
The DNA here is from genome assembly GCA_963966055.1 of Lathyrus aphaca. Classification (NCBI taxonomy): domain Eukaryota; kingdom Viridiplantae; phylum Streptophyta; class Magnoliopsida; order Fabales; family Fabaceae; genus Lathyrus; species Lathyrus aphaca. The sequence goes on from OZ014519.1 coordinate 169,906,123, forward strand.
ACCACGTGCTAGGTCTTACACGCTTCTACGTGTACCTTGGTAGTTCTTCCTTGGGCCTAGCTAATCCAACCCAAAGAAGAACCTTGGCCCAGCGCTAGGAGCTCACTATAAATACCCTTTTTCACTAAATGGTTGGTTATTCGGAAACACTTTCTTTCTTACCATTTTTTTGTACCGCTAACTTACTTTGGCATCGGAGTGCCTTGCTGGTACACCCACCTCCCCACTTATCAACCATTTTTGAGGTTCGTGTTAAACTACTGGAAGGTCCTCCTGATCAGGTAAGATCAGTTAGTTTGTTATCACTGTTGTGATTAAGGGGGAGTGAGATAGGGTTCTAATATCTAAGTGTTGTTTAGATAGAAGTTGCATTGGTAGTGATTAAGTGAGAAGATCATGAACTATGTGGTTTGCTGAGGGTCTTTGAATTAATAATACATAGTGGATTTCCTTCCTGGCTTGGTAGACCCCATAGTAGATGTGATTGCATCGAACTGGGTTAACAATTTGAATGTGTTGTTTACGCTTTTCTGTAGTGTATTATGCATTGTATTGTTGGATGTCAGTTCAGATGTCTAAACATCCTGTAGGATATTTAGAATCTGGTATATCAGAATACATTACTGTTATTGTTTGTACCTTGCCATGTTTTCTGTAACAGACCAGATGTCTCGACATCGTATTCGACATCTGGTTTTGTCATACCATAATTTCAAAAAGAATGGATCTAGGTTTTTATTTTGGGTAGTGAAATATAGATGAATAGATGTGAATTTGACTTTGAAATTGAATGACGTCTTCCAAATAAACCATAACCATGCACATTTTCATCCTCAATTTGAACCGAATTCTTGGATCAATATCCATTCTTAAGAACTTGATGCCATGATGAATCCATAAATCGATACCTTGAATCATACTTCTTGAATTACTTGGAAATGACGTATTTAAAATGAATACCTCCATAAAAATAAATCCAAATCAACTTGCAAACAACAAGTAATTGACTAGGCGACAAGAACTTGATCACAAACACTTTTCAAACACATCTTGTATACCCCACTTTATCAATGAACCTCGATTTTCCATTGAGTTATAAGTTCATAAAAGCAACCCATATCGTAGCCTTGCTCAACAAGAAACACCTTGGCCTAATGAACACTCAAAACACCTTGATCACTTAACATATAAATATCATCACAATAATAAGATCTTGATTCAATCTGCTAAGTGTCTTGAAAGAATTGACTTGTAAGGCAAGTAATTAGGAGAAACCCTTGATGATGAACTTGCAATAAGGAATGATGCTCAATATAGCCTCAAGGTGAAAACCTAGAGCAATGATCCTTAATCACGGATCCCGTGTACCATCGGAGAAATCATAATTTTCTTGCTCTTGAGAAGTCTTGAGGACAATAAACTTGATACTTGATGAACCTTGATAAAAAGATGCTCATGATGATGTGAGCTCAACCTTGGTCTCAATCTTGAGTGTAATATCGAGATAAATCACCCCTGAAGAGAAAAATTCAAGTCATAAGAAAGTGCTTGATCTCATGCCTTAGGAGCTCAATGAAACTGAATAAATATTTGATTATGACCTAATGAGAGATGCATATGAATGAAACATAGTGCTAGTTAAGGTTATAAGTAAGAGGGAAAATTTTGGGGTGTTACAATGTCCTGCCTAAACTATGAAATGAGGAGACTCATATGGATGAAGCAAGGTTGGGATGGCTGGATAAATTATAGATATCTAAGATGCCAAGAAAATTTCAAGTTTTTAGCCAGAGACTTTCGCTCAATTGTATACCAACTAAACTTTAACTAGCAAGGAGAGGGGTTCTTAAAGGAAGACACAACTTAGTGTGTCCTTTGTGTCTAGCTGCAGAGGAAGATGTTATCCAATTATTCATAGGTTTATAAGTCACAAAACTTGTTTGGAAGAAGGTGAGTGATTGGATTGACATTGTAGACTCGGAAAAAGTTGAATCTATAACATCAAACTAAGATCGGTTTTGTTCTTTGATCAAAAGAAAATTCTATGAGTAACTTCATTGTTTCTTCTTCTTCTGTTGTTTGTTGGATTTTGTGGTTAAGTTGAAATAACATCTTATTTGGTATAGTTGAGCCCCCTCTAAAGTCATGGTCCTCTTGGTAGCTTCTCCGGGATCGTATCCCAACCAGAGTTAACTTACTTAAGAGAGGTGTCCCTTTGACCTCTGGGACTTTTTCATGTCCCTTCTGTTCCTTGCACATCAAGTCTACCTTTCATCTCTTTTTGACTTGTGATTTGGTGTCTTTTGTTTGGTATAGGATCTTTAGGTGGTTGGGCTGATATATTGTTCTGCTTGGTCATATTTTAACTCTTTTTCTGATGTTAGGCTCCTCGTCTGGTGTTCTTAGGATTAGAGGGAAGTTAACGATGGTTTGACATTTTGTCGTTTGGTCTATTTGGAAATCTCAGAATGATTTTTTTCTTCTGGATCTTCAGTGAGTAAGAAAGGAATGAAAGATAAGTGTATTTTCCTGGCTTTGAATTTGTATCTTGGTAGATCAATGGATGACTAATGTGTCTTCTCGGTCAGGCTGGAAATCCCTTTTCTATTTCATTACCAATTAGGAGATGAGTGGTTTCTACCTCCTTTAGTAGTGTTCTAATTGGTTTGTTTTGTGGCTTTGATGGTGCTTCTATTCTTCCTTTTGGGCTAGATCTAATCTCAGATTATTGATAGATTTATTTGTTTTGTTGTTGCTTCTAGTAGTTATGTTGTGTTAGTCGGTGAGGTTGTAGTTTGCTCAGGATTTTTATTTGATCCTATTTTTTTCTTTATATTTCTAAGTTTTAAAATTCCTTATGTCTATAACACGTGCCTCCTTTGTATTTTTCGCCTTTTGTCATTCCTTATTTATTTATATCTTCGTTTGCTTTTAAATAATTTTAAAAAAAAATTTTTGACGGAAAAAATATTTAAATAATGTTTCTTGGGTAAATGGGATATATAGGAAGAATTAAACTGGGATTTAGTGCAAGGTTTAACCATTATAACAATAGCTAACGTCATATAAGGCTGCAGGGAGGTGTAGTAGAGTTATTTTTTAGTGCATTCATAGTATTTTGTTAGTAATTAATACTAATAAAGAATTCAATTTAGCATTCTTTATACTGATTTCAAACACAAAATTAATACAAATTAAAAGATGGAGGAATCAGGAATGTGACTCAAGAAAAGCTCCTAGATGCATACATGAAAATTTGAATTCATAGATTCAAAACTGAATTAATTAAGAAATAATATTAGTAAAATATATTCCTCTAAATATATTTTAATAAAATTGAGTTTTTCACTTATTTTGGTATAATCAACCGTAGTTGAAAACTCAATTAAAGCAAACAATTACTCCATTAACTAATAATTATTTCATTTAAACTTAACTCAATTTATTATTATAATTAACAGGATTAATACAAATAAAGAATTCAATTTAGCATTCTTTATACTGATTTCAAACACAAAATTAATACAAATTAAAAGATGGAGGAATCAGGAATGTGACTCAAGAAAAGCTCCTAGATGCATGCATGAAAATTTGAATTCATAGATTCAAAACAAAATTAATTAAGAAATAATATTAGTAAAATATATTCTTCTAAAAATATTCTACTAAAATTGATTTTTCACTTATTTTGGTATAATCAACCGATGAGTAGTTGAAAACTCAATTAAAGCAAACAATTACTCAATTAACTAATAATTATTTGGTGCCTACTTCCTTACCCAACAATAAATAAAGGGTAACTTTACCCATCTTAATTGTCATACATGTATTGGTTAAGAGATTTTGTCACTTATCTTAAAATAAAAAGTTATAGTTTTCAATTATAGCAATAAACTTTTGATAATTATCGTTCATTATATTTGAATGCATTGATTATGCACAATTTCATATGGATAACTTAAATGACTAGTCAAATGTGCAAAAATTTATGCATCTTTGAAAACAAACATTTACATAGTAAAACATTACTTTTAATATTTCTTGTTTATTATCTTTTCCATCTATAAAAACTTTAATTCAAAATTTATGAAAGTGGATATTAATTTATTTTGTTTTTATTTTTATCAATGATGAATCTTCATACATTTTTTAATCCGTTGAATTTGTATACAGCTGTGTGAGTTTATTATCTAATAAAAGTATTTTTATATTTCAATTAAACAATATTAATCTAAAACGTTAATATTAATTTAGTTATTAGTTTAAATTAATTTAGTTAAAACTTAATACTACTTGATCGTACCTGGAGATCAGGATCCGATATGGCTGGTCTCGAGAGCGGACGGATGTGGTCGTTTGAAGAGAAAAAAGGGTGTACCTGCAAGACACTCCGATGCTAAAGTAAGTATCCGAGCAAGAGTGAGCAAGTACTAGTATTAGGGTTGAGAATTGAATACCTGCCCCTCTCAAATGAGAGGGTTTTTATAAGGGACCAGCTAGAATACTATTGGTTCGTTAGGTGAGGTGCGGATCGAGGGGTCCGTGAAGATAGGAAACGGTCAATATTAGCCGTTAGAGGATCTCTTTAGGACCGGATTGCTGGTGGTCGACTGAGGACCACTTTTCATGATTATGCTCGACGTCGAGCGAGGTAAGTGGATCAGTCTTTTTGGCCCAATAAGAAGAATTGGGCCGGGCCGGAACAGGAGCCCCCCAAGTCATTGCTCATGCTCTAGAGCAGTGACTTAAAAGCGATATTGTGCTCGGCGGAGTGTGATGTCATGGTCGAGGATCTACGCTGTCGGTCTTCCGGGCAAACGATACGTTGCTCGGTAGAGGAATGTGAAACGAAAAGCTGGAATATCTGGATATTCGCGCCTATTAATGATTTGACGGCTAGTCTAGGGGCTAGCGTATAGGGGTCACGCGCGCGCACACGTGTCTTCTTTCCTATAAATAGGATTCTCAGGGCCCATTTTGACCTTTTCGTTTCATCTTCTCTCTCAAGACTCTGCCCGTTCATCCGCCGTTGTTTCAGCCGTCGACCACCGTCATTTCTTGCCGACCACCCTTTGCAGAAGCTTACTTTCTTCCAAAATGTCTTCCCAAGCTCAAGGTACCGTTCCTTTCCTCTCTTTTAAGTGTATATAGCGTAGGTTTTGTAGAATGCATGCGGTTTAGGGCGATTCTACCGGTAGTTTTAGGATTTAGGATTAGTAAACCTTAAAGTTCTTGCCGCCGTAGCTGGTCGGCTGTGAACCCTAACTTTAGGGTCGACGGAAATCTTGGTCGACTTAGACTTTAGATTTTTGGATAGATTTTTGTCATCTATACTGTTGGGCGTCAGCTGTTGCCTCGAGCAATGGTTAGCTAGGGCTACAGCTCGGAACATAGTTTCTGAGCTGAAGCGCGCCCTTTCACTTGTTGAGCGGTGGAAGGGTGGATTTGATATTCTTAATTGAATTCACTGATGCCTTTCCTCTGCTTTTCAGGTGAAAACTCGCTCGGGAATCCGCTGGTCGTGCTTTCTGAGGATACGTCCTCGGGGAATACGGAATCGTCTGCGTCCATACCTTCGGACTCAGGAAGCTCTACGGATAGTTCAGATACAAGTACCACGGGGCAGTCGACAGAATCTCCTCAGTGTCCTGCCCAGTCGAGGGTCTCGCCCGAAGAGTGGGTGATGGAAGATTTGCTGGACAAAGTGTCTTCCTTCTCGAGACCTCGATCGGAGCCGCTGCCAGTTGTTGGGGATCCCGCTGACTGGGTTGTGACCTGCCCGGGAGACGACGACCGTATCTTCTCAGACTTTCGCGGTCGGGCGTTCTCCATGTATGAATACTCTACTTCGGTTCTGGGGGTGACGTTGCCCTTTAGCGACTTCGTGAGTGCTGTGCTCGGACATCTCTGCATAGCTCCTTCTCAGCTGCACCCCAACTCATACGCATTCCTGAGGGCGTTCGAGATGACGTGCGCCTTTCTGGGAGTTGGGGCCACACTTCCTCTCTTCTTCCGCCTCTTTTCTTTACAGCGCCAAGTCGGGCGAGGAACCGACCGGAAGGGGTTCGTGTCTTTCAAGCAGCGGACCAAGATCTTCAAGGCCCACTCAGAATCCATCAGGGCCTTCAAAACCGACTACTTCTTGATAAAGCCTGCGAGCGATGCGGCCGTGAGAGCTATGAGTTTTCTCGGAATAGATACTGATGAGAACGACGAGCCCAAGCTTGACGACCAAGGTCAGGTGATTCCGAGGAGATTATGGATGTTTCCCTTCTCTTGGAGTCATGTGCATTATGAACGACCAGTGGGGGAATTCGTTCAGGTGGGGGACACCTTGAATGACGACGATGCGGCCAGCTTTGAGGCCTTTAGAAAGTTAATAGCTTCTTTTACCCCGACCCCTCTATTGGACGGAGAAGGGAAGGTTATGGTCGATCAAGATGGGGGAGAAGCTTTGGAGCGTCCCCTGATTAGTGTTACTGAACTGCTGGCCTGTGGTAACGGGCAGGAAGTATCTGACTTTTTTGGTATCCGTTCACTTACGCTCGTTAACTTTTCGATTTAACTTTGTTGCTTGTAACTAATTTTGATTTTATTCTTCTTTTCAGGTTCCTTGACAAATCCTCTAGACAAGATCCACGAGCGTTTGGTCCAGCAGCAGCGGAAACGGTCGAGGGTCGTGCAGACCAGGCTGACTGAAGCAAGCGGTTCAGGCTCGGGTCCTTTGGTCCAGGGCTCTCCGGGGGCCTCTACTGGCTCTTTGATGAAGAAGCATAAAGCGACGGCTACTGTGGACCTGACGGTCGGTGCTCCCCCAAAGCCAAAGCATGGGATACCCCCATGTTTTGTTGTTCGTAACTTTTTTGAGGGGAACAGTATGGAGGTGGACCGGGCGGACTCTCTGTTCCTGGAGGGGATGGACCGCCCTGCTCGGCGGCTTTCTTTGGCTCAGGACGCGAGCGCGGTTATGCGGGTCCTGACCATGGCTTGGATGACGGCCGAGGGGTCCCCTATGCTGGAGCGGGAAAATAGCAAACTCAAGGTGCAGTTGGCTGCTTCCGAGGCCAAGCTGACAGCGGCCACAGAGGAGGTAAAAAAGGTCACCACAGAGTCGGCTGAACGAGCAACGATCATCGCCAAATTAGAGGTCGACAAAAAGAGGTTGCTCGAGCAGAACAAGAAGCTAAAGGATGCCTTTTGCCCCAAGGAGGACGAGGACGAGGATACCAAACATTTGGTGACGAGGGCTCAGCTTCTCGCTCGGATCGACCAAGATATGGAAGATCTGAATGCGTCAACTGAGTTCAGCTTCCTGAATGCGGTGGACCAAGTGAAAGCTCTCCACCCTGACCTAGCCTTGGATGTTGATCGCATGAATTATCTCTACAAGGTGGTGGATGGCCAGGTTGTAGTCCCTGCTGACTTGGTGGTGGCCGACTCTCAGCCGGGGACGACTGCTCAGCCTGACCAACCAGAGGAGCAGCTGGACCAAGAGGAAGCTCGTGCAGAGGAAAGCCGCCCGGTGGGTGAAGATAATTAATTGATGGCCTGCGTGCCTTGTAATTTATAGTGTATTCTGTTTTTTGGGGGGCGTGGTCCCCTTTATTTGTAACTCCGAACAAGTCGGCCCTTTGGTGACACATTTCTTTTAAATGTTAAGTGTTCGATCCTAGTGGTCGGTTATATATATTGTTTGCTCGTAATAATGCGTCCGTCGGAGGACATAGTTTATTTGTTATTTTTACTAAGTGTTTGACGCTCGTATTTGCATTAATTAGAAGCAATTGGATAGATACGGGGGAGTATGGATGATCTGTTGGTTAGGGGAACCAATCAGTATTGGAGGGTTTTACTCTCGACCGGTGCTCGAGCCAAGATAATGGCCCGGGCTCCGTGGCGTGAACGTCCCATCGCGAGCTGGGGTTCTACCTGGTCGTGGTACTTAGGCGACGTCGGACTCGTTTGAGTATCCGTTCGTGCAACAAGTTTCTCTTTTGCTCGAAAAGAGATCTTGCTTGATTTGTTATATTTGGGCTGACGTGCTCGTACCTAGGCACGCAGTTTTTCGTTAGTCTCTCTTTCTCTTCGCTTGGGAGTTGAGTAAGGTGACTGACTTAACTATAGTATTGTTTGAGTTTCTCGGCGTTCCAAGGCCGAGCGAGCTCTTCCCCGTGTAGATTTTCTAAGTAATAAGCACCGTTCTCGGTTTTTGCTCGAACGCGATATGGGCCTTCCCAGTTGGGCGTTAATTTTCCCTCGCGGGGATCCCTGTGGTTTCTTCTAAGGACAAGGCTGCCTACTTCGAACGTTCGCCTGATGACCTTGGAATCATACCGAGCGGCTATCTTTTGTTTGAGAATAGTTTCTCGAAGAGCGGCTTCCGATCGAATTTCTTCGACCATGTCGAGCTCGTCTCTTAAAGCTTCAGCATTGGTATCTTGTTCCATGGGGAATTCCGTGCGTCTCGATCGGACATGCATTTCTATTGGAATTACCGCTTCGGTCCCATATGCTAATCGAAATGGGGATTCTCCGGTCGTTGAGTGGGGAGTGGTCCTATATGCCCATAGTACGCTGTGTAACTCCTCAACCCAGTGTTTCTTATGCTCGTCCAACCTTCGTTTCAGACCTCTCAGGATTACCCTGTTTGCGGCCTCTGCTTGCCCGTTAGTTTGAGGGTGCTCGACTGAAGCGAAGTGTTGTTTTGTCCCCATTGACGCAACAAATTCTTTGAAATGTTTATCCGTGAATTGAGTCTCGTTGTCGGTCACAATGGAGAGGGGCACTCCGAATCGGGCGAGGATGTTTCTTTTGAAGAATCGAAGTATATTGAGTGCAGTGATTTTGGCCAGGGCCTCAGCTTCTATCCATTTGGTGAAATAGTCGACGCCTACAATTAAGTATTTGTTCTGACCAGACCCAACAACGAATGGTCCTAAAATGTCCATTCCCCACTATGCGAACGGCCAGGGCGATGATAACGACTTTAGCTCGGATGGAGGTGTTATGTGCACGTCTCCATGTCGTTGGCATTTGTCGCATCTTCTTACATGCTCCTTTGCATCGTGCTGGAGGGTGGGCCAGTAGTATCCTGCCCTCAGAATTTTTCGAGCTAACGAACGTCCGCCAGGATGCTGCGCATTGATTCCTTCGTGGACTTCCCTTAGTACGTGTGGAATGTTTTCCTCCTCTACGCATCTGAGGAGGGGTGTAGAGAATCCTCGACGATACATACGTCCGCCTACTAAAGAGTATGAGCATGCCCTTCGTCGTATAGTACTAGCCTCTTTTGGGTCGGTTGGTAACTCTCCTTTGGTTAGATAGTTGAACACTGGGGTCATCCAGCAACCCGTGTTGCCCACGACGTTAATGTGTACGCAGGCTGATGAGTGCCCGATACTTGGTCGGGGGAGCAGTTTTTGTATGACGGACTTGTTGTTTCCTTTCCTTTTAGTGCTCGCCAGTTTGGACAGGATATCTGCGCGGGCGTTGTTTTCCCGTGGAACGTGTTTGACTTCCACACTCTTAAACCGTTTTATTTCGTCTTTTACGAGGGCTAGATATTCGGCCATGTTGTCACTTCTGGCTTGGAAATCCCCTCGGACTTGGCTTGCAACCAATTGGGAATCCGTGCAAATTGTGATCTCTTCTGCTTCTAGGTCGGTTGCGAGCCGTATGCCCGCCAGGAAGGCTTCATATTCTGCTTGGTTGTTAGAAGTGGGGAAAGATAAAGTCAAGGACACTTCGATGACGTTCCCTTCTTCGTTCTCCAAAATGATACCGGCTCCGCTGCCCGTCGGGCCAGATGCGCCGTCCACGAAAATAACCCACTTGGACGAAGCTTTCGGGTCTTGCCCGGTGAAGGCAAGTTCAGCCACGAAGTCGGCCAGCGCTTGAGCTTTGAGGGCCTGTCTTCCTTCGAATTTGATGTCGAACTCAGATAGTTCTAGTGACCATTTTAACATTCGGCCAGCCATGTCTGGTCGACCGAGCAACTGTCTTATGGGTTGATCGGTCCTTACGATGATGGTGTGAGCCAGGAAGTAATGGCGTAGTCTTCTAGCTGCGAGAAGGAGGGCCAATGCGACCTTTTCTATCTGAAGGTACCGAATTTTTGGGCCGTGGAGTGCTTTGCTTGTGAAATACACGGGTTTTTGCCCTTCGGGTCGTTCGCGCACAAGGGCCGCGCTTACTGCTTCGTTCGCGACCGCAAGGTAGAGATACAGAGTCTCCCCCTCTTCCGGTCTGGATAAGACTGGAGGTTCACTTAATGCTTTTTTCAGGTGGGATAGTGCTAACTTGCATTCTGCCGTCCACTCGAAAGTTGCTTCCTTACGGAGGAGCTTGTAAAAGGGGAGAGCGTGTTGAGCAGATTTTGCCACGAATCGAGCAAGGGAGGTAATGACCCCGTTTAGTGATTGTATGGACTTCTTGGACGTGGGAGTTGGGAACTCCGCGAACGCTCGACACCTATCGGGATTTGCCTCAATGCCTCGTTCAGTCAAATAGAATCCGAGGAATTTTCCCGCTCGGACACCAAAGGTGCATTTCTCAGGGTTGAAGCGCATTTTGCACTTTCGTGCCTGGTCGAAAACTTTTCGCAAATGGGACGCGTGGTCCATTTCTCGTTGAGATTTGACGATCATGTCATCCATGTATACTTCGAGCATATCTCCTATTTCGGTTCGGAAAACTTTATTCATCATGCGCTGATACGTCGCTCCTGCGTTTTTTAGACCGAAGGGCATAACGTTGTAAAAGTAATTGCCCGACTCGGTCATGAAGGTCGTGTATTTTTTGTCAGACATGGCCATGGGTATTTGATTGTACCCCGAATATGCGTCCATGAAGGATAATAATTTGTATCCGGACGAATTGTCAAACCAACTTGTCGATGTTAGGTAAAGGGTATGCATCTTTCGGGCATGCCCGATTGAGATCGGTATAATCAACGCACATCCTCCATTTTCCACTAGATTTTTTCACAAGTACAACATTTGAGATCCAGGTCGTATACCTGGCCTCGGTTACAAATTTAGCCTCTAGGAGGTCTTTAACAGCAGATTCGGCAGCTTCAGTCTTCTCGCTCGACTGCTTTCTCCTGCGTTGAGCGACCGCTTTATGTGTTGGGTCGATAGAGAGGTGATGACAAGCTGTTTCAGGGTCGAGCCCTGGCATTTCTGCGGCGCTCCATGCAAACAAGTCTGCGTTCCCTTTGAGGCAAGCTTCCAACTGTCGCTTCACTAATTCGGGCATATGTGCCCCAATTTTGACGCACCGGGCAGGGTCCTCTCCCAAGGGAATTAGCTCGAAATCTCCGTCCGGTATTGGTCGGGCTAAGGCCTCTGCTGGTCTCTGGACGCTCTCGCTACTATCTGAAAACCTGCAGTCTAGGTCGATCGAATCGACTTGAGGGAAAGCCTTGGGCACATCTGGTGAATCTAATGTCGGGGGACTTGGTTGGTACGATATCGAGCTGAGACCTTTTGATGCTGCCTCGAAACATCTGCGGGCAGCGTCGACGTCTCCGTGCAATATGGCGACTCTGCCTGAAGTAGTATAGTACTTCATCTTCAGGTGGACGGTGGACGGCAAGACTATCAACTCGGCTAAAGTAGGTCGTCCTAATATGCATTGGTATAGCGACGGGCAATCCACGACAAGGAATTGGACCCTAACCGTCCTGGCTGTCTCGCCCGCCCCGAAGGTGACAAACAGGTCAACATAACCCCACGGTCGGGATACTGCTCCGTTGAAACCTTGCAGGTCTGATCCGACGTATGGAGTCAGATGTGTTTCGTTCAGTTGGAGTGTTGAAAATAGTTAGGAGTACATGATGTCGCATGAACTACCTTGGTCCACTAATATCCTCCTTACATCGAAGTTCTCCATGCGCGCTCGGATGAGTAAAGGAATGCTAGCGTTGGGTGCTCCTCCCAGGAGCTCTTCTCGATAGAATGCGAGGGGTATGGAACCTTCCCTTGGTGGATCTAAAGTGGCGTTTTGCGCGGGCCCTTTGGCGATTAACTGGTCGAATTTTCTCTTCACGGAACCGACCGTGATTTTATTGAAGCCTCCCCCTGATATGACCATCGCCGAAGGGAAAGCTTCCCACGGACTGTGGGAGGAGAGGTATCCCGTACCCTTGGTGTGGTCTGGTAAAAAGAAATCTTCCGGGCGATAAATGCTCAGGGCGACTTGCATGTTAGCGTCTGCAGGGATGGGCACGGCTTCCTCGATTTTCTGGGTCTCTTGTGTATCCTGTCGAGGATTGTCTCTGGACTTTGTGAACTGTTTCAGGTGCCCGTCTTTGATGAGGATTTCGATCGCGTCCTTGAGGTGGATGCAATCCTCTGTGTTATGCCCATGACTCTTGTGGAATCTGCAGTATTTCGTTTTATCTGTGCCGGGCTTGCTAGGTTGTTGCCTCGGAAAGCGTACTCCCGCCTATTTGAATTCTGAATTGGCGCATTCAGACAAAATTTTCTCCCTGGAGGCTAGGAGGGGCGTGTATTCGTGGAAACGACCGATAGGTCCCCGGTGCTCCCGCGGTTCACGGGAGCGCTCATCCTTTCTTTTGTCTCCTCCCCGACGAGATATCGAGGGTTCATCAACTCAGTGTGGTTTGGCGTCTTCACGGCGTCGAGCGTCTCTTACTGAACTGGCCGCTTGCTTTTCTTCATATTGGATGTAAGCTTGGGCTTTTAGCAAGAACGCGTCGAGGGTGGCCGGGGTTTCAATGCCGACCGCCCGATGGAAGTCGGTCGAGGGACGCAGCCCTCGTTCCAGCAGATACTTTTTCATGTCGTCGGTCGTGGACACTTGGACTGCCTCTTTATTGAACCTTTCGATGTAAGTTCGTAAAGGCTCGTCCCTCCCTTGGATTATTGCTTCGAGCGAAGCCTCTGTCTTAGGGTGTCGTCTTGATGCAGTAAAGTGTCTAGAGAACGTGCGCCCAAGTTGTTTCCACGATGTGATGGATTCAGCCTCAAGGCTTTTATACCACGTCATTGCCCCTTTCCTCAGCGTCGTGGGAAAGAGTCGACATTTAATTGCTCCCCGAACACCCCGATAGTCGAGAAAGGCATCGATGTTCTCGATGTGTTCGTCTGGATCGGTCGTCCCGTCGTATGAGCCTAAGGGAGGAGGTTTCTCCAAGCCTCTTGGGAGCTTGGCTGCCATAATTTCAGATGACAGGGGACCCCGAGCGTCCTCGTCGTCACTGGAAATAAGTGAGGATCTGTGATCGTGTTTCTTTGTTCTTCGAGAGGAGGTGGATCTTGATCTGCTCCTTCTTGATTTTCTTTTAGGAGAGGGTCGTGGAGACGACTGACGAAAGCGTTTGTTGCCTGTTGATTCGTCGGTGTTTCCTCTCCTCTTCTTCTTCGCGGGAGACGGAGTGTTCTCCCCTTGGGGTCTCTTGGGAGAATGAGGTCGACGAGAATTATCTTCAAGTCGGGCGATCTTTTCACCATGAGCGAGGAGTAACAAGTTCGTTTGATTTAGAATTTCGGCCAGCGCGGCGAAATCTGACCTCGAAGGAGTCGAAGGAAAAAAAGTTTCCGGGCGACTTTCCAAGGGTTGGTCACGATCGGGTGAAGGTGATGTCGCCCTCCCTTCTGGTCGGTCGTGCACTGTATCATCGTGTAGGGGAGGTTGGACGTTGCTCTCATGTTGCGTGAGAATCATACCATCATTCGATCGATTCTCCTGGTTGTCCCGAGCAGCCATGGATCTTGTTAAAACTTTGGTTCTTTGAGGATCTTGAAAGAAGAACGGGGAAATCTTACTATTCCCACAAACGGCGCCACCTGATCGTACCTGGAGATCAGGATCCGATATGGCTGGTCTCGAGAGCGGACGGATGTGGTCGTTTGAAGAGAAAAAGGGGTGTACCTGCAAGACACTCCGATGCTAAAGTAAGTATCCGAGCAAGAGTGAGCAAGTACTAGTATTAGGGTTGAGAATTGAATACCTGCCCCTCTCAAATGAGAGGGTTTTTATAAGGGACCAGCTAGAATACTATTGGTTCGTTAGGTGAGGTGCGGATCGAGGGGTCCGTGAAGATAGGAAACGGTCAATATTAGCCGTTAGAGGATCTCTTTAGGACCGGATCGCTGGTGGTCGACTGAGGACCACTTTTCATGATTATGCTCGACGTCGAGCGAGGTAAGTGGATCAGTCTTTTTGGCCCAATAAGAAGAATTGGGCCGGGCCGGAACACTAATAATTTGATTTTTTATTACATTAGCTACAATAAATTTATTTTTAAAAAGTTTAGTATTACGTTAGTTACAGTAAATTTAGTTAATACTAATTTAATTACATTAGTTAATAGTACTAATTTAAGAAACAAAAAGAAGAAGACACGATTTAACTAATTTAGTTATGTTAATTGATATAATATATTTTAGTATGAATATATTAATTAAAATCTAAATAATGTATCCAATTTTGATCATTCTCAACCGACTCTATCCAATCTTGATCTCATCCCGATTAAAAGTGATCGTAACAATGATAAGAATCTTCAATGGTTGTGGTTGCTGACGTAGATCTTTAAGTCTTTGCTCGTTCGTTGAGGACATTAGGGGGTGTACTTGCAAGGTACTCCGATGCCAAAGTAAGAACGGAAGAAGAGTATGCAAGTACAAGTAAAAGTGTTTAGGGAGTGAATATTTGATACCTGACTCTCTCAAGTGAGAGGGTTTATATAGATAGTCCCCAGCGAGTGCCTAACGGTTCGTATTTTAGGTCTGGATCGTAGATCCCAAAAATAGGTAAATGCCAAAAACTAGCCATTAGACGAGGAACCTTGGTCTGGATAGGGATACGTATGGATAGGGATACGTCGAACACATAAATATCTGAGCAGAAGTTGTCTTTGGTCGAATCTGGGTAACTTCTGCTGGTGTCGAGCAGAGGTCTGGGATGAGCACAGAGTACCGACCGCAGGAAGATGTGGTCGATAGGTTCAGACCGTTTAAGGAGAAAGGCGTCAAGCATAGCGGGTGTTTCGATGCCCACAACTCTCCTGAAGTCGCTATGGGGACAGAGTCCTCACTCAAGAAGGTATTTCTTCATATCGTATGTGGTTGAGACATGGACGAATTTTTTGTTGAACCTCTATATGTAGGCGTGCAAGGGTTCCTCGTTGCCTTGGATGATTGCTTCCAATGAGGCTTCAGTTTTTGGGTGACGTCGTGAAGCAGTGAAGTGTCGGGAGAATGTTCTCCCGAGTTGTCTTTATGACGTGATGGATTCGTGAGGAAGGCTCTTGTACCAGGCCATAGCTCATTTCCTTAGCGTCGTAGGGAAAAGACGACACTTAATTTCCCCTCTGACGCCTTCGTAATCAAGCAGAGCGTCGATGTTCTCAATATTCTCGTTTGAGTCCGTTGTCCTATCTGAGCAGAAGCTTTCTTTGGCCGAATCTGGGTGACTTATGCTAGTGTCGAGCAGAAGTCTGGGATGAGCACAGAGAATCGACCGCGGGCAGACGTGTTCAACGGGGTCAGACCCTTACGTTTAAGGAGCATGGATCTAGTGGGTCCCTTTGGCGTTTGGGCTATCGGGTCGTCCCATCAGCAGTAAAGGATTGGGTCATGCCTAGTCATTGGGTCAATCCAGAACAAAAAACTAGGTTCGAGAGTTCGACCGGTGTGAAAGCTAGTTGGTTTGAGATTAACTTAGATAAAATCGCATATCGGGTTAGAGGTCAACATGCGTAAGACCCCGACTCGGTTCAGATGATAGCCAACTTAAAGCTTCATCTCGATTTAGAGAATATTACTCAAATTATACCTGATATAAAATAATCATAAATTTCAATGTTATTAATAATAATTTTTTCTTATTTATTTAAAAAAACTAGAGTCACTCTCAATTTAACTTAATTAAATATTTGAATAAATATGAATATAAAATTAAATTATGATCTCTAATTAATTTAAAATTCTAGTCCATTTGAATCTTGAATCTACTTTTAATTTGATTTAATTTTTAGTAAAAAAAATTAGTGTATAACTTAATGTTAACATATAATTAATTAAATAATATGAACTTATTTTTAAATACAATAAATGGATTAATAATTTATTATGCATTCTGTTTTTTTCTGCCAAAGATAATATATTTCCTCTTTAATGTGGTAATTCCTATTGTATTAAATAATATATTAAAATTTTAAAAATAATATATTGAAATTTTTAATCTAATTTCTCACATTTTTTATTTCTTTTCTTCAAAAGTATTTGGTCCCTTAAATTTATAAACTGTAAATTAAATGTTAAATTGATTGTCAATCATTTTTGTATATATTTTGCTAAAGATTTTTGTTCATATTTAACTTATCATCTGAATTTATTTACTTACTTTTAATAATATATATATATATATATATATATATATATATATATATATATATATATATATATATATATATATATATAATTTATTTTAATTTTTGTTTATATATTTAACAACATCAAAAAAAAACTTTGTAAGTTTGTTATAAAATGAAAAAATCTGACTTTTGAAAATATGAAGTTGATCAACAAAAGCATAAATAAAATGATAGTAAAGGTAAAGAATGATCATATGATTTGCTAACAATTAAAATGAAAAGAGAAATTAAATTTTGTAAAAGAAAATGAAAAGGAAAACAACTAATTGAATTGGAAATGATAATTTGCATTTAATGTATTTGGGGTTCATTTGTAATTATATAATAATAGTTTTGAATACTAATAATAAAATAAAATGAACATGGATCTTTTATCATTTGACAACTAAGTTGAGTAAAGTTACCCAACTTTTTAAAATGGGTAGATAAGAATTTGCCTAATTATTTCATTTAAACTTAACTCAATTTATTATTATAATTAACAAGATTAATTATTATTTAAAAAATATAAAAAAAATTCAATTTATTTTTATAATCAACATGACTAATTCATAGATAATTCATGTGCTGTAACAATAAGTAATGATAAAATAAGATGAATAAGGAGTTTTCAGTTTTTGTACATTCTTAAATCTTAAACAGAAAATTAGCAAATACCTTCAAATAGGTAATGATATCATCAATGAAGTGGAGTTTCTTAGGGTTCATACTATATTATTTTTCAGTGTGTGTATACAGAATAATATTATGAAAAATCAAATATAGATAGTTTTTCTTTTTGGAATGATCAATAAAATGGAAATTAAAGGAGGGAACGTAAGTGTTTAATGACAAACAAATAAAAACTAAGTAGAAATTGAAGAACAACATTACTCAACAAATAATACCCATGCAGTTGATTCAAAACATAAATAATTATAAAGGGAAAACATTCATTAAAACATTAAAACAAACAATAATGTTTGTTATACTTCAAGTACTAGTAAACCCTAAAATAGTTCCAAAGACTTAAAACTGACATCAATATAAAATAATACAATAATAAAAGCCTAGATCATCAGCATACCATGAAATGAATCTGCTAATGCTTAAAGATTAAAAGGTCCGGTAGAATCAAGTTGCTTGCAGAGTGCGAGATAGGTTAAATATAGGACTCGATCCTTTGCACAGGTTCGGTGATTGTTTGTGTGTTTGCAGCAATATTTCAACTGTTCAAGGTTGCAACAGCCAAGCAATTGACCTAGCAACAGAAACAACCAATTGATATTCTTTTTCTTCGGAGCGATTATTGGTTTCACACAGTTTTCTTGATTACAATGGACACAATTCGGTAGTATTGGGTTCATCCATACATTTGGTGGCGCCCTATCATTCATGAATTGTCTGTTTTGGAGAATATATGTATAGAGTCGAGGAAACTTCTCTGTCACGTCAAATGACTTTTGAAATGTTGTGTCGCATCTTTTGCATTGGACATCTCCAATGATGTTAATTATTCCATTTTGGCGAAGATAATGCAAGCTGTGAAGCTTTGCTCTTCGGATAGTAGCCCATGGAAAAGGTATAGGGATGGTTTCGCTTTTTACACTTCGTGGGTTAAGGCGAGCACGAACGCGAGGAGGTTGATGAGGTGGAGAAGAAGGAGGATGTCACGGGCGAGGAGGAAAATACAAGATTGGTTGTCGAGGTGGTGGAATTATCGGTTGAGGCGGTGGTGGAATTGGACGAGGAAGTATGGGCTGAAAATGAAACGGTCTAATTTGAGGAACAGGACGGAGAACCGTTGGTTGAGGTGGTGGAATATGTCTAGAAAACATCCTTTGAAATGGTGTTAATGTTGGTATAGGGTTTTGTACCGATGGTCGAGGTTGAGGTGGAAGATTTGGTTCAGAAGATTGAGGTTGAGGTTGTGGTGGGAAATTTGGTTGAGGTGGGAGATTTGGTTCAGAAGATTGAGGTTGAGATTGTGATGGGAGATTTGGTTCAGAAAATATACGCTGAAAAGGTGTTAATTCTTTTGACATACTACTAGGTACATGTGGGTAATTTATGGAAGGTTGAGGTTGAGGTGGTGAACTGGTTTCTGATTCCTTATCATCACGTTGTTCTGAGGCACTCATGATGAGTTGATAGAATAATAGTGAGAAAATTGAGAAGAGATTAAAAGAGAGAACAATGTGTGTAAAAGAGTTAAAGAATAACTAGAATGAGAGAAGAAATATGATGAGAGAAATACATGTTTTCTTTGGTAAGAAATAGTGAGTGAATGAATTTGAAATTTAAACTAATTGAAGATTTTTTTTTCAAAGCATGTAATAAATTGGTTTGAAGTATCCAAATTCATTTAACAAAATACTAAATTCAGTCAATAAAAATAGTATTGGTGGTAATGTGAGTACATTGATGAGTTTTAAAATCATTTTTATCATGATGCATCGAAAACTATATTCATATGTGATTTTCAAGAGTTAAATTCATTAGTGTATAAAAAAGCTTTATTAAGCATTTTGAATAATATATACTTTCTGAGATATTTTTTTTAGTGACTTTTGAACGCATTATTCTTAATGAATATTTTTTTAAAGGTTATCTAAAAACATTTGATGATAAATAGAATAAAATTTATTATTTTTTATTGTAATTTAAAAAGAAAAAAATTGAAATAAATATTTTGATTATAAAAACAAATCAAATTCATTACAATAGTTTATAAAAATTCCAACAACAACACACTCCTATTTTGTCTAATGAAACATTCTAATAAAATTGTCTTATCACTAAAGTTTGTCAGTGTACTTGGTTTTCATTCAGTAAAATTGATTATATAAGTATTTAATTTGTTGAATTTTTATTTACTCAATTTTAAAAATTGGCTAAGTTTATCCTAGTGTAAAATATTTTTAAAACAAAAAAAAAATTAAATATGTTAAAATTAAATAGTATTATGGATTGGTGGAAGTGATTATTAATTAAATAGTTTAAAATAAAATAGTATTATGGATTGATGGAAGAGATTATTATTATTTTTTGAACTATTATTCTTTTTAATGAATAGATAAGATTTCCCTTTAATTTTTAATGACTTCTAAGAAAATATGAAAGTTGATGTTTAATATTTTATAAAAATTTTAATAAAGTATTATAAGGTGTGTAATTTTATTTCATATTATTATAAAATATATATTATTATTATTATTAAGTAAAAAGGAAAAACACATTCTCTGGTTGAAAAACCTGATATACATATATACATAGATAGATAATAATTCTTCTTGGTATCCCTAATTTAACTTCCATCTCTCAAACGTATTTAAAAAACATAATTAACTCGAGGAAAAAAACTTCACTATTTATCATTTTTCTGGTAAACTGATGAATTTTTCGAAATTACAAGCAATTTTGGGAATTTCATTTTGTACCAGAGATTTGGATTTACAAGAGAGATTTTTTTATCTATTATTTTGTATTTACCGATATTTGTTACCAGAAATATACTGATAGTTATGAAATGTCCGGTGTTGATGTTAAAATAATTCTGATCTGTACCGCAATTTTTGAAATTTCCAGTAGTTTAAAAAAATGCTTTCTATCAGTAATTTGGAAAACCCAGTAGTTATAAATTTTGCGTACTACTGGTTATTTCAAAATCCTGGTAGTTATATAATTTGTTTTTTCTATGTTAATTGTTATTTTACAGTAAAATCCAGAGGTCGTGATGGCATTATCGCTGAGAGACAACTTGATCTAACTGGTGGTGGCAGGGGAAGAGGTACGGGTGATCCGAATACTGAGTCTTCTCATGTTCGGGCATGACGAATGGTCCCTATCGGTTCACACCGGAAGAGGTTAACTGAGCAGGCTGAGCGGGGAGGTCATTTCCATGCACCTCGTACAGTTCGGTGACAGGGATGTCGTTCTGCATCCCAGGCCACAGATGAGGACGTCCTCGTAGTTGACCCAGTTATTCAGCCGGTGAAGGCTATTGTTAAAGACGTTCCAGAGGAGGTTGTTGTTGGAGATGCTCCTGAGGAGGCTGCTTGTAGAGATGTTCTTGTTCCTTGAGGGGTTGATGAGACTGGTATTGTTGAGGAGACTGACAGGGTTGAGGATAAGGTATTGGAGGTTGAGGGTACTGGAGGGGTTGAGGAGACTGTTGAGACCAATGTCACGATTCTTTCGATCGAGCCATTGGTACACACCGAGCCAGGCTTCCCTGGAAGGCCGATAGACACATATGTGCTTATAGAGTATAGTGAACATGTAGCTTTATGTATTTGGTAGGGCCATATATATGGTTTTTACATTTAATTTTAACTTTTGTTTATTTATATATAAATTGTTTATGTACAAACAACGTTGTTTGATGGTTGGTGTCATAGGAGCGACCAGTTCTGAGGGTCCAGTCTCACGGCGTGATGATGAAGGGATTCCCTCGTATTCCCTTCCCTGATGTTGTGAAGACAATCGTGCAGGACTTTAGTTTGCTGCATTTTGGCCATTGTTCCATGACCATGTTGGATGCTCTCTTGCTTAGTGCCTTCATCGAGAGGTGGTACAAGGAGACCTCGTCATTTCATCTCCTATTTGGGGAGATGACTTCGACTTTAGATGAAGCTTCCTCCTTGTTTCATCTCCCCACCGCCGGCAGATTCTGGACGACTCATGTCCTCGGTGTGGCCATGGCACAAGCGATGGTTGATCGTGCTCTATGTTTGCTTGAGTCAGTGGTGGCACATGAGTTCTCTGATACCCAAGGTTCTCACCTATGCATGTGGTAGCCTTGGGATAAGTATGATGAGCTTGTTGCAGCTGGTAGTTATCAGGCTGCCGCTAGGGCCTACATATTACATGCAGTATCATGTATTCACTTTGTGGACAAGTCTGATACATATGTCGATGCTCGATATTTGTTCCTTTTCAGCAATCTCGAGGTGCACAACTGGACTTAGGGTTGTGCAGCTCTGACCCAGTTGTATTGACCGCTTGGGGAGGCGACCCATATGGAGACCTTACACCTAACTGGGTACCTGAGTTTGTTACAAGTATATTTTATTGCTTTCATACATATTTCTTACAATTATTATAATTTTGAATTTACTATTTGTCATGATCTTCGTGTTCGATCTACGAGTATTTCCCCAACATATAAGACAGGAGGACCCAACCCTATTCAATAGAGGAGCCACGGGCGAAGAGGTGGAAGGCAAGGCAGAAACACCCTAGTGGCTTAGCTGAGTACATGAGGAGACTGGATGCGTTGATAATAGAGGACATGTTATGTACACCGTACGATGCTCATAGAGTACACTGTGAGTTCAAGGAGTCATCATTATATTCAAGCTATATGTAGTGGGAGACTATGGTTGCCAGACATCTTCCTGAGAGATGTATGCGTCAGTATGGATACATTCAGACCGTACCACCAGTAGTTCCGGATACACCCTCTGAGGGTATTGATCGGTGGTCTCAAACCCATTTTAGCTCTGGTAGTGCCATCTTAGCTCAATTTGTACTTGTTCAGTATCTCGTGCATCGTAAGGATGTCTACTTTGAGTGGTATATCACTGTATCATATCCACACATCACTCCACCGCCGTCTGAGGGTGTTCCATCTGGTAATTAGGAGTCTGTTGATGACGCACAACCTTTTCCTCCCCAACACATCACCATGAGTACAAACAATGCTTTCAGATGATTGGCGTGATGGTTGATGAAGCAGTGGATTTGGTAGACCCAGATGGTGCCATTTCTGTGATATTAGCTCGGATTGCAGACTTAGCTCGTGGGGGCCTATTTAGATATTTTTTGTATTTTTTATGTATTATATGTATATTTTGTATTTTTTGTATATTATTACCCAGACATTTACGGCAAAACATTATATTATTTTGATATCATCCTTACATTAGAGTGATCTTCATTAAACATCTTAAACATATAAATCTTAACATTACAACATGATTAATAAATAAGAAAAACCTAAACACTACCATACGCTTCAGGGTGTTTCAGCATCTGCATTATTTCGTCAACAGATCCTGGCAGCTTCGCATCAAGCTCAATCGGACCCTTTGTTAGCCTACGGAAAAAGGATTTCCACATTTCCTTTATGACATTGTCGTTCTTCAACTCGATAAGGTTATATTTCAGCCCATATTCGTTACTTCCCAATATTCATAAAACTTTATCCTTCTCACCTTTCTATTGTCACCTTCAGGCAACAATTCGTTCAACTTCGTCGTCATGTCAACAAAAGAGGTGGTTCCATCGGGTAGCTTGAACTCTATAGGACGAGAAGCTTCGTTGAAGTAAACTTCTTCCTTAATCTAATATTCAGGAAGATGGTTTTATTTAAATGTGTTTAACCACAATACCTAACACCTATTTATACAATCGTGCATCAATTATGGGCCACACAAACTGTCGATGCAATCACAACCATACAAAACTATCTTCAAAACCGTGATCGTTAAAAACACCCTAAAAATATAATTATTGGTAATTTCATGGGAAACAAAATTACCAGTATAGACATGTAATTTTAAAAAAATAATGAAATTTTACATGTTACCGGCAATTTGAAATTACCGGTAGTCTGGTAATTTCAAATTAACTACCAAGAACTTTGTTCAGTACCGGAAATTTTTTTACTCTACCGGGAATTTTGTCCAGATATTTAGTTTTAAAATGCTTGGGGTCATTTCTGCCATTTAAAATATTTAGGGGGGTGCCAGGTACGAATGGGGGTGGCAAGAAGAATCCTCTACATAGATATATAGTACTAGAATTTTCAAAATGGGTTAGCCCATATTGGTCAGTATGTTAGATAAGAAAAATCAGAGAATTTAACCTGTCATTCCCCATTTCATACTTGATACTCCTATATTTTTAATAATTAAAAAATATCCCTGTTAATATTTACCTAAAAAATTTATCATTTTTTCCAAAAAAAAAAATACTTTTTTCTACCAAAGTTTTCAAAATTTTCGGTAGTTGTTTGAAATTTCTGGTACGCAAATCTGGAATTTTTTTGAAAATTCACGTCTATACCATGGAAATTTGAAAAACTATGATATACATTACCGAAAATTTGTAAAATTTGGAAATATCTGGTGAATAGCATTAACATTTTGGCACCAATATCGGAAATATTTAAAATTTCTGGTACCCAGTAAAAACTTCAGGAAATTTGGGAATTTCATGTATATCAGAAATTTTTGAATTTCTGGTATATTGGAAATTTTGCCTGCAATTGAAATTTCCGATAATAGGTGTGCAAGTTCAAAAATGAATTCTTTGTACAATCTGGAATCGGCTGGATCATCTACGAATTTGTGTAACGATTGCACGCAGTTCTTCACCATATACAAAGTATGTTTTCTATGTCACAAGTTAAAATTTAATATTTTATTTGTGTTATATTATATTAATATTATGCTTTTTGTGTAATGTAAATGACAAATATTTGAGGACCGAGCTAAAGTATTAGCCTAAACAGAATATATAAGCAAGAAAAATGGTATTATAGTTGTGACTATTTGTTTTCATACATCAAATGGCCAATGAAGTAGGAAGGATAAATTGACTATGGATTGTGAGAGAGAAGGAAACTATAAAAGAAAAAATATATTTGAAAGCATTAAATCTTTAAATGGCATTTACAGTATGAAAGTGAGATGTCCTTTTAGGTTGAGATCTTCGCTGAGTGGTTTTGGTTGGAAGTTGATGGTTAGGTTTGGGTTTCACAATCATAAACCATTTGAGAATTTACATGGC
Source organism: Lathyrus aphaca (assembly GCA_963966055.1). NCBI lineage: Eukaryota > Viridiplantae > Streptophyta > Magnoliopsida > Fabales > Fabaceae > Lathyrus > Lathyrus aphaca. The sequence continues at coordinate 169,930,304 of OZ014519.1, forward strand.
CATAACATATTGGGTCGTCTAAAATATCATGAGAGATAGTTTGTGAATGATATGACGAAGTACAATATGCCTCTACGATTCATAGTTTCTGCCTTGAAGGACAAAGAACCAAAAAACCTCACTAGTGTTACCTAAGTGTATAAAGCTAGAGCTACGTACAATGCGAGTAAGAGAGGTTCATTAACGAAAAGGCAAATGTTGTTGACTCTTATTCATAAAGAAAAGTATACGTGGGGTGGACTACTTTACTAAGTGGATCGAAGCAGAAGCCCTGGCCAAGATAACAGCACAGAACATTCTCCGATTTTTCAAAAGAAACATTCTCGCACGCTTTGGCATACCCGAAGTCCTCATCACCGACAACGTGACATAGTTCACGGACGGAAGATTCTAAGACGCCGTCGGCGGCTTAGACACAAAACAACACTTCATAGCTGTCGAGCACCCTCAAACTAATGGGCAATCAAGACGGTCTATAGGGTCATCCTACACGGATTGAAACGCATACTCGGCGAGGCGAAAAAGGCGTGGGTCAAGGAACTGCACAACATCCTTTGGGCATATTGCACGATGCCACAAGGCGCATAGAAGCCCCCCTTGACAAGGAGTTGAACAACGAAGCACTACGAGTCGAGCTAGACCTCGTCAAAGATATCCGCTCTGAGGCATCCCTAAGGGAAGCCTACCTATTACAGAAAATAGATTTATGTCACGATGCGAAAGTCATAAAAAGAGAATTCCATGTGGGCAGCTTGGTCCTCAGACGAAACCACAAAAACCCACATGAGGCAAGCACAACCCTCCCCGATGTCAGACATCTCAAACGAGCTCGAACATCGCAGTACCGCGTCGGCAGGGCACCCAGCTCACGATGGGAAGGACCAAGCCCCGAGATTAAGGTGTCCAACCGCAACCCTAATCCCGATTAACGACAGAGGTAAAAACCGCCACCTCGTCGGTTCCCTAAACCGACGAGTCCAACTAGTCGAGCACAAAAAAGTTCAAGATAAATAACAATTCTAAATAGTCGAACACAATAAAATAACGAACAAAATAGTATTTAATCCGGCCAAAGTCGGCCACCACAGTACATAAAAGTGGCACACAGGCCGTCAATATTCAAAAAGGAACAAAGGCCATTACAACAAAAGGCACGCAGGCCATTACAACAAATAGGCACGCAGTCCAGAAATTCAAAAACAAAGGGTCTCTGCCTGAAGCTACTCCTCTTCATTTTCGTCGTCCTCCTCCTCTACCAGCTTCTCCTCAGCAACGAAGGGGCAGACAATCTCCCCATCAGTCACATAGTAGTTGTGAGTCGTCCCTTCAGTCACGAGCCTTGGATTCACGACCTTGAGTTGGTCGATGGTGTTGTCAAAACCCTCTTTGAAGATGACCACCACATCTTGACAGAGCTCGCGGATCCTCCTGACCAATTCACCCCGAGTACATAGGGCCAGCTCTTCTTCGGTCTCGTCATCAAGAGGACGGACTGTATCTTCCAGCAACGCCAATCGGGCTCGAAGGTTCACATTCTCTTCAGCCGCCTTATTGAGCTTGACTGCCTACTCCTTCAAAAAATAAATTTCCTCCTTCAAAGTGTCCCGCTCAAGTTTGGCCTTCTCCAACTCCGAGCTCAACCCCTCTTAGAGCTTATGCTCCTCCTTGTAGTCGGACAGGTCTTTGGAGAGCTTGTCTTTCTCAGCCCTTGTAGGCTCGAGCTTTTCCTCTAATACAACAGTGGAGACAGTAGTGTCAGACAGCTCCAAATCCGTCTCCATGACCCGGATGATGGCAGCAATATCCCCGGCTAAATCTTCCCACCTAGTAGTAACATCTAGGTTAAGCAAAGCCTTCGCCTCGGGAGCCGCCACCACAACAAAGCCCTCAGATTTTAATAAATCCCTCTCCAGATAGCAGGGGGCAGCAGGTAACTTCCTTGTTCGCCCGAATGCATACCACCCACGGTCGTCGAACGAGCGAGTGACCCATCCGTTCGTTGACGCTTCAAACGAGGAGAGTTGAAGGAGGGGGAAGGCTATCCCGTATTATTATCGGGGAAGTTGGTTGAGCGACAACTTGGAGAGAATCAGTGGTCGAACTAGGAGAACCAGAGCTACCGACCCCTAGCTCGGTTGCTACCTCCTAGACGTGGCTAGCCACTTTCTTTTTCTTCTTTGATGGGACCCTGTTCGAGGCCCCTTCCTGATTGGCCAACTTCAATGCTCGTTCTTTGGATGAGGGCATAGCTCCTTCAAAACAAAACAAAAACGAGAATCAGCTAACAGATATAAACATCGGAGGAGAGGGAAAGGTCGAAAGAACCTACGCGATAACTGAATAGCTTCCTTGGCTGTGTCGTACTCGAGAAGGGACTTAGTATTTATCAGACGAGTTTCAAGGATAGGCATCCCGTCATCATCTACGTAAGGTTTGTCCTGCTGGTCCACGCAGACCGCCAAGTTGAAGCTTTGGACATAATCCACCAAATTTTGATAAGCCAGCCGATCCTCGACCCCTAGACTTGCGTGTCGGACTCCGTAATGGCTGGTCGACAGGTCAAAATGGTTCGGCTGCCATCTTAAAGGTATTTTCGACATCAACTTATCCTCGCCATATGCATTCCGTTTATAAAATTAGAGACTTTCAAGAGCGTATTGGGTGAGCGGTTTCACCACATACCATCTCCCCTTGAAGTGGCGGGCAGAGTCAACGTACGTCTTGAACAACCTCGAAGGTTGCTTAAAAGACACCAAATTGTGACGTCCTCCTACGCCCAACCATTGCAGGTGGAAGATACGAAAGAAAAGGGGCAATGTACAACCGACCCCAAGATATCGGCAGACCAGCTCAAATGCCTAGATGAAGGCATTGGCGTTGGGGTGCAATTGTGAAGGTGCCAGCCTGAGCCATTTGAAGACCCCTATCTAGAAATCGTTAAAGGGGAGCCTCATCCTCGCCTCTCGGAAAGCGAACTCGTACATGGAAAATTGCTTCCCCGAGAAACGCAAGCATATCCAGTCTTCTTCTCGAGGGGCAAAGCACTGCCAATTCGGTGTGTCCTCGGGACCTATATCCTCGACTATTGCATATGTGGTACTAGTCTCATCCACAAAATACGATTACTCTTCCAAAGGCTCATCAACAACCCACGATAGGTCGTTACGGCCAGACGAAGAAACGACCAGGTTCCCTCCCTCGAAGTTTCCTTCCTCGGTTTTTCGTTGATCAGCCGTACCTGAAAAGTAGAATGGAAAAGTGAATTCGACAACGCATCAAATTCACCCTTCCACCGCAGTTCAAGTGAAAGGGCGAAGAGCTGACCGCTCTAAGTTACCACTAAACTACCCTAATCAACAAAGGGACGACCCGCGGGTCCCCCTCGAGCGCTCACGGAACACCTAAAAGTTCCTAAGAAAGCTAAGGAATTCTTGTCCGGCGAATTCATGGGGCGCTCGTGATCTTTGTTGCACCCTAATTTTTGCCCTAAGTTTTCTTTGCATTGTCATATGCATCTTGCATACAAACAAGATCACACTGGTTGCTCGGTTCTTCTCGGGTTAGGTTTATGCCTCGCAGGGGATCACCATTGTCTTTAATTACTTTATTTGTTTATGTTTACTAACCATTAATCAAAATCAAAAAAATATTTTGTTTCCTTTTGCTAACCTTTTTCAGGAAGAGGAACCGTTGAAAATACCAAAAATAGCAGTCCTGCAGCTCGAGCAAAATTTCACAGAAAAATTCGAAGTTGATCTGCAAATAAATTCAAATTTTTATCTGATCAAGGATTTCCCAAGTTAATTGATTCATTCAAAGGATTTCCAAGGTTCATGTGTTTATTTCTTCGATGCACAACAAGAATCGGGCCGAAACAACCAAGCAACCATGTTTGAATAAAAAAATCAAATTTCAGCTTGGTTAACCGGTTAACCAGTGCGAAATTTGAATTTTTTATTCAAATTCAGCACCCTTAGATCATTGATTTAATTAGAATAATCTAGATCCATTGGTTTCTGATTTCTCTACATCACTTTGATCATTTCCTACCATAAACCCTCATTAATCACCACTCTTTTCCATTTCCCACAAAAATTCCAATTACCAAACCTAAATTCAAATTACCAAAGCAAGCTCCATTCCACCAAATTTCCATACCTAAGGCCTTTAAATAGGACCACAATTTCATTCATTCCACAAGCTTTTGATAGCCACAAAACCTCTGGCAAAATACTTCCCCAACACAAATTTCTCAAAAGCTTACTTTCTTTCTTTTGAAGTTATCAAGAATTCACATTGAATTCTTGATTAACTTGAGCAAAACCTTCATCCTTTCATTCTTTTATTCATCAATTTCAGTAGATCTAAGCTTGTGTTGGTCCAATTTGAAGAAGTGACTTTGGTAATTCCTCTCACACCATAAACCCATATTCACCATCAACATTCAAGATGTAGATTCTTGGTGCCTTTGTTTTTATATCCTTTGGATCTTTATTTGTTGTTTGATTTCAGGGATTCCACTGTATTTTGGTTTTAAAATTCGTGCAAATTCAGATCATGATCATCCAATGTTTGAGAAAAGGTTTCAAAATGGATCATGCTGAATTTTCTGCATTTTTCAGCTTCTGGTACAGCGTTAACCGGTTAACCATCTTAAAAACAGCGCAAATTATTCAAAATCTACTTGCGGTAACCGGTTAACCAATTGGTTAACCGGTTAACACAAGACAGAATGGTGTTTTTGGCTTGTTTTAAGCCCCTTTTTGGTTCCTCTTTCTTCTTCTTCTTCTTCCTCGTTTTTATTTTTACCTAGGGAAACACTTTTGGGAGTGATTTCTCCTTAATTTCAATGAACTTTTAGTGTAGATTAGAGTAGTTAATGTTCATTAATTCAAAACTACCTTTAAGTGGATTATTCAATTCATTTAAGGTACTTTGCATTAGTGATACATTTTCATGCTTGAATCCACCAAGATGAGTGATTGAACTTAAGGATGGAAAAAAATCATAAGTGTGGCTCAATTTGGTATTCACCTTTAGTTTTGTGTGGTATCGCTTCCGGATAACGATTTACATATCGTTTATCTCGCATGCATTAGCACTAACATTATGCACCTTAATTGGTGGTGGCCGGCCTCATTTGTAGGGTAATTATTTCGTAAATTACTCTGTGATTGCTTAACATAGACCTAAATGTGTCCTGACTTTGGAATACAAATCTAATTGGGTACTTGCACTTTCATGGACCGGATCTCTTGTTGATCGCGTAATCCCGAAGTGGTTAATCATATTGCATTAAAAATCGAGACTTATGAATGTTTGATGCGTAGGTGCTTTGGGTCTCCCAATCGCCTTTCAAATTTCATTGAATTTGGTTCAGTTTGCCTTGATTAATCGCTATAGTGTAAGATGCTAAGCGGATCCGGTTGCCTTTCGATTTTGGTTACTTTCTTTGGTTGTGGTTGATTAAGTTAACCATACCATTATTATGTAAATATTATTATACTATTACTACTATTAATATTTTAGATTCTTACACTTTAATTTATTTTTGTTACTAACATTTAATTTCTTGCACTTTTATTGCCTTTATTCTATTTTTCTTTATTCATCCATATCATGTTTATTATTTATTCTTATTATTTTAATTGTTGATTTCCCTTTTTGTTCATTTGGAGACCAAAAAACATTAATAAATGATTAAACTTCTAAAAGACCTATGACTTTAATTTGTGGACTTTTGGTTACTATCATTGGCATTGGAATGGAGATTTTTGGACTTAGATTTTAGGATCCCTTCCCCTTGCTTTGATCTTCATGAAGTTGGATTTAGCCTTTATTTGGCCATTTGCTAGCTTATAAGGATGGAACTCTTATGCTCATAATTTGGAATGTCATCAAGTTTGGTTAGATCTTTCTTCCCTTATCTCCTTATTTTATTTTTTTAGGATAATCCCTTCATCTCCTCCCATTCTTCAATTTTCAAAACCTTCTTCCTTTTTCAAAGGATTCCTTCTTTTTAAATCATCACCTCTTTAATAACCAAAAACCTTGACTTTTGTCAAGTGGCTTTTACTTTTTTTTCTTTTCTTTTAAAATCAATGAATCTAATCATGTTGACCTTAATTCAAAAAATAAAAAGAATCAAACTCATTCAAGTTGTTTTGTGCTTTTGTGTACTTTTGTTTATTTTCTTAAAAGAGTGTCGATTATGAGTCATTATTCTTTAGTTGGGTGCAAGTCTCACAATCTCCATGGTTGTAGTTTGATGTAATTGAGTCACTTGTCATTTTTGGGGGTTTATTGGCATACTTGTTGATTTTATCCGAGTTGGCACCCTCCCCATAATGATGTATGAGTCCATGCCTTCATTCTCATGCCTTAATTCTCTTCACTTAATAAAATGAATCATAACCCACCTTTTTCACTATTTGTACCACGAACTACGGGGTTTTGATCTTGCATTGCACTTTGTGGGTACGTAGGCATGAGGTGGTAATCCTCTCCAAACACAAAAATATTTATAAAAAAAATACATTCTTTTCTCATTTCTTCACTCATATTTTACAAACCATTTTCAAACCAAAAGCAGTAAATTTTTCAAAGGGCTCCCATGGAGTACCACAGACATTTTGGGTGCGTAAAACCTTCCCATTGTGTAACCTATCCCCTTACCTGTTTCTCTGTTGTGTTTCTTTAGATTTTTGCTTTTAGATTCATTAGGATTTATTCGCTCTTTTTTTCCTTTTCCTCTTGGAATAAAATAAAATGCGGTGGCGACTCTGTTTACTTTGAGTGAAGTTAACCAATAGCTTACACTCATGTTTTTACCGCTACAGAAAAGTGGCGAATATGCTGGGGAGTAATCTCTTAGTGGATTCGGCCTACATTGATTTATTTATTGCTTTGGTTTTATTTGTTTGTTATTTGTTTGTTCTGTTTCGGTTTTGGTGATCCTTTGTGAGTGAGATAGATTCTAACCCAGATCTGAGTTGAACTTATGATAGGACGGCGATATTTGAAGCGATAAGCGATGGAGTAGTCCAAAGCTATATCAATTTGATAATCTCCACTTGGTTAGGCTCTCTTGGATTATCAATGTCATGATGAGTAATCATACGTGGCATTATTTTCCGACCTTGAGCTGATCATACTGAGGACCGTAGAACCCTTAACCCATCCAAGCCAATTTAGGAACGTAGTGCGGAAACCATCCGGGTGTAAACCTAAGGTGGTTGTCACGCGATACTACACTCGGACGAGGTCTATTTTAAGAAATTTTTCGGTTAGGGAGTAATCCAACGTACCGATAATATTCTAAAGATGGTTGTTAACTCCGGGCACCTCTGTTAGCACCCTTTTGGTTTTCTGCAGGTACAATGAAGACAAAACTTTAGTACTTACCTGTGTGGGTTGGTGTTCTGTTACCTTGACTTCATGCTCGTGACTCGGAACCTAAACCCGTATGCTTTGTGTGATCTTGTGTGTGGTTGTTTCATACATGCCATCATACATTCATGAACATTGTTTTTGAGATTTCAAGGGACTCATAAGGAACTTTTGCAAAATTTCAGATGTCTATGGTTATGAATTTTGAAAGGAGGAACACAAAGAATTACACCTTCAAGAATCCTAATATAGTAGAGTTGAGAAAGCTAGGAGCATTGGTGGTGGATACCTAGGAGTTCCGGAAGTGTTATGGAACACTCTTGTTTATTTTGGATACCGATGTACCAGAGGGGATTCTCCCCACCTCAGCTCAATTTTATGATCCGTTGCATCATTGTTTCACCTTTCCGGATTATCAGCTTGTGCCGACTTTGGAGGAGTACTCTCATTGGATGGGTTTACCTATTTTGAACAAGGAATTTCTTTTCAGTGGTTTAGAGAAGGAGATTACGACCAAAGTCATTGCCAAAGCCCTTTTTCTCAAGGAGTCCGATCTTAATGGAAAGTTTCTTCCAAAAGGGAGTGTTTGTGGTATTAATGATAAGTTCTTGATGGGGAAAGCTTCTACTTCTTTTACTTGGGTCATAAGGATGCATTTGAGGCTATTCTTCCTTTGCTCATTTATGGGATTGTCTTGTTTCCTAACTTAGATGGTATTGTGGATGAGAATGCCATTCAGATTTTCTTGAAAAGGAATCTGGTACCTACTTTGCTTGAAGACATGTATCATGCCTTTCATTATAGGACCTCCAAAGGTGATGGAGAGATTGTGTGTTGTGCGCCTCTTCTCTATAGGTGGTTTATTTTGCACCTACCAAAGTTCGACGTTTTCAAGGATAATAGAGAGAAGCGAAGATGGTCTCAAAGGATTATGTCTCTTTCTCAAAAGGATATGACTTGGTATTGTTCCTATTATGATACTGGAGTGCTTATTGACAGTTGTGGAGAGTTTCCTAACGTACCTCTTCTTGGTACCCATGGGGGAATTAGTTACAACCCTATTCTTGTTATGCGACAGTTGGGATATTGTTTGAAGGACGTACCAAGCAACCTTTACTTATCTCGTTTCTTCTTTCTTAATGGTGCAGATCATGTAGAAATGAAGAAAAGGATTTTTCATTCTTGGCATGCAGTTCATCGGAAAGAGAAGGGTCAATTGGGAAGACAACACCTTACTCCCTCCGAGTGTTACATCCAGTGGGTTCGATCTAGGGCTTCTAAGCTCAAGATGCATTATCCACCCGAGGAGCCTTTGTTTCCTATATTACCATTGTCTACTTTTCTTTCTCCCGTTGATAAGAAGGTTGCTCTTCAAGAAGAGTTGGACAAGATGAAGAGAGAGAAATAAGAATGGCTACTTGAGAAGACTATGATGCAAGAGCAACTGAAGGAGAAGTATGATCTCATTGAGTTACTTGAGTGGCGTGTTATGAAGAGGCCAAGAGAGGATTTATTTTCCTCTAGTACTCCATCTACCATTCCTCCTACGTCAGGTGCTTGGAAGGCCATTGTTGACCAGTTGGCGAAGGATAAGGAAGACATGGAGAATCGTTACAAGAAAGAGATTAAGAGGATTCGCATGAAGTACTAGCCAGGATTCGGATCTTCTTCGGATGTGATCCCTTAGGCCTAATTTACTTTTCTTCTCATGTATTAGGATTGTTGAGGCTTGTACTTCACTTGTAATCCTTACTTCGATTTTAATGAGAATGAGTTTTTTTAAGTACTTCAAAAAGTGTTTCTTTATAAATATTTCAAGTTATCTTATAGTCCTTTGAAATCTTTGCATTTGCATACGCATACCATGCATCATACCCGCATTTGTCTTGCTTTTTGAGTGATGGAAAGCTTGATGGCTGCTCAGAATCAGCCACCTCCTTCTAATTCTCCTGTTCAGAATACAGTCATCTCTGAGATTGTTATTTATCCTCGCTATCACATGCCTGCTAGTACACCGTGGGGCATGCCAGTTGATTTCATTCCTGCTGGTTATCCTCCTCCTCCTCCTGAGACTGCTGCATTTAATACTCTTCCGCCAGTGATGACTACTCTTCCACCATTGATGACTACTGCACCGCCTGTGATGCACACTATTCCGCACCATGATGAAGTGATTTACCATGCTGAGCCCAGTGAAGGTGCGGGTGTGATTGAAAGACTTAACGATTTTTAGGGTCGTTTTGCTGAGATACAGAAAGAGATGAGAGCCTTGAAGCATAAGGATTTGTTCGGAAAAGATGCTTATGATCTCTGTCTGGTTCCTAATGTCAAAGTTCCGTACAAGTTCAGGTTGCTTGAGTTCGAGAAGTATAAGGGCAACACTTTTCCTTTGAGTCATTTGATTATGTGTGCTAGAAAGATGTCTGCTCAGACAGACAATGATTAGCTGCTGATTCATTATTTCCAGGACAGTCTGACTGGTGCAGCTATGAGATGGTATATGAGTTTGGATAATAGCCAAATAAAGACTTTCAATGATTTGGGAGAGGCTTTTGTTAGGCAATACAAGTATAATGTTGATATGACACCAGATAGAGATCAGCTTCGTGCTATGTCCTAGAAGGACAAAGAGACTTTCAAAGAGTATGCGCAGAGGTGGCGTGAGCTAGCAGCTCAGATTGTTCCTCCTCTAGAAGAGAAAGAAATGACGAAGATCTTTTTGAAGACTTTAGGTTCTTTCTACTATGAGAAAATGATAGCAAGTGCTCCTTCTGATTTCACTGAAATGGTGAGTTTGGGGATGCGATTAGAAGAAGGTTTCCGTGAGGGACTGTTGAGCTAAGAGAGTAGTAATGGCTCGAGCTCTAGGAGATTCAAATTTGGTAAAAATAAAGAAGGTGAGACTAATGATGTGTCTCGTGAAAGTTACAGAAGACCTCGTGGTCGTGAGAATCGTCATTAGCAGCATGTAGCTTCTGTAACTCCGGTGATTAATGTGACTCCATCTGTGCCAGTAGCTCCAAAGTATCAGTCTCGTTATCAACAACCTTCTGTGTAACAGGGTAGTAATCAACAGGTTCGTGCTAAGCCAAATTTTGATCCCATTACAATGTTGTATGTGCATTTGCTTCCATCTCTGATTGTGAAGAATCTTGTGCAAACACGTTCTCCACCTCCAGTTCCAGAGACTATACCATGGTGGTATAAGCCAGAGGCTCACTGTGATTTTCATCAAGGTGCCCCGGGGCACGATGTTGAGAACTGTTATCCATTGAAGTTTGAAGTGCAAAAATTGATAAGGATCAATGTTCTGTCCTTCAATGATGTTAATCCAAATGTGAAGACAAATCCGCTTCCGAAGCATGGTAATACGTATGTGAATATGGTTGATGGTTGTCCTGGTTTATTCAAGATTTATGAGGTCCGCCATATTCGAAGGTATTTGGTTGAGACACATGCTTTCTTAAGTTAATATCACGATATTTATCACAATTATGCTGATTGTTGTATTTGTTCAGTGAACCCTTGTGGTTGCGTGATTGTTAAGAGAGACATTCAAAAGATGATGGACGATAAGTTGATTGAAGTGACAGCAAAAAGAAATGAGTATGAAAATGAAGTGAATGTTATTATGCCTCAGTTCAATATTCCTGAGAAGGTTGTTCCTGAGAAAGTGGTTATTTCTTTTGATATTCGCAAATATGTTGTTACTCCCTTGGTGATCAATTTTCCTGGTCCAATGCCATATGAGTCTAATAAATTCGTTCTGTATCGGTATAATGCTACGATGATAGAAAATGGTAAGGAAGTTCCTATTCCTTCTCCAAGGTTTGTGGTTAGCATTGCTGATGTGACAAAGGTTACTCGAAGTGGTAGAGTTTATGCTTCGGATCCTCTGAATAGAGTTGAAGATACAAGTGCGAGTAAACAGATTATGGATGTTGTTGCCCGATCAGGCCAATTTGGTGATATTGAAGATAAGGTGTTAAAATTGATAAAGAAAATCGAGTACAACGTTACTGAGCAGTTGTTGCATACTCCGTCAAAAATATCTGTTTTATCACTCTTGATGTGCTCTAAGGCTCATAGGAAATCTTTGCAGAAGATTCTTGATCAAGATTATGTTGATCACGATGTGACTGTTGATCAGTTTTATAGTATTGTGGCTAATATCACATCGTGCAACAATCTGAGTTTTTTTGATGATGTTATGTCTAAGGTGCTGGTTGATATTGGGTCTTCTCTGAATGTGATGCCGAAGTCGACTTTGTCAAGGCTTGCGTACCAATGTACTCCCATGAGGCATAGTGGGATTATTGTGAAAGCTTTTGACGGATCAAAGAAGATTGTGATTGGTGAAGTTGATCTTCCTATTCTGATTGGACCATTTATATTCCAAGTTACTTTTCAAGTAATGTATATTCATCCCGCTTACAATTGTCTTCTTGGAATACCCTGGATTCATGAGGCAGGAGCTGTGACATCTACTCTCCATCAGAAGCTGAAGTTTGTGAAAGATGGGAAATTAGTGACTATTGGCGGTGAACAGGCGATGCTAATGAGAAATTTGTCATCTTTCTCCTATATTGATGTTGAAGAAGAGGTGGGAACTTCATTCCAGGCTCTTTCTGTTGTTGATAATGCTGCTAAGATGAATGTCATGCCTACGTCTTCTCTCAAGGATGCTCTGTGCGTACTCGAAACTGGTCGATATGACGGTTGGGGACGAGTTATTGTTGTTGTTGACAACAAAGAAGGATTTGGTATTGGTTTTACACCAGGTGTGGATCTCCATGACTCGAAGACTATTCAGTAAGGATTCCAAAGTGTTTGGTTTATCAACGATCATTCCGCTGTTGCCATCATTGAAGATGATGAAGATGAAGAAATGCCTAACTTTGTTATGCACGGAAAGATTTGCAAGAACTAGATTGCTGTTGATGTTCCTTATATTGTTTTTGCTTCAAAGTAATTTGTTTTATTTTCTTTCAAAAATCATTTCACTTTGCCCAAGGTGAAAGTGATGTTTGTTGGGCTTTGTTTCAAATTTTATCATCATCAATAAAATATTATTTTGTTATTTCCATATGTTTTTTTCCTTTTTGCTTTATTCTGAAAAATGGTAGCATAAAAAAACCAAAATAAAAACAACCATTGCTTATCTGCATAATGTATTCACTTTTGCTCGTACTCTAAAATAAAAATAAAATCATTGTGCAGATTGATTGATAAACCCATTGAAAACAATGATCCTATGCCCACTCCCAACTTTGAATTCCCTGTGTTCGAAGCTGAGGAAGAGGATGTTGAAGAGATTCCTGATGAGATTTCTCGATTGCTTGAGCATGAGGAGAAGGTTATTCAGCCTCATGGAGAGTCTATAGAGATGTTTAACTTGGGTTCTGAAGATGATAAGAAAGAAGTCAAAGTTGGAGCATTGTTTGGTCTTGATGTTAAGAAGAGGATTGTGGAGCTTCTTAGAGAATATGTTGATGTGTTTGCTTGGTCTTATCAAGACATGCCAGGTCTTGATATTGATATTGTGGAGCATAGATTGCCGCTGAAGCCTGAATTTCCACCAGTGAAGCAAAAGTTGAGAAGAACTCATCCTGATATGGCAGTAAAGATCAAAGAGGAGGTTCAAAAGAAGATTGATGCAGGTTTTCTTGTGATATCTAATTATCCTCAATGGGTGGCCAATATTGTGTTTGTTCCAAAGAAAGACTGAAAAGTCCGAATGTGTGTTGATTATATAGATTTGAATAAAGCCAGTCCAAAAGATGATTTTCCATTGCCACACATTGATGTGTTGGTAGATAATACAGCTAAGTTTGATGTGTTCTCCTTTATGAACGGATTTTCCGGTTATAATCAAATAAAGATGGCACCCGAGGACATGGAAAAAACCACATTTATTACACCATGGGGATCATTCTGCTATATAGTGATACCCTTTGGATTGAAGAATGTTGGTGCGACATACCAAAGAGCTACGACCACACCTTTCCATGATATGATGCACAAATAAATTGAGGTATATGTTGATGATATGATCGCTAAGTCGAGGACTGAAGAGGATCATGTTGAACATTTGCTGAAGTTGTTTTTGAGGTTAAGGAAGTTTAAGCTTCGTTTGAATCCGAACAAGTGCACATTTGGTGTACGTTCTAGAAAGTTGTTAGATTTCATTGTCAGCCAAAGAGGCATTGAAGTTGATCCTGATAAAGTGAAAGCTATTCGGGAGATGCCTGCTCTAAGAACTAAAAAGCAAGTAAGAGGATTCTTGGGCCGTTTGAATTATATTTTGAGGTTTATCTCTCACATGACTGCCACATGTGCTCCGATCTTCAAGTTGCTTCGAAAAGACAAAGGTTGTGTCTAGATAGATGATTGTCAGAATGCGTTTGAAAGTATCAAAGAATATCTGCTTAAGCCTCCTATCTTGTCTCCTCCGGTGGAAGGTAGACCGTTGATCATGTACTTGACTGTGTTGGAAGATTCCATGGGTTGTGTGCTTGGTCAGCAAGATGAACCTGGAAGAAAAGAATATGCAATTTACTACTTGAGTATGAAATTCACTGATTGTGAGTCTCGGTACTCCATGCTTGAAAAAACGTGTTGTGCCTTAGCTTGGGTTGCAAAGCGTCTTCGCCAGTATATGCTGAATCATACGACTTGGTTGATCTCTAAAATGGATCCGATCAAGTATATATTTGAAAAGACTGCTTTGATTGGGAGGATTTCTCGTTGGCAAATGCTGTTGTCAGAATAGGATATCAAGTACCGAGCTAAAAAAGCTATAAAAGGTAGTGTCTTGGCTGACCATTTGGAACATCAACCGATTGATGATTACCAGCCAATCAAATTTGATTTTCCAGATGAGGATGTGATGTATTTGAGAATGAAAGATTGTGATGAACCTTTGATTGAGGAAGGGCCGAAGCCTGGATCTCGATGGGGTTTAGTTTTTAATGGTGCTGTGAATGCACGCGGAAGAGGAATTGGGGCAATGATCATTACTCCCCATGGTTCAAATATTCCTTTTGCTGCAAGGCTGACTTTTCCTTGTATCAATAATGAAGCTGAGTATGAAGCTTGTATTATGGGTCTTGAGGAAGCTTTTGATTTGAGGATTAAGCATCTTGATGTGTATGGAGATTCTGCCTTAGTAATCAATCAGATTAAGGGTAAGTGGGTAACTCATCAACCCCACTTGATCCCTTATAGAGATTATGCCAGGAGGATATCAACTTTTTTTACTAAAGTTGAGTTTCATTATGTTCCTCGTGATGAGAATCAGATGGAAGATGCTTTGGCAACTATAGCTTCTATGATAAAGTTACACCAGTGGAATGATGTTCCCATGATCAGAGTGATGCGGATTGAAAGACCAGCTCATGTGTTTGCAGTTGAAGAGGCCCATGATGACAAGCCATGATATTAAATGTTTTCTCCAGAGTCAAGAATACCCACTTGGGGCATCCGATAAAGATAAGAGGACTTTGAGAAGATTGGCAGGCAATTTCTTCCTGAATGGAGATGTGCTTTATAAGAGGAATTTTGACATGGTCTTGCTCAGATGCATGGATAGACACGAAGCAGACATGTTAATGAAATAAATTCATGAAGGATCTTTTGGTACTCATGCTAATGGGCATGCAATAGCTAAAAAGATGTTGAGAGCAGGTTACTATTGGCTGACAATGGAATCTGATTGTTGCAAGTATGTGAAAAAGTGCCATAAGTGTCAAGTTTATGCTGATAAGATTCATGTGCCACCAACTCATCTCAATGTAATTTCTTCCCCGTGGCCTTTCTCTATGTGGGAATTGATATGATTGGTATGATTGAACCCAAGGCTTCGAATGGACATCATTTTATTCTTGTGGCAATTGACTACTTCACCAAGTGGGTGGAAGCGGCATCGTATGCTAATGTGACCAAGCAAGTTGTGGTTTGGTTTATCAAGAATAGCATTATCTGCAGATATGGTGTTCCGAATAGAATCATTACTGATAATGGTTCAAATTTGAATAATAAGATGATGAAAGAGCTTTGTGAAGAATTCAAGATTCAACACCATAATTCTTCTCCTTATAGACTGAAGATGAATGGGGCTGTTGAAGCTACGAATAAGAACATTAAGAAGATCATTCAGAAGATGGTTGTGACATATAAGGACTGGCATGAGATGCTCCCTTTTGCTTTGCATGGGTATCATACATCTGTCTGCACCTCAACAGGGGCAACCCCTTTCTCACTTGTTTATGGTACAGAAGCAGTGCTCCCCATCGAGGTTGATATCCCATCAATGAGAGTTTTGATGGAAGCCAAGTTGACTGAGGCTGAATGGTGTCAGAGTAGATTTGATCAGTTGAATTTGATTGAGGAAAAGAGAATAATAGCTTTGTGTCATGGTTGGTTGTACCAGCAAAGAATGAAGAAAGCTTTTGACAAGAAGGTCAAACCTCGTATATTCAGAGAAGGCGACCTCGTGCTCAAAAAGATCCAGTCTTTCATTACAGATTCTCGGGGCAAGTGGACTCCGAACTATGATGGCCCATATGTTGTCAAGAAAGCCTTCTCTGGTGGTTCATTAATTCTTGAAACTATGGATGGTGAGGAGATCACTCATCCTGTGAATGTGGATGCAGTCAAGAAATACTTCGCCTAAAAAAATAAAAGAATAGCTCGCTAAGTTGAAAACCCGAAAGGGAGGCTTAGGTAAAAATGAGTGTCTCAGTGGATTGAAAACCCGAAAGGGCGGTACAGGAAAAAATTAGAGACAAAAACAGAAATAATTATCCCGGTAGATTGAAAACCCGAAAGGGCAATCTAGGCAAAAGTTAGGGATCATGGAAAGTAACTGCATCGACAGATTGGATCACTTGTAACGACCGAGGATTTCAGATTCTTTCCTTCAGAAGAAATGCCCATCAAAGATTCTTATTCACTTATCCTTGACCGAAGTTTTGGGCACAGTGGAATTCAAAGTTGATAGGGAGAATAGTGATCATTGTATTTCAATGTAGCCCTTTTCCATGTATTTACCATTTTTCAAACTTGTAATGATCCATGAAGTCACGCCATTTGCTGACTACCATTCTATCAATAAATTTGAGCTTTTATCCAATTGTTTGAAACTCTTTATATTGTTTATGTTTACAAAATTTCAATTTATTGTTGATGATGATTTTTGAAACAAATTTAATAAATTTAATCTTTGAAGATTATATAAACATTTTCTCTTGATTTGTGAACAAAGAAAGGATATCAATAGTGATTCTAGGGATGGTAAAGTCCGGATGTGTGTAACTTGTCTCTCCCAAAGCAGGGTTTGTTTCGTTTGTGTCCTTAAGGAATTTTTGATTGGTCATGGCATGCCGATGTTAATGATGTTTTGTTCCTCAGCAACCAGCATGAGAAAGGATTATAAATACTCTTAATTTTATTCCTTTCCCCCAGAAAAGTTGTTGGAAGGTATATCCTAGAAAATCCCCAGCTGGGTTTTAATCTCTTCCTCAGTAGTTTACCCTTGACTTGAAAAATCTTAGAAGCCCCCGGCCGAGTCTTTGCTCTTCAGCATAAGTTGGTTGCATCCCTCAGCAGAAGTATGGGTATATCAATAAGTTTAGAGGTTTTCTTTCACCTGTTGGTGATTATTGATTTAAAATCCCTCGTAATTGTGATTTGCTATGATGTTAACCTCTGGTATCCCCCCGTGGGTCTAAAAGTCCAAACTTTCAGTGATGAAAGATCTTCATAGATCCCCAGTAAGTCTGCGTGTGATGGTTTCCACTAGATCTCTATTTTTGATCTTTGGCAAGTTTTTCACTCTTTCCCTTAGTAGAGCAGGAGTGGCGTAACTCCTTCCCCAAGTAGAGTGAGAGTGGTATAATTCTTTCCCCGAATGGAGCAGGAATAGTTTGATGATTATTCCATGCAGGAGTTTGATTAGGAGCATTTATTTCCCTAACATGGATCATGGAAGTTCTTCCCATCCTCAGCAGATCATTACCTTTCCTCAATAGGATGGTATCCCTATGCAGAGTTGATGATTGAAGTTTGATACTCCAGTAGGCTATGCTTTATTTGCATCACTGGTAGATCTTTACTTCATCTCCGCATCTAGATTTATGAAGATATTTGTCCCCATCAGATTTTAACAGGGAAATTTCCATTTTCCCCCAGAGTATGGAAGATTTTGAGTTGTTGAGATATCTCTGACATGTTATCCTCTCAGAGTGGAATTTTCTGATGTTATCCTTTTATGGATTCTTGAATAATTCTTTGTGGATTGGATCCCTATCAGTTATTTTCCCCAATCTGAGTTATGTATTGTAGTAGGATTTTATTCCTTTAATGGTTTTTTGATATTCCCCTGCAGGATTTCGAATCGAATCTCCAGCATGGTCCCCGGCCTTGTTGCCCTGGTTAGCCGAGTATTTGGTTGTTGTGGTGTTTATGTCACCCGTTGCTTATCTTTATGTCTATTTTGTCAGCATATTCATATGCATGAGCATAGAATCCTTTGCTTGCATTCTTGCATTTATCTTTGTTCCTGCTCTTTAGTGTGATTTTCCCCCACAGAGTGTGTGTGTGGTTTTCCTCTCAAGTTTAGAGTATCAACCCTTAAGCAGAAAATGTTTATCCTTTCTATTTTCCCACTGAGTTTGTTTCTTGTGGATGATTTTGATTCAGTTTCCTCCCCAGTTTATTATCTGGATGGAACTTCCCCAGTTGAGATATTTCCTCCTCGGGATGAGTATTGTTTGACCGTTTCTCTCCAATTTTTTCTTGGATTGAATTTTGGTCCCCTTTTGTGAGTAATGTTTGCTTTGGAATTAAGCTATCATTGTTTGATAGTGGGAAATATTTTCTCCAGCTTGAGTATATTACTTTGGAATTAAGCTATCAGTTATTCGATAGTGGGTAATATTACCAAATTAATCAAGCTTTTTTACTTGTACTCCTACCCAGTAAATCCGGTAGTTGAGAGTTCTTCTTTTTACCCAGTAAAAAGGTAATAAAAGTTGTTCCCTTTGTTGTGATCCTACCCAGTAAATCAGGTAGTTGAGGTTTTTCTACCCAGTAAAAGGTAGTGGAGGTTATCCCTCTTTGTTTTGCTCCTATCTAGTAAATCGATAACCGAGTCCATTGTTTTCCTACCCAGTAAACCGGTAGTTGATGATTTTGTTCCAACTCGGTATTCCTCCATTTTTGGACTGGAATACTTTGATTGGTTATTGTTCCCTGGAAGAGTGTTTACTCTTTCCTGTTGAACCCTGTTACCTTGATTATGTCATATTCTCTTTCCCCATGTGGAGACGGTTATCCAGTGATTTATTTTCCTGGTAATTCTTTTGGTGTCTTTTGTTTTCCGCGGCGGGATATTTCTTCTGTGTCCCCGAGCTTTTGCTTTCCTATGGTGGTCATGTTTTCCCCATAGAGATCTTGGGTTTGCATATCATATTCATATCATATCATGTTCTCTTAGGACAAAAATTTAAGTTTTCTGTATTTAAGTCTCTCCCGTCTTGCAGAGACGAAGATGTCAATCTTCAAATCTTCAGATTGAAGAAACTTAAATAGGGGCAGCTGTTGCACCCTAATTTTTGCCCTAAGTTTTCCTTGCATTGTCATCTGCATCTTGCATACAAACAAGATCACACTGGTTGCTCGGTTCTTCTCGGGTTAGGTTTATGCCTCGCAGGGGATCACCGTTGTCTTTAATTACTTTTTTTGTTTATGTTTACTACACATTAATCAAAATCAAAAAAATATTTTGTTTCCTTTTGCTAACCTTTTTCAGGAAGAGGAACCGTTGAAAATACCAAAAATAGCAGTCCTGCAGCTCGAGCGAAATTTCATAGAAAAAGTCGAAGTTGATCCGCAAATAATTCAAATTTTTATTTGATCAAGGATTTCCCAAGTTAATTGATTCATTCAAAGGATTTCCAAGGTTCATGTGTTTATTTCTTCGATGCACAACAAGAATCGGGCCAAAACAACCAAGCAACCATGTTTGAATAAAAAAAATTCAAATTTCAGCTTGGTTAACCAGTTAACCACCAAATGGTTAACCAGTTAACCAGTGCGAAATTTGAATTTTTTATTCAAATTCAGCACCCATAGATCATTGATTTAATTGGAATATTCTAGAACCATTGGTTTCTGATTTCTCTACATCACTTTGATCATTTCCTACCATAAACCCTCATTAATCACCACTCTTTTCCATTCCCACCAAAATTCCAATTACCAAACCTAAATTCAAATTACCAAAGCAAGCTCCATTCCACCAAATTTCCATACCTAAGGCCTTTAAATAGGACCACAATTTCATTCATTCCACAAGCTTTTGATAGCCACAAAACCTCTTGCAAAATACTTCCCCAACACCAAATTTCTCAAAAGCTCACTTTCTTTCTTTTGAAGTTATCAAGAATTCACATTGAATTCTTGATTAACCTGAGCTAAACCTTCATCCTTTCATTCTTTTGTTCATCAATTTCAGTAGATCTAAGATTGTGTTGGTCCAATTTGAAGAATTGACTTTGGTAATTCCTCTCACTCCATAAACCCATATTCACCATCAACATTCAAGATGTAGATTCTTGGTGCCTTTGTTTCTATATCCTTTGGATCTTTATTTGTTGTTTGATTGCAGGGATTCCACTGTATTTTGGTTTTAAAATTCGTGCAAATTCAGATCATGATCATCCAATGTTTGAGAAAAGGTTTCAAAATGGATCATGCTGAATTTTCTGCATTTTTCAGCTTCTGGTATAGCGTTAACCTGTTAACCATTTGGTTAACCGGTTAACCATCTTAAAAACAATGCAAATTATTCAAAATCTGCTTGCGTTAACCGGTTAACCAATTGGTTAACCGGTTAACATAAGACATGATGGTGGTTTTGGCTTGTTTTAAGCCTCTTTTTGGTTCCTCTTTCTTCTTCTTCGTCCTCCTTTTTATTTTTACCTTGGGAAGCACTTTTGGGAGTGATTTCTCCTTAATTTCAATGAACTTTGGGTGTAGATTAGAGTAGTTAATGTTCATTAATTCAAAACTACCTTTAAGTGGATTATTCAATTCATTTAAGGTACTTTGCATTAGTGATACATTTTCATGCTTGAATCCACCAAGATGAGTGATTGAACTTAAGGATGGAAGAATACCATAAGTGCGGCTCAATTTGGTATTCACCTTTAGTTTTGTGTGGTATCACGTCCGGATAACGATTTACATATCGTTTATCTCGCATGCATTAGCACTAATATTATGCACCTTAATTGGTGATGGCCGGCCTCATTTGTAGGGTAATTACTTCGTAAATTACTCGGCGATTGCTTAACATTGTCGCTCCCCGGATTTTCATCCTGGTGCAAACGCGAACCGTTGGCGATGTTGGAGGTTGAGGTTGAATAGAGTCGCCAACTAGGCATTTTTATCCCGTAGGAAAGGTAATGTTGTATAAACCTGGAAGGGTATGGATAAGACGGTTGCGAACCAAAGAAACTGAGAAAGGGGGTAGGTTACGACCTGGGAAGGTATTAGCACCCAGGTTGTCCGTCGTACTTGACGGGATCCACGCATACCTGGTTGTGTTTAAAAGGGGATAGTGTATGTGTTCTAAAATGTGTATAAAAGGCTAGGGAGAAAAGGATGTACAGTGTGTCAGTGCAAGAAGAAAGTGAATGCTCACGCTGAGGCTAAGAAAAGAAAGCTGGAAAAAGGAGAGGGGGCAGAAAAAGAGAATTTTGTTCGATAATCGTTAAGTTATGCCTATGTATCCTCTCGTGCAATGAAGAAGTCAGAACACCGTAGTTCGACTCAAAAAGACCAAGTGTTTTTTTGGTGAACTGCTTACTTGTCTATGCTCAAGTGTATGACTCGTATGGCTCGAGTGCTAACTGTCTTGCATTAGACGAAAGAACACCTGACGAAAGAACACCTGGCGTGACATTAGGATTCTTCGTGACATTAGGAGGTGGTGCAAAATTTAGGGCTTTTGAATCTACCATATTCTGGACCTTCATCTGCAGAGCCCTGCACTTTTCTGTAGTGTGACCAGGTGCATTAGAATGAAAAGCACACCTGGCGTTGACGTCATAATTTCTCAGAAGGTTCTGAGGATCTGGTGGAGCCAATGCCATTAACTCTACAAGATTAAGCTTTAGAAGTTGTGGCAGCAGGGTGACATATGGCATTGGTATAGGGTCAATCACCCTGTTAACCTGAGATGGCCTTTGCTGAAAAGGGCGTTGTTGTTGGTTGTTGTTATAGGATCTTTGTTGAGGAAACTGTTGTTGTTGAGGAAAATGTTGTGGTTGTTGAGTGTATTGAGGAGGTGGAGTAGGAATAGTGATGGAGGCAATTGATCTCGGCAGATACGGAGGTCTTCCTCTTCCCATATGTACAAAATTTGTTTCACCGGATCTGCGGGGGCCCAGTAGAGTCGCCAAGCTGTCGCTCCCCCGAAAAGACACCAGGGTCAAACAAGGTGCAGACGCGAACGGTCAGCGAAGCGAGAAATGAAATGAAGATGAATAGAGTCGCCAGCTAGGAATTTTTATCCCGAAGGAAAGGTAATGCTGCATAAACCTAGAAAAAGATGGATAAGACGGTTGCGAACCAGAGAAACTGAGAAAGGGGGTTGGTTACAACCTGGGAAGGTATTAGCACCCAGAGTGTCCGTCGTACTCGACGGGATCCACGCTTGAAATATTGTGTTTAAAGGGGTAGGGTGTGTGATATCTGTGTGCAAAAGCTGGAAAGGAATATACAAGTGTCGGTGCAAAAGGTGAATGCTCAGGATCTGAGACATAGAAAAGAATGTTGAAAGAGGGGGATGACAAAGAGACTTTTGTTCAATAACTATTAAGTTATGCCTACGTATCCTCTCGTGCAATGAGGAAGTCAGAACACCGTAGTTCGACTCAAAGAGACTGAAAGATAAATTGACTGTGAACTGCTTACTTGTCTATGCTCAAGTGTATGACTCGTCTGGCTCGAGTGCTAACTGTCTTGCATTAGACGGAAGAAGCAAGTTCTCGTTTGTGAATGATTGAGATGAGAAAAGAATCCTGAATGAGACGATTATTGTTTGTTTTTGTGTTTTCAGTTTTGTTTTTGTTTTTGGTGTTTTGCATAAGTTAATGAGCTTAAGCCTAAATCAAGGGCTTGTAAACTCTATATCCTCCCTGATTAGGGATAATGAGCATACTTAAGTATGAGATAAGCATCTCATCTTAATTACCATGATGATGTAGGATTAAGATCATTAACCTACTTGTGATTATTTAGATGTTTTTGGGTTTTTGTTTAGTGTTAAGTAATGAGTTTAATCTCTAATCACAGATTAGTGGACTCGTTACACCATCCTAATAGAAGGATAATAGATGAGCACACTTAAGCAGAGGAAGATACCTCAACTTAATACATGGTTAGGGATTAAATTCATTATATAACAAAGCCTTTATTAAGTGGATTTTAATTAAAAGATGAGATTAAGAAATGGATTTTATGGTTTGTAAGACAACTTGAGGGGGACTTGTCCATTAAACACTAGGGTTAGTCCTTCTTAACCATAAGGAAGAATTAGAACCCTAATGTAAGGCCCAAGTTACAAGATAAAGCCTTGATGGTTATTAAGATGATTTGATTAAGAGGTTTAAACAAATTAAAGGTTTAACACTTAGGATTAAAGTTATACACTCCATCCTAAGAGAAGGATGCAGGCATAACCCTAATTCCAAAGTCCTAAAACTTTAAGAGTTTAGTCTCTGATTAAGAGGTGAGAAGAGAGACTCAAGGAGACTCATAGGTGAAAAGTCTAAGGGGCACTAAACATAATCCTAAGATTATCATGCTTGGATGTTCCTATGGTTTATAAGGCTTGAGAAATATCTTCAAGGGAGCCACCAATGGAAGAAGCAGATGAAAGGAGGAGGAAGCAGAAGAATAAGTTACTTACTTCACTAAAGAAGATAAGTAACTTAAAGAAAGAAAGTGAGAGATGGAACATAAGTGAATCAAATTAACTTCAAATACAAATAAGATGCAAATGAAAGAGATAAGAAGAAGTGAGAGGTGAAGGAAAATCCACCTCCCAAAATAACTTACCAAACCTGAAAGTGTTAGCATGAATGCATAAAGTATAAAGCATGAAGAAATGAAGTGAAATGAGATGAAATGATCAAAGTTAGAAGTGCTTATATTGTGTAAATTTCATGTGAGATGATGCAAAGTCATACAAAATGCATATGTGTGATCATACAAAGATGAGATGCAAAGGAAGCATGCTTTGAAGTTTGAAAACACATGAAAGTTCATGAAATGAAATGAATGCTAAACATGGAAAATGAATGAAGAAATGATCAAGCAAGGTTCTAACATGTCCTAAGATGTCTAAGATGACATATTAATGCATGAAATGTCATGGCAAGTTCATGTATTGATGCATATGCAAGATGAATGCAAATGAACATGAGAAATTAGGGTTATATGGACATGTGAGATGCAAATGAATAAAATAGGAGCAAATGACATGATAAAAATTTGAAAACAAGCTCAAACAAACCCTAATCCCATATTAGGTCACACCCCAAAGGAGAAGGTCATAAGCCTAACCAATCAAAAGTTATGATTTTCCTAAATTTCCAAGGGTTTTTGGGTGGTTCAAAGGGAAAAATGCAAATCAAATTGAAAATGCAAGATAAATTCATGAGGAAAAATAACTATAAACTACATGCAATATGTAACACAATTCAAAAAGAATCATCTTCAAACTCTTCTTTGTTAGGCAGAAATGATTTTTCAAAGTTAGGGTTCAAAACTATGATTTTTATGACCCTTAATTCAAAGAAAATTGGCAAACTATGATCAAACCTAAAAATAAATTTGTGTGAAGAGTTTGAAAATGTTTCTAAATTCATTGGGATGATTCATGATTTATTTGGTAATTTTTAGAAACCTAAATGTATTTTTAATTAATTAAAATACTTTAATTAATTAAAAATAACATTTAAATATTTTAAAAATACTTTTTTAATGAAAAAAATAAAATAAAAATTAATTTTGGAATGAGAAAAATATTTAAAGTCATAATGCAAAAGAAAATATTTTTTGAATGCTTTTTGCTATTTTAAATAAATTGAGAAATAAAATGCAATAAAAATGATTTAAATGAGAAGTATGTTGATCCTAAGGCCCAGATTCAAATGGAAAAGGAGGGAGTTGACTGCGCGCGTTTTTGTGTGGTCTGGATTTAATCTGGAAAATTTAAATTAATCTTAATTAATTAAATTAATTAAACAGATTAGGGTTTAAGTGGACACATCCTAGCCCTTCATTTGCGCGCTAAACCTAATCAGACGGCTCACATTCAAACTAGGGAGATTAGCCCTAAATACAAACCCTAAGCATTTTCAGGTGACCGGAGCTAGCTCCGGTCATCTTCTCCAACCATCCAAATTCTGAAATCACTCCCTAGGCTACCCCAAGCTCCCAAATGCTCCAGAATCACTCATCAAACATCAACAAACAAGAATCCAGGCACAAAAAACATTTATCATGCATCAAAAGAGAGAATTGAAGCAAAACATTTTCAGATCAAAAAGTTTCAGAACATCAATACATCCTGGTTTCTCAACCATTTTCAAAAATAAACATATCAGGATAATCAGCTAAACATGTAGAATCATATTTTAACTTAAATAGCAAATTTTGGGAAAAAAAGTTCATCATAGCTACCTGAGTTGAAGTTTTGTGTTCTTGAGCTTTCTGCCTCCCTCTTGGTTCAAATCCACCCCAATGAGCTCCCTGATGACGATGAGGAGCTTAGAGCAAGCTTGTGATGGCTATTTTGAAGTGTTTGGTTCTGAGTATGCAGAAATCGTATTTCTGATTGAGGGTGTTTTAGGCTATGGTGAAGGGTGGGAAATGATCCTGAGGTGTTTTTTGAGTTGATTGGTGAAGGAAGTTTGAAGTTTTAGTGGCTGGTTCTTGAGATTCGAAGAGAAGAAGGTTTTGATGGATTTTGTGAATTTTGAGTTGTGGGATGATTCAGGCCCTTGTGTGTTATGAAATGGCTTGCATAATGTTTGTTTAAGCCAATGGGATTGATCAGAAAGTTGTTGTGGCACAGGCTAATTGGTATGGGGTGTTTATTGCAAAAAAGTCAATTTAGGTGTACTTGAGGTATAGGCCATGGCAGGTCTAGCTTTTTGGGGTGTCTGGCCTCAGCAAGATTCATGGAGAGCAATAGAATCAGTTTGATGCAGCTGGCACAAGTGGATGAAAGGATCCAATGCATTTTGCAAATTTTGAGAGTTTTGGCCCTTTTGTGATTTCTTGAAGTTCAAGTCATGGAAACACTTGGTTCAATGCACAATTCTGATGTTTAGAGGTTGTCTTGACATATTGTGAAGTGTTTGTGTACATTAGAAGTCATTAGAATGCTTGAACATACCAAAATGCAAAATCCCTCTTTGACATGAAACTTGAAATTATAGGATTTTTGCCAACTTTGAAAGGCCGTATCTTGAGTTCTATGATGAATCAATACATGTTCTTGTACTTTTTGAAAAGGTAAAGACCCAATATACAACTTTCATGACCAAGAATTTTTCATTTGAAGCATTTTTGGTTATGAAAGAGTAGGTTAAAAAATTTTCCCAAAATGGAAAGTTTGCATTTCAAGTCATTTCCAAAAATGGCAAGTTTGCAATTGGCTCAAAATTCTTCAATCTTGTGAACTTCCAACCACTTCTAAGATCAAATAAAGATCATATAACTTCAATTTTATGAAAATACCCCTTTGGTTCCATTGTTAGGGGCCTCAGATGCCCTGATTTTGACTTAACTTGCTCAAGAAGTTACCCAGTGAACAGATGACTTCCATAATGAGTTTCTTCATCAAACTTGGTACACATGATCCTTATGACATATTAAGAACATTAGAAACAAGAATGACCCAAAAATTTGTAGTTAAAGCCTCTGAAACCAAAACCCTAATTTTGGTCATCTGTGTAGTGAAAACCCTAGCTCTGCTTCCATGCCTTTGCCAGTTCTTGTGATCTCTTGACTTTCATGAACTTTAAGGAGCATAATATGATGATAGAACACACATGGACCCTCTTGGAAAGATTTGATACCTTTGGGATGGCTCAGATGGATTCTTGGATTGCTCAGATCACAAACCCTAGATGCAGATGAACTTGAACTTATGCAGTGAAGCAAATATGCTAAATGATGTGTGATGCTTATGTTGATGCAAAAATGAAAGATCACAAGCCATGGTGTGATATAAGTGAGGGAAAATTTGGGGTTTCTACAGCGAGTTCTCGTTTTCAGAGTGAATGTGATGAGAAAAGAATCCCGGAGGAGACGTTTATTGTTTGTTTTTGTGTTTTCAGTTTTTTATTGTTTTTGGTGTTTCGCATAGGATAATGAGATTAAGCCTTAATCAAGGGTTTGTAAACTCATTATATCACCCCTGATCAGGGATAATGAGTCTACTTAAGTATGAGATGAAAATCCCAACTTAATTACCCTAATGATGCAGGATTAAGATCATTAACCTACTTGTGATTTTTAAGTGTGTTTGGATTTTTGTTTTGTGTTAAGTAATGAGTTTAATATCTAATAAGGGATTAGTGAACTCATTACACCATCCTAAGAGAAGGATGATAGATGATAACACTTAAGATGAGGAAGACTCCTCAACTTAATCCATGGTTAGGGACTAAAATCATTATATAACAAGCTTTTATTAAAGTGGATTTTAATTAAAGGTTAGATTAAGAAATGGATTTTATGTTTGTAAGACTAAACCTGAGGGGGACTTGTCCATTAAACACTAGGGTTAGTCCCTCTGAACCAACATGCAGAGATGTAACCCTAATATAAGGCCCAAGTTACAAGCTTAAGTCTTAATGATTATTAGGTGTTTTGATTAGTAGGTGTAAACAACTTAAAGGTTTTAACACTGAGTATTAAAGTTATACACTCCATCCTAAGATAAGGATACATGCATAACCCTAATTCAGAGTCTTAAAACTTTAACTGTTTAGCCTTGATTATGAGATGAGAAGCAGAGACTCAGGGAGACTCAAAGGTAAAAACTAGGGGAGACTATGTACAACCCTATAGTTATCATGCTTGGATGTTCCTAGGGTTTGTGAAATTTAAATAAAGATCTTCAGAAAGTCTTCAAATGGCCACCAAGGAAGAAGAAGCAGATGAAAAGAGAAGAGAATATAAGAATAGGTTACGTACTTCCTGAAGAAGTTAAGTAACCTAAGAGAAAGAAAAAGAGCAAGAGAGAGCACAAGTGAGGCAAACTCAATTCAAAGAAAAATAAAAATGCAAATGAAGGGATAAGAAAAGGTTGGATGTGGAGGCAAATCCACAACCTGCTCAACTTACCAGAAGCTCCTGCAATGGTTAGTATGAATGCATAAAGTGAAACAAGATGCAATGAAGCAAAGATGAAGATGCAATGATTCCAACCAGAAGTGAATACATGATGAAAATGTGTCATGAAGAGATGCAAAGTCATATACAATGCACATGTATGATCATACAAGTGATGGATGCAAAAACAAGCATGTTAGAAGCTCAAGAACACATGAACATACATAAGATGTAATGGATGCAAAACATGTCAAATGAATGCAACAATGATCAACCAACATTCACACATGTCCTAAGGTGTCTAAGATGTCATACAAATGCATGAGATGTCATGACAAGTTCATATGATGATGGTATGCAAAGATGAATGCAAATTAACATGACAAATTAGGGTTTTTAGAAAGTATGAGATGTATATGATCAAAACAGAAGCAAAACACATGATAAAAAAATTGAAATTGCAACCAAGTGAACCCTAAACCCACATAAGATCACACCCCAAATATGGAAGTCAGAAGCTATACCAAAAAGTCAAGTTATAGTTTTTCTAAATTAGGATAGGGTTTTGGATACCTCTTCATGAAAAATGTCAAACAAATGGAAAGTGCAATGCAAAAATATGAGGTAAATACCCTAGATACTATATGCAAAGTATGAAAGAATGCAAAAGGAACCATTCACAAACTCATCTTGGTTGATCAAAAAAGAATTTTTGAAGTTAGGGTTAGAAAAATAGGAAATTTAGAAACCCTAATTCATGGTTAATTGTCAAAATATGATCAAACCCTAAAATAAATTTGTAAGATGAGTTTGTAAATTGTTCTAAACATTTAGGAATGCTTCATGAATTTTTTTGTGATTTTTAAATACCTAAGAGTATTTTTAATTAATTAAAATGGATTAATTAATTAAATAATACAATTAAATGATTTTAAAATATATTTTTAATGCAAAAATTAAAAATAAAAATGTTTTTGGTTTCTGAAAATTAATTTGAACAATGATGTAAAAAAACAGAATTTTATAAAATGTTTTACTATTTTAAATAAATGAGAGAAAATAAAATGAAATAAATAAAAATAAAATGAAAAGTAAACACAGTGAAGGGCCAGGATTGCGTGAGAGAGAGATCAGTGGTTCAGGATGCTAGTTAGCTTGACTTATGGTAGGCAAGATCTAAGGTTGTGGTTTAAACTTGCATTACGCGCGTGATCTAAGGGCTCTCATTTAATCTGACTAATTTAATTATAATTAAGTTAATTAATCAAAATTAGGGTTAAGTGGATAATCTGGGCCGTACACTACTTAAACTAATCTCAATCCAAGGGCTCACATTCAAACTAGCAAACCAAACCCTAATTAATCTCAGGCGACCCCTCACCCTATCTTCTTCCCCAGCTCACTAAAACTCATAAGACCTGCCCATAAATGATCCCCAAACATCATACAACTCAAATCAATCAACAAAAATCATTTATTACAAGCATACATGATGAATCAAAGCAAAAACATTTTCACGGGCAAAGTTTTAGAACAACAATACATGCTCATTTCTCAACCATTTTTTATTCTAAACACATCAGCATGATCAGCAAAGCATATAGAATCATTATATAACAAGAAAACAAGGTTCTAGAAAAATTGTTCTTGATGGATACCTGAACTGAAGTTCTTCAAACTAGGACTTTTAGGACCTCCTTCTTGTGCAAACTGACTTCTTTGGACCTCCTGAAGCTAGTGGAGTGCTTAGAATGCTTTGAAAGTGGCTGGTTTTTGAGGTCCAGTTCTGATGAAGCAGAAATCGTGTTTTTAATATGGGGTGTTTCAGGCCATTTTGATGGTTGGGAAATGATCCTTAGGTCATGTATGATTGAATGGTGAAAGAATTTTGGGTGTTTGATGGTTGAGTATTGAGAATCGAAGATGGGAAGTTTTTGAGGATTTTTGTGCAATCTGAAAGTTGGCTTGTTCTGAGCTCTTGTGTGTTGTGTGTTGTGATCCTTAGGCTATGCATAGAAGATTAGAATGAGTCAGAAGAGTGGTTGGGCACTATGGGAATGGTATGGCTCCATTGGCCAAAAAGTCAAAAATGGTGTACTTGAAGCATGGGCCATGGCAGAGGTGATTTGAGGTCTTGGGCTGCCTCTACTGAGTTCAAGGAGAGCCTTTGGATCGAAATTGGTGAGTTGTATGGCTTGATCCATGAGTTTGTATGGCTTTTGCATTTTGACAACTTTGAGGATTCTTGAGATGCAAGTAATGAAATCTTGTGGTTCAAAGCATAATTCTGGTCAAGACATGTTGCATTATGTTTTTATGATGTGTAGCAATGCATTAGAGGTCATGAGAAGGCTTGGAAATCAAAATTGCACATTTCCCTCTTTGGCATGAACTTGAAAATTACAAGATTTTTCCCAACTTTGACTTGCCATATCTTGAGTTCTAGCATGAATCAAGAGAAGTTCTTTTACTTTTTGAAAATGGGAAGATCAAATCTACAACTTTCATGTTTGAGGAAAATTCATTTGAATCCTTTTTGATCAAGAAAGAGGAGGTTGAAGATCTTTCCCAAAATGGAATGTTTTCATTACAAGTCATGCCCAAAAATAGAAAATTTTCAAATGGCTCAAAATTATTCAATCTTGTGGACTTCCAAGCATTCCTAAGATCAAATAAAGATCATAGGACCTCAAATTGATGAAGATGACCCTTTGGAACCCTTGTTGGTGGCCTCAGATGCCCTGATTCTGATTTTTCTTGCACAATAAGTTACCATTTGATCAGATGACTTCCACAAGGAATTTTTGCTTCAAATTTTATACACATGCTCCTTATAACATATATAGACCAATAGAATCAAGAATGGCCAAAAAATTTGAGTGTAAGAGCCTCAAACCCAAAATCCTAATTTCTGGTCATCTGTGCAGGAACCCTGAGCCTGCCTGGGCAACTGTGCAATCCTCTGAGATTTTATGACTTCAAATAAAACTTGGAGGCATAATATGATCATATAACACTCATGGACCCTCTTGGCATGCTTCAAGGCCTCTGAGATAGCTCAAACCACTTTTATGATTCACCTGATCACAAACCCTAGCTATGCAGCTTATGTAGTGAAATAACTATGCAGTGTGAGATGGTATGCTTATGCAATGCAATATGAAAGATCACAAGCCAAGGTGTGAGAAAAAAAAGAGAGGGAAAATTTAGGGTGTTTACAAACATAGACCTAAATGTGTCCCGACTTCGGAATAAAAATCTAATTGGGTACTTGCACTTTCGTGGACCGGATCTCTTGTTGATCGCGTAATCCCAAAGTGGTTAATCATATTGCATTAAGAATCGAGACTTATGAATGTTTGATGCATAGGTGCTTTTGGTATCCCAATCGCCTTTCAAATTTCATTGAATTCGGTTCAATTTTCCTTGATTAATCGCTATAGTGTAAGATGCTAAGCGGATCTGGTTGCCTTTCGGTTTTGGTTACTTTTTTTGGTTGTGGTTGATTAAGTTCACCATACCATTATTATGTAAATATTATTATACTATTACTACTATTAATATTTTAGATTCTTACACTTTAATTTCTTTTTGTTACTAACATTTAATTTCTTGCACTTTTATTGCCTTTATTCTATTTTGCTTTATTCATCCATATCACGTTTATTATTTGTTCTTATTATTTTAATTGTTGATTTCCCTTTTTGTCCATTTGGACACCAAAAATCATTAATAAATGATTAAACTTCTAAAAGACTCGTGACTTTAATTTGTGGACTTTTGGTTACTTTACTTGGCATTGTAATGGAGATTTTTGGACTTAGATTTTAGGATCCCTTCCCCTTGCTTTGATCTTCATGAAGTTGGATTTAGCCTTTATTTGGCCATTTGCTAGCTTATAAGGATGAAACTCTTATGCTCATAATTTGGAATGTCATCAAGTTTGGTTAGATCTTTCTTCCCTTATCTCCTTATTTTCTTTTTTTAGGATAGTCCCTTCATCTCCTCCCATTCTTCAATTTCAAAACCTTCTCCCTTTTTCACAGGATTCCTTCTTTTTAAATCATCACCTCTTTAATAACCAAAAACCTTGACTTTGGTCAAGTGGCTTTTACTTATTTTTTTTCTTTTCTTTTAAAATCAATGAATCTAATCATGTTGACCTTAATTCAAAAAATAAAAAGAATCAAACTCATTCAAGTTGTTTTGTGCTTTTGTGCACTTTTGTTTATTTTCTTAAAAGAGTGTCGATTATGAGTCATTATTCTTTAGTCGGGTGCAAGTCTCTCAATCTCCATGGTTGTAGTTTGATGTAATTAAGTCTCTTGTCATTTGTGGGGGTTTAGTGGCATACTCGTTGATTTTATCCGAGTTGGCGCCCTCCCCATAATGGTGTATGAGTCAATGCCTTCATTCTCATGGTAGTTTTTTTGGCCATCCACTTGAAGATGACAAATTCTCTACACTTAATAAAATGAATCATAACCCACATTTTTCACTATTTGTACCATGAACTACGGGTTTTTGATCTTGCATTTCACTTTGTGGGTACGTAGGCATGAGGTGGTAAACCTCTCCAAACACAAATATATTAAAAAAAATACATTCTTTTCTCATCCCTTCACTCATATTTTACAAACCATTTTCAAACCAAAAGCAGTAAATTTTTCAAAGGGCTCCCGTGGAGTACCACGAACATTTTGGGTGCGTAAAACCTTCCCATTGTGTAACTATCCCCTTACATGTTTCTCTGTTGTGTTTCTTTAGCTTTTTGCTTTTAGATTCATTAGGATTTATTCGCTCTTTTTTTCCTTTCCCTCTTGGAATAAAATAAAAGCGCGGTGGCGACTCTGTTTACTTTGAGTTAAGTTAACCAATAGCTTACACTCATGTTTTTACCGCTACAATATTCATCAAAAATAAGATGATTCTAGCCGACTTATTCATGCAGATATGTATTTTTCGCTCGGCTCATGCAAATTGCACCCAGGACGATATCTAAAACCGTAAAACTAGCCTAAAACAGTGATTTACTTACTCTAAGCGGAAAATTTACGGATTTTACTACCTACCGAGTGAAAAAATAATCAAAAGGATAAGATTTGGAAGGTTACCTGACATGGTGATGGCGGGGAGAGAACGGTGGAGTATGGAGAGTTAACGACGGTAAGCGGCGGTGACGGTTGAGAAGAACGCTTGATTTGCTAGTCCGGTTAAACGTCTGAGTGAAAAAGTGAAATGAAGTAGATTATTCATCTTATATACAAGGATAGCGCGTGGGGCACGCACCTAGGTAATCATTACCTAGGCTCCCTAGGCCGGCCCTAGCACAGGAAACGAAGCGACACGTCTTAAATGCTTCGGACACGACACTTAAGAGAATCTTGAACGACGTCGAGCATCCTTAGATCTCCTCGACTCAACTGAAACTTTCTCGGCTATTAAAGACGCCCTACCTCGATCTTTTCGACATATATTTTCCTTGGTTTACCGAATGATTCATCCCAACCACTTTGGTACGGACGATCGATCCCGACGAACCTCTCTATAGTCTATGTCCTACCTCGACATGTTGGTTGTGCCCGACTCCATTTCTCCTAACTCATCGCTCCATCTTGGAGACTCGACTTGGAGGGCTCCTGTTCCAGACTGGGCCTCGAGGACACTGCTGACCCATGGCCCAACATGTCGGGAAGAGGCATATCTAGTCGGCCACATCTTCTGCATCGTCAGGAAGACTCACGACTGTCTGAGAAGATGCCTGCACGTCAGGAAAACACCCTATCCACTGGGCAGGTGACGGGCAGACCGTGTCTCCCCATCATCTTCCATGTCACTCAACTGTCCACCATTATCTCCTGGATGATAGGGGCAATTAGACCAAGGGCAAGACCACATGCTAGGTCTTACACGCTTCTACGTGTACCTTGGCAGTTCTTCCTTGGGCCTAGCTAATCCAACCCAAAGAATAACCTTGGCCCAACGTTGGGAGCTCACTATAAATACCCTTTTTCACTAGAGGGTCGGTTATTCGAAAACACTTTCTTGCTTACCATTTTTATGTACCGCTTACTTACGTTTGCATCGGAGTGCCTAGCAGATACACCCACCTCCCCACTTATCAGCCATTTTTTATGTTCGTGTTCAACTACTGGAAGGCCCTCCTGATCAGGTAAGATCAATTAGTTTGTTATCACTGTTGTGATTAATGGGGAGTGGGATAGGGTTCTCATATATAAGTGTTGTTTAGATATAAGTGGAATTGGTAGTGATTAAGTGAGAAGATATTAAATTAAGTGGTTTGCTGAGGGTCTTTGAATTAATAATACATAGTGGATTTCCTTCCTGGCTTGGTAGACCCCATAGTAGATGTGATTGCATCGAATTGGGTTAACAATTTGAATGTGTTTTTTACGCTTTTTTGTATTGTATTATGTATTGTATTGTTGGATGTCAGTTCAGATGTCTAAACATCCTGTAGGATATTTAGAATCTGGTATATCAGAATACATTACTGTTATTGTTTGTACCTTGCCATGTTTTCTGTAACAGACCAGATGTCTCGACATCGTATTCGACATCTGGTTATGTCATACCATAATTTCAAAAAGAATGGATCTAGGTTTTTATTTTGGGTAGTGAAATATAGATGAATAGATGTGAATTTGACTTTGAAATTGAATGAAGTCTTCCAAATAAACCATAACCATGCACATTTTCATCCTCAATTTGAACCGCATTCTTGGATCAATATCCATTCTTAAGAACTTGATGCCATGATGAATCCATAAATCGATACCTTGAATCATACTTCTTGAATTACTTGGAAATGACGTATTTAAAATGAATACCTCCATAAAAATAAATCCAAATCAACTTGAAAACAACAAGTAATTGACTAAGCAAAAAGACCTTGACCACAAACACTCTTCAAACACATCTTTTATACCCCACTTGATCAATGAACCTCGATTTTCCATTGAGTTATAAGTTCGAAAAAGCAACACATATCGTAGCTTGCTCAACAAGAAACGCCTTGGCCTAATGAACACTCAAAACACCTTGACCATTTAAATATAAATATCATCACAATAATAAGATCTTGATTCAATCTGCTAAGCGTCTTGAAAGAATTGACTTGTAAGGCAAGTAATTAGGAGAAACCCTAGATGATGAACTTGAAATAAGGAATGATGCGCAATATAGCCTAAAGGTGAAAACCTAGAGCAATGATCCTTAATTACGAATCCTGCGTACCATCGGAGAAATCATAATTTTCTTGCTCTTGAGAAGTCTTGAGGACAATAAACTTGATACTTGATGAACCTTGATAAAAAGATGCTCATGATGATGTGAGCTCAAACTTGGTCTCAATCTTGAGTGTAATATCGAGATAAATCACCTCTAAATAGAAAAATTCAAGTCATAAGAAAGTGCTTGATCTCATGCCTTAGGAGCTCAATGCAAATGAATAAATGTTAGTTTATAGCCTAATGAGAGATACATATGAATGAAACATAGAGCTAGTTAATGAAACATATAGCCTAATGAGGGCAAATTTTGAGGTGTTACAATGTCCCGGCTAAACTATGAAATGAGGAGACTCATATGGAAGAAGCAAGGTTAGGATGGCTGGATAAGTTATGGAGATCTAAGATGCCAAGAAAATTTCAAGTTTTTAGCCGGAGACTTTCGCTCAATTGTCTACCAACTAAACTTTCACTAGAAAGGAGAGGGGTTCTTGAAGGAAGACACAACTTAGTGTGTCCTTTGTGTCTAGCTGCAGAGGAAGATGTTATCCAACTGTTCATAGGTTGCTAAGTCAGAAAACTTGTTTGGAAGAAGGTGAGTGATTGGATTGACATTTTAGAGTCGGAAGAAGTTGAATCTATATCATCAAACTAAGATCAGTTTTGTTCTTTGATCAAAAGAAAATTCTTTGAGTAACTTCATTGTTTTTTTCTTCTTCTGTTGTTTGTTGGATTTTGTGGTTAAGTTGAAATAACATCTTATTTGGTATAGTTGATCCCCCTCTA
Source organism: Lathyrus aphaca (assembly GCA_963966055.1). Lineage (NCBI taxonomy): Eukaryota > Viridiplantae > Streptophyta > Magnoliopsida > Fabales > Fabaceae > Lathyrus > Lathyrus aphaca. The sequence continues at coordinate 169,966,150 of OZ014519.1, forward strand.
AAGTCATGGTCCTCTTGGTAGCTTCTCTGGGATTGTATCCCAACCAAAGTTAACTTACTTAAGAGAGGTGTCCCTTTGACCTCTGGGACTTTTTCATGTCCCTTCTGTTCCTTGCACATCAAGTTTACCTTTCATCTCTTTTTGACTTGTGATTTGGTATCTTTTGTTTGGTATAGGATCTTTAGGTGGTTGGGCCTGTATATTGTTCTGCTTGGTCATATTTTAACTCTTTTTCTGATGTTAGGCTCCTCGTCTGGTGTTCTTAGGATTAGAGGGAGGTTAACGATGGTTTGACATTTTGTCGTTTGATCTATTTGGAAATCTCAGAATGATTTTCTTCTTCTGGATCTTCAGTGAGTAAGAAAGGAATGACAGACAAGTGTATTTTCCTGGCTTTGAATTTGTATCTTGGTAGATAAATGGATGACTAATGTGTCTTCTCGGTCATGCTAGAAATCCCTTTTCTGTTTCATTACCAATTAGGAGATGAGTGGTTTCTACCTCCTTTGGTAGTGCTCTAATTGGTTTGTTTTGTGGCTTTGATGGTGATTCTATTCTTCCTTTTGGTCTAGATCTAATCTCAGATTATTGATAGATTTATTTGTTTTGTTGCTGCTCCTAGTAGTTATGTTGTGTTAGTCGGTGAGGTTGTAGTTTGCTCAGGATTTTTATTTGATCCTATTTTTTTCTTTATATTTCTAAGTTTTAAAATTCCTTATGCCTATAACACATGACTCCTTTGTATTTTTCGCCTTTTGTCATTCCTTATTTATTTATATCTTCGTTTTCTTTTAAAAAAGTGTAAATGATTTTTTTTTTACGGAAAAAATATTTAAATTATGTTTCTTGGGTAAATGGGATATATAGGAAGAATTAAACTGGGATTTAGTGCAAGGTTTAACCATTATGACAATAGCTAACATCAAATAAGGTTGCAGGGAGGTGTAGTAGAGTTATTTTTTAGTGCATTCATAGTATTTTGTTAGTAATTAATACTAATAAAGAATTCAATTTAGCATTCTTTATACTGATTTCAAACACAAAATTAATACAAATTAAAAGATGGAGGAATCAGGAATGTGACTCAAGAAAAGCTCCTAGATGCATGCATGAAAATTTGAATTCATAGATTCAAAACAAAATTAATTAAGAAATAATATTTGTAAAATATATTCCTCTAAATATATTTTACTAAAATTGAGTTTTTCACTTATTTTGGTATAATCAACCGTAGTAGAAAACAAAATTAAAGCAAACAATTACTGAATTAACTAATAATTATTTCATTTAAATTTAACTCAATTTATTATTATAATTAACAGGTTTAATACTAATAAAGAATTCAATTTAGCATTCTTTATACTGATTTCAAATACAAAATTAATACAAATTAAAAGATGGAGGAATCAGGAATGTGACTCAAGAAAAGCTCCTAGATGCATGCATGAAAATTTGAATTCATAGATTCAAAACAGAATTAATTAAGAAATAATATTAGTAAAATATATTTCTCTAAAAATATTTTACTAAAATTGAATTTTTTCACTTATTTTGGTATAATCAACCGATGGGTAGTTGAAAACTCAATTAAAGCAAACAATTACTCAATTAAATAATAATTATTTGGTGCCCACTTCCTTACCCAACAATAAATAAAGCGTAACTTTACCCATCTTAATTGTCATACATGTATTGGGTAAGAGATTTGTCACTTATCTTAAAATAAAAAGTTATAGTTTTCAATTATAGCAATAAAATTTTGATAATTACCATTCATTATATTTGAATGCATTGATTATGCACAATTTCATATGGATAACTTAAATGACTAGTCAAATGTGCAAAAAACTTCTGCATCCTTGAAAACAAACATTTGCATAGTAAAATATTACTTTTAATATTTCTGGTTTATTATCTTTTCCATCTATAAAAACTTTAATTCAAAATTTATGAAAGTGGATATTAATTTATTTTGTTTTTATTTTTATCAATGATGAATCTTCATACATTTTTTAATCCGTTGAATTTGTATACATCAGCTGTGTGAGTTTATTATCTAATAAAAGTATTTTTATATTTCAATTAAACAATATTAATCTAAAACCTTAATATTAATTCAGTTATTAGTTTAAATTTATTTATTTAAAACTTAATACTACTAATTTGATTTTTTTATTACATTAGATACAGTAAATTTATTTTAAAAAAGTTTAGTATTACGTTAGTTACAGTAAATTTAGTTAATACTAATTTAATTACATTAGTTAATAGTACTAATTTAAGAAAGAAAAAGAAGACACGATTTTACTAATTTAGTTATGTTAATTGATATAATATATTTTAGTATGAATATATTAATTAAAATCTAAATATTGTATCCAATCTTGATCATTCTCAACCGACTCTATCCAATCTTGAACTCATCCCGATTAAAAGTGATTGTAACAATGATCAGAATCTTCAACGGTTGCGGTTGCTGACGTAGATCTTTAAGTCTTTGCTCGGTCGTCGAGGAGAATAGGGGTGTACTTACAAGGTACTCGCCACTGGCCCTTTCAGTTGAGAGGGTTTATATAGATAGTCCCCAACGTGTGGCTAACAGTTCCTATTTTGGGTTTGGATCGTAGATCCCCGAAAATAAGTAACTGCCAAAAACTAGTCATTGGACGAGGACCCTTTGTCTGGATAGGGATAGGTCGAACACATAAATATCTGAGCAGGAGCTGTCTTTGGTCGAATCTGGGTGACTTCTGATGGTGTCGAGCAGAGGTCTGGGATGAGCACAGAGAACCGACCGCAGGAAGATGTGGTCGACAGGTTCAGACCGTTTAAGGAGAAAGACGTCAAGCGTAGCGGGTGTCTCGATGCCCACAACTCTCCTGAAGTCGCTATGGGGACAGAGTCCTCACTCAAGAAGGTATTTGGTTGAGACATGGACGACTTTTTTGTTGAACCTCTCTATGTAGGCGTGGAAGGGTTCCTTGTTTCCTTGGATGATTGCTTCCAATGAGGCTTCAGTTTTTGTTTTTGGGTGACGTCGTGAAGCGGTGAAGTGTCGGTAGAATGTTCTCCCGAGCTGTCTCCATGACGTGATGGATTCGTGAGGAAGGCTCTTGTACCAGGCCATAGGTCATTTCCTTAGCGTCCTAGTGAAAAGACAACACTTAATTTCCCCCCTGACGCATTTGTAATCAAGCAGAGCGTCGATGTTCTCAATATTCTCGTTGTCTGAGTCTGTTGTTCTATCTGAGCAGGAGCTTTCTTTGGCCGAATCTGGGTGACTTCTGCTGGGTACGTTTGGGCTATCGGGTCGTCCCATCAGCCGTAAAGGATTGGGTCATGCCTAGTCATTGGGTCAATCCAGAACAAAAAAAACTATGTTGATATTTCCTCTTTAATGTGGTAATTCCTATTGTATTAAATAATATATTAAAATTTTAAAAATAATATATTGAAATTTTTAATCTAATTTCTCACATTTTTTATTTCTTTTCTTCAAAAGTATTTGGTCCCTTAAATTTATAACCTGTAAATTAAATGTTAAATTGATTGTCAATCATTTTTGTATATATTTTGCTAAAGATTTTCGTTCATATTTAACTTAACATCTGAATTTATTTATTTACTTTTAATAATATATATATATATATATATATATATATATATATATATATATATATATATATATATATATATATATATATATATATATAATTTATTTACTTTTTGTTTATATATTTAACAACATCAAAAAAAAAAAATTGTAAGTTTGTTATAAAATGAAAAAATCTGACTTTTGAAAGTATGAAGTTGATCAACAAAAGCATAAATAAAATGATAGTAAAGGTAAAGAATGATCATATGATTTGCAAACAATGAAAATGAAAAGAGAAATTAAATTTTGTAAAAGAAAATGAAAAGGCAAACAACTAATTGAATTGGAAATGATCATTTGCATTTAATGTATTTGGGGTTCATTGGTAATTATATAATAATAGTTTTGAATACTAATAATAAAATAAAATGAACATGGATCTTTTATCATTTGACAATTAAGTTGAGTAAAGTTACCCAACTTCTTAAAATGGGTAGATAAGAATTTGCCTAATTATTTCATTTAAACTTAACTCAATTTATTATTATAATTAACAGGAATTATTATTATTTAAAAAATATAAAAAAATTTCAATTTATTTTTATAATCAACATGACTAATTCATAGATAATTCATGTGCTATAACAATAAGTAATGATAAAATAAGATGAATAGGGAGTTTTCAGTTTTTGTACATTCTTAAATCTTAAACAGAAAATTTACAAATACCTTCAAATAGGTAATGATATCATCAATGAAGTGGAGTTTCTTAGGGTTCATACTATATTATTTTTCAGTGTGTATACAGAATAATATTATGAAAAATCAAATATAGATAGTTTTTTTTTTTGGAATGATCAATAAAATGTAAATTAAAAAGGAAATTAAAGGAAGGAACATAAGTGTCTAATGACAAACAAATAAAAACTGAGTAGAAATTGAAGAACAACATTACTCAATAAATAATACCCATGCAGTGGATTCAAAACATAAATAATTATAAAAGGAAAACATTCATTAAAACATTAAAACAAACAACAATTTTTGTTATACTTCAAGTACTAGTAAATCCTAAAATAGTTCCAAAGACATAAAACTGACATCAACATAAAATAATACAATAATAAAAGCCTAGATCATCAGCATACCATGAAACGAATCTGCTAATGCTTAAAGATTAAAAGGTCCGGTAGAATCAAGTTGCTTGCAGAGTGTAAGATAGGTTAAATAAAGGACTCGATCCTTTGCGCCGGTTCGGTGATTGTTTGTGTGTTTGCAGCAATATTTCAATTGTGCAAGGTTGCAACAACCAAGCAATTGACCTAGCAACAAAAACAACCAATTTATATTCTTTTTCTTCGGAGCGATTATTGGTTTCACACAGTTTTCTTGATTACAATGGACACAGTTCGGTAGTATTGGGTTCATCCATACATTTGGTGGCGCCCTATCATTCATGAATTGTCTGTTTTGGAGAATATATGTATAGAGTCGAGGAAACTTCTCTGTCACATCAAATGACATTTGAAATGTTGTGTCGCATCTCTTGCATTGGACATCTCCAGTGATGTTAATTATTCCATTTTGGCGAAGATAATGCAAGCTGTGAAGCTTTGCTCTTTGGTTAGTAGCCCATGGAAAAGGTATAGGGATGGTTTCACTTTTTTCACTTCGTGGGTTAAGGCGAGCACGAACGCGAGGAGGTTGATGAGGTGGAGAAGGAGGAGGATGTGATGGGCGAGGAGGAAAATACAAGATTGGTTGTCGAGGTGGTGGAATTATCGGTTGAGGCGGTGGTGGAATTGGACGAGCAAGTATGGGCTGAAAATGAAACGGTCTAATTTGAGGAACAGGACGGAGAACCGTTGGTTGAGGGGGTGGAATTTGTCTAGAAAACATCCTTTGAAATGGTGTTAATGTTGGTATAGGGTCTTGTACCGATGGTCGAGGTTGAGGTGGGAGATTTGGTTCAGAAGATTGAGGTTGAGGTTGTGGTGGGAGATTTGGTTGAGGTGGGAGATTTGGTTCAGAAGATTGAGGTTGAGGTTGTGATGGGAGATTTGGTTCATAAAACATACGCTGAAACGGTGTCAATTCTTGTGACATACTACTAGGTACATGTGGGTAATTTATGGAAGGTTGAGGTTGAGGTGGTGAACTTGTTTCTGATTCCTTATCATCACATTGTTCTGAGTTACTCATGATGAGTTGATAGAATAATAGTGAGAAAATTGAGAAGAGATTAAAAGAGAGAACAATGTGTGTAAAAGAGTTAAAGAATAACTAGAATGAGAGAAGAAATATGATGAGAGAAATACATGTTTTCTTTGGTAAGAAATAGTGAGTGAATGAATTTGAAATTTAAACTAATTGAAGTTTTTTTCAAAGCATGTAATAAATTGGTTTGAAGTATCCAAATTCATTTAACAAAATACTAAATTCAGCCAATAAAAATAGTATTGGTGGTAATGTGAGTACATTGATGAGTTTTAAAATCATTTTTATCTTGATGCATCGAAAACTATATTCATATGTGATTTTCAAGAGTTAAATTCATTAGTGGATAAAAAGCTTTATCAAGCATTTTGAATAATATATACTTTCTGAGATATCTTTTTTAGTGACTTTTGAACGCATTATTCTTAATGAATATTTTTTTAAAGGTTATCTAAAAACATTTAATGATAAATAGAATAAAATTTATTATTTTTTATTGTAATTTAAAAAGAAAAAATTGAAATAAATATTTTGATTATAAAAACAAATCAAATTCATTACAATAGTTTATAAAAATTCCAACAACAACACACTCCTATTTTGTCTAATGAAACATTCTAATAAAATTGCCTTATCGCTAAAGTTGGTCAGTGTACTTGGTTTTCATTCAGTAAAGTTGATTATATAAGTATTTAATTTGTTGAATTTTTATTTACTCAATTTTAAAAATTGGCTAAGTTTATCCTAGTGTAAAATATTTTTAAAACAAAAAAAATTAAATATGTTAAAATTAAATAGTATTAGGGATTGGTGGAAGAGATTATTAATTAAATAGGTTTAAATTAAATAGTATTATGGATTGGTGGAAAAGATTATTATTATTTTTTGAACTATTATTCTTTTTAATGAATAGATAAGATTTCCCTTTAATTTTGTAAACACCAATCAAGTTGCTAAATTTTTTCTACAAAGTCATAGGTATAATTAATTACACTTAAATGTGAATATATTTAGGCAGTAGATTTAATGACTTCTAAGAAAATATGAAAGTTGATGTTTAATATTTTTTAAAAATTTAAATAAAGTATTATAAGGTGTGTAATTATATTTCATATTATTATAAAATATATATTATTATTATTATTATTAAGTAAAAAGGAAAAACGCATTCTCTGGTTGAAGAACCCGATATACATAGATACATAGATAGATAATAATTCTTCTTGGTATCCCCAATTTAACTTACATCTCTCAAACATATTTAAACAACATAATTAATTCGAGGAAAAAACTTCACTATTTATCATTTTTCTGGTAAACTGACGAAATTTTTGAAATTACAAGCAATTATGGGAATTTCATTTTTTATCGGAGATTTGGATTTACAAGTGACATTTTTTTATCTATTATTTTGTATTTACCGATATTTGTTACCGAAAATTTCATAATTACCTGGATTTTTTTTACCGAAATTGCTGAATTTTCGGTGGAATATACTGATAGTTATGAAATGTCCAGTGTTGATGTTAAAATAATTCTGATTTGTAACGGAATTTTTGAAATTTCCAGTAGTTTAAAAAAATGATTTCTATCAGTAATTTGGAAAACCCAGTATTTATAAATTTTGCGTACTACCGGTTATTTCAAAAATCATGGTAGTTATATAATTTGTTTTTTCTATGTTAATTGTTATTTTACAATGAAATCCAGAGGTCGTGATGGCATTATCGCTGAGAGATAACTTGATCTAACTGGTGGTGGCAGGGGAAGAGGTACGGGTGATCCGAATACTGAGTCTTCTCATGTTCGGGCAGGACGAATGGTTCCTATCGGTTCACACCAAAAGAGGTTGACTGAGCAGGCTGAGCGGGGAGGTCATTTCCATGCACCTCGTACAGTTCGGTGACAGGGATGTCGTTCTGCATCCCATGCCACAGATGAGGACGTCCTCGTAGTTGACCTAGTTATTCAGCCGGTGAAGGCTATTGTTAAAGACGTTCCGGAGGAGGCTATTGTTGGAGATGCTCCTGAGGAGGCTGCTGGTAGAGATGTTCTTGTTCCTTGAGGGGTTGAGGAGACTGGTATTGTTGAGAAGACTGACAGGGTTGAGAATAGGGTATTGGAGGTTGAGGGTACTGGAGGGGTTGAGGAGACCGTTGAGACTAATGTCACGATTCCTTCGATCGAGCCATTGGTACACACTGAGCCAGGCTTCTCTAGAAGGCCGATAGACATATATGTGCTTACAGAGTATATTGAACATGTAGCTTTATGTCTATGGTAGGGCCATATATATGGTTTTTACATTTAATTTTAACTTTTGTTTATTTATATATAAATTGTTTATGTACAAACAACGTTGTTTGATGGTTGGTGTCACAGGAGCGACCAATTCTGAGGGTCCAGTCTCACGGCGTGAAGATGAAGGGATTCCCTCGTATTCCCTTCCCTGATGTTGTGAAGACAATCATGCAAGACTTTAGTTTGCTGCATTTTGGCCATTATTCCCTGACCATGTTGGATGCTCCCTTGCTTAGTGCCTTCATCGAGAGGTGGTACAAGGAGACCTCATCATTTCATATCCCATTCAGGGAGATGACTGTGACTTTAGATAAAGCCTCATCCTTGTTTCATCTCCCCACCGACGGCAGATTCTGGACGACTCGTGTCCTCGGTGTGGCCATGGCACAGGCGATGGTTGATCGTGATCTATGTTTGCCTGAGTCAGTGGCGGCACAGGAGTTCTCTGATACCCGAGCTTCTCACCTATGCATGTGGTAGCCTTGGGATAAGTATGACGAGCTTGTTGCAGCTGATAGTTATCAGGCTGCCGCTAGGGCCTACATATTACATGCAGTATCATGTATTCTCTTTGTGGACAAGTCTGATACATATGTCGATGCTCGATATTTGTTCCTTTTCAACAATCTCAAGGTGCACAACTGAACTTAGGGTTGTGCAGCTCTGACCCAGTTATATTAATCGCTTGGGGAGATGACCCATATGGAGACCTTACACCTAGTTGGGTACCTGAGTTTGTTACAAGTATATTTTATTTCTTTCGTACATATTTCTTATAATTATTATAATTTCGAAATTACTATTTGTCAAGATCTTCGTGTTCGGTCTACGAGCATTTCCCAAACATATAAGACAGGAGGACCCAACCCTATACAATAGATGAGCCACGGGCAAAAAGGTGGAAGGCAAGGCAGAAACACCCTAGTGGCTTAGCTGAGTACATGAGGAGACTGGATGTGTTGATAATAGAGGACATGATATGTACACCCTACGATGCTCATAGAGTTCACTGTGAGTTTGAGGAGTCATCATTATATTCAGGCTATATGTAGTGGGAGACTATGGTTGCCAAACATCTTCCTGAGAGATGTATGCGCCAGTATGGATGCATTCAGACCGTACCACCAGTAGTTCCGGATACACACTCTGAGGGTATTGATCGGTGGTCTCAGACCCATTTTCTCAGCTCTGGTAGTGCCATCTTAGCTCGATTTGTACTTGTTCAGTATCTCGTGCAGCGTAAGTATGTCTGCTTGGAGTTGTATATCATTTTATCATATCCACACATCACCCCACCGCTGTCTGAGGGTGTTCCATCTGGTAATTAGGAGTCTGTTGATGACGCACAACCTTCTCCTCCCCAGCACATCACCACGAGTACAAACAATGCTTTCAAATGATTGGCATGATGGTTGATGAGGCTGTGGATTTGGTAGACCCAGATGGTGCCATTTCTGTTATATTAGCTCGGATTGCAGACTTAGCTCGTGGGTGCCTATTTAGATATTTTTGTATTTTTTATGTATTATATGTATATTTTGTATTTTATGTATATTATTACCCAGACATCTATGGCAAAACATTATATTATTTTGATATCATCCTTACATTAGAGTGATCTTCATTAAACAACTTAAACATATAACACTTAACATTACAACATGATTAATAAATAAGAAAAACCTAAACACTACCATACGCTTCAGGGTGTTTCAGCATCTGCATTATTTCGTCAACAGATCCAGGCAGCTTCGCATCAAACTCAATCAGACCCTTTGTTAGCCTACGGAAAAAGGATTTCCACATTTCCTTTATGTCATTATCGTTCTTCAACTCAATAAGGTTATATTTCAGCCCATACTTTGTATCCTCCCAATCTTCACAAAACTTTATCTTTCTGACCTTTCTATTGTCACCTTCAGGAAACAATTCGTTCAACTTCGTCGTCATGTCGACAAAAGAGGTGGTTCCATCAGGTAGCTTGAACACTATAGGAAGAGAAGCTTTGTTGAAGTAAACTTATGCCTTAATCTAATATTCAGGAAGATGATTTTTTTTAAATGTGTTTAACCACAAGACCTAACACCTATTTATACAATCATGCACCAATTCTGGGCCACACAAACTGTCGATGCAATCACAACCATAAAAAATTATCTGCAAAATCGTGATCGTTAAAAAAACCCTAAAAATATAATTATTGGTAATTTCATGGGAAACGAAATTACCAGTATAGACATGTAATTTTCCAAAAATAATGAAATTTTACATGTTACCGGTAATTTGAAATTATTGGTATTCTGGTAATTTCAAATTAACTACCAAGAACTTTGTTTAGTACCAGAAATTTTTTTACTCTACTAGGAATTTTATCCAGATATTTAGTTTTAAAATGCTTAGGGTCATTTCTGCCATTTTAAAAATTTAGGGGGGGTTCCAGGTACGAATGGGGGGTGGCAAGAAGAATCCTCTACATAGATATATAGTACTAGAATTTTCAAAATAGGTTAGCCCATATTGGTCAGTATGTCAGATAAGAAAAATCAGAGAATTTAACATGTCATTCCCCATTTCATACTTGATACTCCTATATTTTTAATAATTCAAAAATACCCCTGTTAATATTTACCTAAAAAATATATATCATTTTTTCCAAAAAAAATACTTTTCTCTACCAAAGTTTTCAAAATTTTCGGTAGTTGTTTGAAATTTCTGGTACGCAAATCTGTAATTTTTTTGAAAATTCACGTCTATACCCTAGAAATTTGAAAAACTATGATATACATTACCGAAAATTTATAAAATTAGGAAATATCTGGTGAATAGCATTTACATTTGGCACCAATAACGGAAATATTTAAAATTTCTGGTACCCAGTAAAAACTTCAGGAAATTTGGGAATTTCTTGTATATCAGGAATTTTTTAATTTCTGGTATATCAGAAATTTTGCCTGCAGTTGAAATTTCCGATAATAGGTGTGCAAGTTCAAAATTGAATTCTTTGTATAATCTGGAATCAGCTGGATCATCTACGAATTTGTGTAGCGATTGCACGCAGTTCTTCACCACATACAAAGTATGTTTTCTATGTCACAAGTTAAAATTTAATATTTTCTTTGTGTTATATGATATTAATATTATGCTTTTTGTGTAATGTAAATGACAAATATTTGAGGACCGAGCTAAAGTATTAGCCTAAACAGAATATATAAGCAAGCAAAATGGTATTATAGTTATGACTAATTGTTTTCATACAACAAATGGCCAATGAAGTAGGAAGGATAAATTGACTATGGATTGTGAGAGAGAAGGAAACTATAAAAGGAAAAATACATTTGAAAGCATTAAATCTTTAAATGGCATTTACAGTATGAAAGTGAGATGTCCTTTTAGGTTGAGATCTTCGCTGAGTGGTTTTGGTTGGAAGTTGATGGTTAGGTGTGGGTTTCACAATCATAAACCATTTGAGAATTTACATGGCCATAACATATTGGGTCGTCTAAAAGATCATGAGAGATAGTTTGTGAATGACATGACGAAGTACAATATGCCTCTACGGTTCATAGTTTCTGCCTTGAAGGACAAAGAACCAAAAAACCTCACTAGTGTTACCTAAGTGTATAAAGCTAGAGCTACGTACAATGCGAGCAAGACAGGTTCATTAACAAAAATGCAAATGTTGTTGACTCTTATTCATAAAGAAAAGTATACATGGGGGTGGACTACTTTACTAAGTGGATCGAAGCAGAAGCCCTGGCCAAGATAACAACACAGAACATTCTCCGATTTTTCAAAAGAAACATTCTCGCACGCTTTGGTATACCCACAATCCTCATCACCGACAACGGGACATAGTTCACGGACGGAAGATTCCAAGACTTCGTCGTCAGCTTAGACACAAAACAACACTTCATAGCTGTCGAGCACCCTCAAACTAATGGGCAATCAAGGCGGCCAACAGGGTCATCCTAAGCAGATTGAAACGCATACTCGACGAGGCGAAAAAGGCGTGGGTCGAGGAACTGCACAGCGTCCTTTGGGCATATCGCACGACACCACATTCCTCGACCGGGGAGACCCCGTTCAGGTTAGCATATGGTACCGAGGCGGTCATCCCGGTAGAAATTCGGGAGCTAACGAGGCACACAGAAGCCACCCTTGACAAGGAGTTGAACGACGAAGCACTATGAGTTGAGCTAGACCTCGTCGAAGAAATCCGCTCTGAGGCCTCCCTAAGGGAAGCCTCCCTTATACAGAAAATAGCTTTATGTCATGATGCAAAAGTCATAAAAAGAGAATTCCATGTGGGCAGCCTGGTCCTCAGACGAAACCAAAAAAAACCACGGGAATGTAAGCTAGCTGCCAACTGGGAAGGCTCGTACCGTGTCCGGGATAAGACGGGCAACATGGCCTACTATCTCGAAACCTACAAGGTGAAGAACTTGCTCGACCATGGAACGCATAAAAAATTAAGAAATACTACAACTAAAGACAATTTAGGAAGGCGTGGAAGGTACGACCATAACCTTCGTCACCAAACGAAAGGGAGGATAACGCCCACATGAGGCGAGCACTACCTTCCCCGATGTCGGACATCTCAAACGAGCTCCAACATCGCAGTACCACGTCAGCAGGGCACCCAACTCGCGATGGGAAGGACCAAGCCCCGAGATTAGGGTGTCCAACCGTAACCCTAATCTCGATTAACGACAGAGGTAAAAACTGCCACCTTGTCGGTTCCCTAAACCGACGAGTCCAACTAGTCGAGCACAAAAACGTTCAAGATAAATAACAATTCTAAATAGTCGAACACAATAAAATAACGAACAAAATAGTATTTAATCCGGCCAAAGTCGGCCACCAAAGTACATAAAAGTGGCACACAGACCGTCAATATTCAAAAAGGCACGCAGGCCATTACAACAAAAGGCATGCATGCCATTACAACAAATAGGCACGCAGTCTAGAAATTCAAAAACAAAGGGTCTCTGCCCGAAGCTACTCCTCTTCATTGTCGTTGTCCTCCTCCTCTACCAGCTCCTCCTTAGTAACGAAGGGGCAGACAATCTCCCCATCAGTCACACAGTAGTTGTAATTCGTCCCTTCAGTCACGAGCCCCAGATTCACGACCTTGAGTTGGTCGGTGGTGTTGTCAAAAAACTCTTTGAAGATGACCACCACATCTTGACAGAGCTCGCGGATCATCTTGACCAATTCACCCCGAGTACAGAGGGCCAGCTCTTCTTCGGTCTCGTCATCAAGAGGACGGATTGTACCTTCCAGCAACGCCAGTCGGGCTCAAGGTTCACATTCTCTTCAGCAGCCTTATTGAGCTCGACTGCCTACTCCTTCAAAAAAAATCGTCCTTCAAGGTGTCCCGCTCAAGTTTGGCCTTCTCCAACTCTGAGCTCAACCCCTCTTGGAGCTTATGCTCCTCCTTGTAGTCGGACAGGTCTTGGAGAGCTTGTCTTTCTCAGCCCTTGTAGTCTCGAGTGCTTCCTCCAATACAACAGTGGAGACAATAGCATCTAGGTTAATCAAAGCCTTCGCCTCGGGAGCCGCCACCACAATAGAGCCCTCAGATTTGAATAAATCCCTCTCCAAATAGCCGGAGGCAGTAGGTAACTTCCTTGTTCGCCCGAATGCATACCACCCACGGCCGCCGAACGAGCGAGTGACCCATCCGTCCGTTGACGCTTCGAACGAGGAGAGTTGAAGGAGGGGGAGGGCTATCCCATATTATTATCGGGGAAGTTATTTGAGCAACAACTTGGAGAGAATCAGTGGTTGAACTAGGAGTGTCAGAGCTACCGACCCTGTGCTCGGTTGCTACCTCCTGGACACGGGTAGCCACTTTCTTTTTCTTCTTTGATGGGACCCTGTTCGGGGCCCCTTCCTGATTGGCCAACTTCAATGCTCGTTCTCTGAACAAGGGCATAGCTCCTTCAAAACAAAACAAAACTGAGAATCAGCTAACAGATATAAACATCAGAGGAGAGGGAAAGGCCGAAATAACCTACACGATAACTGAATAGCTTCCTCGTTCGTGTCGCACTTGAGCAGGGCCTTAGTATTTATCAGACGAGTTTCAAGGACGGGCATCCCGTCATCATCTACATAAGGTATGTCCTGCTGGTCTATGCAGACCGCTAAGTTGAAGCTTTAGACATAATCCACCAACTTTTGATAAGCCAGTTGATCCTCGATCCCCAGATTTGCATGTCGGACTCGGTAATGGCTGGTTGACAGGTCAAAATGATTCGGCTGCCATCTTAAAGGGATTTTCGACATCAACTTCTCCTCACCATTTGCATTCTGTTTATAAATTTAGAGACTTTCAAGAGCGTATTGGGTGAGCGGTTTCACCACATACCATCTCCCCTTGAAGTGTCGGGCAGAGTCAACGTACGTCTTGAACAACCTCGAAGTTTACTTAAAAGACACCCAGCTGTGACGTCCTCCTATGCCCGACCGTTGCAGGTGGAAGATACGGAAGAAAATGGGCAATGTACACCCGACCCCCAGATATCGGCAGACCAACTCAAATGCCCGGATGAAGGCATTGGCGTTGGGGTGCAATTGTGAAGGTGCCAGCCTGAGCCATTTGAAGACCCCCATCTAAAAATCGTTAAAGGGGAGCCTCATCCTCGCCTCTCGGAAAGCGAACTCGTACATGGAAATTTGCTTCCCCAGGAAACGCAAGCATATCTGGTCTTCTTCTCGAGGGGCAAAGCACTACCATTTCGGTATGTCCTCGGGACCTATATCCTCGACTATTGCTTATGCGGTACTAGTCTCATCCACAAAATATGATTCCTCTTCCAAAGGCTCGTCAACGACCCATAATAGGTCGTTACAGTCGGACGAAGAAATGACCATGTTTCTTCCCTCGAAGTTTCCTTCCTCGGTTTGTCGTTGATCAGCCGTACCTGAAAAGTAGAAGGGAAAAGTGAATTCGACATTGCATCAAATTCACCCTTCCACCGCAGCTCAAGTGAAAGGGCGAAGAGCTGAGCGCTCTAAGTTACCACTAAACTACCCTAATCAACAAAGGGACGACCAGCGGGCCCCCCTCGAGCGCTCACGGAACACCTAAAAGTTCCTAAGAAAGCTAAGGAATTCTTGCCCGGCGAATGCATGGGGCGCTCGTGATCTTCATCAAAAATACGATGATTCTGGCCGACTTATTCATGCAGATATGCGTTTTTCGCTCGGCTCATGCAAATTGCACCTGGGACGTTCATATCTAAAACCTTAAAACTAGCCTAAAACAGTGATCTACTTACTCTAAACGGCAAATTTACGGGTTTTACTACCTACAGAGTGAAACAATAATCAAAAGAATAAGATTTACAAGGTTACCTGACATGGTGATGACGGGGAGAGAACGGTGGAGTACGGAGAGTTGACGGCGGTAAGCGGCGATGATGGTTGAGAAGAACGCTTGAGTTGCTAGTCCAGTTAAACGTCTGAGCGAAAAAGTGAAATGAAGTAGATTATTCATCTTATATATAAGGATAACGTGTGGGGAACGCATCTAGTTAATCATTACCTAGGTTCCCTATGCCGGCCCTAGCACAGGAAACGAAGCAACACGCCTTAAATGCTTCGGACACGACACATAAGAGAATCTTGAACGACGTCGAGCACCCTTAGATCTCCTCGACTCAACTAAAATTTCCTCGGCTATTAAAGACGCCCTACCTCGATCTTTTTGACATATATTTTCCTCGGTTTACCGAATGATTCATCCCAACCACTTTGGTACGGACGATCGACCCCGACGAACCGCTCTATAGTCTATGTCCTACCTCGACATGTTGGCTGTACCCGACTCCATTTCCCTTAAATCATCGCTCCAGCTTGGAGCCTCGACTTGGGGGGCTCTTGTTCCGGACTGGGCCTTGAGGACACTGCTGACCCATGGTCTAACACTTCGGGAAGAGGCCCATCTAGTTGGCCACATCTTCTGCATCGTCGGGAAGACTCACGATTGTCCGAGAAGATGCTTGCACGTCGGGCAAACACCCTATCCATTGGGAAGGTGACGGGAAGACCGTGTCTCCCCATCATCTGCCACGTCACTAAACTGTCCATCATTATCTCCTGGAAGATAGGGGAAATTAGACCAAGGGCAAGACCACGTGCTAGGTCTAACACGCTTCTACGTGTACCTTGGCAGTTCTTCCTTGGGCCTAGCTAATCCAACCCAAAGAAGAACCTTGGCCCAACGCTGGGAGCTCACTATAAATACCCTTTTTCACTCGAGGGTCGGTTATTCGAAAACACTTTCTTGCTTACCATTTTTCTGTACCGCTTACTTACTTTGGCATCGGAGTGCCTTGCAGGTACACCCACCTCCCCACTTATCAACCATTTTTGAGGTTCGTGTTCAACTACTGGAAGGCCCTCCGTATCAAGTAAGATCAGTTAGTTTGTTATCACTGTTGTGATTAAGGGGGAGTGAGATAGGGTTCTCATATATAAGTGTTGTTTAGATATAAGTTACATTGGTAGTGATTAAGTAAGAATATCGTAAACTAAGTGGTTTGCTAAGGGTCTTTGAATTAATAATACATAGTGGATTTCCTTCCTGGCTTAGTAGACCCCATAGTAGATGTGATTGCATCGAACTGGGTTAACAATTTGAATGTGTTTTTTACGCTTTTTTGTACTGTATTATGCATTGTATTGTTGGATGTCAGTTCAGATGTCTAAACATCTCGTAGGATATTTAGAATCTGGTATATCAGAATACATTACTGTTATTGTTTGTACCTTGCCATGTTTTCTGTAGCAGACCAGATGTCTCGACATCGTATTCGACATCTGGTTCTGTCATACCATAATTTCAAAAAGAATGGATCTAGGTTTTTATTTTGGGTAGTGAAATATAGATGAATAGATGTGAATTTGACTTTGAAATTGAATGATGTCTTCCAAATAAACCATAACCATGCACATTTTCATCCTCAATTTGAACCGAATTCTTGGATCAATATCCATTCATAAGAACTTGATGCCATGATGAATCCATAAATTGATACCTTGAATCATACTTCTTGAATTACTTGGAAATGACGTATTTAAAATGAATACCTCCATAAAAATAAATCCAAATCAACTTGCAAACAACAAGTAATTGACTAGGCGACAAGACCTTGATCACAAACACTCTTCAAACACATCTTTTATACCCCACTTGATCAATGAACCTCGATTTTCCTTTGAGTTATAAGTTCGAAAAAGCAACACATATCGTAGCTTGCTCAACAAGAAACGCCTTGGCCTAATGAACACTCAAAACACCTTGACCATTTAACATATAAATATCATCACAATAATAAGATCTTGATTCAATCTGCTAAGCGTCTTGAAAGAATTGACTTGTAAGGAAAATAATTAGGAGAAACCCTAGATGATGAACTTTGAATAAGGAATGATGCGCAATATAGCCTCAAGGTGAAAACCTAGAGCAATGATCCTTAATTACGAATCCTGCTTACCATCGGAGAAATCATAATTTTCTTGCTCTTGAGAAGTCTTGAGGACAATAAACTTGATACTTGATGAACCTTGATAAAAAGATGCTCATGATGATGTGAGCTCAAACTTGGTCTCAATCTTGAGTGTAATATCGAGATAAATCACCTCTAAATAGAAAAATTCAAGTCATAAGAAAGTGCTTGATCTCATGCCTTAGGAGCTCAATGCAAATGAATAAATGTTAGTTTATAGCCTAATGAGAGATACATATGAATGAAACATAGATCTAGTTAACATTATAAATAAGAGGGCAAATTTTGGGGTGTTACAATGTCCCGGCTAAACTATGAAATGAGGAGACTCATATGGAATAAGCAAGGTTGGGATGGCTGGATAAGTTTTGGAGATCTAAGATGCCAAGAAAATTTCAAGTTTTTAGTCGGAGACTTTCGCTCAATTGTCTACCAACTAAACTTTCACTAGCAAGGAGAGGGGTTCTTGAAGGAAGACACAACTTAGTGTGTCCTTTGTGTCTAGCTGCAGAGGAAGATGTTATCCAACTGTTCATAGGTTGCTAAGTTAGAAAACTTGTTTGGAAGAAGGTGAGTGATTGGATTGACATTTTAGAGTCGGAAGAAGTTGAATCTATATCATCAAACTAAGATCAGTTTTGTTCTTTGATCAAAAGAAAATTCTTTGAGTAACTTCATTGTTTTTTTCTTCTTCTGTTGTTTGTTGGATTTTGTGGTTAAGTTGAAATAACATCTTATTTGGTATAGTTGATCCCCCTCTAAAGTCATGGTCCTCTTGGTAGCTTCTCTGGGATTGTATCCCAACCAGAGTTAACTTACTTAAAAGAGGTGTCCCTTTGACCTCTGGGACTTTTTCATGTCCCTTCTGTTCCTTGCACATCAAGTTTACCTTTCATCTCTTTTTGACTTGTGATTTGGTATCTTTTGTTTGGTATAGGATCTTTAGGTGGTTGGGCCTGTATATTGTTCTGCTTGGTCATATTTTAACTCTTTTTCTGATGTTAGGCTCCTCGTCTGGTGTTCTTAGGATTAGAGGGAGGTTAACGATGGTTTGACATTTTGTCGTTTGTTCTATTTGGAAATCTCAGAATGATTTTCTTCTTCTGGATCTTCAGTGAGTAAGAAAGGAATGACAGACAAGTGTATTTTCCTGGCTTTGAATTTGTATCTTGGTAGATAAATGGATGACTAATGTGTCTTCTCAGTCATGCTAGAAATCCCTTTTCTGTTTCATTACCAATTAGGAGATGAGTGGTTTCTACCTCCTTTGGTAGTGCTCTAATTGGTTTGTTTTGTGGCTTTGATGGTGATTCTATTCTTCCTTTTGGTCTAGATCTAATCTCAGATTATTGATAGATTTATTTGTTTTGTTGCTGCTCCTAGTAGTTATGTTGTGTTAGTCGGTGAGGTTGTAGTTTGCTCAGGATTTTTATTTGATCCTATTTTTTTTCTTTATATTTCTAAGTTTTAAAATTCCTTATGCCTATAACACATGACTCCTTTGTATTTTTCGCCTTTTGTCATTCCTTATTTATTTATATCTTCGTTTGCTTTAAAAAAGTGTAAATGATTTTTTTTACGGAAAATATATTTAAATTATGTTTCTTGGGTAAATGGGATATATAGGAAGAATTAAACTGGGATTTAGTGCAAGGTTTAACCATTATGACAATAGCTAACGTCAAATAAGGTTGCAGGGAGGTGTAGTAAAGTTATTTTTTAGTGCATTCATAGTATTTTGTTAGTAATTAATACTAATAAAGAATTCAATTTAGCATTATTTATACTGATTTCAAACACAAAATTAATACAAATTAAAAGATGGAGGAAACAGGAATGTGACTCTAGAAAAGCTCCTAGATGCATGCATGAAAATTTGAATTCATAGATTCAAAACTAAATTAATTAAGAAATAATATTAGTAAAATATATTCCTCTAAATATATTTTACTAAAATTGAGTTTTTCACTTATTTCGGTATAATCAACCGTAGTTGAAAACTCAATTAAAGCAAACAATTACTCAATTAACTAATAATTATTTCATTTAAATTTAACTCAATTTATTATTATAATTAACAAGATTAATACTAATAAAGAATTCAATTTAGCATTCTTTATACTGATTTCAAACACAAAATTAATACAAATTAAAAGATGGAGGAATCAGGAATGTGACTCAAGAAAAGCTCCTAGATGCATGCATGAAAATTTGAATTCATAGATTCGAAACAGAATTAATTAAGAAATAATATTAGTAAAATATATTTCTCTAAAAATATTTTACTAAAATTGAGTTTTTCACTTATTTTGGTATAATCAACCGATGGGTAGTTGAAAAACTCAATTAAAACAAACAATTACTCAATTAAATAATAATTATTTGGTGCCCACTTTCTTACCCAACAATAAATAAAGCGTAACTTTACCCATCTTAATTGTCATACATCTATTGGTTAAGAGATTTGTCACTTATCTTAAAATAAAAAGTTATAGTTTTCAATTATAGCAATAAACTTTTGATAATTACCGTTCATTATATTTGAATGCATTGATTATGCACAATTTCATATGGATAACTTAAATGACTAGTCAAATGTGCAAAAAACTTCTGCATCTTTGAAAACAAACATTTGCATAGTAAAACATTACTTTTAAATTAATATTTCTGGTTTATTATCTTTTCCATCTATAAAAACTTTAATTCAAAATTTATGAAAGTGGATATTAATTTATTTTGTTTTTATTTTTATCAATGATGAATCTTCATACATTTTTTAATCCGTTGAATTTGTATACATCAGCTGTGTGAGTTTATTATCTAATAAAAGTATTTTTATATTTCAATTAAACAATATTAATCTAAAACCTTAATATTAATTCAGTTATTAGTTTAAATTAATTTATTTAAAACTTAATACTACTAATTTGATTTTTTTATTACATTAGCTACAGTAAATTTATTTTAAAAAAGTTTAGTATTACGTTAGTTACAGTAAATTTAGTTAATACTAATTTAATTACATTAGTTAATAGTACTAATTTAAGAAAGAAAAAGAAGACACGATTTTACTAATTTAGTTATGTTAATTGATATAATATATTTTAGTATGAGTATATTAATTAAAATCTAAATACTATCAGAATTTTCAACGGTTGCGGTTGCTGACGTAGATCTTTAAGTCTTTGCTCGGTCGTCGAGGAGAATAGGGGGTGTACTTACAAGGTACTCTGATGCCACTGGCCCTCTCAAGTGAGAGGGTTTATATAGATAGTCCCCAGCGTGTGGCTAACAGTTCCTATTTTGGGTTTGGATCGTAGATCCCCGAAAATAAGTAACTGCCAAAAACTAGCCGTTGGACGAGGACCCTTTGTCTGAATAGGGATAGGTCGAACACATAAATATCTGAGCAGGAGCTGTATTTGGTCGAATCTGGGTGACTTCTGCTGGTGTCGAGCAGAGGTCTAGGATGAGCACATAGAACCGACCGCAGGAAGATGTGGTCGATAGGTTCAGACCGTTTAAGGAGAAAGACGTCAAGCGTAGCGGGTGTCTCGATGCCCACAACTCTCCTGAAGTCGCTATGGGGACAGAGTCCTCACTCAAGAAGGTATTTGGTTGAGACATGGACGACTTTTTTGTTGAACCTCTCTATGTAGGCGTGGAAGGGTTCCTTGTTTCCTTGGATGATTGCTTCCAATGAGGCTTCAGTTTTTGTTTTTGGGTGACGTCGTGAAGCGGTGAAGTGTCGGGAGAATGTTCTCCCGAGCTGTCTCCATGACGTGATGGATTTGTGAGGAAGGCTCTTGTACCAGGCCATAGGTCATTTCCTTAGCGTCGTAATGAAAAGACAACACTTAATTTCCCCCTGACGCCTTTGTAATCAAGCAGAGCGTCGATGTTCTCAATATTCTATCTGAGCAGGACTTTCTTTGGCCGAATCTGGGTGACTTCTGTTGGGTACCTTTGGCGTTTGGGCTATCTGGTCGTCCCATCAGCCATAAAGGATTGGTTCATGCCTAGTCATTGGGTCAATCCTGAACCAAAAAAAACTATGTTGATTCGACATTAACCTTTTGTAAAATCTCACATAGGTTCGAGAGTTCGACCGGTGTGAAAGATAGTTGGTTTGAGATTAACTTATGTAAAATCTCATATCGATTTAGAGGTCATGTGTAAGACCCCGACTCGGTTCAGATGATAGCCAACTTAAAGCTTCATCTCGATTTAGAGAATATTACTCAAATTATACTGATATAAAATAATCATAAATTTCAATGTTATTAATAATAATTTTTTCTTATTTATTTAAAAAAACTAGAGTCACTCTCAATTTAACTTAATTAAATATTTGAATAAATATGAATATAAAATTAACTTATGATCTCTAATTAATTTAAAATTCTAGTCCATTTGAATCTTGAATCTACTTTTAATTTGATTCAATTTTTAGTAAAAAAAATTAATATATAACTTAATGTTAACATATAATTAATTAAATAATATGAACTTATTTTTAATTACAATAAATGTACTAATAATTTATTATGCATTCTGTTTTTTCTGCTAAAGATAATATATTTCCTCTTTAATGTAGTAATTCCTATTAAATAATATATTAAAATTTTAAAAATAATATATTGAAATTTTTAATCTAATCTCTCACATTTTTTATTTCTTTTCTTCAAAAGTATTTGGTCCCTTAAATTTATAACCTGTAAATTAAATGTTAAATTGATTGTCAATCATTTTTGTATATATTTTGCTAAAGATTTTCGTTCATATTTAACTTATTATCTGAATTTATTTATTTACTTTTAATAATAATAATAATATATATATATATATATATATATATATATATATATATATATATATATATATATATTTATTTACTTTTTGTTTATATATTTAACAACATCAAAAAAAAAAAAATTTTAAGTTTGTTATAAAATGAAAAAATCTGACTTTTGAAAGTATGAAGTTGATCAACAAAAGCATAAATAAAATGATAGTAAAGGCAAAGAATGATCATATGATTTGCAAACAATGAAAATGAAAAGAGAAATTAAATTTTGTAAAAGAAAATGAAAAGGCAAACAACTAATTGAATTGGAAATGATAATTTGCATTTAATGTATTTGGGGTTCATTTGTAATTATATAATAATAGTTTTGAATACTAATAATAAAATAAAATGAACATGGATCTTTTATCATTTGACAATTAAGTTGAGTAAAGTTACCCAACTTTTTAAAATGGGTATATAAGAATTTGCCTAATTATTTCATTTAAACTTAACTCAATTTATTATTATAATTAACAGGATTAATAATTATTTTAAAAATATAAAAAAATTTCAATTTATTTTTATAATCAACATGACTAATTCATAGATAATTCATGTGCTATAACAATAAGTAATGATAAAATAAGATGAATAGGGAGTTTTCAGTTTTTGTACATTCTTAAATCTTAAACAGAAAATTAGCTAATACCTTCAAATAATGATATCATCAATGAAGTGGAGTTTCTTAGGGTTCATACTATATTATTTTTCAGTGTGTATACAGAATAATATTATGAAAAATCAAATATAGATAGTTTTTTTTTTGGAATGATCAATAAAATGTAAATTAAAAAGGAAATTAAAGGAAGGAACATAAGTGTCTAATGACAAACAAATAAAAACTGAGTAGAAATTGAAGAACAACATTACTCAATAAATAATACCCATGCAGTGGATTCAAAACATAAATAATTATAAAAGGAAAACATTCATTAAAACATTAAAACAAACAATAATTTTTGTTATACTTCAAGTACTAGTAAATCCTAAAATAGTTCCAAAGACTTAAAACTGACATCAACATAAAATAATACAATAATAAAAGCCTAGATCATCAGCATACCATGAAACGAATCTGCTAATGCTTAAAGATTAAAAGGTCCGGTAGAATCAAGTTGCTTGCATAGTGCAAGATAGGTTAAATAAAGGACTCGATCCTTTGCGCCGGTTCGGTGATTGTTTGTGTGTTTGCAGCAATATTTCAATTGTGCAAGGTTGCAACAACCAAGCAATTGACCTAGCAACAAAAACAACCAATTTATATTCTTTTTCTTCGGAGAGATTATTGGTTTCACACAGTTTTCTTGATTACAATGGACACAGTTCGGTAGTATTGGGTTCATCCATACATTTGGTGGCGCCCTATCATTCATGAATTGTCTGTTTTGGAGAATATATGTATATAGTCGAGGAAACTTCTCTGTCACATCAAATGACATTTGAAATGTTGTGTCGCATCTCTTGCATTGGACATCTCCAGTGATGTTAATTATTCCATTTTGGCGAAGATAATGCAAGCTGTGAAGCTTTGCTCTTCGGTTAGTAGCCCATGGAAAAGGTATAGGGATGGTTTCACTTTTTTCACTTCGTGGGTTAAGGCAAGCACGAACGCGAGGAGGTTGATGAGGTGGAGAAGGAGGAGGATGTGATGGGCGAGGAGGAAAATATAAGATTGGTTGTCGAGGTGGTGGAATTATCGGTTTGGGCGGTGGTGGAATTGGACGAGCAAGTATGGGCTGAAAATGAAACGGTCTAATTTGAGGAACAGGACGGAGAACCGTTGGTTGAGGGGGTGGAATTTGTCTAGAAAACATCCTTTGAAATGGTGTTAATGTTGGTATAGGGTCTTGTACCGATGGTCGAGGTTGAGGTGGGAGATTTGGTTCAGAAGATTGAGGTTGAGGTTGTGGTGGGAGATTTGGTTGAGGTGGGAGATTTGGTTCAGAAGATTGAGGTTGAGGTTGTGATGGGAGATTTGGTTCATAAAACATACGCTGAAACGGTGTCAATTCTTGTGACATACTACTAGGTACATGTGGGTAATTTATGGAAGGTTGAGGTTGAGGTGGTGAACTTGTTTCTGATTCCTTATCATCACGTTGTTCTGAGTTACTCATGATGAGTTGATAGAATAATAGTGAGAAAATTGAGAAGAGATTAAAAGAGAGAACAATGTGTGTAAAAGAGTTAAAGAATAACTAGAATGAGAGAAGAAATATGATGAGAGAAATACATGTTTTCTTTGGTAAGAAATAGTGAGTGAATGAATTTGAAATTTAAACTAATTGAAGTTTTTTTTCAAAGCATGTAATAAATTGGTTTGAAGTATCCAAATTCATTTAACAAAATACTAAATTCAGTCAATAAAAATAGTATTGGTGGTAATGTGAGTACATTGATGAGTTTTAAAATCATTTTTATCTTGATGCATCGAAAACTATATTCATATGTGATTTTCAAGAGTTAAATTCATTAGTGGATAAAAAAGCTTTATTAAGCATTTTGAATAATATATATTTTCTGAGATATCTTTTTTAGTGACTTTTGAACGCATTATTCTTAATGAATATTTTTTTTAAAGGTTATCTAAACACATTTGATGATAAATAGAATAAAATTTATTATTTTTTATTGTAATTTAAAAAGAAAAAATTGAAATAAATATTTTGATTATAAAAACAAATCAAATTCATTACAATAGTTTATAAAAATTCCAACAACAACACACTCCTATTTTGTATAATGAAACATTCTAATAAAATTGCCTTATCGCTAAAGTTGGTCAGTGTACTTGGTTTTCATTCAGTAAAGTTGATTATATAAGTATTTATTTTGTTGAATTTTTATTTACTCAATTTTAAAAATTGGCTAAGTTTATCCTAGTGTAAAATATTTTTAAAACAAAAAAAAATTAAATATGTTAAAATTAAATAGTATTGGGGATTGGTGGAAGAGATTATTAATTAAATAGGTTTAAATTAAATAGTATTATGGATTGGTGGAAAAGATTATTATTATTTTTTGAACTATTAATCTTTTTAATGAATAGATAAGATTTCCCTTTAATTTTGTAAACACCAATCAACTTGCTAAATTTTTTCTACAAAGTCATAGGTATAATTAATTACACTTAAATGTGAATATATTTAGGCAGTAGATTTAATGACTTCTAAGAAAATATGAAAGTTGATGTTTAATATTTTTTAAAAATTTAAATAAAGTATTATAAGGTGTGTAATTATATTTCATATTATTATAAAATATATATTATTATTATTATTAAGTAAAAAGGAAAAACGCATTCTCTGGTTGAAGAACCTGATATACATAGATACATAGATAGATAATAATTCTTCTTGGTATCCCCAATTTAACTTACATCTCTCAAACGTATTTAAACAACATAATTAATTCGAGGAAAAAACTTCACTATTTATCATTTTTCTGGTAAACTCACGAAATTTTCGAAATTACAAGCAATTATGGGAATTTCATTTTGTATCGGAGATTTGGATTTACAAGTGAGATTTTTTTATCTAATATTTTGTATTTACCGATATTTGTTACCGAAAATTTCATAATTATCTGGATTTTTTTACCGAAATTGCTAAATTTTCGGTGGAATATACTGATAGTTATGAAATGTCCGGTGTTGATGTTAAAATAATTCTGATTTGTAACGGAATTTTTGAAATTTCCAGTAGTTTAAGAAAACGATTTCTATCAGTAATTTGGAAAACCCAGTATTTATAAATTTTGCGTACTACCGGTTATTTCAAAAATCATGGTAGTTATATAATTTATTTTTTCTATGTTAATTGTTATTTTACAATGAAATCCAGAGGTCGTGATGGCATTATCGCTGAGAGATAACTTGATCTAACTGGTGGTGGCAGGGGAAGAGGTACGGGTGATCCGAATACTGAGTCTTCTCATGTTCGGGCAGGACAAATGGTTCCCATCGGTTCACACCGAAAGAGGTTGACTGAGCAGGCTGAGCGGGGAGGTCATTTCCATGCACCTCATACAGTTCGGTGACAGGGATGTCGTTCTGCATCCCAGGCCACAGATGAGGACGTCCTCGTAGTTGACCTAGTTATTCAGCCGGTGAAGGCTATTGTTAAAGACGTTCCGGAGGAGGCTATTGTTGGAGATGCTCCTGAGGAGGCTGCTGGTAGAGATGTTCTTGTTCCTTGAGGGGTTGAGGAGACTGGTATTGTTGAGGAGACTGACAGGGTTGAGGATAGGGTATTGGAGGTTGAGGGTACTGGAGGGGTTGAGGAGACCGTTGAGACCAATGTCACGATTCCTTCGATCGAGCCATTGGTACACACTGAGCCAGGCTTCTCTGGAAGGCCGATAGACATATATGTGCTTACAGAGTATATTGAACATGTAGCTTTATGTCTATGGTAGGGCCATATATATGGTTTTTATATTTAATTTTAACTTTTGTTTATTTATATATAAATTGTTTATGTACAAACAACGTTGTTTGATGGTTGGTGTCACAGGAGCGACCAGTTCTGAGGGTCCAGTCTCACGGCGTGAATATGAAGGGATTCCCTCGTATTCCCTTCCCTGATGTTGTGAAGACAATCATGCAAGACTTTAGTTTGCTGCATTTTGGCCATTATTCCCTGACCATGTTGGATGCTCCATTGCTTAGTGCCTTCATCGAGAGGTGGTACAAGGAGACCTCATCATTTCATATCCCATTCAGGGAGATGACTGTGACTTTAGATAAAGCCTCATCCTTGTTTCATCTCCCCACTGACGGCAGATTCTGGACGACTCATGTCCTCGGTGTGGACATGGCACAGGCGATGGTTGATCGTGATCTATGTTTGCCTGAGTTAGTGGCGGCACAGGAGTTCTCTGATACCCGAGGTTCTCACCTATGCATGTGGTAGCCTTGGGATAAGTATGACGAGCTTGTTGCAGCTGGTAGTTATCAGGCTGCCGCTAGGGCCTACATATTACATGTAGTATCATGTATTCTCTTTGTGGACAAGTCTAATACATATGTCGATGCTCGATATTTGTTCCTTTTCAACAATCTCGAGGTGCACAACTGAACTTAGGGTTGTGCAGCTCTGACCCAGTTGTATTAATCGCTTGGGGAGATGACCCATATGGAGACCTTACACCTAGTTGGGTACCTGAGTTTGTTACAAGTATATTTTATTTCTTTCGTACATATTTCTTACAATTATTATAATTTCGAAATTACTATTTGTCATGATCTTCGTGTTCGATCTACGAGCATTTCCAAAACATATAAGATAGGAGGACCCAACCCTATACAATAGAGGAGCCACGGGCGAAAAGGTGGAAGGCAAGGCAGAAACACCCTAGTGGCTTAGCTGAGTACATAAGGAGACTGGATGTGTTGATAATATAGGACATGATATGTACACCCTACGATGCTCATAGAGTGCACTGTGAGTTTGAGGAGTCATCATTATATTCAGGCTATATGTAGTGGGAGACTATGGTTGCCAAACATCTTCCTGAGAGATGTATGCGCCAGTATGGATGCATTCAGACCGTACCACCAGTAGTTCCGGATACACCCTCTGAGGGTATTGATCGGTGGTATCAGACCCATTTTCTCAGCTCTGGTAGTGCCATCTTAGCTCGATTTGTACTTGTTCAGTATCTCGTGCAGCGTAAGGATGTCTGCTTGGAGTGGTATATCATTGTATCATATCCACACATCACCTCACTGCTGTCTGAGGGTGTTCCATCTGGTAATTAGGAGTCTGTTGATGACGCACAACCTTCTCCTCCCCAGCACATCACCACGAGTACAAACAATGCTTTCAAATGATTGGCATGGTGGTTGATGAGGCGGTGGATTTGGTAGACCCAGATGGTGCCATTTCTATGATATTAGCTCGGATTGCAGACTTAGCTCATGGGTGCCTATTTAGATATTTTTTGTATTTTTTATGTATTATATGTATATTTTGTATTTTATGTATATTATTACCCAGACATCTATGGAAAAACATTATATTATTTTGATATCATCCTTACATTAGAGTGATCTTCATTAAACAGCTTAAACATATAACACTTAACATTACAACATGATTAATAAATAAGAAAAACCTAAACACTACCATACGCTTCAGGGTGTTTCAGCATCTGCATTATTTCGTCAACAGATCCCGGCAGCTTCGCATCAAGCTCAATCAGACCCTTTGTTAGCCTACAGAAAAAGGATTTCCACATTTCCTTTATGTCATTGTCGTTCTTCAACTCAATAAGGTTATATTTCAGCCCATACTTTGTATCCTCCCAATCTTCACAATACTCTATCTTTCTGACCTTTCTATTGTCACCTTCAGGCAACAATTCGTTCAACTTCGTCGTCATGTCGGCAAAAGAGGTGGTTCCATCGGGTAGCTTGAACTCTATAGGAAGAGAAGCTTTGTTGAAGTAAACTTCTGCCTTAATCTAATATTCAGGAAGATGATTTTTTTTAAATGTGTTTAACCACAAGACCTAACACCTATTTATACAATCGTGCATCAATTCTGGGCCACACAAACTGTCGATGCAATCACAACCATACAAAATTATCTGCAAAATCGTGATCGTTAAAAAAACCCTAAAAATATATTTAATGGTAATTTCATGGGAAACGAAATTACCAGTATAGACATGTAATTTTCCAAAAATAATGAAATTTTACATGTTACCGGTAATTTGAAATTACTGGTATTCTGGTAATTTCAAATTAACTACCAAGACCTTTGTTTAGTACCAGAAATTTTTTTACTCTACCGGGAATTTTATCCAGATATTTAGTTTTAAAATGCTTAGGGTCATTTCTGCCATTTTAAAAATTTAGGGGGGGGTTCCAGGTACGAATGGGGGGTGGCAAGAAGAATCCTCTACATAGATATATAGTACTAGAATTTTCAAAATAGGTTAGCCCATATTGGTCAGTATGTCAGATAAGAAAAATCAGAGAATTTAACATGTCATTCCCCATTTCATACTTGATACTCCTATATTTTTAATAATTCAAAAATACCCCTGTTAATATTTACCTAAATAATATATCATTTTTTCCAAAAAAAAATACTTTTTTCTACCAAAGTTTTCAAAATTTTCGGTAGTTGTTTGAAATTTCTGGTACGCAAATCTGTAATTTTTTTGAAAATTCACGTCTATACCCTAGAAATTTGAAAAACTATGATATACATTACCGAAAATTTGTAAAATTAGGAAATATTTGGTGAATAGCATTAACATTTTGGCACCAATAACGGAAATATTTAAAATTTCTGGTACCCAGTAAAAACTTCAGGAAATTTGGGAATTTCTTGTATATCAGGAATTTTTTAATTTCTGGTATATCGGAAATTTTGCCTGCAGTTGAAATTTCCGATAATAGGTGTGCAAGTTCAAAAATGAATTCTTTGTACAATCTGGAATCAGCTGGATCATCTACGAATTTGTGTAGCGATTGCACGCAGTTCTTCACCACATACAAAGTATGTTTTCTATGTCACAAGTTAAAATTTAATATTTTCTTTGTGTTATATGATATTAATATTATGCTTTTTGTGTAATGTAAATGACAAATATTTGAGGACCGAGCTAAAGTATTAGCCTAAACAGAATATATAAGCAAGCAAAATGGTATTATAGTTATGACTATTTGTTTTCATACAACAAATGGCCAATGAAGTAGGAAGGATAAATTGACTATGGATTGTGAGAGAGAAGGAAACTATAAAAGGAAAAATACATTTGAAAGCATTAAATATTTAAATGGCATTTACAGTATGAAAGTGAGATGTCCTTTTAGGTTGAGATCTTCGCTGAGTGGTTTTGGTTGGAAGTTGATGGTTAGGTGTGGGTTTCACAATCATAAACCATTTGAGAATTTACATGGCCATAACATATTGGGTCGTCTAAAAGATCATGAGAGATAGTTTGTGAATGACATGATGAAGTACAATATGCCTCTACGGTTCATAGTTTCTGCCTTGAAGGACAAAGAACAAAAACACCTCACTAGTGTTACCTAAGTGTATAAAGCTAGAGCTACGTACAATGCGAGCAAGACAGGTTCATTAACAAAAATGCAAATGTTGTTGACTCTTATTCATAAAGAAAAGTATACATGGGGGTGGACTACTTTACTAAGTGGATCGAAGCAGAAGCCCTGGCCAAGATAACAACACAGAACATTCTCCGATTTTTCAAAAGAAACATTCTCGCACGCTTTGGCATACCCACAATCCTCATCACCGATAACGGGACATAGTTCACGGACGGAAGATTCCAAGACTTCGTCGTCAGCTTAGACACAAAACAACACTTCATAGCTGTCGAGCCCCCTCAAACTAATGGGCAATCAAGGCGGCCAACAGGGTCATCCTACGTGGATTGAAACGCATACTCGACGAGGCGAAAAAGGCGTGGGTCGAGGAACTGCACATCGTCATTTGGGCATATCGCACGACACCACATTCCTCGACCGGGGAGACCCCTTTCAGGTTAACATATGGTACCGAGGCAGTCATCCCGGTAGAAATTCGGGAGCTAACAAAGCACACAGAAGCCACCCTTGACGAGGAGTTGAACGACGAAGCACTATGAGTCGAGCTAGACCTCGTCGAAGAAATCCGCTCTGAGGCCTCCCTAAGGGAAGCCTCCCTTATACAGAAAATAGCTTTATGTCACGATGCAAAAGTCATAAAAAGAGAATTCCATGTGGGCAGCCTGGTCCTCAGACGAAACCAAAAAAACCCACGGGAATGTAAGCTAGCTGCCAACTGGGAAGGCTCGTACCGTGTCCGGGATAAGACGGGCAACAGGGCCTACTATCTTGAAACCTACAAGGTGAAGAACTTGCTCGACCATGGAACGCATAAAAAATTAAGCAATACTACAACAAAAGACAATTTAGGAAGGTGTGGAAGGTACGACCACAACCTTTGTCACCAAACGAAAGGGAGGATAACGCCCACATGAGACGAGCACTACCCTCCCCGATGTCGGACATCTCAAACGAGCTCCAACATCGCAGTACCACGTCGACAAGGCACCCAACTCGCAATGGGAAGGACCAAGCCCCGAGATTAGGGTGTCCAACCGTAACCCTAATCCCGATTAACGGCAGCGGTAAAAACCGCCACCTTGTCGGTTCCCTAAACCGACGAGTCCAACTAGTCGAGCACAAAAAAGTTCAAGATAAATAACAATTCTAAATAGTCGAACACAATAAAATAACGAACAAAATAGTATTTAATCCGGCCAAAGTCGGCCACCAAAGTACATAAAAGTGGCACACAGGCCGTCAATATTCAAAAAGGCACGCAGGCCATTACAACAAAAGGCACGCATGCCATTACAACAAATAGGCACGCAGTCTAGAAATTCAAAAACAAAGGGTCTCTTCCCGAAGCTACTCCTCTTCATTGTCGTTGTCCTCCTCCTCTACCAGCTCCTCCTTAGTAACGAAGGGGCAGACAATCTCCCCATCAGTCACACAGTAGTTGTGATTTGTCCCTTCAGTCACGAGCCCCAGATTCACGACCTTGAGTTGGTCGGTGGTGTTGTCAAAAACCTCTTTGAAGATGACCACCACATCTTAACAGAGCTCGCGAATCCTCCTGACCAATTCACCCTGAGTACAGAGGGCCAACTCTTCTTCGGTCTCGTCATCAAGAGGACGGACTGTACCTTCCAACAACGCCAGTCGGGCTCAAGGTTCACATTCTCTTCAGCAGCCTTATTGAGCTCGACTGCCTACTCCTTCAAAAAAAATCGTCCTTCAAGGTGTCCCGCTCAAGTTTGGCCTTCTCCAACTCCGAGCTCAACCCCTCTTGGATCTTATGCTCCTCCTTGTAGTCGGACAGGTCTTGGAGAGCTTGTCTTTCTCAGCCCTTGTAGTCTCGAGTGCTTCCTCCAATACAACAGTGGAGACAGTAGCATCTAGGTTAATCAAAGCCTTCGCCTCGGGAGCCGCCACCACAACAGAGTCCTCAGATTTGAATAAATCCCTCTCCAAATAACCGGAGGCAGTAGGTAACTTCCTTGTTCGCCCGAATGCATACCACCCACGGCCGTCGAACGAGCGAGTGACCCATCTGTCCGTTGATGCTTCGAACGAGGAGAGTTGAAGGAGGGGGAGGGCTATCCCATATTATTATCGGGGAAGTTATTTGAGCGACAACTTGGAGAGAATCAGTGTTTGAACTAGGAGTGCCAGAGCTACCGACCCTGTGCTCGGTTGCTACCTCCTGGACGCGGGTAGCCACTTTCTTTTTCTTCTTTGATGGGACCCTGTTCGGGGCCCCTTCCTGATTGGCCAACTTCAATGCTCGTTCTCTGAAAAAGGGCATAGCTCCTTCAAAAAAAAACTGAGAATCAGCTAATAGATATAAACATCAGAGGAGAGGGAAAGGCCGAAAGAACCTACACGATAACTGAATAGCTTCCTCGTCCGTGTCGCACTTGAGCAGGGCCTTAGTATTTATCAGACGAGTTTCAAGGACGGGCATCCCGTCATCATCTACATAAGGTATGTCCTGCTGGTCTACGCAGACCGCTAAGTTGAAGCTTTGGACATAATCCACCAACTTTTGATAAGCCAACTGATCCTCGATCCCCAGATTTGCGTGTCGGACTCGGTAATGGCTGGTCGACAGGTCAAAATGATTCGGCTTCCATCTTAAAGGGATTTTTGACATCAACTTCTCCTCACCATTTGCATTCCGTTTATAAATTTAGAGACTTTCAAGAGCGTATTGGGTGAGCGGTTTCACCACATACCATCTCCCCTTGAAGTGTCGGGCAGAGTCAACGTACGTCTTGAACAACCTCGAAGTTTACTTAAAAGACACCCAGTTGTGACGTCCTCCTATGCCCGACCGTTGCAGGTGGAAGATACGGAAGAAAATGGGCAATGTACACCCGACCCCCATATATCGGCAGACCAGCTCAAATGCCCGGATGAAGGCATTGGCGTTGGGGTGCAATTGTGAAGGTGCCAGCCTGAGCCATTTGAAGACCCCCATCTAAAAATCGTTAAAGGGGAGCCTCATCCTCGCCTCTCGGAAAGCGAACTCGTACATGGAAATTTGTTTCCCCGGGAAACGCAAGCATATCTGGTCTTCTTCTCGAGGGGCAAAGCACTACCATTTCGGTATGTCCTCGGGACCTATATCCTCGACTACTGCTTATGCGGTACTAGTCTCATCCACAAAATATGATTCCTCTTCTAAAGGCTCGTCAGCGACCCACAATAGGTCGTTACAGTCGGACGAAGAAACGAGCATGTTCCTTCCCTCGAAGTTTCCTTCCTCGGTTTGTCGTTGATCAGCCGTACCTGAAAAGTAGAAGGGAAAAGTGAATTCGACATTGCATCAAATTCACCCTTCCATCGCAGCTCAAGTGAAAGGGCAAAGAACTGAGCGCTCTAAGTTACCACTAAACTACCCTAATCAACAAAGGGACGACCAGCGGCCCCCCTCGAGCGCTCACGGAACACCTAAAAGTTCCTAAGAAAGCTAAGGAATTCTTGCCCGGCGAATGCATGGGGCGCTCGTGATCTTCATCAAAAATACGATGATTCTGGCCGACTTATTCATGCAGATATGCGTTTTTCGCTCGGCTCATGCAAATTGCACCTGGGACGTTCTTATCTAAAACCTTAAAACTAGCCTAAAACAGTGATCTACTTACTCTAAACGGCAAATTTACGGGTTTTACTACCTACAGAGTGAAACAATAATCAAAAGAATAAGATTTACAAGGTTACCTGACATGGTGATGACGGGGAGAGAACGGTGGAGTACGGAGAGTTGACGGCGGTAAGCGGCGATGATGGTTGAGAAGAACGCTTGACATGTTGGTTGTACCCGACTCCATTTCCCTTAAATCATCGCTCCAGCTTGGAGCCTCGACTTGGGGGGCTCTTGTTCCGGACCGGGCCTCGAGGACACTACTGACACATGGTCTAACACTTCGGAAGAGGCCCATCTAGTCGGCCACATCTTCTGCATCGCCGGGAAGACTCATGACTGTCCGAGAAGATGCTTGCACGTCGGGAAAACACCCTATCCATTGGGCAGGTGACGGGAAGACCGTGTCTCCCCATCATCTTCCACGTCACTAAACTGTCCACCATTATCTCCTGGAAGATAGGGGCAGTTAGACCAAGGGCAAGACCACGTGCTAGGTCTTACACGCTTCTACGTGTACCTTGGCAGTTCTTCCTTGGGCCTAGCTAATCCAACCCAAAGAAGAACCTTGGCCCAACGCTGGGAGCTCACTATAAATACCCTTTTTCACTAGAGGGTCGGTTATTCGAAAACACTTTCTTGCTTACCATTTTTCTGTACCGCTTACTTACTTTGGCATCAGAGTGCCTTGCAGGTACACCCACATCCCCACTTATCAACCATTTTTGAGGTTCGTGTTCAACTACTGGAAGGCCCTCCGTATAGAGTAAGATCAGTTAGTTTGTTATCACTGTTGTGATTAA
The DNA here is from genome assembly GCA_963966055.1 of Lathyrus aphaca. Taxonomy (NCBI): domain Eukaryota; kingdom Viridiplantae; phylum Streptophyta; class Magnoliopsida; order Fabales; family Fabaceae; genus Lathyrus; species Lathyrus aphaca. Next base: position 170,001,147 of record OZ014519.1, read on the forward strand.
GGGGGAGTGAGATAGGGTTCTCATATATAAGTGTTGTTTAGATATAAGTTGCATTGGTAGTGATTAAGTGAGAAGATCGTAAACTAAGTGGTTTGCTAAGGGTCTTTGAATTAATAATACATAGTGGATTTCCTTCCTGGCTTAGTAGACCCTATAGTAGATGTGATTGCATCGAACTGCGTTAACAATTTGAATGTGTTTTTTACGCTTTTTTGTACTGTATTATGCATTGTATTGTAGGATTTCAGTTCAGATGTCTAAATATTCCGTAGGATATTTAGAATCTGGTATATCAGAATACATTACTGTTATTGTTTGTACCTTGCCATGTTTTCTGTAGCAGACCAGATGTCTCGACATCGTATTCGACATCTGGTTCTGTCATACCATAATTTCAAAAAGAATGGATCTAGGTTTTTATTTTGGGTAGTGAAATATAGATGAATAGATGTGAATTTGACTTTGAAATTGAATGATGTCTTCCAAATAAACCATAACCATGCACATTTTCATCCTCAATTTGAACCGAATTCTTGGATCAATATCCATTCATAAGAACTTGATGCCATGATGAATCCATAAATTGATACCTTGAATCATACTTCTTGAATTACTTGGAAATGACGTATTTAAAATGAATACCTCCATAAAAATAAATCCAAATCAACTTGCAAACAACAAGTAATTGACTAGGTGACAAGACCTTGATCACAAACACTCCTCAAACACATCTTTTATACCCCACTTGATCAATGAACCTTGATTTTCCTTTGAGTTATAAGTTCGAAAAAGCAACACATATCGTAGCTTGCTCAACAAGAAATGCCTTGGCCTAATGAACACTCAAAACACCTTGACCATTTAACCTATAAATATCATCACAATAATAAGATCTTGATTCAATCTGCTAAGCGTCTTGAAAGAATTGACTTGTAAGGCAAGTAATTAGGAGAAACCCTAGATGATGAACTTGTGTCGCTCCCGGGATTTTCCTCCTAGTACAAACGCGAAAGTGGCGTGGAAAGGTTAGAGTCGCCAGCCAGACATTTTTATCCCGAATGAATGGGAAAGGTAATGTTGCACAAACCTGAGGAAGAAGGAAAGGACAAGGTCCTGCGAACCAAAGATCTGAGTTCGGGAGTCGGTTACGACCTGGGAAGGTATTAGCACCCCAGATCGCCCGTCGTACCCGACGGGATCCACGCTTGCTTGTTTTGTTTCAAAGGGTGAGAAATAAGAATGCTGCTGAATAAAACCGCTAACTGGAAACTGGAATGGAAATGAACTGAGATAAGAAAATGGAATGAAAGAATGGGAAAATGTAGGGAAAATAAAGAATGTGCTCGAATGGGCCCTACCCCAATGCCTACGTACCTCATCGGGATAAATGAGGATCAGAGACGCCGTAGTTCGTCTAACTAAGGCTTACACTCGTTTGTGGTTTTTAGGATGACATTGCCATAGCTCTAGCTCAGGTGTTACCGGCTCTGACTCGAGGGTGTTTACCGTGTCGCTGTTTGAACTGTCGAGACAAGTCATGTTCGTCCGCAAAGAGTATGAGATGAGATGAGAAGACGTGATTTCTGGGTTTGTTGTCTTTTATAAGAAGTGTTTTTGAATTTGTATTTATGGTATGTACAACACTAAAGACTATGACACAGGAGCAAATACTTTCCAAGATCGCCCCCAATGGAACGTTTGTAAAGCATCCTAGAAGAGTGAAGGAGACCTCCACTAATCATTTCCCGTATAGCTTAAGGCTCGTGGCGCATTGTACACCTTTTCCTTTATTAAGTGTTTTTGATTTTCTTTTAAGACAAGAAGTGAGACTCAAGTTATAAAAGGAAAAATTCTAAGGGAAACTAGACTTACCCTACATTAGTTGAATTTAATGGTGACCTATGGTTAGTGAGGTTTGAAATTAAATCTACCTAAGAGATACTAAACTAGAAATGCAAGTAAAAGAAGTTAATAGTGAACAATATGGTCCTCATAGGTCATGGTGGGTAAAACGTGAATGAAATGTAAACGGGATGAAACAATGGATCGGGTGGGTCGGTTGCGTGGTGCTAAGACGCACGACTTATGGTGTGAAACATACAAGGCTTGATTTTGGTTGAATGGAATGGAATGATGGTAATCGAGGAATCCTAAAGTCACATGCAACTTTATATATTTGAAAACTTACTCGACGTTGGATCGAGTTTTATTTATTTCATTTTTTGAGATTTGGTTTTCTATCGATTCATTTTATCTTTTCTAACCTAGTTATAAAAACTATACAAGCATACAAGTATTACACTATTACATCACAAAGCATACAAACATAATTGAGGCACAAAAATATCCAAATCCATAAGCCAATCCTTGAACACATACCTTGCACAAAAAAAAGAATAGTTAGTGAAATGACATGAATCATGAATATGCATAATATGATGGAAATGAATTTAAATGCCGAAAATATTAAAAGTCATGGAAAAAATGTGAAATTAAATTCCTAAGGTCTTAAACCTGATTATAACACTATGTTAAAAAATCTCTTAAAAATTCTAAATCTAACTATGGTGAATGGTCATCTAAATCTAACTAAGGTTTACTCACAATTTTGTACAATTCACACTACCAAAACAGTAGAAAAAATGCCCTAAAAAATACACAAAAAATATTCTAGGTACTTCTATTTGTCCTTTAATCATGGCAAAAAGAATGGGCCAAAAATGTCATGGGAAGTGGCAGAAATAAATTGCACAAGTTTATGTGTCCATATGAGAATTCAATAGAAAATCAATTAAATGAAGATTCGAAATTAAATTGAAAAATGATTAAATTCAGAAAATAAGAATTGGGAATGTTTCTAAAATGGTTTAATATTCTACCATAATTTTTGTGGAATTTTATTAAATGTTTTAATATTTTTTATGGAATTAATTTAAACAAGTATATACTTGTAACACCCTAATTTTTGCCCTAAGATTGTTCCGCATATCATCTGCATTTTGCATACAAACAAGATCGCACAGGTTTCGAGTTTCTTCTCAGATGTGGGTCTATGCTTCGCAGGGGATCACCATTATTTTTACTGTTTTATATTTATTTATATTTACTGATCACTAACCAAAATACAAAAATATTGTTGCAGTATTCTTCTTCTTCTCTGTGTTGCAGGATTTTCAAAGACAGGGCAATGAATTTGATTCAGATGCGTTTGTTCAATCACAATGTGTTTTCAGATGGATGTTTGACCTAATCTGGTTAAACTATTAAAAGATTGTGTTGACTGTCAGTTGTGTGTGCCAGTGGTTCATTTCTCAGGCAATGCGTTTTCAAAGTACAAGTGGGGTTGTATGACAGTGTTTTTGGTGCAAAGTTTGTTGGTTCATCAGTTATCAGACAGTGATCTGTAAGAAGTTTGGTTCGAATATTCAAAGATCACCAGTTCATTTGTGGATTTATTTTCCAAGAGATCGATTCAAGAGTATTTGAAAATGTTCAGAAATCCAAAAGTCAATGGTGGTGGCTTGAATGGCAAGGTGCAAATTATCTGACTGTTCAGTGGGTCTGTGTTGGTTGTATTCATTATCAGGGGCTTGTGAAAGAAAAATCAAGATTAGTTCTGGGCTAAAATCAAGTTTTCATGTCCATTATTTCCATTGTTTTTCGATTATCCGTATTCAAAAACTTTTTTTTCTCTCTTCAATTTTACCCAATTTCTTTTCTAATTCCCAAATCATATTATTACAATACTATCCATTTTTATCTTCTTTTTTTTATTCTATACGCTTTACCACATTTAAATTTCTATTTCAATCCATTTATTCTTTATAACCTTAAGCCCATTCTTTTTTTCAAACTCACATCCTAAATCATTGTAAGAGCTCATTCTATCTTGGATTACATAAATTGCCAAAATAAAAATAAAGAAAAATAATCTCATCAGCCCAATATGCGCCTGGCCCACAAACAATTCCTCAAGCCTTGTAACAGCCACAGCCAAACAATTTCAGCCGAAGCCGCATCAGACATTCAAAACAGAAACACGCACAGAGTCACAGCAACTCGCCCATCAGCCTTTGCCTTCACACTGCCCAAGCCACAAGGCCCCACAAGCAAGCTGCCAAGCCCAAAGTTATCCCGCGCGCTACAAGTCAAGGCAAAGCCTCAGCTGAACAACAACAGCAGCTTTCACCGAAAACAACAGACAGCTTGCCAAGCCTTCCACAAGCCAAATCAACCTTCAGCTATCCACTTGCCCACTCCAATACGCCGCAGCTCAAGCCCATCACGTCAGCTTCAATTTTTTTGCATACCGTCACGCATCTCGCACATGAGCAGATAACACTTGAAAAACACCTGAAGGCAAAGAATCAAAACGCATCACAAAGTACACAAAACGCAATCAAGAAAGCTTTGAAACGCAGCAAACGCAAATTAAAACGAAAGCACGCACGAGAACTTCGTGATTTCAAAACGCAATCCATAAAGCCTCAAACGGCATCACCTTCTCCTTCTCTCTTCTCCTATAAAAGCAAGCATTCACTCCCTCTCAATTCAAGCTTGAATGAGCCTCTCAAACCTCTGCCCGAATTTATCCTCAATCCTTTCAACCTTCATCAATTTCATTTTCGTTCCCAAATCACCAAAACCTAAACCAAACCAAATCCAAAAATTGAGAAAAGGAGAAGAAAGAAGCGTTAGAAGAAGAATAAGAGAAAAGCATTGCGATTAAGAAGAGGAGATTCATTGTATTTTGGTCTTGGTTTCTCTGAAGGTGAGCCTCGGTGCCACCGTGTTCGTTTCGTTCCCTTCCCCTGTTTCTTTGCGCTATGAAAGTGGAGAAGAAGAAGCACTTGCTTCTGTTTTTCTTTTAATTTTTTCTATTTTCATATTATTGTTTATTATCCTAAAAAAAATAAGAGAGATGTGTATTTGTTTGGGCCTGGGATCCGTTCTTCATATCCACACCCGCGGATTGCTCCATCATCCCTCCTCTCTTTATTTTTTTCCTTCTTTTTCATTTAACATTTTTTTTGGTATAATTTGTTTTTCTAATTGAGTTTTGTTACTTCTATTTTGAGTAAAGTTTCTTATTGAAGAAAACTTTAGAAAATATTTTAGGAAAATTATCTTTAAAAAAAGAGTGTTTAGAAAGATATTTAGAAAAGAGTTTAGAAAATGATTAAAAATATTTTCTATTTCTTTTTATGGATCTATTTTTTTTAGATCCATCTTATTCTTCATCTCTTTTCAATTTTGGTCGATGACAATCTTCCGATTCGGGATTGTTGATTTCCGATTAAGTTTAATCTTCATTATTTCAAATCTATGGATGAATGATCATTTGGATCATTCTCCATACTTTGAGATCGTGATAGGTTGCTTTTCGATGAAATTCAACGATAATCTCGATTAATATTAGACCTTCCTTCTTCTTTTAGTGTGGCATGTTTTCGGAGAACGATCCATTATATCGTTTCTCTAACATGTATTAACACGGATATTTTCCACTTTAATTAGTGGTGGCCGGCCTCATTTGTAGGGTAATTACTCCGTAAATTACTCGGCGATTGCTTAACATAGACCTACATTCGTCCCGATTCGAATCAAGATCCACTTGGATCCGGTTGCCTCGATTTTATTTTCCTTGTTGTGGTTGTGCTTGATTAAGTTCATCATACCACTTTATATTGTAAATATTATTATAATGTGAATATAATTGTTTAAATTTAATCTCTCACACCTTATCCTTTTATTTTAATCTCTTGCTCCCTTATCTCTTTATTATACTTTACCATATAATATCATATATCATTGTTTATATTCATATTGTGCTTGTTTATATTCATATTGTGCTTGTTTTTATTTTGTCCATTTGGATATTAAAACACTTAATAAAGGATTAAACTCTAAAAAACTTGTGACTTCTAATTTGTGGACTATGGTTACTATCCCTTTGCTTTTGGAGAATGGACTTAGACTTCTAGGATCTCCCTTTGCTCAAGTTGGAATGGATTAGAAACCTCGGACTCAAGTGATGGAAGTTCGAACTTTGAAGAATTGTGCATATTGGTTTTGGTAAATTCTTTCCTTATCTTTTAATTCAAGCATTAGGATTAGTCCCTTCATCTCCTCCCCATTCTTTAATTTTCAAAACTTCTCCCTATTTCAAAAACCTTCTTGTTTTCAAACTTCAAACACTTTCATAAACAAACCTTGATTTCGGTCAAGCGATTTTTAATCTTTTCCTTTTATTTTCTTAATCAATGTTAATTCATGTAAATATATCAAAACCACTTTCTTATATACTTTTAAAAAACTCAAAACTCATTCAAATATTTTTGTGCCTTTGTGCACCTTTTTTCACATGTTTAGATATGATTCATCCTTTCTAGCGGAATTATTCGCTAAAGGATGACGACTTATCTCTACATTTTAAAATCAATTCAACCCACTTATTATTTTCAAACTTTGTACCACGAACTACGAGGTTTTGATCTCGCATTGCACTTTGTGGGTACGTAGGCATAAGGCGTTAAAACCTTATCAAACACAAAATTATTAAAAAATATTCTTCTTCTCATCTCTTCCATCATTTTAAACAAACCAATTTCAGACCAAAAAGCAATAAGTATTTCAAAGGGCTCCCGTGGAGTACCACGGATGAGTCGGGTGCCTAAAACCTTCCCGGTTCATAACCAATCCCCTTACCCAATCTCTGTTTATTTCTTTTAGCCTTTGCTTTTAGAATCCTAGGTTTTTATTCGTTCTTTTACCTTTTTCCATTCGGAAATAAAGAAAAGCGCGGTGGCGACTCTGTGTTAATCGAGTTAAGTTAATCAATAGCTTACACTCACGATTTTACCGCTACAGAAAAGTGGCGACTCTGCTGGGGAGTAATCTCTAAGCGGATTTAGCCTACTTTGATTTATTTATTGCTTTGGTTTGAATTGTTTGTTATTTGTTTGTTCTGTTTTGGTTTTTGGTGATCCTCTGTGTGAGATAGATTCTAACCCGGATCTGAGTTGACACTTATGATAGGACGGTGATATTCGAAGCGATATGCGATGGAGTAGTCCAAAGCAATATCAATTTGATAATCTCCACTCGGTTAGGCTCTCTTGGACTATCAATGTCATGACGAGTAATCATACGTGGCATTATTTTCCGACCTTGAGCTGATCATACTGAGGACCTTAGAACCCTTAACCCATCTAAGCCAATTTAGGAACGTAGTGCGGAAGCTGTCTGGATGTAAATCTAAGGCGGTTGTCATGCGATACTACACTCGGACGAGGTCTATTTTAAGAATGTTATTGGTTGGGGAGTAATCCAACGTACCGGTGATATTCTAAAGATGGCTGTTAACTCCGGGCACCTCTGTTAGCACCCTTTTGGTTTTTTGCAGGTACAATGAAGACAAACCTTAGTACATGCCTGTGTGGGTTGGTTCTTATCCCTTGACTCCATGCTCGTGATATGAACCTTTGAACCTGAGTGCTTTGCGTGATCTTGTTTGTGTTTGTTGCATCTACATATTCATCATGATCATCATCACAACCATTTTTCAAGGAAGACAATTCCGATTATTGCAAATATTGGAAAAAAGTAAATTCTCCTTTTTGTCAAGATTTTTTTTTATGACAGTATTCTCGATGTTGACCATGTTTGCAATAATCGAGTTGTTTTTCTGAAAATGGAAGTGAATTTTGCATATCATTGCATCCTCGCATATTCTTGTGTTCATCCGAGTTGTGTAGGAACTCATCCCGGTTGTTTCTTTCCTCAGTTGTCTGTTGATCCGTCAAGCTGACTCCTCACCACAGATACGGTACTAGAGCTGCTAACAGATTGAGAGTTATTAGATTGAGAATGGAAAATCAAGCCCAACATAACAAGAAAGTTAGGGAAGACCTTGATGAGTTGAAAAGAAATGTGAGTCAGATCATGGAGATGCTACAGGCTTTGATCATCAGGGAAACTCAACCTCAGAGGATTGTCATGCCTCAAGTCAATGTTTCTGCTGGTGAAACAAGTGTTGTTGGGATGACTCATCGCAGACAACAACACCATGAACAATCATACCCTACTGCAGTTGCTCTGATGATCAATGGTCCATCTATTCAAAGGAATGTTGGCCAGAACCAGAATCGTAATGCTAGGAGTAAGCCAAACTTTGATCCTATTCCTGTGCTGTATGCAGACTTGCTTCCATCTTTAATTGCAAAGAATCTTGTGCAGACTCGTCCACCACCTCCGGTTCCAGAGACTATTCCATGGTGGTATAAGCCAGAAGCTCGTTGTGTTTTTCATCAAGGTGCACCGGGGCATGATGTTGAGAACTGTTACCCGCTGAAGTTTGAAGTACAGAAATTGATGAGGAATAATGTTCTGTATTTCAATGATGTTAATCCTAATGTGCAGAAGAATATGTTGCCGAAGCATGGTAATGTGTCTGTGAACATGGTTGATGGTTGTCCTGGTAATGCGTCTGATGAAGACGAAGAAATGTTTGATTTCGTTACGCATGGAAAGATTTTCCAGAACCAGAATTGTAATGCTAGGAGTAGGCCAAACTTTGATCCTATTCCGATGACTTATGCTGAGTTGTATCCTTACTTGGTCCAGAATGATTGGATTACTACTAGGCCTGCGCCTCCTGTTCCAAATCCTCTTCCGTTTGGTTATAGATCAGATCTTCATTGTGAGTTTCATCAAGGTGGAACTGGTCATGACCTAGAACACTGTTTTGCATTGAAGGCTAAAGTAAGAGAGCTTGTTAGAAATGGGATGATCACTTTTGAGGACACTAACCCTTTTCCGAATCATGAGAAATGAATCTTCTAGAGGAATTCAACTGTCAAATTTTCTTCAAGGCCAGAATCTCAGACGGGACAGCTCATCCTTTGTTGCTGATGGATCATTAGGCCATTGTTTCTTTATGTTTGCAATTTTTTCTTCAATCATATTAAGTTGTTTTCTTTTAAGCTTGTTTGTACTTTCATGTTGGTTTTAATGAAATGAGCATTGCTTTGTTTTGATTTCATTTACTATTTGCATCTTTATGCTTTACATTTCAAGTTCATTTATCTTGTCTCAAGCTTTCATAATGATTGGAGGGAGGATGATGAAAACGAGATATCCATAATTGTTGTTAGTATGCTTTCAATTGAGACTTGGTTGATGATATACAGGCGTTGTTTTAAATCCTAAACACTGGAGAAATAAGGAAGTTAATCCTTTGTCAACCCTTTTTGAGCCTTGAAGTTGGAGTTTCTTTCTGTTTGAAAAAACCCTTAATTTTAACCCGGGGATGGGTAGTTCTCAATTAATTCGAATGTGCATTCAATTACAAGAGAATCATTCAAGACACCTTTTCAACAAAGGTTGCAATATCAAGTTTTCCTTCACACATATCAAAGAGGTGTTGAAGATGTTTCTCATTTCAAAAGCCAGTGATGATTCATCGTAATCATTAAGCCATGCAGTCATTATCTTTCAAAAAAAATGATAGTGAAAAATTATTGAAAAAAAATCAAAGCCCGCTAAGTCAAAACCTATGAAGGAGACTTAGGTAAAAAAACTGGGGCATCCCGCTGGCTGTAAGTTGAAATGACGCAGTTCAGGCAAAAATTAGGGATAATAAAAAGAAAGATTTACCAAGAGGTCATCAAAATCCTCAGCAAAAATAAGTTGAGTTGACCAAAGTCCTCACTAGAAATAACAAAAGGAAAGATGTTGACTGTTATCTCAAAATCCTTTGGCTTATGAACCATCTTCATCTGTGCAATCCTAAATGTCCGGGAACTTGAATGCATAGGCTGAATTAATTGAATGTAGGACTGGAGTTCATCACGAAGAGGGGTTGGGTATAAATAAACTTTGAGCCTATATCCTTTGTTTCATAAACCGTGAACCAGACCACGTTACAACCTTCAAAAGTCCTAATTGAATCCAGGTTTCTTTTGAAAAGCATATTACAACGAGGTTGCGTAAACTGACTCCCAAGTTCTTTACCAATCATTTGTTTTCTTACCTTTGCTTTATCTTTAATGTTGTCTCAACTGCTGTGTTTTGACAATGTTTTTAATTACTTTACATCAATAAATTTCATTCCAAAAATGATTCTTGATTTCAAACTTTGCATTGAACTTTGCATTAAAATCACCAGGTTTGTACAAACATTTTTTATTTGCAAATAAACTTTCCTCATCAAGGAATTTTCAAACAGTTGAGAAACTTGGTCGGTGATCTTATCAGGGGCAATTTCTTCTCAGGTCCTATGGTTCAAGAGTTGTTGATCAGTGCAAGTTATTCTCAGATATGGTTAGTCAGAAGATTCTCTGCAAGATTCATTTCTGGGTTATTTTCTCAACAATCATTTCAAGAATTGAAGCCATGATCAGTTTACTCTCTCAACAGATCTGAGTATTTTCTTCGGCAGCAATCAAGAATTGAATCCATTATCAGTTTACCTTTATCAGTCATTGAACTTGGGGCAATTTCTTCAAGAATCTCCAAGCAGCTTTGCATGATTTCTCTCAAAAGATTTTCAACTTGATGCAGTTTACTGGTGGGACAGAGATTTGTTCAGCAGTAACATTTCTAATTTCCGAGCAGACTGGCATAAGATGCTCCCTTTTGCTTTGCATGGGTATCGTACATATGTCCGCACTTCAACAGGGGCAACCCCTTTCTCACTTGTTTATGGTATGGAAGCAGTGCTCCCCATCGAAGTTGAGATCCCATCAATGAGAGTTCTGATGGAAGCCAAGTTGACTGAGGCTGAATGGTGTCAGAGTAGGTTTGATCAGTTGAATTTGATAGAAGAAAAGAGAATAACAGCTTTGTGTCATGGTCGGTTGTACCAGCAAATAATGAAGAAAGCTTTTGATAAGAAGGTCAAACCTCGTGTATTCAGAGAAGGCGACCTCGTGCTCAAAAAGATTCAGTCTTTCCTTAAAGATTCTCGGGGCAAGTGGACTCCGAACTATGATGGCCCATATGTTGTTAAGAAAGCCTTCTCTGGCGGTTCATTAATTCTTGCAACTATAGATGGTGAGGAGATCATTCGCCCTGTGAATGCGGATGCAGTCAAGAAATACTTCGCCTAAAAAATAAAAGAACAGCTCGCTAAGTTGAAAACCCGAAAGGGCGGCTTAGGCAAAAATGAGCGTCTCGGTGGATTGAAAACCCGAAAGGGCGGTCCAGGCAAAAATTAGAGACAAAAACAGAAATAATTATCCCGGTAGATTGAAAACCCGAAAGGGCAATCTAGGCAAAAGTTAGGGATCATGGCAAGTAACTGCGTCGACAGACTGGATCACTTGTAGTAACCAAGGATTTCAGATTCTATCCCTCAGAAGAATTATTCATCAAAGATTCTTATTTACTCATCCTTGACTAAAGCATTTTTCTTTTGATATATGAACAAAGAAAGGTTATCAACAGTGATTCCAAGAATGGTAAAGTCTGGATGTGTGTAACTCGTCTCTCCCAAAGCAGGGTTTGATTCGGTTGTTCCTGGATAGTCTTGACAGATTGATGTTAATGACGTTTTGTTCCCCAACCATGATGTTGAACGGAGATTGTATGTATTCCCCAGAAGAGTTGTTGGAAGGGATGTTCAGAATCCCTAGCTGAGTGTTGATCTTTTCCTCAGCATGTTATCTTTGAATTGAGAAGTATTGGGAATCCCCAGCTGAGCTCATGTTCTTCAGTTTGATTGTTTGCATCCTTGAATATAGAAGTATTGATATAGTAGTCAGTTTAGAGGTTTTCTTTTACCCTATGTTGGGTACTGATTTAAAATCCCTCGTAACTGTGTTTTGGCTATGATGTTAACTTCTTGATATCCCCATGTGGATCTCCAGTAGGTCTGCATGTGTTGATTTCCAACAGGTTCCTATGTGATTTTTAGCAAGTCTGGCACTCTATCCCCAGTTGGAGCAGGAGTTGCATGACAATTATTCCTCGTGAAGTTTGATTTTTATCAAGAATATTTCCATCCTCAGCAGATTATTGCAGATTATTACCTTTCCTCAGTAGGATGATATTCCTAGTAGATGCTGTATTATCATGATTTGAGCCTTGTAGTAGGATTGTATTCCTTTGATGGCTTGTGATATTCCCTTACAGATTTCAATTTGAATCTCTAGCATGTTTCCCTGCATTATTATCTGAGATTAGCCGAGTATCCGGTTGTTGTGGTGTTCATGTCACCTGTTTCTTATCTTTATGTCTGTTTTGTCAGCATATTCATAAACATATTCATACGCATAAGCATAGCATTGTTTGCTTGCATTCTTGTGTTTATCATTGTTATCTGCTCTTTGGTGTGGATTTTCCCCACAGAGTGTGTGTGTCGTATCCCTCTCAAGTTTAGAGTGTCGACCATTAAGCAGAAAGTGTTAATCCTTTCTAATTCCCCACTGAGTTTGTTTCTCGTGGATGATGTTGATTCAGTTTCCTCCCCAGTTCATTATCTGGATGGATTGTCCCTAGTTGAGATATTTCCTCCTTGGGATGAGTTTTGTTTGACCGTTTCTTTCCAATTTGATTCTTGGATTGAACTTTGGTCCCCTTTTGTGGATATGTTTGCTTTGGAATTAAGCTATCATTGTTTGATAGTGGGCAACATTTTCTCCAGCTTGAGTATTATTACTTTGGGATTAAGCTATCAGTAATCGATAGTGGGTGATATTACCAATTTGATCAAGTTCTTTTACTTGTGCTCCTACCCAGTAAATTCGGTAGTCGAGATTTTATCCTCTTACCCAGTAAAAAGGTAATAGAGTTTGTGTTCAGTTGCTTAAAGCTCCTACCCAGTAAATCAGGTAGTCGAGAATTGTTCTACCCAGTAAATCCGGTAGCCAAGTTATTTTTTTTCTTACCCAGTAAAAAGGTAATGTAATCAGATATTTTCATATTACCCAGTAAAAAGGTAATCTGATTGAGTTTCTACCCAGTAAATCCGGTAACAGATGTTATCCTCTTACCCAGTAAAAAGGTAATAGAGTTTGTTATTCTTTGATTCAGCTCCTACCCAGTAAATCAGGTAGTCGATAATTGTTCTACCCAGTAAATCCGGTAGTCAAATTATTTTTCTTACCCAGTAAAAAGGTAATGTAATCATATATTTTCCTCTTACCCAGTAAAAAGGTAATTTGATTGAGTTCCTACCCAGTAAATCAGGTAGTCGATCATACTCATATCCAGTAAATTGATAGTCGAGTCCCTTATGCTCCTACCCAGTAAATCAGGTAGTCGAGAATTGTTCTACCCAGTAGATCCGGTAGTCAAGTTATTTTCCACTTACCCAGTAAAAAGGTAATAGAATCAGATATTTTCATCTACCCAGTAAAAAAGGTAATCTGATTGAGTTTCTACCCAGTAAATCCGGTAGCCGATATTTCTTCTTCTTACCCAGTAAAAAGGTAACAGAAACTATTTCCATGTGATTGAGTTCTCTACCCAGTAAATCAGGTAGTTGAAAATTTCTTACCTAGTAAAAAGATAATAGAAGTTGTTTCTCTTTGATTGAACTCCTACCCAGTAAATCAGGTAGTTGATCATACTCCTATCCAGTAAATCGATAGTCGAGTCCTTTTTATTTCCTACCCAGTAAATCAGGTAGTGGATCATACTCCTATCCAGTAAATCGATAGTCGAGTCCTTTATATTTCCTACCCAGTAAATCAGGTAGTCGAGAATTTTTTCTTACCCAGTAAAAAGGTAATTGAGGTTATTCCTCCGTATTTCGCTCCTATCCAGTAAATCGATAGTTGAGTCATTTGTTTTCTCCTGCCCAGTAAATCAGGTAGTTGAAAGTTTTGCTGCTCAGTAAAAGGTAATTGAGGTTATTCCTCCGTATTTTGCTCCTATCCAGTAAATCGATAGTCGAGTCCCTTATACTCCTGCCCAGTAAATCAGGTAGTTGAGAGTTTCTTGCCCAGTAAAAAGGTGGTTGAGGTTATTCCTCCGTATTTTGCTCCTATCCAGTAAATCGATAGTCGAGTCTGTTATATTTCCTACCCAGTAAATCAGGTAGTTGTTGATTCTTTTCCAACACAGTATTTCTCCATTTCTTGGATTCAAATACGGTGTTTGATTGATATTTCTGGCAGGGTGTTGATATTTCCCTGGTTGAATGTTGTTCTTGATTATTTCATATCTTTTCCAAGTGAGTCTGTTATCCAGTGATTTATTTTCCTGGTAACTCTTTATTTATCGGTTGTTTCCCCAGCGGGATTTTCTTCTGTGTCCCCAAGTTGTGCTTTTCTCTGGTGGTCATTATTTTCCCCACAGAGATCTTGGGTTTGCATATCATATTCATATCATATCATTCGTTCTCTTAGGACAAAAATTGGGTATTATGTATTTAAGTCTCTCCCATCTTGTAGAGACGAAGATGTCAATCTTCATATCTCCGGATTGAAGAAACTTAAATAGGGGCAGCTGTAACACCCTAATTTTTGCCCTAAGATTGTTCCGCATATCATCTGCATTTTGCATACAAACAAGATCGCACAGGTTTCGAGTTTCTTCTCAGATGTGGGTCTATGCTTCGCAGGGGATCACCATTATTTTTACTGTTTTATATTTATTTATATTTACTGATCACTAACCAAAATACAAAAATATTGTTGCAGTATTCTTCTTCTTCTCTGTGTTGCAGGATTTTCAAAGACAGGGCAATGAATTTGATTCAGATGCGTTTGTTCAATCACAATGTGTTTTCAGATGGATGTTTGACCTAATCTGGTCAAACTATTAAAAGATTGTGTTGACTGTCAGTTGTGTGTGCCAGTGGTTCATTTCTCAGGCAATGCGTTTTCAAAGTACAAGTGGGGTTGTATGACAGTGTTTTTGGTGCAAAGTTTGTTGGTTCATTAGTTATCAGACAGTGATCTGTAAGAAGTTTGGTTCGAATATTCAAAGATCACCAGTTCATTTGTGGATTTATTTTCCAAGAGATCGATTCAAGAGTATTTGAAAATGTTCAGAAATCCAAAAGTCAATGGTGGTGGCTTGAATGGCAAGGTGCAAATTATCTGACTGTTCAGTGGGTCTGTGTTGGTTGTATTCATTATCAGGGGCTTGTGAAAGAAAAATCAAGATTAGTTCTGGGCTAAAATCAAGTTTTCATGTCCATTATTTCCATTGTTTTTCGATTATCCGTATTCAAAAACTTTTTTTCTCTCTTCAATTTTACCCAATTTCTTTTCTAATTCCCAAATCATATTATTACAATACTATCCATTTTTATCTTCTTTTTTTTATTCTATACGCTTTACCACATTTAAATTTCTATTTCAATCCATTTATTCTTTATAACCTTAAGCCCATTCTTTTTTTCAAACTCACATCCTAAATCATTGTAAGAGCTCATTCTATCTTGGATTACATAAATTGCCAAAATAAAAATAAAGAAAAATAATCTCATCAGCCCAATATGCGCCTGGCCCACAAACAATTCCTCAAGCCTTGTAACAGCCACAGCCAAACAATTTCAGCCGAAGCCGCATCAGACATTCAAAACAGAAACACGCACAGAGTCACAGCAACTCGCCCATCAGCCTTTGCCTTCACACTGCCCAAGCCACAAGGCCCCACAAGCAAGCTGCCAAGCCCAAAGTTATCCCGCGCGCTACAAGTCAAGGCAAAGCCTCAGCTGAACAACAACAGCAGCTTTCACCGAAAACAACAGACAGCTTGCCAAGCCTTCCACAAGCCAAATCAACCTTCAGCTATCCACTTGCCCACTCCAATACGCCGCAACTCAAGCCCATCACGTCAGCTTCAATTTTTTTGCATACCGTCACGCATCTCGCACATGAGCAGATAACACTTGAAAAACACCTGAAGGCAAAGAATCAAAACGCATCACAAAGTACACAAAACGCAATCAAGAAAGCTTTGAAACGCAGCAAACGCAAATTAAAACGAAAGCACGCACGAGAACTTCGTGATTTCAAAACGCAATCCATAAAGCCTCAAACGGCATCACCTTCTCCTTCTCTCTTCTCCTATAAAAGCAAGCCTTCATTCCCTCTCAATTCAAGCTTGAATGAGCCTCTCAAACCTCTGCCCGAATTTATCCTCAATCCTTTCAACCTTCATCAATTTCATTTTCGTTCCCAAATCACCAAAACCTAAACCAAACCAAATCCAGAAATTGAGAAAAGGAGAAGAAAGAAGCGTTAGAAGAAGAAGAAGAGAAAAGCATTGCGATTAAGAAGAGGAGATTCATTGTATTTTGGTCTTGGTTTCTCTGAAGGTGAGCCTCGGTGCCACCGTGTTCGTTTCGTTCCCTTCCCCTATTTCTTTGCGCTATGAAAGTGGAGAAGAAGAAGCACTTGCTTCTGTTTTTCTTTTAATTTTTTCTATTTTCATATTATTGTTTATTATCCTAAAAAAAATAAGAGAGATGTGTATTTGTTTGGGCCTGGGATCCGTTCTTCATATCCACACCCGCGGATTTCTCCATCATCCCTCCTCTCTTTATTATTTTCCTTCTTTTTCATTTAACATTTTTTTTGGTATAATTTGTTTTTCTAATTGAGTTTTGTTACTTCTATTTTGAGTAAAGTTTCTTATTGAAGAAAACTTTAGAAAATATTTTAGGAAAATTATCTTTAAAAAAAGAGTGTTTAGAAAGATATTTAGAAAAGAGTTTAGAAAATGATTAAAAATATTTTCTATTTCTTTTTATGGATCTATTTTTTTTAGATCCATCTTATTCTTCATCTCTTTTCAATTTTGGTCGATGACAATCTTCCGATTCGGGATTGTTGATTTCCGATTAAGTTTAATCTTCATTATTTCAAATCTATGGATGAATGATCATTTGGATCATTCTCCATACTTTGAGATCGTGATAGGTTGCTTTTCGATGAAATTCAACGATAATCTCGATTAAGATTAGACCTTCCTTCTTCTTTTAGTGTGGCATGTTTTCGGAGAACGATCCATTATATCGTTTCTCTAACATGTATTAACACGGATATTTTCCACTTTAATTAGTGGTGGCCGGCCTCATTTGTAGGGTAATTACTCCGTAAATTACTCGGCAATTGCTTAACATAGACCTACATTCGTCCCGATTCGAATCAAGATCCACTTGGATCCGGTTGCCTCGATTTTATTTTCCTTGTTGTGGTTGTGCTTGATTAAGTTCATCATACCACTTTATATTGTAAATATTATTATAATGTGAATATAATTGTTTAAATTTAATCTCTCGCACCTTATCCTTTTATTTTAATCTCTTGCTCCCTTATCTCTTTATTATACTTTACCATATAATATCATATATCATTGTTTATATTCATATTGTGCTTGTTTATATTCATATTGTGCTTGTTTTTATTTTGTCCATTTGGATATTAAAACACTTAATAAAGGATTAAACTCTAAAAAACTTGTGACTTCTAATTTGTGGACTATGGTTACTATCCCTTTGCTTTTGGAGAATGGAGTTAGACTTCTAGGATCTCCCTTTGCTCAAGTTGGAATGGATTAGAAACCTCGGACTCAAGTGATGGAAGTTCGAACTTTGAAGAATTGTGCATATTGGTTTTGGTAAATTCTTTCCTTATCTTTTAATTCAAGCATTAGGATTAGTCCCTTCATCTCCTCCCCATTCTTTAGTTTTCAAAACTTCTCCCTATTTCAAAAACCTTCTTGTTTTCAAACTTCAAACACTTTCATAAACAAACCTTGATTTCGGTCAAGCGATTTTTAATCTTTTCCTTTTATTTTCTTAATCAATGTTAATTCATGTAAATATATCAAAACCACTTTCTTATATACTTTTAAAAAACTCAAAACTCATTCAAATATTTTTGTGCCTTTGTGCACCTTTTTTCACATGTTTAGATATGATTCATCCTTTCTAGCGGAATTATTCGCTAAAGGATGACGACTTATCTCTACATTTTAAAATCAATTCAACCCACTTATTCTTTTCAAACTTTGTACCACGAACTACGAGGTTTTGATCTCGCATTGCACTTTGTGGGTACGTAGGCATAAGGCGTTAAAACCTTATCAAACACAAAATTATTAAAAAATATTCTTCTTCTCATCTCTTCCATCATTTTAAACAAACCAATTTCAGACCAAAAAGCAATAAGTATTTCAAAGGGCTCCCGTGGAGTACCACGGATGAGTCGGGTGCCTAAAACCTTCCCGGTTCATAACCAATCCCCTTACCCAATCTCTGTTTATTTCTTTTAGCCTTTGCTTTTAGAATCCTAGGTTTTTATTCGTTCTTTTACCTTTTTCCATTCGGAAATAAAGAAAAGCGCGGTGGCGACTCTGTGTTAATCGAGTTAAGTTAATCAATAGCTTACACTCACGATTTTACCGCTACAATACTATAGAAAATAAATAGAATGAAATAGAGGAGGGGGAGGAATAGCAATGATTTTGAGTTAGAATTCCAAGCTGGGCCTGAACTAGGGGTGCGAACAGTAAACAGAAAAAAGCCCAAAAACGTAGGTGCCAGGGGGTGAGGAAAGAAAGTTTTCTAAGCTAAAAACGTTGGGCTTGGAATTTGGGGTGCAAGTAGTAAACGCAAGGCCCAATAAAGAAAACAAAAATAATGGTGGAGCTTAATACTGATTTTCTAAGAGATTTTTTATTAATGGCAATTATTGTGATATTAACCCTTTAACCTCTCCATTAATCGGCACATTAATCCTTCATTTAAACACAGATTAATTAATATAATGATTTAATAAAATGATTTAAATTTAAAGGAAAGAAAAGGAAGAAGAACAAAAAGGGATGGGGAATTCGAAACCCTAGCTTTCTTCCTCTTCATCACGCCGCCGTCAATCCCTCTCTTCACGCCGCACACCATCATCTTCTTGCCCTCTTCTCTCTGCCGCCGGCCTCACCATCATCTTCTTGCACTCTTCTCTCCGCCACCGTCCCTTCTTCTTCTCACCCTAACCGCACCGCCGTAAAAAAATGCGTCACCGGAGAAGACGTTTGCGGCCTTCGTCGACTCCATTGCAACCTCACCAGGATATTACAATCTAAAACATCACCCACCCTAACACGAATCCCCTAAATCGAGCTCTCAAGATCATGAATCTTCATTCGGAAACAAAGGGTTCTTGCTGGTAGCGACTATTCGGAAGCTTCAGGTCAAAATCAACGTACCTGTGGAACAAATGAGAGCCGGACGAACGCTTCGTGTAAGTTTCCCCCTTGATCCTTTTCCCTTCTTCGCCTTTGTTAATTTGAGTTATTGTTGACGATTTCATTGTACTGCGATCTCAACAAAAGCCATAAAAAATTTGACGAATGATATTGATTGGTTCTTGGTTTTGCAGAGAAGGAAGAGAAGATTCGACGAACTCGCCGCCATTGAAGATGGAGTTCAGAGGGTCGTTACGTCTGCGTAATCGAGAATCGAGGAAATCGTTTATTTACGATTGTCGTCATGTCAAGAATGGTGAAGGTGAGGTGATTTCTGGATATGTTTCGTTCTTGATGTATTGGTGAATCTTGAACACACTTCTTCTTCTTCTTCTCGCATTCCTCTGACTTGATTGTGAATTGCGGTTAATAATGAATTGTTATGGTTGCAGGTTTTATGTGGATGTATTGGGGCTGAAAAGGTTATGGAGACAGTATGAAATGGTGAAGTGTGATTGAATTAGATTGGAGAAGCTGAATTCAGTTTCGAAGTTCATGTTACGGAGGTGATGAAGCTCAAGCAAGACTAAAAGTTGCAGGATGATGTATGAGGAAGAGTAGGATGAATGAGATTGGTGAAGGTTTTTTTTTAAGGATGGAGAAGCTTCTCATTGAATAGAGAAGGAAGGAAGGATGATTGAAGAAGAAGCAACTTTTCTCTTAGGGATTCCAGAAGAAGCAAAGGTGAGAAACTCTGACGAATTTATAGAATGTGTAGGAAAATTCTGGAAGAAAAGTTAGTTAGAACAGTTGGAAGTTTAGTTATTTTTCTATTTTGAGTTAGTTGGAGCCTTTGTAACTGTTTTCGTATTGAACTTCTTTTCTGAATTTTTTTGCTGATTTTTCCTTTCTTCTTCACTCTGTGATTGTTGCTGTTCTTGGATACTTTGCGAATATGAAGCTGATGCAGGTTGATTGATGAATCTTCGGATGGTTATTTTTCTGAATTGTTTTCGTGTATTATTTTATTGATTCAGGTTGATGTGAAGTGATCTTGGATTTCATTCTCGGTTCATTGGAGATGGAAGGGAGTTTTATTTGAAGGTGATTTAAAGTCGTCGATGAAGAATATGCAGAAGAGTGATACTGAGGATAGTGAAGTCCGCTGAAAAGTTCGGGTTCCCAGAAGTCTTTGTTGGTAGTGATTATAAAGAAAATTGAGATTTCCTGGATTTTTTCATAAGTTGTTCTAATATCTTTCATATACAGCCTCTTTTTTTTTGTAACTGTAATTTTCTGTTGTATCGCTATTGAGTTTGTAACTGAATCCGATTGGAGCTGTAATGGATTTTTTCTGTAATATAATTTTGCTATCAATATTGATTTTCCTGTTATCAATGCCTATTATAAAGTGGTAGTACTTAGCGAATCTTCTAAATTTGGAGGTATACAAGTCAAAGTCTTATGGTATAATTAATTTAGACTACAAAGCCTAGCCACCTTGAAAGCATGTGGTCCATAATACCTTTGTCGTGTGCTCATCAAACAATCCGGACGCAGAATCAAGTAGTTCTCTAACAAAACCATCTGGCTTTTCCTTCATTAATATAAAGCTAACCGCTGCTACAAGATGAAAAACTAAAAGAACACAAAACTAACCATATATCTCTGAATTCCCATTCCAAATGCTTGGTATTTTTCACATTTCATTAAAGAACTCCATCTAAGATGTGACTTGAAATTATATAGGACCTGATTGAACTCAGGTAACTCTTTTATGAAGGAATCAATAAATCCTGCCAATCTTCAGAAAAAACTCAAATGTAATCGTCCTCAAATAAACCTTAATTCCCCTCTTCCATAAATAACTTGTATTACAAATGGTAATTACTTGAGCGATTGAGGAGACAACCGTGAACATGATACAAATTCACGCTATAAAGGCCCACCATTTCACCATAAAAGGTTAGTTCCAAGAGAAACCCTTGAAGACAGAATACTTGGAAAAAATCACGGCCATCACGGGCCATGGACACATAAACCTTTTATCCAATGATCTTTAGATAGTGTATGCCAAAAAAAAGTTTCATTGAGAATAATAAGATCCTGATCCCATGTCTTGAAGAAACCAATAAAGTGCATGACACAAAGTTATAACCTAATGGAGAAAGCATAGGAATGAGAACCATGAACCAATTAGAGGTAATAAAATATGAGGGCAAATTTTCGGGTGTTACAACTTGCAATAAGGAATGATGCGCAATATAGCCTCAAGGTGAAAACCTAGAGCAATGATCCTTAATTACGAATCCTGCGTACCATCGGAGAAATCATAATTTTCTTGCTCTTGAGAAGTCTTGAGGACAATAAACTTGATACTTGATGAACCTTGATAAAAAGATGCTCATGATGATGTGAGCTCAAACTTGGTCTCAATCTTGAGTGTAATATCGAGATAAATCACCTCTAAATAGAAAAATTCAAGTCATAAGAAAGTGCTTGATCTCATGCCTTAGGAGCTCAATGCAAATGAATAAATGTTAGTTTATAGCCTAATGAGAGATACATATGAATGAAACATAGATCTAGTTAACGTTATAAATAAGAGGGCAAATTTTGGGGTGTTACAATGTCCCGGCTAAACTATGAAATGAGGAGACTCATATGGAATAAGCAAGGTTGGGATGGCTGGATAAGTTATGGAGATCTAAGATGCCCAGAAAATTTCAAGTTTTTAGCCGGAGACTTTCGCTCAATTGTCTACCAACTAAACTTTCACTAGCAAGGAGAGGGGTTCTTGAAGGAAGACACAACTTAGTGTGTCCTTTGTGTCTAGCTGTAGAGGAAGATGTTATCCAACTGTTCATAGGTTGCTAAGTCAGAAAACTTGTTTGGAAGAAGGTGAGTGATTGGATTGACATTTTAGAGTCAGAAGAAGTTGAATCTATATCATCAAACTAAGATCAGTTTTGTTCTTTGATCAAAAGAAAATTCTTTGAGTAACTTCATTGTTTTTTTCTTCTTCTGTTGTTTGTTGGATTTTGTGGTTAAGTTGAAATAACATCTTATTTGGTATAGTTGATCCCCCTCTAAAGTCATGGTCCTCTTGGTAGCTTCTCTGGGATTGTATCCCAACCAAAGTTAACTTACTTAAGAGAGGTGTCCCTTTGACCTCTGGGACTTTTTCATGTCCCTTCTGTTCCTTGCACATCAAGTTTACCTTTCATCTCTTTTTGACTTGTGATTTGGTATCTTTTGTTTGGTATAGGATCTTTAGGTGGTTGGGCCTGTATATTGTTCTGCTTGGTCATATTTTAACTCTTTTTCTGATGTTAGGCTCCTCGTCTGGTGTTCTTAGGATTAGAGGGAGGTTAACGATGGTTTGACATTTTGTCGTTTGGTCTATTTGGAAATCTCAGAATGATTTTCTTCTTCTGGATCTTCAGTGAGTAAGAAAGGAATGACAGACAAGTGTATTTTCCTGGCTTTGAATTTGTATCTTGGTAGATAAATGGATGACTAATGTGTCTTCTCGGTCATGCTAGAAATCCTTTTTCTGTTTCATTACCAATTAGGAGATGAGTGGTTTCTACCTCCTTTGGTAGTGCTCTAATTGGTTTGTTTTGTGGCTTTGATGGTGATTCTATTCTTCCTTTTGGTCTAGATCTAATCTCAGATTATTGATAGATTTATTTGTTTTGTTGCTGCTCCTAGTAGTTATGTTTTGTTAGTCGGTGAGGTTGTAGTTTGCTCAGGATTTTTATTTGATCCTATTTTTTTTCTTTATATTTCTAAGTTTTAAAATTCCTTATGCCTATAACACATGACTCCTTTGTATTTTTCGCCTTTTGTCATTCCTTATTTATTTATATCTTCGTTTGCTTTTAACAAAGTGTAAATGATTTTTTTTTACGGAAAAAATATTTAAATTATGTTTCTTGGGTAAATGGGATATATATAGGAAGAATTAAACTGGGATTTAGTGCAAAGTTTAACCATTATGACAATAGCTAACGTCAAATAAGGTTTCAGAGAGGTGTAGTAAAGTTATTTTTTAGTGCATTCATAGTATTTTGTTAGTAATTAATACTAATAAAGAATTCAATTTAGCATATTTATACTGATTTCAAACACAAAATTAATACAAATTAAAAGATGGAGGAATCGGGAATGTGACTCTAGAAAAGCTCCTAGATGCATGCATGAAAATTTGAATTCATAGATTCAAAACAAAATTAATTAAGAAATAATATTAGTAAAATATATTCCTCTAAATATATTTTACTAAAATTGAGTTTTTCACTTATTTTGGTATAATCAACCGTAGTTGAAAACTCAATTAAAGCAAACAATTACTCAATTAACTAATAATTATTTCATTTAAATTTAACTCAATTTATTATTATAATTAACAAGATTAATACTAATAAAGAATTCAATTTAGCATTCTTTATACTGATTTCAAACACAAAATTAATACAAATTAAAAGATGGAGGAATCAGGAATGTGACTCAAGAAAAGCTCCTAGATGCATGCATGAAAATTTGAATTCATAGATTCGAAACAGAATTAATTAAGAAATAATATTAGTAAAATATATTTCTCTAAAAATATTTTACTAAAATTGAGTTTTTCACTTATTTTGGTATAATCAACCGATGGGTAGTTGAAAAACTCAATTAAAGCAAACAATTACTCAATTAAATAATAATTATTTGGTGCCCACTTCCTTACCCAACAATAAATAAAGCGTAACTTTACCCATCTTAATTGTCATACATCTATTGGTTAAGAGATTTGTCACTTATCTTAAAATAAAAAGTTATAGTTTTCAATTATAGCAATAAACTTTTGATAATTACCGTTCATTATATTTGAATGCATTGATTATGCACAATTTCATATGGATAACTTAAATGACTAGTCAAATGTGCAAAAAACTTCTGCATCTTTGAAAACAAACATTTGCATAGTAAAACATTACTTTTAAATTAATATTTCTGGTTTATTATCTTTTCCATCTATAAAAACTTTAATTCAAAATTTATGAAAGTGGATATTAATTTATTTTGTTTTTATTTTTATCAATGATGAATCTTCATACATTTTTTAATCCGTTGAATTTGTATACATCAGCTGTGTGAGTTTATTATCTAATAAAAGTATTTTTATATTTCAATTAAACAATATTAATCTAAAACCTTAATATTAATTCAGTTATTAGTTTAAATTAATTTATTTAAAACTTAATACTACTAATTTGATTTTTTTATTACATTAGCTACAGTAAATTTATTTTAAAAAAGTTTAGTATTACGTTAGTTACAGTAAATTTAGTTAATACTAATTTAATTACATTAGTTAATAGTACTAATTTAAGAAAGAAAAAGAAGACACGATTTTACTAATTTAGTTATGTTAATTGATATAATATATTTTAGTATGAATATATTAATTAAAATCTAAATATTGTATCCAATCTTGATCATTCTCAACCGACTATATCCAATCTTGAACTCATCCCGATTAAAAGTGATTGTAACAATGATCAGAATCTTCAATGGTTGCGGTTGCTGACGTAGATCTTTAAGTCTTTACTCGATCGTCGAGGAGAATAGGGGGTATACTTACAAGGTACTCTGATGCCACTGGCCCTCTCAAGTGAGAGGGTTTATATAGATAGTCCCCAGCGTGTGGCTAACAGTTCTTATTTTGGGTTTGGATCATAGATCCCCGAAAATAAGTAACTGCCAAAAACTAGCCGTTGGACGAGGACCCTTTGTCTGAATAGGGATAGGTCGAACACATAAATATCTGAGCAGTGGTCGAATCTGGGTGACTTCTGTTGGTGTCAAGCAGAGGTCTGGGATGAGCACATAGAACCGACCGCAGGAAGATGTGGTCGACAGGTTCAGACCGTTTAAGGAGAAAGACGTCAAGCGTAGCGGGTGTCTCGATGCCCACAACTCTCAACTCTCCTGAAGTCGTTATGGGGACAGAGTCCTCACTCAAGAAGGTATTTGGTTGAGACATGGACGACTTTTTTGTTGAACCTCTCTATGTAGGCGTGGAAGGGTTCCTTGTTTCCTTGGATGATTGCTTCCAATGAGGCTTCAGTTTTTGTTTTTGGGTGACGTCGTGAAGCGGTGAAGTGTCGGGAGAATGTTCTCCTGAGTTGTCTCCATGACGTGATGGATTTGTGAGGAAGGCTCTTGTACCAGGCCATAGGTCATTTCCTTAGCGTCGTAGTGAAAAGACAACACTTAATTTCCCCCCTGACGCCTTTGTAATCAAGCAGAGCGTCGATGTTCTCAATATTCTATCTGAGCAGGACTTTCTTTGGCCGAATCTGGGTGACTTCTGCTGGGTACCTTTGGCGTTTGGGCTATCGGGTCGTCCCATCAGCAGTAAAGGATTGGGTCATGCCTAGTCATTGGGTCAATCCAGAACAAAAAAACTATGTTGATTCTAACCTTTTGTAAAATCTCACCTCATCAGCAGTAAAGGATTGGGTCATGCCTAGTCATTGGGTCAATCCAGAACAAAAAAACTATGTTGATTCTAACCTTTTGTAAAATCTCACCTAGGTTCGAGAGTTCGACCGGTGTGAAAGATAGTTGGTTTGAGATTAACTTATGTAAAATCTCATATCGATTTAGAGGTCAACATGTGTAAGACCCCGACTCGGTTCAGATGATAGCCAACTTAAAGCTTCATCTCGATTTAGAGAATATTACTCAAATTATACTGATATAAAATAATCATAAATTTCAATGTTATTAATAATAATTTTTTCTTATTTATTTAAAAAAACTAGAGTCACTCTCAATTTAACTTAATTAAATATTTGAATAAATATGAATATAAAATTAACTTATGATCTCTAATTAATTTAAAATTCTAGTCCATTTGAATCTTGAATCTACTTTTAATTTGATTCAATTTTTAGTAAAAAAAATTAATATATAACTTAATGTTAACATATAATTAATTAAATAATATCAACTTATTTTTAAATACAATAAATGTACTAATAATTTATTATGCATTCTGTTTTTTCTGCCAAAGATAATATATTTCCTCTTTAATGTGGTAATTCCTATTGTATTAAATAATATACTAAAATTTTAAAAATAATATATTGAAATTTTTAATCTAATTTCTCACATTTTTTATTTCTTTTCTTCAGAAGTATTTGGTCCCTTAAATTTATAACCTGTAAATTAAATGTTAAATTGATTGTCAATCATTTTTGTATATATTTTGCTAAAGATTTCCGTCCATATTTAACTTATCATCTGAATTTATTTATTTACTTTTAATAATAATATATATATATATATATATATATATATATATATATATATATATATATATATATATATATATATATATATATATATATATATAATTTATTTACTTTTTGTTTATATATTTAACAACATAAAAAAAAATTTGTAAGTTTGTTATAAAATGAAAAAAATTGACTTTTGAAAGTATGAAGTTGATCAACAAAAGCATAAATAAAATGATAGTAAAGGTAAAGAATGATCATATGATTTGCAAACAATGAAAATGAAAAGAGAAATTAAATTTTGTAAAAGAAAAATGAAAAGGCAAACAACTAATTGAATTGGAAATGATAATTTGCATTTAATATATTTGGGGTTCATTGGTAATTGTATAATAATAGTTTTGAATACTAATAATAAAATAAAATGAACATGGATCTTTTATCATTTGACAATTAAGTTGAGTAAAGTTACCCAACTTTTTAAAATGGGTAGATAAGAATTTGCCTAATTATTTCATTTAAACTTAACTCAATTTATTATTATAATTAACAGGATTAATTATTATTTAAAAAATATAAAAAAAATTCAATTTATTTTTATAATCAACATGACTAATTCATAGATAATTCATGTGCTATAACAATAAGTAATGATAAAATAAGATGAATAGGGAGTTTTCAGTTTTTGTACATTCTTAAATCTTAAACAGAAAATTAGCAAATACCTTCAAATAGGTAATGATATCATCAATGAAGTGGAGTTTCTTAGGGTTCATACTATATTATTTTTCAGTGTGTATACAGAATAATATTATGAAAAATCAAATATAGATAGTTTTTTTTTTTGGAATGATCAATAAAATGTAAATTAAAAAGGAAATTAAAGGAAGGAACATAAGTGTCTAATGACAAACAAATAAAAACTAAGTAGAAATTGAAGAACAACATTACTCAATAAATAATACCCATGCAGTGGATTCAAAACATAAATAATTATAAAAGGAAAACATTCATTAAAACATTAAAACAAACAATAATGTTTGTTATACTTCAAGTACTAGTAAATCCTAAAATAGTTCCAAAGACTTAAAACTGACATCAACATAAAATAATACAATAATAAAAGCCTAGATCATCAGCATACCATGAAACGAATCTGCTAATGCTTAAAGATTAAAAGGTCCGGTAGAATCAAGTTGCTTGCAGAGTGCGAGATAGGTTAAATAAAGGACTCGATCCTTTGCGCCGGTTCGGTGATTGTTTGTGTGTTTGCAGCAATATTTCAATTGTGCAAGGTTGCAACAGCCAAGCAATTGACCTAGCAACAAAAACAACCAATTTATATTCTTTTTCTTCGGAGCGATTATTGGTTTCACACAATTTTCTTGATTACAATGGACACAGTTCGGTAGTATTGGGTTCATCCATACATTTGGTGGTGCCCTATCATTCATGAATTGTCTGTTTTGGAGAATATATGTATAGAGTCGAGGAAACTTCTCTGTCACATCAAATGACATTTGAAATGTTGTGTCGCATCTCTTGCATTGGACATCTCCAGTGATGTTAATTATTCCATTTTGGCGAAGATAATGCAAGCTGTGAAGCTTTGCTCTTCGGTTAGTAGCCCATGGAAAAGGTATAGGGATGGTTTCACTTTTTTCACTTTGTGGGTTAAGGCGAGCACGAACGCGAGGAGGTTGATGAGGTGGAGAAGGAGGAGGATGTGATGGGCGAGGAGGAAAATACAAGATTGGTTGTCGAGGTGGTGGAATTATCGGTTGAGGCGGTGGTGGAATTGGACGAGCAAGTATGGGTTGAAAATGAAACGGTCTAATTTGAGGAACAGGACGGAGAACCGTTGGTTGAGGGGGTGGAATTTGTCTAGAAAACATCCTTTGAAATGGTGTTAATGTTGGTATAGGGTCTTGTACCGATGGTCGAGGTTGAGGTGGGAGATTTGGTTCAGAAGATTGAGGTTGAGGTTGTGGTGGGAGATTTGGTTGAGGTGGGAGATTTGGTTCAGAAGATTGAGGTTGAGGTTGTGATGGGAGATTTGGTTCATAAAACATACGCTGAAACGGTGTTAATTCTTGTGACATACTACTAGGTACATGTGGGTAATTTATGGAAGGTTGAGGTTGAGGTGGTGAACTTGT
The DNA here is from genome assembly GCA_963966055.1 of Lathyrus aphaca. Taxonomy (NCBI): domain Eukaryota; kingdom Viridiplantae; phylum Streptophyta; class Magnoliopsida; order Fabales; family Fabaceae; genus Lathyrus; species Lathyrus aphaca. The sequence continues at coordinate 170,029,750 of OZ014519.1, forward strand.
TTCTGATTCCTTATCATCACGTTGTTCTGAGTTACTCATGATGAGTTGATAGAATAATAGTGAGAAAATTAAGAAGAGATTAAAAGAGAGAACAATGTGTGTAAAAGAGTTAAAGAATAACTAGAATGAGAGAAGAAATATGATGAGAAAAATACATGTTTTCTTTGGTAAGAAATAGTGAGTGAATGAATTTGAAATTTAAACTAATTGAAGTTTTTTTTCAAAGCATGTAATAAATTGGTTTGAAGTATCCAAATTCATTTAACAAAATACTAAATTCATTCAATAAAAATAGTATTGGTGGTAATGTGAGTACATTGATGAGTTTTAAAATCATTTTTATCTTGATGCATCGAAAACTATATTCATATGTGATTTTCAAGAGTTAAATTCATTAGTGGATAAAAAAGCTTTATTAAGCATTTTGAATAATATATACTTTCTGAGATATCTTTTTTAGTGACTTTTGAACGCATTATTCTTAATGAATATTTTTTTTAAAGGTTATCTAAAAACATTTGATGATAAATAGAATAAAATTTATTATTTTTTATTGTAATTTAAAAAGAAAAAATTGAAATAAATATTTTGATTATAAAAACAAATCAAATTCTTTACAATAGTTTATAAAAATTCCAACAACAACACACTCCTATTTTGTCTAATGAAACATTCTAATAAAATTGCCTTATCGCTAAAGTTGGTCAGTGTACTTGGTTTTCATTCAGTAAAGTTGATTATATAAGTATTTAATTTGTTGAATTTTTATTTACTCAATTTTAAAAATTGGCTAAATTTATCCTAGTGTAAAATTTTTTTAAAACAAAAAAAAATTAAATATGTTAAAATTAAATAGTATTAGGGATTGGTGGAAGAGATTATTAATTAAATAGGTTTAAATTAAATAGTATTATGGATTGGTGGAAGAGATTATTATTATTTTTTGAACTATTATTCTTTTTAATGAATAGATAAGATTTCCCTTTAATTTTGTAAACACCAATCAACTTGCTAGATTTTTTCTACAAAGTCATAGGTATAATTAATTACACTTAAATGTGAATATATTTAGGCAGTAGATTTAATGACTTCTAAGAAAATATGAAAGTTGATGTTTAATATTTTAAAAAAATTTAAATAAAGTATTATAAGGTGTGTAATTATATTTCATATTATTATAAAATATATTATTATTATTATTATTATTATTATTATTATTATTATTATTATTATTATTAAGTAAAAAGGAAAAACACATTCTCTGGTTGAAGAACCTGATATACATAGATACATAGATAGATAATAATTCTTCTTGGTATCCCCAATTTAACTTACATCTCTCAAACATATTTAAAAAACATAATTAACTCGAGGAAAAAACATCACTATTTATCATTTTTCTGGTAAACTGACGAAATTTTCGAAATTACAAGCAATTATGGGAATTTCATTTTGTATCGGAGATTTGGATTTACAAATGAGATTTTTTTATCTATTATTTTGTATTTACCGATATTTGTTACCGGAAATTTCATAATTACCTGGATTTTTTTACCGAAATTGCTGAATTTCCGGTGGAATATACTGATAGTTATGAAATGTCCGGTGTTGATGTTAAAATAATTCTGATTTGTACCGGAATTTTTGAAATTTCCAGTAGTTTAAAAAATGATTTCTATCAGTAATTTGGAAAACCCAGTATTTATAAATTTTGCGTACTACCGGTTATTTCAAAAATCATGGTAGTTATATAATTTGTTTTTTCTATGTTAATTGTTATTTTACAATGAAATCCAGAGGTCGTGATGGCATTATCGCTGAGAGAAAACTTGATCTAACTGGTGGTGGCAGGGGAAGAGGTACGGGTGATCTGAATACTGAGTCTTCTCATGTTCGGGCAGGACGAATGGTTCCTATCGGTTCACACCGAAAGAGGTTGACTGAGCAGGCTGAGCGGGGAGGTCATTTCCATGCACCTCGTACAGTTCGGTGACAGGGATGTCGTTCTGCATCCCAGGCCACAGATGAGGACGTCCTCGTAGTTGACCTAGTTATTCAGCCGTTGAAGGCTATTGTTAAAGACGTTCCGGAGGAGGCTGTTGTTGGAGATGCTCCTGAGGAAGCTGCTGGTAGAGATGTTCTTGTTCCTTGAGGGGTTGAAGAGACTGGTATTGTTGAGGAGACTGACAGGGTTGAGGATAGGGTATTGGAGGTTGAGGGTACTAGAGGGGTTGAGGAGACCGTTGAGACCAATGTCACGATTCCTTCGATCGAGCCATTGGTACACACTGAGCCAGGCTTCTCTGGAAGGCCGATAGACACATATGTGCTTACAGAGTATATTGAACATGTAGCTTTATGTCTATGGTAGGGCCATATATATGGTTTTTACATTTAATTTTAACTTTTGTTTATTTATATATAAATTGTTTATGTACAAACAATGTTGTTTGATGGTTGGTGTCACAGGAGCGACCAGTTCTGAGGGTCCAGTCTCACGGCGTGAAGATGAAGGGATTCCCTCGTATTCCCTTCCTTGATGTTGTGAAGACAATCATGCAAGACTTTAGTTTACTGCATTTTGGCCATTATTCCCTGACCATGTTTGATGCTCCCTTGCTTAGTGCCTTCATCGAGAGGTGGTACAAGGAGACCTCATCATTTCATATCCCATTCAGGGAGATGACTGTGACTTTAGATAAAGCCTCATCCTTGTTTCATCTCCCCACCAACGGCAGATTCTAGACGACTCATGTCCTCGGTGTGGCCATGGCACAGGCGATGGTTGATCGTGATCTATGTTTGCCTGAATCAGTGGCGACACAGGAGTTCTCTGATACTGTTCGCTGTGATTTCTGACGAACAACCTCTGGTTAACCAATCTCTTAGAAACTGGGTTACTTGCAGGACAAACCAAACAAGTCCTAGGACACATGTGCAATTGGTTGTCGAATTACTCTTAGTGTTGTTAATGATTTGTGGTTTGTTTTGTTAATAATGTCAAAGTGTTAAATGTTTTGAGTGTGAAGGTAAAATAAAGTAAAAGTTTGAACAAAAGTAAGAAAATGGCGAAAAGGTATACAATTTGCAGGAAAGTAAACAGACTGAAAGTAAAATAATTTGATGAAACAAAATTAATAATTTAAATAACTTGAAAGAAAATGGTGTTCAACACATACACTATTCCAAATATCAGACTCATTTCTCTCACACTGGGTACTTAGAGTATTTACAGGATTTTTGTATAAGTTTTCACACACGCATTCTAAACACAAACTATCCTATTTATATACAAACAAAATAACTGCCTAGAACGGGAAAATTCTAACTAAATGACAAATGTCAGCCTGCATGTAATTTTCTTCTCTAAAACTTCCAAGTGTCCAACTGCCAAAGGTTGCAACTTTTGAATTTGAATTCTTCCCTTTGGTTACGAAGCATCGTATCTCTTCACTTGTCGAAATGTCGAAGAAGAAGAAACTCTTCAAACTTTACAAACCAACGCTTCTGCCAAACACCTCTCTTTTATCGAAGTGTCGAAAAACACACTTATCTTGACAACTGCCAAACTATAAACAGGTCTCCAAACTTTGCTTGCCAGACACTATTTGTACTCTTGTCGAAATATTTGAGTACATAACCTTGCCAACATCTTCTGAATATCTTCACTCCTTTCTTTCTCTTATCTGCTGATCATCTTCTTAGCAAAAGAAATAACTTCATATCTCAATCTCCAAGTGTTGAAATTATGAGCTTACAAATTGCCCCCCAGCAAAGATGTTTTCGACTAACTCTGGAGAAATATCCTTTGCTGTCGAAATGACTTCTGACACCATGTCAGTCTCATTAATTATAAAGTGACTTTGTTGAGTCCCAAGGAAACACTATGATTTCAACTTTCTGAAAAAACGTCTCATATAGCCCACGTTTATACACAAACTTCCATGACCCTATATTCTAGCTCATCATGGGCTCCCTACCAACCGTCACCTTTAATCATCACCGTTGATCAAGACGCACGTCTCCCATGACTAAACTGAAAAGTCTCTTTTCTTATTTTTCATTTATTTTTTCATATTCTGTCACCCTCTATAAATACCATCTCCTACACCTTTTTTCCTTTTTACACTCTCAGACTCTTCTCCTCTATCAAAGAAAACAAATCTCCATTAAAACCCATTTAAACTGTTACTCCAGCTCTCTAATCTTTGCATAACAATGGTGCCCCCAAAGAATGTTGTTGACCGTAGTGCCAAGAAAGCAAGGAAGACTACTAATCTCCCTCCTGCTCACACACTGTGTGGACCCACGCAAGTGAATCAACAACAGTACATCCCAGAACCTCCAAATGAGAGGGATAAAGCTAGCATCTACAGATCTCAGGTAATAATCCCTATTTTGATCTCTGGAGTTCACCATGCAATGTTAGGTCCCATCTCTGACCCCAATGCTGACCCAAACCGTTTAAAGGATTTTTATCCTTCCTATTCTGCCTCTAAACCAATAGGAGCTAATAAGAACCCTCAAACTGTCGAAACATCCTCTAAGAAACCTGAGCTCCCATTAGCTTCGACAAACTTAGACTTTTCGTACTTAAATCAAACCAGGATCTTTAGGAGCCCTCCCCTAACAAAAGACCCTTCAGATTATCTAGCTTGGCTTACTAGAGTCGAAAAAGCTAAAGAAAAATTCTGGAAGAAGACAGGTATTTATGACCTGATTCAATTGTCGAAAGAAGGCCCACGCTACTGCCAGAATATGCTGCTGGCTTCTTTATATTTATGGGACAACACCTACAACAACTTCCATCTTCCATGTGGTATGGTTACCCCCACTCTTTTCGACATAGCAGCCATCACTGGCCTTAGTCCTATAGGTGAGATCTTCAATCCTGAACACCTAAATAAAGACCCTATAGGATTCGACACCAAACATGCTGGCTATTCCTTATTTATTGCTCATCATCAAGGCCAAGATACTGAAGAGGTTTCCGACAGAGAACATATAGCCTTCCTCACTTTGTGGTTAGCAAAGTTTGTTTTCTGCACCGGATCCCTCCAAGTGGCCAGAAGCTATATTACCATGGCCAATCAACTTCATGCTAGAGTTGCATTTTGTCTAAGTGAATTGCTTCTGGAAAATCTTTATGAATCTCTGAGTGAGAGCGTAATCAACCTGAAAACCATCAAGGACAAAGGAACCATCAGCCTAACAGGCCCCTTCTGGCTTTTACAACTGTGGCTGAATGCCACCTTCGAAGCCTGCATCCCTATCAAGAGACCAGTTGACGAAGAGGAAGTGAAAGACAGGCGTGTTGAATGGCCCAGGCTAGTTCAACTAACACCTACTGACGAAGGAATAGGCCTTCGACAAGCCTTCACTAGCTACGTGATGATGTTCGCAAAACGTTACAAGTTTACTCCATCCATGGCACCCTTCGCCAACAGGACTGTGGGTCCCAAATGGTTCACAAGGCAACTCCCAGTAGAAAACCAAAAGGAAGAGGATTCCTACATATCCATATGGGAATCCTTCCTCATACCAAGACATCTTTTTTCCCATCACAGCCTTAATAACACCAAAGTTTCCCTCATTGTCTATCAACCTAACCTGGTGGCCAGACAATTTGGATTAACCCAGACGAAAACAAAACCCATCTACCACAAGAAAGGCTCTATTTTGTTCTACAACTCATTTCATAAATTTGAGAAAAGTCTAGAATTGTATAACAAATTTTTCGACAAATCTTTGGAGGTTCACCCCACCATATTTCGACCAAACTTCTTGTGCACTGAGGACTTCGACGTCTGGTGGAAGGAGTATTACCTTAACAAATTCTTTGATGTAACAACTTTCAACACACTCCTGACGAATGCCTTTGCTTTTGTGCAGGATAAAAAGAAGAAAGGTACAGATAAGCATATCAAAGAAATTCAAAAATTTCAAAAATATTTTGAAACTATTTACAGGCCAAATGATCTTCGTCGAACCATAGGCGAAGCAGCAGTGACTTTAAAACAAAAATTTTCAGAAAAGTTGGATAAGTTGGGGGTGCCTTCATATATTCCACCACACGCACGCTACAACTTTGCCTACACCTCATTTCCTCCAAAGTTTCCCCCACTCCCTTCTGCAGAATTTGGTGTTGCCTTGTGCCCTCCATTTCCAAATTGGTTTGTGTGTGGATCTCACTTAAAGCTGCTTCGCGAGTCTAGCAAAAAACTTGTTGAACGTGTGGTTCCGACGAAGTATTATTTGGGCAACTTCCCTGGGCACACTGAGATTCTTCAGGTATTATTTTTCGACTGACAATATGCGTAGTCTTAACTGAATTGTTTCTTCTTTTAAACTTCCCTTTCCCATTGACTTCAGGTTAACCTTGATGTTGAAGAAACTTCCAAGGTCCAAGAAGAGGTTATCCCTTCTGATTCTGAGAAGACTTTAGCTGAACGACTTCTAGAAGAAACCACTCCAGATGCTGGTGTTTATCGCCCACAGACCTTCAGTGATTTCGACATTAGTGACCCAGAATCCTCCGACAATAATTCCCCTCTTCGTCTAGAATTTACTGTGGAAGAAAAGACTTCCCCAGACCAAGATGCACAACTTCAAGGGCCAATTGATACAACAGAGGCTGATAAGGAAGCTGTCGAAGAAGAACCAGATCTGTCGAAGCAACCAGACACAAGCTTGAATCCTGGAGGAAGTACCCAAGATGTTCCTACTCCAGCAGAAACTCCAACAGAAACCCCTCTAAATACGGGTTCGACAAGCTTGTCCCATGAAGAGATTGAAAGCCTGAAAGTAAGAAAACCTCTGGAATATCTCAAAGCCTTACTCAGTTCCAGGTACAACTTTCAGGACTCTTCCCACAACAGCTCAACCACTTCAGGGGCTACCTCTGAAATTCAACCAATCAGTGTTATTATGGCTGAGATTAAGGCAAAAATCCTTGGGGTGGACTTATTTGGAACTCTGGCCGAAAACCCCTCTGCACAATATGACCTGAAGAAACTTCTAAAGCAAGCCAATCTCCTGGAGGCTTCGACTGAGGGGAGTCGTCTGGTGATGGACCTGATGTTTATGATTGATTCAGTATGTGCTGACTTGGTTCGCCAAAAAGAATTTTCTTAGAGCATCACAGCTAAATCTGAAAAACAAGTCTCAGAATGGAATGTTTTAGCCTCTTCGACTGATAGAATCTCAGAGCTAAACAGACTTTCTGAAGATTACTCCAAAGCTCCTGCTGAGTGCGAAAGTAACATACAGGCTTATCAAGCTCAGATTGTCGAACTTCAGAAGAAGATCCTCCAAGAGAAGGAACGTCAAGCCAGCCTCCAACATCCCAACCAAGAAGAAATTGACAGGGAGCTTCAGAAAGGTCTTCAACATGCAGAAACAGCCCAACAACTCCACAGGGAAATTGACGAACTGACTGTTAGCAAAAGCCTCTGTGAACGTCGAATTCAGCTTCAACAGAAGAAATTTGACGAACTCAAAGCAACTTTTCTTCAACAGTAGTTTGTAATAGAAAATAGGGGATTTTATTTTTCTAAGAATTTTCATATGTAATGTTACTTAACGCCATCTGTTTGGCGAAGACAAGCTTTTGTTTGCAATTTTATTCCATTTCTATCTTTATTTCTTGCAATGTTGGCTTATATTTCTTCAAATATTTGCTATTTATTTTCAGCACTCTTCTGTCTTTTTCCATTTCTTCGACTTCATATGCGCCATTTGAAAAAACTCTTAAAATTTTGAAAGGTCCTTCCCACTTAGGAGACCATTTTCCCATCAATCTATCTTTCTTTTCCATGGGCAAAATTACTTTCCAAACTAAATCACCAACTAAAAAGGCTTTAAATTTTACTTTCTTATTGTAAAACTTTTCGACTCTTTCTTTCTGCCTTTTTATCAACTCTAAAGCACGTAACCTCTCCTCATCTAAATCAACTAACTCATCCATCATCATACTCCAATAAATCTCAGATGGAATTTCATGATGCCTTTGAATTCGTATTGATTGTAAATAGATTTCGACTGGTAATACTGCATCATGCCAATAAGTTAACTTAAATGGGGTAGAATTAGTTGCCTCTTTAGGAGACGTTCGACAAGCCCAAACGATTTGATCCAGAGTCTTGTGCCAATTCCTAGGTTTTTTACCCACATGCTTTTTTATCAGATTTATCACAACTTTGTTAGCTGCTTCGACCTGTCCATTTGCTTGAGCATAATAAGGTGTCGAAGTTAGTAACTTAAAACCTGTCTCTTTTGCAAATGCCTGCATGTTTCTTCCAATAAACACAGATCCTTGATCAGTGGTTATAGTTTTTGGTATTCCAAACCTATAAATTATATGTTTCTGGATGAAGTCTATAACTGCTTTCTGATCTACATTCGTCAGTGGTATGTCTTCAATCCACTTAGTGAAGTAGTCAATTCCAACCAAAATGTATTTTTGCCCCTTTGAAGAAGCTGGTCGAATTTCACCAACCAAATCTAAAGCCCAACCTCTGAATGGCCAAGGCTTTATAATAGAATGTAACTCATTTGCAGGCACATGAGGTATGCCCGCATGAATTTGGCATTCTTGACATCCCTTTGCAAATTCGACACAATCTTTTAGCATTGTTGGCCAATACATCCCTTGTCAAAATAGTAACCATTTCATCTTGTGCCTTGCCTGGTGTGCACCACATGCACCACTGTGCACGTTTGACAAGGCTATATAAGCTTCAGTCTCACCTAAGCATTTTAGCAAGACTCCTTCTGCAGTCTTTTTAAATAGCTCATTTCCAAGAAGTACATAGCTTAAAGCTCTATACTTTATCTTTCTTTCGACTGTCTGGTTTGGATTTTGTAAATAATCCTTAATAGGTTTTCTCCAATCTCCTACCTCTGAATCATCTACATTAAAAATTTAAAAATTTTCTTCGTCACCATAACCCAGTCTTATGGTTTCCAAATCTGATGGGGACAGTCTAGTGGATAATACTTTTCCTCTTACTTCGACAGCTTTCTCCAGATTTTCTTTCGACACTTTGTAGCCTGATGCCAGTTGAGCCAAGTCATTTGCTTCCTGATTTTCTAATCTAGGAATGTGTTTGAAGGCTGCACTGTCGAATTTCTTGAGGAGTCTATTGGCTATTACAAAGTACATGATCAAATTTTCCTTGACACATTTGTATTCTTTTGTCAATTGTTTTATTACCAACTCAGAGTCACCCATTATTTCGACCTCTGTTGCCCATAATTCCAACAATATTTCAAGTCCAGCAATCAAAGCTTCATATTCTGCTTCATTATTTGAACAACAACCTTCTATTTTGTACTTGAACTTTGTTGGAATTTTATTGGTAGAAATGATCAATACCCCAACACCTATTCCATTCTTATGACTGGAACCGTCGAAATATAATCTCCAAGGTTCTCTTTCGACGTATTTTATATCATGTTCAATTATGGAGTGGTCAGCTATAAAGTCAGCAACCACTTGTCCTTTGACAGCTTTTAAAGGCATATATTTTAAAGAGTACTCAGTTAAGGCTAAAGCCCATTTGCCAATTCGACTATGTAGAATAGATTTAGACAACATGTGTTTTATTACGTCGAAATGAGAAGATATATACACATCAATGGGTTTTATATAATGCTTTAGCTTTGTACAAGAGAAATATACACATAAACATAGTTTCTCTATTATACTATATCTAGTTTCAGCATCATTTAAGACTCTGCTGAGATAATAGATGGCCCTTTCGACGCCATATTCATCTTCCTGGCAAAGCATGCTTCCCAATGTTCTGTCAGATGCTGAGATGTAAAGCCTCATACTTCTGCTTCGACAAGGAGACATTAAAACTGGAGGACTGGCCAGATATTCTTTAATCTTGTTGAAAGCATCTTGTTGTTCTTGCCCCCAAGTGAAACCTTCCTTCTTCAGTCGAAGTAGAGGTGATAAAGCTTGTGTTCTTCCACTAAGGTTGGAGATGAATCTTCTAAGAAAATTAATCTTCCCTAGTAGAGACTGCAATTCCTTCTTTGTCGATGGCGCTTTCGCTTCCATTATGGCTTTGGCTTTGTTTTCATTAATTTCAATCCCTTTCTTGTGGACCACAAAACCTAAGAAATCACCCGCCTGCACACCAAAAGCACATTTAAGGGGATTCATTTTTAAACCAAACTTCCTTATCCTTTCAAAGGATTGTCGAAGATGGTCAATATGGTTTGAGCCTGAGGCAGATTTAATCACAATATCATCTATATAAATTTGCATAAATGTTTCAATGAAATCATGAAAAATAGAATTCATTTCCCTTTGGTAAGTAGCTCCAACATTTTTTAAACCAAACGACATGACTACCCACTCATATGTTCCTATTGCCCCTGGACAGCGAAAAGCTGTTTTTGGGACATCTTCTTCAGCAATGAAAATCTGGTTATAGCCAGAATATCCATCAAGCATACTTAAATACTCATGGCCTGCTGCAGAATCTATAAGCATTTCTGCTACTGGCATAGGATATTCATCCTTAGGGGTAGCTGAGTTTAAGTCTCTAAAATCAATGCACACCCTAAGTTTGCCATTTTTCTTAATCACAGGAACAATATTAGCAATCCATTCGACATACCTTGTTGTACGGATGAACTTGCATTTTAGAAGTCTTTCAACTTCCTCTTTAATTTTCGGCAGAATTTCAGGTGCGAAGCGTCTGGGAGTTTGCTTTATTGGCTTTTTCCCTTCCAGTATTGGCAACTTCAATTCGACCAAGTTTCTGTCTAAACCAGGCATTTCGTCATAATCCCATGCGAAGCAATCTTTAAATTCATTCAGCAATTGGATTATTTCGACTCTGAACTGAGGATCCATCTTGGCACTGATGTAAGTTGGCCTTTTCTCTGCCCCCAGTCCCAGATTGATCTCTTCTAAGGGATCCTGTGCCACCATTTTCATATTGGTTGGGGCTGGATCCTTTTCAAACCCCAAGGGTTCGTCATCATAAATGGCATCAAGCCTTTGATTCTGCCATTTGCCACTAGAGTTTTCTTCAAAACTCTGTTTTACACATTGCTCCTCAATATTTTCTTGAGGATGTTGTTTTTTGACAGCTTGTGTGTTGGATTTAATAGCCATATTTTTTACTTCGGCCTCAAGGGCCGCTTTGAGTTGGTTTTCGGCTATATAAGCCGTAATCCTTTCCATTGTTGACGCTTCAGTCATTTTCACTAAATTCACTTCCCCACCCAGTTGGGTTGACATGAGTGGTTCCCCAAGCGTAATTTGTCTCTCCAATGATCTCTTTGTCCCACTGGAATCCATGCGTAGGGTGGAGATACATGGAGCAGTATGCATTGTCAGAGGCTGTTAGGTCGAAACCAGCAGGGTTGCAAGGTGCTATGTGAGCCAAGTTCTTGTCGAAGTTACGGCTAGTGACATTGTTCACGCCAGCCATGAAGTAAATTTGGTCTGCTTCTATGTTTTCGACAATCCCATCTGGCCTCCAGATTTCTATCCTTTGATGCATGGATGATGGTACAGCCCCAATTCCATGGATCCACTTTCTTCCTAGCAACAAATTATAGTTTGCTTTTGACGCTATCACCACAAACATTGTAGGCCTGGTAATGGTTCCTACAGTTAGGTTCAACTGTATCACCCCCAATGTTGTTCCTACCTTACCTTCATAGTTGGACAACACCATGTTGTGAGGTTTGGTGTCTGAGTCATCTTTTCCAATCCTCTTTATCATATAATGAGGGATTAGATTCACAGCTGCTCCTCCATCAATCAGGATCTTGTTCACACCCACATTTTCTACTTTCCCTTTTATGAACAAAGGCTTTAAATGAGCCTTCATTGCATCATCTGGTTTTTCGAAGAAAGCATTTTGCTCTTCGACACAGCCATTGTTCATTACATAGTAACATACAGGCTTAAGCCCTATGCTATCATCTGCCATATCATCCTCTTCGTCCTCGACTTCCATTATCTTGTCGTAGTCTCTGGGCAACACCGAAACCACATTGCATGTTACGTCGTAGGACGCATCAGACTCTGAGCTGAAGTCATTAGTAACTTCTTCGTCTTCTGGCACTTTGTTGTTTATTTTCTGCATCTCTGTTGTGCCACTAGATTTATTTTTCTGAGGGAGTTCTTCTTTCGCCAGAGGTTGTCCTTTGCTTCTTGTCTGCACACACTTGCTTGACTCAGCTTTATTTTCACCTATCCTTTTTTGTTCTACAGTTTCTTTCTCAACTCTCTTCTGCCTTTGAAACCTCCTCCACTGGGACCTTGACATGGGGTTCTTCCCATTGTAGTTTTTAGAGACGTATTTTGGCTTTGCTTTTTCTACCTCCTTTTTCACTTCTATTGAGGCACCCCTATTTACTTCAAAACTTTTCCACCTCTTCTGACCTTGGGCATCCCTTATAGGCTGGACCCACTTGTCATCATTTGGTTTGTTGGATGGTTTATAGGTGTTGTAACGCCTTTCTCCCATTCCTTGGTTATGATGCTCCCTTCTTCTTGGGTCGAACCTTTCATTTCTGACTGGTGGGACTGCTCCCCAGTTCCTTTTCTTTTTGGTCTTTTCTGCTGCTTCTAAGTCATTAGCTGCTTTCCTGTCGAACACAGCGTTGCACCTTGGACAAAGCATGACTGTTGCATTCTTCCTCTGGCACCTCTGGATGAATTCGACAAGACTTTCATTTTCTTCTGGATAAACCAGCTTCTGATGCTTCTCTTGATGGTTCTTTTTGTTGGTGTCTGGTCGTATCTTCTGAGTGACTTCTACCATATGAATCCCTGCATTCTGCTCACTTGTGATCTTCAGTTTGTTCATTTTTTCGACTAGCATCATTTCCTCAGGTATATTCTCTTTTAACTGATTCATATTGCCCTTTGGGTGTAAGCCTTTATGGATGTACTTGCAGCATTGTGCATCTGGCTTTTCTTTTGGGTCTTCCATTGTTCTGCGCAGAATCCCATGAGGGGGGTGCTGCACAACACCTTCGGCAGAATCTCCTTTAGTCTTGGTGGTGCTTCTGTTTATTGGTTCGACAATGTGGACATTGTCAGCAGTCTCTGTTTCCTTGATCTTGTCATGACTAAGGCCTTCTGTGGCCTCTTTTTGGGTAATGAGGGCTTTGTTATCTTCCTCTTCATTATCACTTCTGAAAAAATCTCCCCATCCTGTGGGTTTGATTTTGTTGATGTCAGTTTTGGAGCTTGGTGGTGCAGAATACTTCACCATGAAGTCAAACTTTCCACTGGGTTCTCCTAGAGTGTCCCAGACCACTCCATGCTCAGCATCTCTGTCACAGTTCTTCTTGTCGAAACTTCTACCAACCTTGACTGTGTTCCTTTCGTCGAAACTTTCAGTAGTTTCAATGGCGTTCTCTCTGTCGAAGCCTTCAGTAGCTTTGACTTCTTCTTCCTCAGTTTGGTCAGTAAGGTCATCAGCCCCCTCCACCACGTTTACATGGGTGTCGAAGCCCTCAGCAGCCTCTATCATGGTGAAGTTGGTGTCAAAACCCTCAGTAGCTTCTACCATTTCAAAACTTTCCTCAGCCATGACTTCCATTTCGACCACATTCACCATTTATGGTTCAACATAGTTGGCCTCCACAACCTGCATGGGATTGGAGTCAATCCTCATCTGTTGCTTAGCTTTGTCTCCAAATTTCAACCTTCCATTCTGGATTGCATTCTGGACAGATCCCTGAAAAGGTAACATTGAGAAGTTTTATGACCCAAAAAATTATGGTATTTGCAAAAACCTCTCTTTTTCTGTTGGTCTACAGGAGGCTCCTTAGTGCCTGCTGGTTTTATTAATTGACCATCTTTAACTAGTAAATCGAAAATTTCATCACATTTGGTGATGTTGAATGTGTAGGTTCTTTTAGGAAACCTGTCATTCTTTTCCATTTCGACTGGATTTTTTCCATTCGACGGAGCTAAAACTTTACAGGAATATGGAGGGCCTTGTTTTAGTTATGCCAAGTCAATTTCTTGCTGGTCGAAAATGACTGGTTCGTTTTCTTCATAATCTTCTTCCTGAACTATTCCTACATAGGCCACTCTTTCCTTCTTGTTTTTATTTGATCTAAATTTCTCATTTTTTAGCCTTTCTATTTGCCTTACTCTATCTGCTAGTTGTGCCATGTCTCTCAAGTACTGGGTATCTAATTTTTCCTTATGGAATAATCCAGACCCCCTGCAGCCATTTCGACTAATTCTTGTTCCGGCACTTGTGTAAAACATCTAGCCTTTAACAATCTAAACCTATTCAAATAATCATCTATAGGTTCAGAGAATTTTCTTTTGACACTTGCTAATTCTTTCAAACTTATCTTAGTTTGTCCCATATAGAATTATTCGTGGAACAATCTTTCTAATTGGGTCCATGTAAATATTGAAGTTGCAGGCAGAGAAGTAAACCAAGTGAAAGCATTTTTTGTCAAAGAACTTGGAAAATATTTCATCCTTAAGTTCTCATTATTAGCAATCTCTCCTGCCTCTATCAAGTAACGCGTTATGTGTTCTATGGTGCACTCACTAGTATCCCTTGAGAATTTCGTGAATTTGGGGACTTTCCACCTTGGTGGTAACTCTTGTTGCAAAACATATTCAGACAAAGGGGAAGTATAACTAGGCCTTTGTAATCCTACGTTTACTCCATTTTGCGCCATTATTCTCTCAACCATGGTTGCGATATTATTTTCGACAGGCAGATTGTTGTAACGCATTCTCTGCTGTAATATTTCATCAGCATTTTGGTCTCTTTGGACTATTATTCTCCTAGGTTCCTGTCGAATGGGGTCTTCTACATGAGGTTGTTCGACTATTACCTCTTGGCCCCTAGGATTTTCTTGAGGGTTTCCTAATGGCCTTTGGTTTATAGTAAGTTCCTCTTCGACAGGCCTATTGGCAGGATTTTGATTCAATTGCATTCTTTGTTGTGCTTGAGGGACTCCAAAAAAATTAGCAATGCGTGCCATTTGTTCTTCCAATATCTGGTTTGTTTGGGTAGTATTTTGTATTAAAGGATTAAACACTTCCCCCATTTGTTGTGTCAATGCCTGCACCATATCATGGTTGCTTTCATCCATCTATTGATGAATTACTTGCGCAGAATGATTCGTCATAGTTGGCATATGGAATCCTGGTGGAACCTGATTTAATCTACTCCCATTTCCACCATATCCTGATCCTTGCAATGGTGAAGACATTTGAACCATAGCATCAGAAAATAATGGTGATGAATTATGTAAGTTTGCCATCATTGAAGTTGGCATTCCATATGGTTGTTCTCTCCCAGACATGGGCATAGAATAATTTATAAATGGCCTAAAGGTGTTCCCTCCAGGAGGAGGGGTTCCCATGGGCCTTGAGTGTCCCATGGTGGAAGAACTAGGCGCATTTTGGGACCCTGAACCCGTTGGTATCGAATCCACTGATGGAGGCCTAATCTGTTCTAAAACAGGGCCAGAAACTGCTACTCCTTCTGACGAAGGGATAAGATTGGAAACTGGAATGGTTTCGTTAGGATTGTTTGAAGTATTTGGCAAGTTAGCCATCTTTCTTTCTCTTGTTCTTTTTGGTCTTTCTACGTCGGTTACGACTAGTTTACCGCTTCTAAGAATCATACAACGCAGCAAGGAACTTTTTGACTAAGAGGATTCTCTTTTAATTCTTATTAATTGCACTAGTCCCACTAGGCGTGCCAATTTGTTTGCTGTGATTTCTGACGAACAACCTCTGGTTAACCAATCTCTTAGAAACTAGGTTACTTGCAGGACCAACCAAACAAGTCCTAGGACACATGTGCAATTGGTTGTCGAATTACTCTTAGTGTTGTTAATGATTTGTGGTTTGTTTTGTTAATAATGTCAAAGTGTTAAATGTTTTGAGTGTGAAGGTAAAATAAAGTAAAAGTTTAAACAAAAGTAAGAAAATGGCGAAAAGGTATACAATTTGCAGGAAAGTAAACAGACTGAAAGTAAAATAATTTGATGAAACAAAATTAATAATTTAAATTACTTGAAAGAAAATGGTGTTCAACACATACACTGTTCCAAATATCAGACTCATTTCTCTCACACTGGGTACTTAGAGTATTTACAGGATTTTTGTATAAGTTTTCACACACGCATTTTAAACACAAACTATCCTATTTATATACAAACAAAATAACTGCCTAGAACGGGAAAATTCTAACTAAATGACAAATGTCAGCCTGCATGTAATTTTCTTCTCTGAAACTTCCAAATGTACAACTGCCAAAGGTTGCAACTTTTGAATTTGAATTCTTCCCTTTGGTGACGAAGCATCGTATCTCTTCACTTGTCAAAATGTCGAAGAAGAAGAAACTCTTCAAACTTTACAAACCAACGTTTCTGCCAAACTCCTCTCTTTTGTCGAAGTGTCGAAAAACACACTTATCTTGACAACTGCCAAACTATAAACAGGTCTCCAAACTTTGCTTTCCAGACACTATTTGTACTCCTGTCGAAATATTTGAGTACATAACCTTGCCAACATCTTCTGAATATCTTCACTCATTTCTTTCTCTTATCTGCTGATCATCTTCTTAGCAAAAGAAATAACTTCATATCTCAATCTCCAAGTGTCGAAATTATGAGCCTACAGATACCCGAGGTTCTCACCTATGCATGTGGTAGCCTTGGGATAAGTATGATGAGCTTGTTGCAGCTGGTAGTTATCAGGCTGCCGCTAGGGCCTACATATTACATGTTTTATCATGTATTCTCTTTGTGGACAAGTCTGATACATATGTCGATGCTCGATTTTTGTTCCTTTTCAACAATCTCGAGGTGCACAACTGAACTTAGGGTTGTGCAGCTCTGACCCAATTGTATTAATCGCTTGGGGAGATGACCCATATGGAGACCTTACACCTAGTTGGGTACCTGAGTTTGTTACAAGTATATTTTATTTCTTTCGTACATATTTCTTACAATTATTATAATTTTGAAATTACTATTTGTCATGATCTTCGTGTTCGATCTACGAGCATTTCCCAAACATATAAGACAGGAAGACCCAACCCTATACAATAGAGGAGCCACGGGCGAAGAGGTTGAAGGCAAGGCAGAAACACCCTAGTGGCTTAGCTGATTACATGAGGAGACTGGATGTGTTGAAAATAGAGGACATGATATGTACACCCTACGATGCTCATAGAGTGCACTGTGAGTTCGAGGAGTCATCATTATATTCAGGCTATATGTAGTGGGAGACTATGGTTGCCAAACATCTTCCTGAGAGATGTATGCGCCAGTATGGATGCATTCAGAACGTACCACCAGTAGTTCCGGATACACCCTCTGAGGGTATTGATCGGTGGTCTCAAACCCATTTTCTCAGCTCTAGTAGTGCCATCTTAGCTCGATTTGTACTTGTTCAGTATCCCGTGCAGCGTAAGGATGTCTGCTTGGAGTGGTATATCATTGTATCATATCCACACATCACCCCACCGCTGTCTGAGGGTGTTCCATCTGGTAATTAGGAGTCTGTTGATGACGCACAACCTTCTCCTCCCCAGCACATCACCACGAGTACAAACAATGCTTTCAAATGATTGGCATGATGGTTGATGAGACGGTGGATTTGGTAGACTCAGATGGTGCCATTTCTGTGATATTAGCTCGGATTGCAGACTTAGCTCATGGGTGCCTATTTAGATATTTTTTTGTATTTTTTATGTATTATATGTATATTTTGTAATTTATGTATATTATTACCCAGACATCTATGGCAAAACATTATATTATTTTGATATCATTCTTACATTAGAGTGATCTTCATTAAACAACTTAAACATATAACACTTAACATTAAAACATGATTAATAAATAAGAAAAACCTAAACACTACCATACGCTTCAGGGTGTTTCAGCATCTGCATTATTTCGTCAACAGATCCCGGCAGCTTCGCATCAAGCTCAATCAGACCCTTTGTTAGCCTACGGAAAAAGTATTTCCACATTTCCTTTATGTCATTGTCGTTCTTCAACTCAATAAGGTTATATTTCAGCCCATACTTTGTATCCTCCCAATCTTCACAAAACTCTATCTTTCTGACCTTTCTATTGTCACCTTCAGGCAACAATTCGTTCAACTTCGTCGTCATGTCGGCAAAAGAGGTGGTTCCATCGGGTAGCTTGAACTCTATAGGAAGAGAATCTTTGTTGAAGTAAACTTCTGCCTTAATCTAATATTCAGGAAGATTATTTTTTTTAAATGTGTTTAACCACAAGACCTAACACCTATTTATACAATCGTGCATCAATTATGGGCCACACAAATTGTCGATGCAATCACAACCATACAAAATTATCTGCAAAATCATGATCGTTAAAAAAACCCTAAAAATATAATTATTGGTAATTTCATGGGAAACGAAATTACCAGTATAGACATGTAATTTTCCAAAAATAAAGAAATTTTACATGTTACCGGTAATTTGAAATTACTGGTATTCTAGTAATTTCAAATTAACTACCAAGAACTTTGTTCAGTACCAGAAATTTTTTTACTCTACCGGGAATTTTATCCAGATATTTAGTTTTAAAATGCTTGGGGTCATTTCTGCCATTTTAAAAATTTAGGGGGGGGGGGGGGGTTCTAGGTACGAATGGGGGGTGGCAAGAAGAATCCTCTACATAGATATATAGTACTAGAATTTTCAAAATAGGTTAGCCCATATTGGTTAGTATGTCATATAAGAAAAATCAGAGAATTTAACCTGTCATTCCCCATTTCATACTTGATACTCCTATATTATTAATAATTCAAAAATACCCATGTTAATATTTACCTAAAAAATATATCATTTTTTTCAAAAAAAATACTTTTTTCTACCAAAGTTTTCAAAATTTTCGGTAGTTGTTTGAAATTTCTGGTACGCAAATCTGTAATTTTTTTGAAAATTCACGTCTATACCCTAGAAATTTGAAAAACTATGATATACATTACCGAAAATTTGTAAAATTAGGAAATATCTGGTGAATAGCATTAACATTTTGGCACCAATAACGGAAATATTTAAAATTTCTGGTACCCAGTAAAAACTTCAGGAAATTTGGGAATTTCTTGTATATCAGGAATTTTTTAATTTCTGGTATATCGGAAATTTTGCCTGCAGTTGAAATTTCCGATAATAGGTGTGCAAGTTCAAAAATGAATTCTTTGTACAATCTGGAATCAGCTGGATCATCTACGAATTTGTGTAGCGATTGCACGCAGTTCTTCACCACATACAAAGTATGTTTTCTATGTCACAAGTTAAAATTTAATATTTTCTGTGTTATATGATATTAATATTATGCTTTTTGTGTAATGTAAATGACAAATATTTGAGGACCGAGCTAAAGTATTAGCCTAAACAGAATATATAAGCAAGCAAAATGGTATTATATTTATGACTATTTGTTTTCATACAACAAATGGCCAATGAAGTAGGAAGGATAAATTGACTATGGATTGTGAGAGAGAAGGAAACTATAAAAGGAAAAATACATTTGAAAGAATTAAATCTTTAAATGGCATTTACAGTATGAAAGTGAGATGTCCTTTTAGGTTGAGATCTTCGCTGAGTGGTTTTGGTTGGAAGTTGATGGTTAGGTGTGGGTTTCACAATCATAAACCATTTGAGAATTTACATGGACATAACATATTGGGTCGTCTAAAAGATCATGAGAGATAGTTTGTGAATGACATGACGAAGTACAATATGCCTCTACGGTTCATAGTTTCTGCCTTGAAGGACAAAGAACCAAAAAACCTCACTAGTGTTACCTAAGTGTATAAAGCTAGAGCTACGTACAATGCGAGCAAGACAGGTTCATTAACGAAAATGCAAATGTTGTTGACTCTTATTCATAAAGAAAAGTATACATGGGGGTGGACTACTTTACTAAGTGGATCGAAGCAGAAGCCCTGGCCAAGATAACAACACATAACATTCTCCGATTTTTCAAAAGAAACATTCTCGCACGCTTTGGCATACCCACAATCCTCATCACCGACAACGGGACATACTTCACGGACGGAAGATTCCAAGACTTCGTTGTCAGCTTAGACACAAAATAACACTTCATAGCTGTCGAGCACCCTCAAACTAATGGGCAATCAAGGCGGCCAACAGGGTCATCCTACGCGGATTGAAACGCTTACTCGACGAGGCGAAAAAGGCGTGGGTCGAGGAACTGCACAGCGTCCTTTGGGCATATCGCACGACACCACATTCCTCGACCGAGGAGACCCCGTTCAGTTTAACATATGGTACCGAGGCGGTCATCCCGGTAGAAATTCGGGAGCTAACGAGGCACACAGAAGCCACCCTTGACGAGGAGTTGAACGACGAAGCACTATGAGTCGAGCTAGACCTCGTCGAAGAAATCCACTCTGAGGCCTCCCTAAGGGAAGCCTCCCTTATACAGAAAATAGCTTTATGTCACGATGCGAAAGTCATAAAAAGAGAATTCCATGTGGGAAGCCTGGTCCTCAGACGAAACCAAAAAAAGCCACGGGAATGTAAGCTAGCTGCCAACTGGGAAGGCTCGTACCGTGTCCGGGATAAGACGGGCAACGAGGCCTACTATCTTGAAAACCTACAAGGTGAAGAACTTGCTCGACCATGGAACGCATAAAAAATTAAGCAATACTACAACTAAAGACAATTTAGGAAGGCGTGGAAGGTACGACCACAACCTTCGTCACCAAACGAAAGGGAGGATAACGCCCACATGAGGCGAGCACTACCCTCCCCGATGTCGGACATCTCAAACGAGCTCCAACATCGCAGTACCACGTCGGCAGGGCACCCAACTCGCGATGGGAAAGACCAAGCCCTGAGATTAGGGTGTCCAACCATAACCCTAATCCCGATTAACGGCAGAGGTAAAAACCGCCACCTTGTCGGTTCCCTAAACCGACGAGTCCAACTAGTCGAGCATAAAAAAGTTCAAGATAAATAACAATTCTAAATAGTCGAACACAATAAAATAACGAACAAAATAGTATTTAATCCGGCCAAAGTCGGCCACCAAAGTACATAAAAGTGGCACACAGGCTGTCAATATTCAATAAGGCACGCAGGCCATTACAACAAAAGGCACGCATGCCATTACAACAAATAGGCACGCAGTCTAGAAATTCAAAAACAAATTGTCTCTGCCCGAAGCTACTCCTCTTCATTGTCGTTGTCCTCCTCCTCTACCAGCTCCTCCTTAGTAACGAAGGGGCAGAAAATCTCCCCATCAGTCACACAGTAGTTGTGATTCTTCCCTTCAGTCACGAGCCCCGGATTCACGACCTTGAGTTGATCGGTGGTGTTGTCAAAACCCTCTTTGAAGATAACCACCACATCTTGACAGAGCTCGCGGATCCTCCTGACCAATTCACCCAGAGTACAGAGGGCCAGCTCTTCTTCGGTCTCGTCATCAAGAGGACGGACTGTACCTTCCAGCAACGCCAGTCGGGCTCGAAGGTTCACATTCTCTTCAGCAGCCTTATTGAGCTCGACTGCCTACTCCTTAAAAAAATCGTCCTTCAAGGTGTCCCGCTCAAGTTTGGCCTTCTCCAACTCCGAGCTCAACCCATCTTGGAGCTTATGCTCCTCCTTGTAGTCGGACAGGTCTTGGAGAGCTTGTCTTTCTCAGCCCTTGTAGTCTCGAGTGCTTCCTCCAATACAACAGTGGAGACAGTAGCATCTAGGTTAATCAAAGCCTTCGCCTTGGGAGCCGCCACCACAACAGAGCCCTCAGATTTGAATAAACCCCTCTCCAAATAGCCGGAGGCAGTAGGTAACTTCCCTATTCGCCCGAATGCATACCACCCACGACCTTCGAACGAGCGAGTGACCCATTCGTCCATTGACGCTTCGAACAAGGAGAGTTGAAGGAGGGGGGCTATCCCATATTATTATCGGGGAAGTTATTTGAGCGACAACTTGGAGAGAATCAGTAGTTGAACTAGGAGTGCTAGAGCTACCGACCCTGTGCTTGGTTGCTACCTCCTGGACGCGGCTAGCCACTTTCTTTTTCTTCTTTGATGGGACCCTGTTCGGGGCCCCTTCCTGATTGGCCAACTTCAATGCTCGTTCTCTGAACAAGGGCATAGCTCCTTCAAAACAAAAAAAAATGAGAATCAGCTAACAGATATAAACATCAGAGGAGAGGGAAAAGCCGAAAGAACCTACACGATAACTGAATAGCTTCCTCGTCCGTGTCGCACTTGAGCAGGGCCTTAGTATTTATCAGACGAGTTTCAAGGACGGGCATCCCGTCATCATCTACATAAGGTCTGTCCTGCTGGTCTACGCAGACCGCTAAGTTGAAGCTTTGGACATAATCCAACAAATTTTGATAAGCCAGCTGATCCTCGATCCCCAGATTTGCGTGTCGGACTCGGTAATGGCTGGTCGACAGATCAAAATGATTCGGCTGCCATCTTAAAGGGATTTTCGACATCAACTTATCCTTACCATTTTCATTCTATTTATAAATTTAGAGACTTTCAAGAGCGTATTGGGTGAGCGGTTTCACCACATACCATCTCCCCGTTGCAGGTGGAAGATACGGAAGAAAATGGGCAATGTACACCCTACCCCCAGATATCGGCAGACCAGCTCAAATGCCCGGATGAAGGCATTGGCGTTGGGGTGCAATTGTGAAGGTGCCAGCCTGAGCCATTTGAAGACCCCCATCTAAAAATCGTTAAAAGGGAGCCTCATCCTCGCCTCTTGGAAAGCGAACTCGTACATGGAAATTTTCTTCCCCGGGAAACGCAAGCATATCTGGTCTTCTTCTCGAGGGGAAAATCACTACCATTTCGGTATGTCCTCGGGACCTATATCCTCGACTACTGCTTATGCGGTACTAGTATCATCCACAAAATATGATTCCTCTTCCAAAGGCTCGTCAGCGACCCACAATAGGTCGTTACAGTCGGACGAAGAAACGACCATGTTCCCTCCCTCGAAGTTTCCTTCCTCAGTTTGTCGTTGATCAGCCGTACCTGAAAAGTATAAGGGAAAAGTGAATTCAACATTGCATCAAATTCACCCTTCCACCGCAGTTCAAGTGAAAGGGCGAAGAGCTGAGCGCTCTAAGTTACCACTAAACTACCCTAATCAACAAAGGGACGACCAGCGGGCCCCCCTCGAGCGCTCACGGAACACCTAAAAGTTCCTAAGAAAGCTAAGGAATTCTTGCCCAGCGAATGCATGGGGCGCTCGTGATCTTCATCAAAAATACGATGATTCTGGCCGACTTATTCATGCAGATATGCGTTTTTCGCTCGGCTCATGCAAATTGCACTCGGGACGTTCATATCTAAAACCTTAAGTTGCTAGTCCGGTTAAACGTCTGAGCGAAAAAGTGAAATGAAGTAGATTATTCATCTTATATATAAGGATAACGTGTGGGGCACGCACCTAGATAATCATTACCTAGGTTCCCTAGGCCGGCCCTAGCACAGGAAACGAAGCAACACGCCTTAAATGCTTCGGACACGACACTTAAGAGAATCTTGAACGACGTCGAGCACCCTTAGATCTCCTCGACTCAACTGAAATTTCCTCGGCTATTAAAGACGCCCTACCTCGATCTTTTTGACATATATTTTCCTCGGTTTACCGAATGATTCATCCCAACCACTTTGGTACGGACGATCGACCCCGACGAACTGCTCTATAGTCTATGTCCTACCTCGACATGTTGGTTGTACCCGAATCCATTTCCCTTAAATCATCGCTCCAGCTTGGAGCCTCGACTTGGGGGGCTCTTGTTTCGGACTGGGCCTCGAGGACACTGCTGACCCATGGTCTAACACTTCGGGAAGAGGCCCATCTAGTTGGCCACATCTTCTGCATCGTCGGGAAGACTCACGACTATCTGAGAAGATGCTTGCACTTAGGGCAAACACCCTATCCATTTGGCAGGTGACGGGAAGACCGTGTCTCCCCATCATGTGCCACGTCACCAAACTGTCCACCATTATCTCCTGGAAGATAGGGGCAGTTAGACCAAGGGCAAGACCACGTGCTAGGTCTTACACGCTTCTACGTGTACCTTGGCAGTTCTTCCTTGAGCCTAGTTAATCCAACCCAAAGAAGAACCTTGGCCCAACGCTGGGAGCTCACTATAAATACCCTTTTTCACTAGAGGGTCGGTTATTCGAAAACACTTTCTTGCTTACCATTTTTCTGTACCGCTTACTTACTTTGGCATCGGAGTGCCTTGCAGGTACACCCACCTCCCCACTTATCAACCATTTTTTATGTTCGTGTTCAACTACTGGAAGGCCCTCCGTATCAGGTAAGATCAGTTAGTTTGTTATCACTGTTGTGATTAAGGGGGAGTAAGATAGGGTTCTCATATATAAGTGTTGTTTAGATATAAGTTGCATTGGTAGTGATTAAGTGAGAAGATCGTAAACTAAGTGGTTTGCTAAGGGTATTTGAATTAATAATACATAGTGGATTTCCTTACTGGCTTAGTAGACCCCATAGTAGATGTGATTGCATCGAACTGGGTTAACAATTTGAATGTGTTTTTTTACGCTTTTTTGTACTGTATTATGCATTGTATTGTAGGATGTCAGTTCAGATGTCTAAACATCCCGTAGGATATTTAGAATCTGGTATATCAGAATACATTACTATTATTGTTTGTACCTTGCCATGTTTTCTGTAGCAGACCAGATGTCTCGACATCGTATTCGACATCTGGTTCTGTCATACCATAATTTCAAAAAGAATGGATCTAGGTTTTTATTTTGGGTAGTGAAATATAGATGAATAGATGTGAATTTGACTTTGAAATTGAATGATGTCTTCCAAATAAACCATAACCATGCACATTTTCATCCTCAATTTGAACCGAATTCTTGGATCAATATCCATTCATAAGAACTTGATGCCATGATGAATCCATAAATTGATACCTTGAATCATACTTCTTGAATTACTTGAAAATGACGTATTTAAAATGAATACCTCCATAAAAATAAATCCAAATCAACTTGCAAACAACAAGTAATTGACTAGGCAACAAGACCTTGATCACAAACACTCTTCAAACACATCTTTTATACCCCACTTGATCAATGAACCTCGATTTTCCATTGAGTTATAAGTTCAAAAAAGCAACCCATATCGTAGCTTGCTCAACAAGAAACATCTTGGCCTAATGAACACTCAAAACACCTTGACCACTTAACATATAAATATCATCACAATAATAAGATCTTGATTCAATCTGCTAAGCGTCTTAAAAGAAATGACTTGTAAGGAAAGTAATTAGGAGAAACCCTAGATGATGAACTTGCAATAAGGAATGATGCGCAATATAGCCTCATGGTGAAAACCTAGAGCAATGATCCTTAATTACGGATCCTACGTACCATCGGAGAAATCATAATTTTCTTGCTCTTGAGAAGTCTTGAGGAAAATAAACTTGATACTTGATGAACCTTGATAAAAAGATGCTCATGATGATGTGAGCTCAAACTTGGTCTCAATCTTGAGTGTAATATCGAGATAAATCACCTCTGAATAGAAAAATTCAAGTCATAAGAAAGTGCTTGATCTCATGCCTTAGGAGCTCAATGCAAATGAATAAATATTAGTTTATAGCCTAATGAGAGATGCATATGAATCAAACATAGAGCTAGTTAAGGTTATAAATAAGAGGGAAAATTTTGGGGTGTTACAATGTCCTGCCTAAACGATGAAATGAGGAGACTCATATGGAAGAGGCAAGGTTGGGATGGCTGGATAAGTTATGGAGATCTAAGATGCCAAGAAAATTTCAAGTTTTTAGCCAGAGACTTTCGCTCAATTGTCTACCAACTAAACTTTCACTAGCAAGGAGAGGGATTCTTGAAGGAAAACACAACTTAGTGTGCCCTTTGTGTCTAGTTGCAGAGGAAGATGTTATCCAACTGTTCATAGGTTGCTAAGTCAGAAAACTTGTTTGGAAGAAGGTGAGTGATTGGATTGACATTTTAGAGTTGGAAGAAGTTGAATCTATATCATCAAACTAAGATCGATTTTATTCTTTGATCAAAAGTAAATTCTATGAGTAACTTCATTAATTTTTTCTTCTTCTGTTGTTTGTTAGATTCTGTGGTTAAGTTGAAATAACATCTTATTTGGTATAGTTGAGCCCACTATAAAGTTATGGTCCTCTTGGTAGCTTCTCCGGGATTGTATCCTAACCAGAGTTAACTTACTTAAGAGAGGTGTCCCTTTGACCTCTGGGACTTTTTCATGTCCCTTCTGTTCCTTGCACATCACGTCTACCTTTCATCTCTTTTTGACTTGTGATTTGGCGTATTTTGTTTGGTATAGGATCTTTAGGTGGTTGGGCTGGTATATTGTTCTGCTTGGTCATATTTTAACTCTTTTTCTGATGTTAGGCTCCTCGTCTGGTGTTCTTAGGATTAGAGGGAGGTTAACGATGGTTTGCCATTTTGTCGTTTGATCTATTTGGAAATCTCAGAATGATTTTTTTCTTCTAGATCTTCAGTGAGTAAGAAAGGAATGAAAGACAATTGTATTTTCCTGGCTTTGAATTTGTATCTTGGTAGATCAATGGATGACTAATGTGTCTTCTCGGTTAGGCTAGAAATCCTTGTTCTGTTTCATTACCAATTAGGCGATGAGTGGTTTCTACCTCCTTTGGTAGTGTTCTAATTGGTTTGTTTTGTGGCTTTGATGGTGATTCTATTCTTCCTTTTGGTCTAGATCTAATCTCAGATTATTAATAGATTTATTTGTTTTGTTGCTGCTCCTAGTAGTTATGTTGTGTTAGTCGGTGAGGTTGTAGTTTGCTCAGGATTTTTTTTTATCCTATTTTTTCTTTATATTTCTATGTTTTAAAATTCCTTATGCCTATAACACGTGACTCCTTTGTATTTTTCGCATTTTGTCATTCCTTATTTATTTATATCTTCGTTTGCTTTTAAAAAAGTGTAAATAATTTTTTTTACGGAAAAAATATTTAAATTATGTTTCTTGGGTAAATGGGATATATAGGAAGAATTAAACTGGGATTTAGTGCAATGTTTAACCATTATGACAATAGCTAACGTCATATAAGGCTGCAGGGAGGTATAGTAGAGTTATTTTTTAGTGCATTCATAGTATTTTGTTAGTAATTAATACTAATAAAGAATTCAATTTAGCATTCTTTACACTGATTTCAAACACAAAATTAATACAAATTAAAAGATGGAGGAATCAGGAATGTGACTCAAGAAAAGCTCCTAGATGCATGCATGAAAATTTGAATTCATAGATTCAAATCAGAATTAATTAAGAAATAATATTAGTAAAATATATTCCTCTAAATATATTTTACTAAAATTGAGTTTTTCACTTATTTTGGTATAATCAACCGTAGTTGAAAACTCAATTAAAGCAAACAATTACTCAATTAACTAATAATTATTTCATTTAAACTTAACTCAATTTATTATTATAATTAACAGGATTAATACTAATAAAGAATTCAATTTAGCATGCTTTATACTGATTTCAAACACAAAATTAATACAAATTAAAAGATGGAGGAATCAAGAATGTGACTCAAGAAAAGCTCCTAGATGCATGCATGAAAATTTGAATTCATAGATTCAAAACAGAATTAATTAAGAAATAATATTAGTAAAATATATTCTTCTAAATATATTTTACTAAACTAGATTTTTTCACGTATTTTGGTATAATCAACCGATGGGTAGTTGAAAACTCAATTAAAGCAAACAATTATTCAATTAACTAATAATTATTTGGTGTCTACTTCCTTACCCAACAATAAATAAAGGGTAACTTTACCCATATTAATTGTCATACATGTATTGGTTAAGAGATTTGTCACTTATCTTAAAATAAAAAGTTATAGTTTTCAATTATAGTAATAAACTTTTGATAATTACCGTTCATTCTATTTGAATGCATTGATTGTGCACAATTTCATATGGATAACTTAAATGACTAGTCAAATGTGCAAAAAAAATTTGCATCTTTGAAACACAAACATTTGCATAGTAAAACATTACTTTTAATATTTCTGGTTTATTATATTTTCCATCTATAAAAACTTTAATTCAAAATTTATGAAAGTGGATATTAATTTATTTTGTTTTTATTATTATCAATGATGAATCTTCATATATTTTTTAATCTGTTGAATTTGTATACATCAGCTATGTGAGTTTATTATCTAATAAAAGTATTTTTATATTTCAATTAAACAATATTAATCTAAAACGTTAATATTAATTTAGTTATTAGTTTAAATTAATTTAGTTAAA
This sequence comes from Lathyrus aphaca, assembly GCA_963966055.1. Taxonomy (NCBI): domain Eukaryota; kingdom Viridiplantae; phylum Streptophyta; class Magnoliopsida; order Fabales; family Fabaceae; genus Lathyrus; species Lathyrus aphaca. Next base: position 170,058,101 of record OZ014519.1, read on the forward strand.
ACTTAATACTTCTAATTTGATTTTTTATTACATTAGCTACAGTAAATTTATTTTTAAAAAGTTTAATATTACTTAGTTACAGTCAATTTAGTTAATACTAATTTAATTACATTAGTTAATAGTACTAATTTAAGAAAGAAAAAGAAGAAGACACGATTTTACTAATTTAGTTATGTTAATTGATATAATATATTTTAGTATGAATATATTAATTAAAATCTAAATATTGTATCCAATCTTGATCATTCTCAACCGACTCTATCCAATCTTGAACTCATCCCGATTAAAAGTGATTGTAACAATGATCAGAATCTTCAATGACGATTGTGGTTGCTTTATATAGATAGTCCCAGCGTGTGGCTAACGGTTCATATTTTGGTGGCTAACGGTTCCTATTTTGGTTTTGGATAGTAAATCCCCGAAAATGACCTTGGTCTGGATAGCAGAGGTCTGGGATGAGCACAGAGAACTGACCGACCGCAGGAAGATGTGGTTGGACAGATTCAGACCGTTTAAGGAGAAAGACGTCAAGCGTAGCGGGTGTCTCGATGCCCACGGCTCTCCTGAAGTAGTTATGGGTACAGAGTCCTCACTCACTCAAGAAGTTATTTCTTCAAATCGTTTGTGGTTGAGACATGGACGACTTTTTTTGTTGAACCTCTCTCTATGTCTCCCTATGTAGGCGCGCAAGGGTTCCTTGTTTCCTTGGATGATTGCTTCGAAGCAGTGAAGTGTCGGGAGAATGTACTCCCGAGAAAAGACGACACTTAATTTCCCCTCGGACGCCTTTGTAATCAAGCATAGCGTCTACGACACTTAATTTCCCCTCTGACGCCTTTGTAATCAAGCATAGCGTCTGTTCTCATATTGTTCTATCTGAACAGGAGCTTCATACTGTTACGTTTAAGGAGCATAACTAGAGGTTCCTTTGGCGTTTGGGCTATCGGATTGTCCCATTAGCAGTAAAGGATTGGGTTATGCCTAATCATTGAGTCAATCCAAAACAAAAAAACTATGTCGATTCGACATTAATCTTTTGTAAAATCTCATTAACCTTTTGTAAAATCTCACCTTGGTTCGAGAGTTCAACTGATGTGAAAGTTAGTTGGTTTGAGATTAACTTATGTAAAATCTCATATCGGTTTAGAGGTCAACATGTGTAAGAACCGACCTTTTGTAAGATCTCAGAGTTCGATTGATGTGAAAGCTAGTTGGTTTGAGATTAAAGAGTTCGACTGATGTGAAAGCTAGTTGGTTTGAGATTAACTTATGTAATATCTCATATCGGTTTATCTCATATCGGTATAGAGGTCAACATGTGTAAGACCCAACTCGGTTCAGATGATAGCCAACTTAAAGCTTCATCTCGATTTAAAGAATATTACTCAAATTATACCTGATATAAAATAATCATAAATTTCAATATTATTAATAATAATTTTTTCTTATTTATTTAAAAAAACTAGAATCACTCTCAATTTAACTTAATTAAATATTTGAATAAATATGAATATAAAATTAACTTATGATCTCTAATTAATTTAAAATTCTAATCCATTTGAATCTTAAATCCACTTTTAATTTGATTCAATTTTTAGTAAGATAAAATTAATATATAACATAATTTTAACATATAATTAATTAAATAATATGAACTTATTTTTAAATACAATAAACGGATTAATAATTTATTACACATTCTCTTTTTTCTGCCAAAGATAATATATTTCCTCTTTAATGTGGTAATTCCTATTGTATTAAATAATATATTAAAATTTTAAAAATAATATATTGAAATTTTTAATCTAATTTCTCACATTTTTTATTTCTTTTCTTCAAAAGTATCTGGTCCTTAAATTTATAAATTGTAAGTTAAATGTTAAATTGATTGTCAATCAATTTTGTATATATTTTATTAAAGATTTTCGTTCATATTTAACTTATCATCTGAATTTATTTATTTACTTTTAATATATATATATATATATATATATATATATATATATATATATATATATATATATATATATATATATATATATATATATTTATTTTAATTTTTGTTTATATATTCAACAACATCAAAAAAAAAATTTTGTAAGTTTGTTATAAAATGAAATAATCTGGCTTTTGAAAGTATGAAGTTGATCAACAAAAACATAAATAAAATGATAGTAAATGTAAAGAATGGTCGAATGATTTGCTAACAATGAAAATGTAAAGAGAAATTAAATTTTATAAAAGAAAATGAAAAGGCAAACAACTAATTGAATTGGAAATGATAATTTGCATTTAATTTAATGTATTTGGGGTTCATTTGTAATTATATAATAATAGTTTTGAATACTAATAAAAAAAATAAAATGAACATGAACCTTTTATCATTTAACAACTAAGTTGAGTAAAATTATCCAATTTTTTAAAATGGATAATAAGAATTTGCCTTACAATAAACATTTTTACTAGAATTTGAATTTATAAAATCTTTAAATCGCATGTGTGAATTCCGTATGATGTTTAACACTTCATTTTGACAACAAAAAGTACTTTTGTACTCATATGCCTCGTATTTGAAAAATATAAACCAAAATACAACTTTTTTTTCTCCCAAAAGTACAATGAATTTAGTTTGGAATCAGCTATCCATTGGAACTCGTTCATTTATTGGTCGAGTCTATGAAGAGACTTTTTTTTTATAAATTATTTAAAATTGTTTATTAAATTTTAAAAATGATTTTCATATTTTAAATAATAATAAATATATATTATAATCAATATTATAATATAATAAATTATTTTAATTAATATTATAATTTTTTATAAAAATTAATTCTATAAAAGTATGAGTAAAATTTAATTCCTATTATTAAATAATACAATTTTAATATTTTATTTATATTATTAATTTATTTATTATAATCGAGTACAAATCTATTATCTAGGGATGGCAGGAAGACCCAAACCCACGGGCCCCACCCGCACCCAAACCCGAGTCAACGGGTGAAAACCCGATTTGACTGGGTTTGGGTTCGGGTTCGGGTGCCACCCGATATTTCGGGTGCGGGTTTGGGTAGTGTGAAACCCACATCCGAAACCCGAAATTACACCCGTTTAGACTTTAATTTTAATTTTAATTGCATACTTTAATTTTAATTTTAATTGTAGATTGTAGAATTTAATTTTAATTATAATGTTAAGATATTGAAGACCTTAATTTTAATTATAATTAGGGGTGTGCAAAATATTCGGTTGTGTGCAAAATTTTAATTGAAATCTTATTTTGTAAGCAACAATATTATAATAGTAAATAGAACTTATAATCCTTCTTATAATTAACTAAGTAATATATATATATATATATATATATATATATATATATATATATATATATATATATATATATATATATATATATATATATATATATATATATATATACTTGAAAACTAATTAAATTTTTTGAAAAAAAAATTAATTTTGTGTTTTTGTTACGGGTTTGGGTTTGGGTGGAAAAACCCGAACCCAACGGGTGTGGGTGCGGGTGTTATTTTGCCACCCGAATAACCTTTGGGTTTGGGTTCGGGTTCGGGTGTTGATTTCGGGTGCGGGTTTGGGTAGTGCGAAACCCGCACCCGACCCGACCCGTTGCCATCCCTACAGTATTATCTACATATCAAAAGTAGATTGTATATTTTGTCCATTATGTCCTCTTATCAAAATATTTTTACACTACACTATGGACAAAATAATAATTAACAAATATTACAATTAAAACATTCATAAACCTCTCTATGTATGACACATATCATACACTTATTATCTCTCTCTTCATTTAAATTTCAAATTTCAAATCTTTATTCAAATATTACATACACTCATTCTCTCTCTTCATTCAAATTTCAAATCTCTCTCATATTTTTTTCCACACTTTTTTCATTTTCATTTTTATTTTTTCTCTATTTATTTATTATCACTAAAAATACTAATAATCTATTTTTTAATTTTAATAAAATTAAAATTTTATTTTTCTCACGGGTCACTATCAACATAATATATATTTTATTTTAATAAATATTTATCTTAATTTGAGAGACAAATTTTTTATTTTTAAATATTAATTTTTTTTATTTCTCCATCTCATAATTCTTTTTTCTCTTTTTATATAATTATTTAATTTAATTTAATTTATATGATTATTTTTTATTTTACAATTAAGTATATCACTTTAAATTTTGTATTTGTATCTAAATACATTTTACAACATGAATTTTTTTTATTATTTCACAGGTCAGTATTACATCAAAATTTTCTTTATCGTCTTCATCTTACGAATCATTTTTTTCTTCTTCTTTTTGCATGATTATTTAATACACTTGAGATTGTATAATTATTTTTCAATTTACATTTAAATAACTCATTTCAAATTTACACACATATATATATATATATATATATATATATATATATATATATATATATATATATATATATATATATATATATATATATATATATATATATATATATATATATATATATATATATATATATATATATATATATATATATATATATATATATATATATATATATATATATAAATACATTTTATATTGTATCAAATATTATTTATATTTCATGGGTCACTATAATCACAATACATATTTTATTTTAATCAATAATTATTTAAATTTGATAGATAAAATCATTATTATCAAATATTAAATCTCACAGGTCGTTTTTTCTATTTGTATTATAATACAATTGAATTTATATAATTATTGTTCATTTTAAAATTAATAGCTAATTTTTAAATTTAGATACATATATAAATATATTTTATAACGTTCCCAATTTACATGTACATTTCAATTTATTTTATACCGTATCAAATAATTTTACCTGTGCGGGAGCACGAGTATCTTACTAGTTAATAATTGTATGAAGATGCTCGGTCATTCATTAGTCGAGCTCGACCATCCATTGGCCGAACAAAGGAATATTTTATTATTTTAATTTTTCTATAAAGAGCCTTGAGTGGGGGAACCTTTAGTTCTCAGATCATTTACACCTATTTCATCATTTCTATATGAAATATGTCTTCAAGAATGATGAATTTACCAATCCAAATACTCCTTTTATCGAAAGAGATGGTCTATTGATTTTTTGTTAATCAAGCCTCCATTGAAGATCCGACTCTAGAACATAGTGACATTCGAGCATTTTCATAGAAGTCTGGTGGGTTGGTTAGATGGAGAAATTACAAGATTATTTTATTTTATTTTTTATTTTGAAATTGCAAGATTTGTTGAACGAGGAATGACTTACCAAAAAAATTCTTGTATTCATCTACGTGGATATCGATTCCCGCTAGTTAGATTGAGGTTGAACGATGTAAGTTTGTTACCAACACAATCTCTAAATAGTTTTTGAGATATGTATTTGCACTCTGACTATTAAATTTTGTGTAACAGTTTATTTGGAGGTCACACCTGAACTACCCACCCTGTAATCTTGATGATAGTCGGGTTTGGAGTGCGATGACATCACTCATCTATTTTCATATTGTTGAGTTGCATCAAGCTGATATATCAAATTTCTATTTGGGTATGAACAAGAAATCCCTACTCAACCAAGATGTATATCTAACCATCATGATACATAAATGACAGACACATGGGATAAGCATTGGCGAAATCTCAATAAAGATGAGAGCATCGAGTGGAAAAATAAAAAAATTAACATTGAGAGGAAACATGGTAAATGGTGACTATATGCATAATGATGCATATATGCAATGGTTTTTATCAATCCCATTTACGCATTCTTCTCAAGTACAGTTCCTAGACGACCCCCCGTCAATATGCCTTTTCCTCATTTCAACAAACAACCTCGCAACCCACACATCAATAAATCCTCTAAATGAACCCATCACAATTTCAATTTCAAACATCTTCATTCCCCAAAGACACATACCATCACACCCAAACCACATTATCCCAACAAACATTCCATCACACCCAAACCACACAACAACACGAATTATATGTCACCTCATCTCAACAACCAACACCTCATACCCCAACCCATCAAACTAACTACTACTTCCACTAACAATATCAACAACAAACCACACTTCGACCACCCTTGCAATACACTCCAATACCCTAAACCCTAAACATTCCTCAACCTAACTCTGATAGTTCATACCCTCAATCTCAACAACAAGCATGTTAACCCTTTGTAATACCTCAAAATTTTCCCTCATATTTATTACCTTTAACTGGTTTTTTGTTTCGCATCCATCTGCATTTCCCATTAGGTCATGATATTCATAATCATGCATTTTCGTTGGCTCCTAAGGCATGGGATCAATGCCCTCTGAAGAACCAGGTTATTCCATTGGTCTGTGATTTCTACTTCACATGAGTTTGTTTCATGGATTATGGGATTAGGCTTCACACTCTATATATAGTCATCAGGTGAATCCAGGATTTTGGTTAGGTGGTCGTCTATAACATCGTCTTCTTGTACTATGACTATTTGGTTAAGGTTTATTTCCCTAACCATGTGGTCCTCAAGTGGGTTTTCTTCACAATGTTTGTTCATCGGTGAATATCATTACTCAAGGGATTTCGTTATTACTGGAGGCGTAAGTTATTGAATTGCAGGTGTATGGGAGATCAACTAGGGTGTCATACTAGAGATCATTGGTCATCAAGACAAGGTCTCAGGGGGTTGAAATTGCAAGAGTTAAAGTTGTGGGTTCTTGTGGAGTTTAATTAGGTCGTTTGTCGTCCAATTAGGTTGGTTTATTTCGATTTGCAAATTAACTCGGATTTTATAGATTTAAAGATCATAATTATTATCCACCTTTCACCATTTGATTTCAAAGGCCCGCGTTGGGATGCCTTATTTCAAATATTCAATGAACCGATTAACCAATTTCATTTGTCTATTTACCCGCAAGCATCTTTGTTAATTCGAGCTCTAAACCACATTCATTGTTCAAAATATTTCCCTTAAATTCCACCTCATTAGGTCAATTTGATCTCAATTTAATTGCAATACCATATCCATTCAAGTCATCGTGCCATAATCTTTTTTGCTAATAAACCCATATAGTCATTTGTTACCATTTCTAAAGCCCATTTGATTGTTATTTTTCTTAACCCATTTTGAATTTCTATCCAAACTCATTCAATAAAGCCCAATTTCTTAGCCATAAACCTTTCTTAAAATCATTACAACATTTATATTCACATGGTGTAATTTATTTTTATATGTTGCACTAACATATGCAATATGCAGGAGGTTATGATCAATTTGTAAAAATTAGGGACAGTTGACATAGGAAAAAGAAAAATTGGTCTTCTCTACATATCATATATAAGGCAAGCTTAGATATTAGAATTCATGCGGTACAGTACTACACGCGAACAATTCCACTGCAGTAGGGGAGACTTTCCATGAGGTTTTCTTCATTCAAAATGAAAAATTACAAAAAGAAATTATAACATAACCGAAAAGAGCATCATCTTGAACTTTCCAACAGAATTGGAAGAAAATATTCTACTATAAAATACAGTTGCAACGAAAATAATAAGATCTAGGGGGAGTTTTGGAATAAACACTGATAACAAAATTCAGTTGAAGAAGTTACAAAAAGAGATAATAAAAAAACTCTCTCGGAATCTGCAAGAGAAGGACTCTCTAATTATCTTCAAACAATCTTCAACCCTCTACTCCCTTTATGAAACTTAATCTTCAACCTCAACAACCGACTTCACCGCAACCTCCACATTCATCACCAACCTTCATCAATCTCTTCAAGGACTCTTCTGCAAAAAAAATCATAACAGGATTTAGTTAGGTGAGTATGACAAAATAAATCAGAATTGAATGGACACTCAAGAGGGAAAGCAGAGGATTATAGCCTTAAACTAGTAAGTGAAAAGAACTCTAACCAATGAGCAAAAACTCATAACAACTCAAAACAGAAAATCTAACTCACAACAGAAATAACAAATTCCTAACCGATTTTTTTCTGGAAGCTTCATCTGAAATTCTCTATAAATCAGGACTCTTCTTCTTCAATCCGTTTGGGCTCTCACAAATGCACCATTAATTCATCTCTCTCTCACAACTTCTTCTTCTTCTTCAATGAGTCTTCTTCACAAGAGATTCTGAACCTAATTCTTCACCATTGTTCTGAGCCTAATTCTTCTTCAACCTATACTTCATTGTCCTGATTTCGGATTCAATCTTCATCTCGTGGCATCATTTATCATCGCCATTATCACTGCTTCATCTCAACATCAACGATTTCAATGATTTTCGTCATAACCTGCAACTCACAAAAGGGAGATATCATCAAGCTTCATCAATATTAACTCAACGGCATTAGGAAACACGCAGAATCGAGAATACGCAAGGAGATGAATCATACCTGAACGAAACTGTGTAGCACGTGAAGGCGTCTTCGTCGCATTCGCATCATATTCGTCTGCGGAATTTTCTCCTCAATGAATCAAAGTCCTCCATTCGCATTTCATCTTCAATGATACAAGGTACGAGCCGTTCCCACACCCTTCTTGTGTTGTCTTGGTGTCATTAGCGTGTTGGAGTTGGCCTTGCGTCGTTCTTGCAGTTCTGATTTACGGTCTGCCGTTCGTTTTAGTTTATGAAGGGTTTTGTTTTTGTTTTGTGAGAGAATCTGAGTTAGGATGCAAATAGGATGAGATACAAGGGGAGTTCGCCATGGAGGGTATGCGGAGGGAGAGACGTCGCCGTTAGGCTTAGTTAGGTTCGATTTCGATTTGAGGAAGGGGAGATAAGACTTTGTGTTGGTCGGATTCCAATTGGAGTAGAAGATGGTGAGGTAGGGGTGACGACGGCAGAAGTGGATGGTGGTGAGGAAGAAGAAGGTGTAGGTGTTGAGATAGGTGACGGCGGCCTGAATGAGGAAGAAGACTTAGGGTTAGGTTTTGTTCTTTGGCTTTTTGTATTTGTGAGAGTTTTTCTTGTTAATTATAAGAGCAACTAATTTAATTGAAACAATTAAGAAAATCTTGAGTTTTAAGAGAGAATTAAGAGCCTTAAAATGAAATTAATCCTCACATATTTCCCATAAATCTACAGTTAGGTTTCTAAGTAATAAGATTGAGATTTGTTGCGGGTTCCCAGCCACACCAGAGGTGACACTTGTCACCGTCCGGTTGGCATATCTTGCGGTGGTTTAGGTGTGCATACAGTTCATCATAGCTATAATAAGCTTGCGTTTGTGATCCATTGGATTAGAATACCCTAAGAAGACTCTAGATCAACGGTTTCTGTGAAGTCAAAAGCTTGACCGAATTCCATTGTATGCACCCTCAATAGCTAGCGCATGCTGGGCCTTAGGCACTTCGCTATTCACACCCCTGTTTGTTAGGCCCATAACATGACAACTAACAAAAACTTCTATTCTCACCCCATCCCATTTTCTTAGTATTTTATAATTTCTAGCTTTTGAATTTAATCCATAAAAAATAGAAAAACTCATGATAAAATTCCATAAAAATTCCAGTAGGTTCATAATTCATTTTATAAATTTCCTACATTTTTACTTTCTGAATTTTGGTATTTTTCAATTTAATTTCGATTTTCCATTTAATTGGTGTTATATTGATTTCTTTCTTGAACACTTTTTTTTGTGCATTTTCTTTCTCCCACCTCCTGTATGATATTTGATCCATTCTTTTTGCTATGGTTAGAGGACTAGCAATAGGACCTGGAATAATGTTTGGCAGATTTTTTAGACCATTTAATCCACTGTTTTGATAGCTTAGTTTGTGTAAAATTGTGAATAGTTCTTAGGTAGATTTAAGTGACTATTTGGCATAGTTAGACTTTGAATTTTCAGGATATTTTTTAACACAATATTATAGTCAGGTTAGAGACCCTAGGAATTTAATTTCATATTTTTTCCAGGAATTTTACTATTTTTTAGTGCATTGGTTTTAGTTAAAACTTACATTGTAAATCCACTTAGTTTAGTTTAGGATTTTATGGTCCCTTAAGATTTAGTTTAATTAGGCTCAATCTTAGGATATTAGGATGACTTAGTATAGTTTAGTTACTAATTTTAGAATGTTGATATTAAGTAAATTCCTTTAGTTTTAGGACTTAAGGTTAGAATTCCCATTAAGTGTGTTTACATGAGGATTAACCTTATTTTTAGTTTTATGCTTTAATATGCATTTTTGAATTAACATTTCTTCATTCTATTTTTGTCTGTTGCCTTAATATTTGTGTTTTCATTTGTATAGGCTTCCCCCATTTCTTAGAACCAACTTAACTTCCTAAGGAAATAAGTTAGTTTCTAACTCTCTTTTCTTCTTTTCCTTTTCTTCCTTAGGATTAGAAAGCCACACAAACCATTAGGACCACTTTTTGAATATAATGACTAACTTAGGGTTGTGTCTTAGTCCCCCTTAGTATGTCCTTTTTCAACTTGAGTCTTTCTTTCTCACCTCATGAAGAAAATAATAAAAATACCTAATAAAGGTTGAATGTTCTTATACGCCATGAGACTTTGTTGCGGAGTACTTATACGCGTCCTGTTTCGGGGCGAGGTGTAAGTATTTACCACGATGGATAGTTCTTAGTATGAGAATATTCACAAACAGATTCAAAACATTTCTCATAAAAGACAAAAACAAACAATAAGCGACTATCCTGCGGGAACTTCTTTTTCTCATCTCATTCATTCTGAACGCGAACTCGCGACGACTTGTCTCGCATGCAAGATGGTAAACGCACTCGTACCAGACGAGCCTGCAACACCTGAGCATAGACATACGCAGTTCTAGCCATAAAAAACACAAACAAATTTTTCCCACCTTAGTTAGGCGAACTACGTCGACTCTGATCCTCATTTTCCCGATGAGGTACGTAGGCAGCGGGGTAGGGCCCGTGCAAGCACATTCTTTATTTTCCCTACATTTTCCCCATTCTTTCTTTTTATTCTCTTTTTCCAGTTCCCTTTCTTATTTCCAGTTCTCATTCCAATTAGCTGTTCGTTTGTTCAGTAGCAGTTACATTCTTTTACCCTTTGAAACAAACAAGCAAGCGTGGATCCCATCGAGTACGGCATACAGATTGGGGTGGTAATACCTTCCCAGTTCGTAACCGACTCCCAAACCTAGATCTTTGGTTCGCAGGACCTTGTCCTTTCCTTCTTCCTCAGGTTTGTGCAGCATTACTTTTCCCATTCATTCGGGATAAAAATGTCTGGCTTGAGACTCTACCTTTTCCGCGCCACTTTCGCGTTTGTACTAGGATGAAAATCCCGGGAGCGACAGTTGGCGACTCTGCTGGGGACCGAACCCAGAATCTCTGGTTTCCCTTGTAGAGTCAATCCTAGCGCCTGTTTGTTTTTGTTTCTTTGGGTGTTTTTTTTGTTTACTGATGTGTGTTTTAGTTTAGCTTTACTGTTTTCATTTACAGTTTTACTTTACATCTTTACTTTACAACATTTATTTACTGCTTTCAGTATTTATTTTCCATGCATCATATTATACTGGACTGTCTGGCTATGTTGGTTTTCATTTTTTCTGCGGGATGGGAGTTACTGTGAGATAAGCCAAATACCCGACTTGAGTTCACTATAGAATTAGCGTGGACATATATTGTACTTCCATGGTATCTCACCATGATGAGTGGCGATGTGCTCCACACCCAGATTGAGACCGTCTTGGAACTATTCTATGTGGGGATTACCCCACTTCAGGGTACGACCTTGATAGTTATGTGCATCTGGTGACCGATCTTTGAGGACCTTAATGGGAACACCCATCTCCAGTGATGACAGTGGCAGACCATATTTGTTGGCAAACCTACTCGCATCCGAGGGTCCATTGGGAACTCGCATAGGATGGCCTGGTTCTCTCATAGGAATCCAGTTAAAGCAAACTGTTCGTATGATGATAGTATTGTAACCTTCAGGATGAATGTACTATTGTTTCTCGATTCAGTGCTTGAAGCTGGGGACTTATGAGGGATGCTTCTTTTTCCGAAATCAGCTGAGACCTCCCTGAGTAGTACATAATGCCAAACCGATTCCCTGATTTGATCATGAGCCATTTCTCGGAAATGGTGAATGTATTATTGCTATTCGGCTTTGAGAGTTCGTGATGTTTGACCCGAGTAGCACACACGTGAGATTGAGAGGGGTTTACAGGTTTGCAGGAACCCTAAGACCTTCAACATACCCGTTTTGCCGGTGGTTCAGTTTTGTGATCTGGTTCTCTTGTACTCTGGTTCTAAGATATGGATCTCGGATCAGAGGGATTGTTATTGTGATATGTTGACATTGTGACTATGAACTGACACCTGATTATATGATTGGCACATCACATACACGTCACTGATCACATGCCTTGTCTTTCATAAGCATCATAACATCATTAATCATTTGTGTTGTTTTTATTCTCAGGGTTCGCACTACTCCCGGTTCCTGGTCGTATCCTTGCTTCAAAAATGGAAGATGTCAGAAAGAAGAATGTGTTCTACAAAAATTTTGATACCAAGGTGGATTTGCTCAAACAAATGGTGTCTCTTATTACCCCGGGTCATTTGGGATATCTGAAAGAGCGATATGGTGATATTCTGGACCTAGTGTTCAACCTGGATAGTTCACAAAGGAGTGCCATCCATACCTTGATACAGTATTATGACCCTAGACTCCGATGCTTCACATTTCCTGATTTCCAGCTAGGTCCATTGCTAGAAGAGTATGTTGAGATTTTGGGAGTGCCTCTCAAAGATCAATTTCCCTTCAATTCAGAGATGACAAGACTGACCCATTCTAACATCGCTAAAGCTCTTTATTTGAGTTCATCAGAGATATCTTCTAATCTGGCTACCACCAAGGAAGGAGTGCTTGGTTTTCCTTTAGAGTTTCTGGTCAGAAGGGCTGAAGAACGTGCCGTGGAAAAACAATGGGATTCAGTTTGCGCATTCCTGGTATTATCTGTATATGGGATAATTTTGTTTGTTGAGATGGAGAAGTTCGTGGATATGAATGCCATTCATTTGTTCGTGATGAAAAATCCCGTACCCACTCTCTTGGGAGATTTGTATTATTCAGTACACTATAAGAATGAGAAGAGACGAGGTGGCCTGATTAGGTGTTGTGCCCCGTTATTCTACACATGGTTTATGAGACACATCCCCATTACTGGAGTATTCACTGATCCCAAGGTAATCTGGTCGCAAAAGCTAAGCACGTTGACTGCCAAGGATATTAGATGGTTCACCTTAAGGCTAAAAGGGAAGGAGCTCATCTCCAGTTGTGGAGGGTATCCTAATGTTCCCCTCTTAGGAGTAGTCGGGGGCATCAATTACAACCCCATACTTCTGAGAAGACAATTAGGATACGCTCTAAAGAATGTGCCCAAAGATTCGGAGCTGACTCAGACTTTCTATTTCCCCGTGAAGGACAATCTCCCATTGGTTCGAGAAGCTGCAGGTGCTTGGAAATTGATTAACAGAAAGGGTATAGAACGCTTGGGCGGGAGTAATAATCAAATGTTTCCTAAATTTTAAACTTGGGTAAGGGAGAAGGCTCAAGTAACTCTAATCCCTTTCTTTGCACCATTACCACCACCTACTACAGTGCCTTTGGAGGATTACCAAAAATTTGAAGCTTTGGTCAAGCAGCTTAGAGTTGAGAATCAGGAGGCTCACAATTCTTGTCAGAAATTGATGATTCAGAACCAGCAGTTAGAAGAGAGAGCTCTCTGAGCTGAAGAGATAGTTCGGCTTAAGTAGAAGGACTTTGATGAAAGAGAACTATACTTTAAGAAAAGAGGATTGGTTGAGATCCACAAGGAGAGTCAACGCCAGAAAGATAAGAAAGAGTTGGATGAGGCTAATGAAGCTATCACACTTTGGCAAGAGAAGTGAAGCGATCACCAGAAAAAGAAAAAGGGGGTAGAGGCGGAATTTGAGTTGAAGATTAAAAGCCATCAGAATGCCCTGGTCGAGCAAGGAAAGTTGGTTCAGAAAGCCCAAGAGCAACAAAGAGAATACCTTCATCAGATGACAAAGAGTCAACAAATAGTTGAAGATGTCCAAAAAGAAGTTGAAGAGATGAAGCTTCGAGCTACTGTGAAGAAGTCAAAGGCCGAGCCGAGTCCGAGCAAAGAAAATGAGAAGGCATTCCTGCAGCAGATTGAAGAGTTGCATGTTTCCTTTGATCTAAGGGATCTCCTCATCTAGGAGCCCGATCATCCGGACATAGCTCATTTGTTCCAGAATGTCAAGCGCCTTAGCTGGAGGTTGAAGGACTTAAAGCTCCCTAGGGTTTAGTTTCATGCTTTTGTACCTGGATTACCCACAGGCTTGTTGTGGGATTCCTTTTATTGATGTACTTTGTTGTTATTTTGATTGGCACCCTTCGGGGACGTTGTTGTTTCCAATTTCAGTTTATGTGATTGAGTTTCCTTGAATCTCTCGTTTGTTATCTTTTGCACCGACACAGGGTAATAAGCACCAATTCTCCACGACAATCACGTTATTTGAACATCGTATGGGTTTTCTTCCAAATATCATTCTCCTAATACTAGGACAGGAAAAGGAAAAAACCTTGAGGATAAAAGGAACACATTTCATTGCATACATATCATTTGCATCTTCTTTCTCTTGCATGTTTCTCCCGGTTACTTAACTTATCTATTCTTCAGGTAAAGATTGCAAGAGCTGCCAAGAACCGACACCTTCAACAAGATATTCCTCATTGTTACGCAACACACAACAACCAGAGGACAATCATGGATGCTATGCAAACTGAGCTCAATGAACTCCGTACCAGGATGGGGGAATTCATGGTTATGATGTAAGGGATGGCCCAAGGACAACAAGATTTGAGGTCTACGATCCAGGGACTCAATCATCCTCAGACTAATCCTCCTGTAGTCACTCCATAAGTTCAAGTGAATCCTCCCAACAACAACAATGGAGCAGGTGGACCTCCAGTTCCAGAGCCTGACACAACGACCTTCATCCTTGTGCAAGACCGACAGGAGGATCAGTTTCCTTCCTTTAACAATGATATGGGATTTGGTGTGGAAGGAAATTTTCAAGACTTTTTGCTGCTAGCTGAGAAGGTCAAAGCCCTTGAGTGTAGAGACACTGTTGGGATAGATGTATCTGACATGGGCCTAGTCCCTGGGGTGGTCATTCCTCACAAGTTCAGGCCACCTACTTTTGAAAAGTATAATGGTAACTCCTGCCCTAAAACTCACCTGCAGGCGTTCTACCAAAAGATTGTTGCCCATACTAGGGACGAGAAGCTCTGGATGTACTATTTCCAAGATAGTCTCTCCGGAGGATCCTTGGAATGGTATATGAAATTGGAGAGAAGCTCTGTGAGAAGTTGGAAAGAGTTGGGAGAAGCTTTTCTTAAACAATATTAGTATAACATTGACATGGTGCCTAGTCGCACTCAGCTCTAGAGTCTGACACAGAAAGGTTCGGAGAGCTTCAAATATTACACACAGAGGTGGCGTGAAGTGGCTGCCAGGGTGCAACCACCCTTTCTAGAAAGAGAAATGGTAGACATTTTCCTGGACACCCTCCCTGGGCATTTCATGGAAAGGTTGGCTGAATGTTCTTCAAGCGGTTTTTCAGATATTATCTTGACTGGCGAGAGGATATAGAGCTGGATTAAATAGGGAAAGATCCAGAATGGTGGTGCTTCAGCTTCCAATTTCAAGAAACCTTTCATGAAGAGGAGGGAAGGAGAGACCGGGGCAGTGTATGCATAGAGAGGCGGAGGTAACATAGGTGTTTATCAGCAAGTGGCCCCTGTCACTATCTCAGCTCAACCTGTTCAACAAAAAGTCCAACAACCACAACAGCAACGCCAACAAGGGTATCAACAAAGAGCTCCTCGTCTATATTATTCTCAGAAGACCAGAGAGAGGCAGTTTGAAACTCCGCCTATGTCCTATTCACAACTTTTGAAGAATCTTCTCCAACTCCAAATGGTTCAGCTCAGAAATTTGCAACCCCCGAAGCCGGGGCAACTCCCTGAAGGTTATGATACAAACGCCCAATGAGAGTTTCATTTCGGAGCCCCCAGACATACCACAGAAAACTGCAAATCCTTGAAGTATGTAGTCCAAGACCTGGTAAATTCCAAAGCGATTAACTCCGCTCCCACTCCTAATGTGATACAAAACCCCATGCCTCCTCACGGGGGTATGGTTGGGGCAATTGATGATGGAGAGAATCTAAATTTGGTATGTGATCTCAACGACCTGCAAACTCCATTGAGTGTTGTTAAGTCTTGTTTGGCCCAGAGGGGTGTTTTTCCAGGTTGTGAAAATGATTGTCCAGGGTGTGCTGAAGCTCCAGATGGTTGTGAGCAGTTGAAAAGGGGGATCCAGAGCATGATTGATGAATAGGTTTTACAATTTGACAAAGTTGTAAAAGAAAGAGAAGTCTCTACAGTAACCATTTTCTATGATCCGTCTCAAGTTCCTCCACAGGCCAGAGTAGCACCGATAACTATCACCACTGCAGGGCCAGTAATGTATCAAAGTGATAAGGCCATTCCTTGGCATTATGGTGGTGAAGTATATTGTAACGACCATAAGAAATATTTGGCCACATCTAGTATGTCTCCAGCTCAAGTAGAAAATGTTGGAGTATGAGGCTTTACTAGAAGTGGAAGATTGTTCGCGCCGGAGACACTAAGAACCAGTGTGATACCACCCAGAGACACTATAGAAGCCCAGGCTAGAGCTATAGGGAAACAACCAATGACTGCTAATGAACCCACACCAGTGTGGACCCAGACATCACATTTGACAAAGAAGTTGAATAATTTTTTAGAATCATCAAAAAGAGCGATTACAAGATTGTGGACCATTTGCAACAGAATCCATCGAAGATTTCCATCTTGTCTCTGCTAATGTGTTCCTACTCCCACAGAAAAGCTCTCCTGAACATCCTGAATAAAGCTTATGTACCTCAGGATATCTCGGTGAACCAATTGGAGACGGTGGTATCTAGTGTCAATGCCAGTCATGGATTGGGCTTTACGGACATGGATCTAACATCTGAGGGTCGTGCTCATAATCGGGCATTGCATATTTCCTTGGAGTGTAAAGGTGCAATGCTATCTCATGTATTGGTGGATACCGGATCATCCCTGAATGTTCTTCCCAAGAAGGCATTAATGAAGTTGGATTGCGAACTACCTGAAGAGTTAGCCAGACTGCTTAAATAGGAGGAAAAGATGATTCAGCCGCATGAAGAGGCCATTGAAGTTATAAACTTGGGTACCGAAGAGGACAAGAAAGAAGTCAAGATTGGGTCTGCATTAGAAGAATCTGTCAAGACTCGTCTAATCGCCATGCTTCGAGAATATGTTGACGTCTTCGCCTGGTCTTACCAGGACATGCCTGGTTTAGACACTGACATTGTGGTACACAAGTTTCCTTTGAGAGAAGATTGACCTCCAGTGAAGCAAAAGTTGAGGCGCATACGCCCTAATATGGAAATCAAGATCAAGGAGGAAGTACATAAGCAATTTGATCATGGCTTCTTGGCTGTGACTAGTTACCCTCCATGGGTTGCTAATATTGTGCCGTCCCTTAAAAAGATGGTAAAGTCAGGATGTGTGTAGACTACAGGGATTTGAACAAGGCCAACCCTAAATATAACTTCCCTCTTCCTCATATAGACGTGCTTGTTGATAATACTGCTCAATTTTCTGTGTTCTCTTTAATGGACGGGTTTTCAAGTTATAACCAGATTAAGATGTCTCCCGATGATATGGAAAAGACTACCTTCATCACGCCTTGGGGCACCTTCTGTTACAAGGTCATGCCATTTGGTCTGAAGAATGTTGGAGCCACTTACCAACGGGCAATGGTGACGCTATTTCACGACATGATTCATCATGAAATTGAGGTTTATCTTGATGATATGATAGCGAAATTCCAAACAGAAGAAGAGCACTTGGTCAAGCTAGCAAAGTTGTTTAACAGACTCCGGAAGTTCAAATTGAGGTTGAATCCGAACAAGTGCACCTTTGGGGTCCGTTCTGGCAAGCTACTGGGCTTCATTGTTAGTTAGCGGGGAATTAAGGTTGATCCAGCCAAGGTAAAAGCCATCCAAGAGATGCCTGAGCCAAATACTGAAAAGCAAGTGTGTGGTTTCTTAGGGAGACTAAACTACATTGCACGGTTTATCTCTCACCTAACAGCCACGTGTGAGCCCATCTTTAAGCTTTTGAGGAAGAATCAGGCCATCAAATGGAATGAAGACTGTCAGAAAGCCTTTGACCGAATCAAGGAATACCTGCTAGAACCTCCAATTCTCACGCCTCCAGTTCCAGGGAGACCCTTGATCATGTATCTTACTGTGCTCGAAGGATCAATGGGGTGTGTGTTAGGTCAGCATGACAAGTCTGGTCGAAAAGAGCATGCCATTTATTACCTTAGCAAAAAGTTTACCGATTGTGAGACACGCTACTCACTACTCGAGAAAACTTGCTGCGCTTTGGCATGGGCTGCTCGCCGACTAAGACAGTACATGCTGACTCACACCACTCTCTTAATTTCCAAGATGGATCCTATGAAATATATCTTCGAGAAGCCGACTCTAACAGGAAGGGTAGCCCGATGGCAGATGATTCTAACGGAGTACGATATCCATTACACTTCGCAAAAAGCAATAAAAGGGAGTGTATTGTTAGAATACCTGGCTCGGCAGCCAATTGACGATTATCAACCCATGAAATTTGAGTTTCCGGATAAGGACATCATGTTCCTCAAGTTGAAAGACTATGAAGAACCACTTCCGGAGGAGGGGCCATACCCTGAATCCAAATGGAAGTTGATGTTTGACGGAGCTGTGAACATGAACGAAAGCGGAGTAGGTGTTGTTATCATCTCACCAGAAGGGGTCCATACACCTTTAGCTACTCAGTTGACTTTCGAATTCACTAACAATGAGGCAGAGTATGAAGCTTGCATTATGGGGGTTGAAGAGGCAATCAACTTGCGAGTCAAGAACCTCGAGATCTTCGGAGATTCTGCTCTGGTAGTGAACCAAGTCAATGGCAAATGGTTAGTTCATCAACCTCACTTGGTTCCTTACAGGGATTATACTAACGGCTGCTAACTTTCTTCACTATGGTCAAGTTGATTTATATTCCTCGAGATGAAAACCAGTCCGCTGATGCTCTAGAAACTTTGTCGTCTATGATTAAAGTTTGTCAAGAGAATTTTGTGCCTCGAATCATGGTCTCCCATCTTGAAAGGCCTGCTTATGTGTTTGCAGTTGACAATGGTAAAGATAACAAACCTTGGTATCATGATATCAAGAAATTCTTAAAGTCTCAAGAGTACCCGACTGGGGTATCTAGTAAAGACAAGAAGACCCTCAGAAGACTAGCAGGTGGTTTCTTCTTGAATCAAGATGGTGTGCTATACAAGCGAAACTTCGACATGGTTCTGCTCAGATGCGTGGATAGACACGAAGCTGATCTGCTGATGCAAGAGGTTCATGAAGGCTCCTTTGGTACCCATGCTGGAGGACATGTTATGGCCAAGAAATTGTTGAGATCGGGATATTATTGGATCACCATGGAATCCGATTACTGTAAATACTCCTGTAAATGCCATAAGTGCCAGATTTATGCTGATAAGGTCCATGTACCTCTGAATCCATTGAGTTTCATGTCTTCACCTTGACCATTTGCCATGTGGCGCATTGATATGATTGGCAAGATTGAGCCAACAACTTCCAATGGTTATCGCTTCATCCTGGTTGCTATAGACTATTTCACGAAGTGGGTCGAAGAGGCGTCTTATGCCAATGTTACTAAACAAGTGGTAGTCCGGTTTATTAAAAGAGACATCATTTGCCAGTACGAAATTCCCGAAAGAATCATTACTGATAATGGTTCTAATCTCAACAACAAGATGATGGTTGACTTGTGTCGGGATTTCAAAATAGAACATCACAAATCTTCTCCATATCGCCCAAATATGAATGGCGCCGTCGAGGCGGCCAACAAGAACATCAAGAAGATCGTGCAGAAGATGGTTGTGACATACAAAGACTAGCACGAGATGCTACCATTTGCGCTACATGGGCACCGAACATCTGTGTGTACCTCAACAGGGGCAACCCCGTTCTCATTGGTATATGGTATGGAGGCAGTCCTACCAATTGAAGTGGAGATCCCCTCGTTGAGGTTAATGATGGACATTAAGCTAGATGAAGCTGAGTGGCTCCGGTCCAGGTATAATCAACTGAGTCTCATTGAAGAAAAACGCCTAACAGTTGTATGCCATGGACAGTTGTATCAGTGGCGCATGAAACAGGCTTTCGACAAGAAGGTACAGCCTCAAAGGTATATACCAGGTGACCTGGTGCTGAAAAGGATTCTTCCTCTGTCAACGCAGACACAGTAAGAAAATATTTCGTGTAAAAAAGGACCCGCTGGATAAAAACAGAATAAAGATCCAAGAAAAAATGGGCATCCTGGCGAGCCAAAAACAGAATAAAAGGCTCGGGCAAAAATTAGGGAAATCTTGAAAATAAATGTACACCCGTTGAGTTGAAAAGCCACATCAGACAGCTCAGGCAAAAAAGGGTATCCCTGGTGGATTAAAAACCCGAAAGGGCGATCCACGCAAAAGAGGGACTAACATGAACGATTGCGATCTGCGAAATTTGTAATCCATCTTCAACTAAGGTTATTCTAAGGGTTGAAGACCATTTCAATCACCTTTCTCAAGAGGCAGAGCAAACAGATAGTCTTGAAGATATATGAGTCATAGCCGAGTCGAAACTTGATAGGATCCATTTCTCACATTGCCAATAGGATAATCTGTTTTCCTTTTGGGCGATTTCCTCTTTCCATGGAATTGCTTCTTGATGTAATGCATATTCATGGCCATGTTCCAAATCAATAAAAATCCAATTTCAGTCAACTTGTGACTAGTTGCTTTTGTTTTTGTTTTTCATCTAGCATTGATTGATTGCGAAAACGTCCAGCAAATTGTGATTTATATTGTGTTGTGAACATTTGAATGCTTTCTAACTCATGCAAGAGGACCGAAACATTTAATACAACTCTAAAAAGGTTAAGTGGTCGGGATAATGATTCATACCATAAACATGGGGCATACAGGTCCAGAACTAACTCTCCATGTTGCAGGCACTATCAGTTGTGTTTACGCAGGTGCAGGTACATGTGTTGCTAGCAGAGCTAAAGCAGATTCCCAGGAAGAATATTTCGACAGTACTCAAACCAGAACAAGTGTCCTCCCCTGTGTCTCTCGTTATCCCTAGAAGAAGTGAAGGTGAAGTTATTCCCCAGCAGTAATGACAAAAGATGTTTGTCTTCCCCAAGCAGAGGTTTTCTATCAATACAAGGGCAATCCCCAGTAGTGTAAGTAGTGTATTTCCTTCCCAGCAGGTTGTTTCCTCAGCAGTGCTGTAACACGGTGGGAGAACTGACTTTAGTTATGTTGCGGATAGCAAGAGTCGCCACCGACTTTTATTTTATCCATAGGAAAGGCATAAAAGAACAGGAAAGACCTTTAAAAATATTTTTGGGTCCGGGGGGTAGGTTATGTAAAGGGAAGGTGTTAGCACCCTTTACATCCATGGTTATCCATGGGCTCTTAGTTACTTAGCTCACTTTTGAATTGTTTTTGAAAATGTGAAGTGTGTGAATAGAAAATTTTCATAATAGTTAATAATGATCCATGTACGGATGCGTAAAAACTTGTGTTTGAAAATTTGTTTGAAATTTGTTAAGTGTTTGAAAATTTTGAATGGAGTGAGCAAGCAACTAGGAGGTACCTACCCTAAAATTTAAGTCTTTTCTGTTCTTTATCCTTTAAGTGGTAAGACTATCCCTATTATTAAGGAATAGGTAGTCATTACCTTGGATGTAAGGGACATATGAGGGACATCTGTTTATGAAGGCAACTGTGAGGTGTATTAAGCATTTAGGAGAGACTATCATCATTATTCGAAAAGGGACTTGATCTTTAAAGGCAACCATTAGGGACTTGATGATTTTTCTTTTAAGGGACTTGCTTTATACACCCCACTTGACCTTATGATTAGGCAACATTGAGGGATAGCCTTAGAAATGTGAGATGGCGATTAAAAATCGACTTACGTGTGTGAGTGTTTAATTTTTATTTATCTTTAATTAAAATGATCTAAATTTAATTTTAAATAAAATACATGTTTACACTCCCTATATTACTAACCATAGCATAAAAATTAAATAAATTACATATTTACAAAATTTACACCAAGGAGCAATTACATAATTATAATAAGCAATTAAAAATAAATAGCAAAAAATAAATATATAAGCAAGATATAAATAAATAAGTAAAAATAAATAAATAAGCAATAATAAGGGTTAGTAATAATAATAAAAATTAAATAGGGTTAGTGAAATAATAATAAGCAAAAATAAATAGATTAATAATAATATGGTTAGTAATAATAACAATAATTAAAACACATAGAATTAGCAAAAATATTATAATAACATGATGAAAATAAAATTACATTTTTAATATAGATATTTATTTAAAAATATGAACAATTAAAGGATTATGGTAATATTTTAATTTATGTACAAATTATTAAATTATTTATAATTTACAAAATTAAATTATTATAGGTTTAATTGTTTCTAAACACATATTAAAAATTATTTACATATAATTTAGGTTATAAAAAAATTAAAAGAAAAATATTTACATATTATATATAAGAAAATAAGTTTTAAATATTATATTTACAAAAATTAATCATATTTACAAAATTTTATATTAAGTATTATATTTACAAAAAAGTTATATTAAATAAATATATACATAATAACTATATTAAGAATTAGAAAATAAAAATTATTTAGAAAATAAAATTAGGTTTTACAAAATTAGGATTCATTTAGAAAATATTTTTAGGGTTTAATTTAATATACAAAAATTATTTAAATTAATATACATATACTATAATTTAATTACATAAAAGAAATAATTTTTTTAAATTAAGAAAATATACATTTTTTAGAATTTGGAAAATATAATATATAAACATGCTTTATTATTTTTTGGATGATTTAGAAAAAAACATATGTATATACAAGACTATATTTAATTTAATAATAAAATAATTAAAACAAACAAAATAAAAAAACAAAAAAAGTGAGAACTTACCTGGCTGGGGTTTGAACCCAGGTCAGTCTGTTTACCAGCAACAAAGACCACCACCAAGCCACTTTGCGCGCAAGCAATGAAGGAGAGTGTGAAATTGGTTTTGTGCTTCATCTGAAAAAATCAAGAAAAATAAGAAACAAAAGGCCTGGGGGAGGATTGAACCCAGGACCTTATGAATACTCAAACACGCGCATGACCACCTGGCTGGAAGAGCCCATCTGCTTATAAACCAACACCAATTCATAATATATGATAATCAATGCGTAAATAAGGAAAAAAACCAAAATTTTGTCATGGCCAGGATTCGATCCCCTCCCCTTTCGTCAAACGCACGCGTACTTTTCCACTGGGCCAAGCACTGGCTTGTGCTAATGAACCAACAACATTGCATAAAATATTTTAACCAATATTTGAATTTCGCTGAGTGCGCCAACTAGCTTCTTCTTCAACCTCCTGTCCTTCGAAATTTCCTGCGAATTTAGATACAAGTTTTCCTGCGAAAAACAAATCCCAGCAAAACCTACGAAATACAAACATGGACAAAACAACAAGATTTTATGAAATTGGTTATGCCATTAAGTTCCTAACAAGATTTCCAATCATTCTATGTCCTTGTAATCCATTTATATTGGCTGGATAACAAAACCCTAATTGAAGCCGCAAACCCTAACTATGGTGTTTCACGGATTAGCCATGGTTTCTTTGATTTTCTTGCCCAGAAACATTCTACATCACATGATAAACAAGATTAGCCAAACAAAATTCATTGAAACGCAATAAATTAATGTAATCGAAAAAATTATTTTCAAGAACAAGATGGCTTCGGGTTGATCATTATGACATGTTTTAGATGCATATGAGTATTGATTTTGCTTCATGGATGCCCAAGGAACATGGCTATGTTCTTACTTTACCTTAAAACAACTTGTATGAAGGAATCCGAATGTGAGGTTTTGAATGGTTTTTTTGATTTGTGAAGCTTACCTTGGAGGCAGAGAATTCGTGTCAATGCAATGGCAATGAGTTATGCACTTATAGGAGAGTGAATTAGGTCAAAAAGATTGATTGATTGTGTGGAAATTTTGATATGAAAAGATTGAAATTGATCATGCTTTGAAATTCAAATATTTGTGTATGGAAGCTTACTATTTTTGGATCAATCTTATGATTTCCTTCCCCTTCAACTCCAATCATCATTTAAGATATTCTAGAAACCAAATCTCCATCAAATATCATATTTTCATATTTTATTTCTATTTAAAATGATTTTTTATGAATTAAATCAAAATAAATAAAAATAAAATAATAAAAATTCTGATTTTTAATGGTTTGGGTCGTGCATGATGTTGTTGTATGGATTGGGTCATAATTTGGCAAGCCCATTTGGAAAGAATTGGTTTTAGACCTCCATTTTCATCATAAACCAACTAAAAATTTCCCAACTTTGCAAGGGCACATATCCTTCAATTTTAAATCTATGAGGGTGTTCTTGGACATTTTGGAAAGCTTGAAGAGTCCTCTAAATAACCCCACTGGTTTCATGTCCATATCATTTACCAATCTCAAGTTATGCCCTTCTGAAGTTGTTGACTTTTTGTTGACTTTCAAAAGGACCTATAATGTCTTAGCTCATACCTTCCAAATGAAGCATTTTTGGGCTTGGCTTGTGAGACACAAAGTTGTAGAGAATTCAATTTCCTTCAAAATGAGCTTTGGATGGAGACTTGGTGATGAAGTATGTGAAAGTTATGGCTGGTCAAAGTTCAGTTGACTTTTACTAAGGAAACCCTAATTTAGAAACTCCTGATTCTTGATGATCTGGAATCTCCTTGATGAATCATGATCAACCCTTGATCAAATGATGAATTTTACCTCATATACTTGATGTTGGCAAAAAATCATGAAGTTTGACTTTGGTTTGACCACAGTTGACTTCAGTTTGACTTTTTAACTGCATTGACTGTTTTTGACTTATCTGATCATCTGACTGAGCAAACTTCTGAGAAAAGTCTTGAAACTTGTCATGGGGGTTCTTAAACATATATAAGATGTTATAAAGCTCACTTGAAGTCTTGGAAGTTCATTTAGCCTGATTAAAGTCAAAACCCTAGTTTTGGATGCACTGCTTAGGAGGTGCACTGTCTGAGGGAATTGTCAACTCTTCTGACCAATTGTGAACCTTGTGAACCTTGTGAACCATCATAAAATGTCTTGTGAACCTCATGGGAGGTATTGTGAAGCTTGTGAACCTTGTGAACCTCATAAAGTGACTTTGTAGACCTCATGAACCTCAGGAAAGCTTTGTAATCATTGTGAATCTTGTGAACCTTATGAACCTTCAAGAAGTAACTTGTAGACTTCATGAACCTCATGAAAGGTTATATAAGCATTGAGAAACCTGTGAACCTTGTGAACCTTCATAAAGTAACTTGTAGACTACATGAACCTCATGAAAGGTTATATAAATGTTGAGAAACTTGTGAACCTTGTGAACCTTCAAGAAGTAACTTGTAGACTTCATGAACCTCATGAAAGGTATTGAAAACATTGGGAAACTTGTGAACCTTGTGAATCTTCATAAAGTGACTTGTAGACTTCATGAACCTCAGGGAAGGTCTTGAAAGTGTTGAGAAATTTGTGAACCTTGTGAACCTTCTTAGAACACAAAGTCTTGTATTGTGAGGGCAAATTTTGGGGTGCAACAGCTGCCCCTGTTCAATTTTCTGAAACCTGAGGGGTTAGATTGGTATATTTGCCAGTCGTGACCTGGAAGGTTGAAGGGGATTGAACACAAAAGCCCAAAAATTTGCACTCACCAGTGCATAGCATGATATTGATGTTTGGTTGTATATGCTTGAGTGGGCTTAAAGATGCCACTTAGAAGAACTTGGAGATGGGCTTAGAGATGCCATCAGGAAGAACTGGTGATGGGCTTAGAGATGCCATCTAAAGTATCAGAATATGATGATGTCTTTATGTTGATACTGGATATCAGTACTAGGCCTTTGTATAGGCCGTCTCTGAATCATTTATGCAACATGATTTGAGTTGTTGGATGGACCAGTAGAAATAAATCTTGTGATGATTATCTCTTCTGGAAATATTTTGGATTAGGGAATGGATCTTTGTACAGACCGTTTGCCTATTCTCCAAGGGCCAAAAGAACGTCAGGATTTGTTCTTCTGAGTAAAATGTCTTGAACCAGGGGTCAAAAGAGCGTCAGGATTTGCTCTTAAGGGTCAAAAGAACGTCAGGATTTGTTCTTCTGAAAAAGTCTTGAGCAAGGGGCAAAAAGAGCGTCAGGATTTGCTCTTAAGGGTCAAAAGAACGTCAGGATTTGTTCTTCTGAAAAAGTCTTGAACAAGGGGCCAAAAGAGCGTCAGGATTTGCTCTTAAGGGTCAAAAGAACGTCAGGATTTGTTCTTCTGAAAGATGTCTTGAACCAGGTAATGGATCTTTTTACAGACCGTTTGCCTGCTATTCGAGGACATCTTGAGTAGTGTATGGATCATTTCTGACCTGTTGTAAATTGTTGATGCTGTTTTATCTGCATGTAACTATCCTGCAAGGAGAATGTTAGTTTATGTTATATGTATGCATGCATAGTATGATGCACCTAAGTAAATGTATTATGTATTTATGGATATGTATGTTATGGTATGATATAAATGATGTATGTATGGTATGATACTGCCGGAAGCGTCTGGATGTCTTTGTATAACAACTGCTGGCCAGGGAAAATAAATCCCGATTCGTTGTTGAAGAATATGAGGAACTCGTTCCAGTCTTGTTTGGTAATATATTATACATAACCTTCCGTATGCTGGGGATAATAAGGTATATATAACCTCCCGTCTGCTGGGGATAACAAGGTATATATAACCTCCCGTCTGCTGGGGATAACAAGGTATATATAACCTCCCGTCTTCGTTCGTCGTACCCTTATTGGAAAGTGAATTCCCGTATATCCATATGAGGATAAAAGAGATGGATATAAATTCCGGGGAGATGAGACTTTATGAAGATGGATTCGTCCTACTGAGGGTTTGTAACTGTCTTGTAAAGATGAATAGGCGAAGCTTCGTTGAAATCCTTCCCTCGTTCGTCCTTAGTAAATACTATTACTGCATTTTCATGCATTTCTGGTAAACATCAATCATATTAAGTACACATGCATTTCTTGTAAGCATCAATCATATTCAAAAGCATACATACATTCAAACACAATCAATGGACGTTTCGCTTATGTAAATAGGGTAAAAGTAAATCTGGATTCAAAAGATAGAATTTATTTATATCAAAAAGTGACCCATACACGGGTAAGTTTGTACAAGGAGACATAAACCCTAGTAAGAGGATTTTGCCATAAAGTTTTTACAAAACAAGGAAAATCAGCTATGTGGGAAATAATCCTATTGAGTTTCAATTCTACTATTGCCATTATCTTCAAGTATCTCATCTTCTGTTGTTGAGACGGAAACGATTGGATCGAGCTTTATCTGTTCGAGCTTGAGTAAGTAGTACAACTGGTTGCAGTTTCATGGGTGATCTAAACGAGACATAGTCATACGCTTTAATCCCTAACTTTTGCATGGATTGCCCTTTCAGGTTTTCAATCCACCGGGATACCCTTTTTTGCTCAAGCCGCATTTTCAGGTTTTCGACTTGCCGGGTGTACATCTTTTTTATATATATCCCTAATTTTTGCCCAAACCCTTTTGGTTTGCCGGGATGCCCTTATTTTTGCCTAGGCCTGTCAACCTAGCGGGTCTCTTTTTATGCGTAGTATTTTTTAACTATGTCTGCGTTTACAGGCTGTGGAAAGTCCTCACCATCCATTGTAGTAAGTATCATGGCACCTCCTGAGAACACTGTCTTGACTACAAATGGTCCTTCATATGTCGGGGTCCACTTGCCCCTAGGATCACCCTGTGGTAATATAATATGCTTGATTACCAAGTCACCAGCCTGATATACCTTTGGCTTAACCTTCTTGTTAAAAGCTTTGATCATTCTTTTCTGGTACATCTGGCCATGACAAACTGCTGCTAGCCTCTTCTCATCAATTAAATTTATCTGGTCAAGTCGAGTCTGAATCCACTCATCTTCATCCAAGCCTGCATCCTTCATAATTCTTAAGGAGGGAATCTGAACTTCAATGGACAAAACTGCTTCCATACCATAGACCAAGGAGAATGGGGTTGCCCCTATTGAAGTACGTATTGTAGTACGATAACCATGAAGAGCAAATGGCAACATCTCATGCCAATCTTTGTATGTAACAGTCATCTTCTGTACAATCTTCTTAATGTTCTTATTAGCAGCTTCAACTGCCCCATTCATCTTTGGACGATACGGAGAAGAGTTGTGATGCTTAATCTTGAACTGCGTGCAGAGATCAGTAATCATAGTGTTGTTCAGATTAGAGCCATTGTCAGTGATAATCCTTTCAGGGATGCCATACCTACATATGAGATTATTCTTAATGAACCGAGCCACAACATTCTTGGTAACAGATGCAAATGAAGCTGCCTCCACCCACTTCGTGAAGTAATCAATAGCAACCAGAATGAAACGATGCCCATTAGAAGCAGTAGGCTTGATCTCACCAATCATATCAATGCCCCACATGGCAAAGGGCCAAGGAGCAGTCAACACATTCAATGGTGATGGAGGTACATGGACTTTATCAGCATAAATTTGACACTTGTGACAAGTTCTGGAGTGTTGATAGCAGTCAGCTTCCATGGTAGACCAATAGTAACCTGCTCTCAAAATCTTCTTTGCCATAGTATGACCACTAGAATGAGTGCCAAAGATCCCATCATGCATATCTTCCATAATCTCAGTTGCTTCCTTCTTATCCACACAACGAAGCATAGTTGAATCATGATTGCGCTTGTACAGAATGCCATTACTCAAGAAGAATTTAGCAGAAAACCTTCTCAGAAACTTCCTATCTTTGACAGATGCTCCTTCAGGGAACTCCTGAGCTTCAAGATATCTTTTTACTTCATAGAACCAAGGTTTCTCCTCTACCCCTTCAGTGTCAATCTCATTGCAGTATGCAGGCTTTTCAAATCTATCAATAGTAATCTTGGGAGCTTCGTCATCCCAGCTGATCTCAAACATGGATGCCATGGTGGCTAATGCATCTGCCAAATGATTCTCTCTTCGTGGAATATGTTCAAAGGTAATCTCTTTGAAATGTGGGATCAAAGACAACACATTCTCTCTGTAAGGAATGAGGTTATCATGCTTGGTATCCCAATCTCCTTTAATCTGACTTACTACCAGGGCTGAATCTCCATACACATCAAGGAACTGAATCTTCATATCAATAGCAGCTTTAATACCCAGGATACATGCCTCATACTCAGCCATGTTATTGGTACAATAGAAACAAAGTCTGGCAGTAATCGGGGTATGACAACCTTCAGGGGAACTAATCACAACACCAACACCATTACCAAGTGCATTGGAGGCACCATCAAAAACCATAGTCCATCGGGATCCTTGTTCAGGTCCGTCATATTGTCCAGGTTCTTTGGTAATAATCATAATGTCTTCATCAGGGAACTCAAAATTCATTGACTGATAATCATCCACTGCTTGATGAGCCAAATGATCAGCAACAACACTTCCTTTGATGGCCTTCTGAGTAGTATATTGTATGTCATATTCTGTCAAGATCATTTGCCATCTTGCAATTCTTCCAGAGAGAGCAGGTTTCTCAAATATATACTTGATTGGATCCATCTTTGAAATCAACAAGGTAGTATGGGTCAACATATATTGTCTTAGTCGGCGAGCAGCCCATGCCAAAACGCAGCAAGTTTTCTCGAGCAGTGAGTATCTTGTTTCACAGTCGGTAAACTTTTTGCTAAGGTAGTATATTGCCTTCTCTTTTCGACTAGACTCGTCATGTTGCCCCAACACACACCCCATTGAATTGTC
This sequence comes from Lathyrus aphaca, assembly GCA_963966055.1. Lineage (NCBI taxonomy): Eukaryota > Viridiplantae > Streptophyta > Magnoliopsida > Fabales > Fabaceae > Lathyrus > Lathyrus aphaca. The sequence continues at coordinate 170,088,322 of OZ014519.1, forward strand.
TAACACTGTTAAGTACATAATCAAGGGTCTTCCATCAACTGGTGGCATCAAAATTGGTGGTTCTAGCAGATATCTCTTGATTTCATCAAAGGCAGTCTGGCACTCATCATTCCATTCCATCACCTGATCTTTCTTCAACAACTTGAAGATTGGCTCACAGATGGCAGTTAACTGGGAAATAAATCTTGCAATGTATCTCAATTGTCCCAAGAAACCTCTAACCTCCTTCTCAGTACGGGGAGTTGGCATCTCTCGTATAGCTTTCACTTTTGCTGGATCTACTTCAATACCTTTTCCACTGACAATGAAACCCAGGAGTTTACCAGATCTAACTCCAAAAGTACACTTGTTTGGGTTCAACCTCAACTTGTATTTCTTCAACCTCTCAAACAACTTGTGCAGATGATCAAGATGTTGCTCTTCATTCTGAGACCTGGCTATCATATCATCTACATACACCTCTATCTCATGATGAATCATATCATGAAACAAAGCCACCATAGCACGCTGATATGTTGCCCCTGCATTCTTCAAACCAAATGGCATTACCTTATAGCAAAAGGTGCCCCACTGTGTCACAAATGTTGTCTTCTCCATATCTTCAGGTGCCATCTTGATTTGATTGTAACCAGAGAAACCATCCATAAAAGAGAATACCTTGTGCTGAGCAGTGTTGTCTACCAGAATATCAATATGAGGAAGTGGAAAGTCATCTTTAGGGCTAGCTTTGTTCAAATCTCTGTAGTCTACACACATACGTACCTTACCATCTTTCTTAGGAACTGGTACCACATTTGCAACCCACTGAGGATAAGAAGTCACTGCTAAGAACCCTGCATTGAACTGTTTCATTACCTCTGCCTTGATCTTTTCTGACATTTCAGGACGCATACGACGAACCTTCTGCTTCTTTGGACGACAATCTTCTTTCACTGGAAAACGGTGAACCACAATGTCTGTATCCAATCCTGGCATATCTTCATAAGACCAAGCAAAGATCTCCACATAGTCACGTAACATCTGAATCAATCTGCTCTTGACACTGTCTTCTAAATCAGCCCCTATCTTGACCTCTTTTCTGTTTTCTTCAGTTCCCAGATTCACAACTTCGACTGGCTCTTCATGTGGCTGTATAGCTTTTTCTTCTTGTTGTAACAACCTAGCAAGCTCTACAGGTATTTCACAATCGTCCTCATTTCCGTCTTCAGTTTGATAGATCGGATTCTCGAAATTATAATTGGCAATAGTAGAACTGTTATCAACAGGATCCAGAGTGGATGAGGATCTGCATTTTAGTGATGTGGGTGTGTGTAAGAACACATAGCTGATAAAACAAAAATAAAAGAAAAGAAAGACAAGGAACACAATATTTACGAAAACGAAACGTCCACTGATTTTATTGAATGAAGTATGCAAATGAAATGACAGCCCGTAACAAGCACACCATTGTGCCCCGGGTAAGGCACATGGCTTGAAAGTTTTATTGTTCAAGAAATTACAAATTTAAAAAAACAACACAGTAATAGTATTTACTCCTGACTAAAGGAGATAGGGATAACATCTTCAGCTTTCCAATTATTAAGTCCAGCACCCACAGTAGGAAAAATCCACGCATCTAAGTTGTAGTCTTCATCTTGATCTCCCACAGCATTGATCTGGTTCTTCACAACCCCTTGATTAGTGATACGAGCAGCACGAGCACGACGAACAGCCTTCTGGGACTCTGCAGTGAAACCCAAACCAAACTTGTCAGACTTGTATGGAATATCAGGAAGCTGACCCCAAATAGTACAACCACCTTCATCCACCACAGCTCTAGCATCATTGAGGGAGGCCATTGCCATTGTTGGAGGCTTTCTGGTGACCACAGGAACTTTCTTCACAACAGGATGAGCTACATAATCATTAACAACCCAGGGAACCACTTCAAATGTCTGACACGGAGTCTCAATGTATTCACCTTCCATTTCCAGATACTTGAAAGTATTCACATGGCTGACAAAGTATTCTTCTTCTCCATAGACAGTAACAACCTTTCCATCCACCGGATATCTCAACTTTTGGTGCAATGTAGAGGTTACAGCACCTGCCCCATGGATCCAGAGACGACCAAGCAGACAAGAGTACGAAGGACGAATATCCATCACAAAAAATGTAGCAGTAAACACCTGGGAGCCAACTTTGATTGGAAGATCAATTTCCCCATGTACTACTCTTCTAGAACCATCAAAAGCCCTTACCACAATATTATTGGGCTTCAGCACAGCATCTTCAGGACTTAGCTTGTTCAGGACTTCCTTAGGCAACACATTCAAAGAGGAACCATTGTCTATCAGCACATGTGACAGGGTAGTGCCCCTGCATTCAATTGAAACGTGTAAGGCCCTGTTATGATCTCTCTTGGCAGGGGTCAAATCAGCATCAGAAAACCCTAACCCATTGTCATAGGTCAGGTGGGCAACACAGTTCTCAAATTGGTCAACAGAAATTGCACTGGGTACATGAGCAGTCTTCAGAAACTTGATCAAGGACTTGGCATGAGCCTCAGAACATAACAACAAGGATAGCATAGAAATCTTCGAGGGAGTATGCCCCAACTGATCAACAATTTCATAATCACTCTTGCGAATGATTTTCAATACTTCTTCCATCTGCTTAGAGAGATCATCAGCAGCTGGCACATCAGTAGATACAGGCTCAATAACAGGACCTTTGCCCCGAGCATCAGTGGTGGAAGTAGCAGCAGGAGTAACTGCATTCTTAGAAGCAACTGGAGGAGAGAAGACTCTTCCACTACGTGTGATCTTACTAGATCCTGCAATATTGTCAACATCAACGGGCACATCAGCTAAGGGCTCTTGCTTAACACCATGGATGTAGACATCAGATCCATAATGCCAAGGCACAGCTTTATCAGACGTATACGGGATAGGACCAGGAGTAGTAATAACCACAGGAGCTATTCTGGCTTCAGCAACAACTTTCACGGGACCTTCAGCAGTAATTTTGATTGGACCCTGATGAGTGATTTTAATAGGACCCTTTGAAGTGATTCTTATTGGTACTTTGTCAACCATGTCAACCTCTTCAATCTTCTTACCTCTGGTAATATGCTCCACCATACTCTCCACAGAAGACGGTCTTCTCTCAAACACTATGGTGTAATTATCCATGAAACGCTGAATTCCGTCTTTCAGCCTGAAGCACTTCTCTGGATTATACTCACAATAAACACAATCTTCACGACAACCCAGAAAGAACCCAGCTTGTACTAACTTCTTTCTGATGATGGCCAATGGTGTGGTCAACTCTGCAACTGAATGGATATGTAAATCTTCATCAATGGCGTTGACAGTCTTCTCGTGGTTTGGCATTAGAGCAGTAATCACATTTGGAGTACCTGGAGGATCAAACTCAATTTCCCCAGCATCAATCATATCTTGAATTTTATTCTTCAAGATCCAGCAGTTATTAGTATCATGTCCCTGACAGTTTGAATGATATGCACATCGTGCATTGGGATTGTACCTGGGAGAGGTAACATTAGGATTCTGAGGAGTCTCTTTCAAAGTAATAAGTTCAGCCTTCAACAAATGTTGCAATGCCTGTGCCATTGACATGTTGATCTTTGTGAACTGTCTTCTAACCCTCTGTTGGTTACCCTGTGGTTGTTCTGTTGTTGCAGGAGTTGGATTTGAAATATGAACTGCACTAATAGACTGATGCCTTCTATTACGATCAGGCTGACCATAAACAGCATTGGATTCTTTCTTCCCAGTGGGAGGCTTCTTTGCAGTACCTGATGAAGAAGTACCCATTTGGATCTTACCATTCTTTATACCATTCTCTACTCGCTCTCCTGTCATGATCAACTCAGTGAAGCCAGATGATGAGCTTCCAATGAGATGACTATAGAACGGACCATTCAGCGTACACATGAACATATCAACCAGCTCCCTGTCAGTTAAAGGGGGTTGAACTCTTCCAGCTAAATCTCTCCACTTCTGAGCATACTCTTTAAAACTTTCTTTGGCACCCATAGACATGCTCTGAAGCTGCATGCGAGTGGGGGCTAAGTCAGCATTGTATTGATACTGCTTATAGAAAGCTTCAGCAAGATCATTCCAGTCTCTGATGTTGGCACTCTCCAACTGATAATACCACTCCAGCTGAGCTCCAGATAAGCTCTCTTGAAAGAAATGGATCCACAACTTTTTATCAGCAGTGTGGGGTTGAATTCTTCTGACATAGGACCTCAGATGCAGCTTGGGACAAGAGACCCCATCATAGACAACAAATGTAGGAACCTTGAAACCATTGGGTATGACTACCCCAGATATCAGACTCAAATCTTCAAAATCTAGCCCAGAAGATTTCTGCAACTCCATAGCATCCATCCTATCCACCAGCATCTTGAATTTGTCTTCATTAGGCTCATGGTAGTAATTAGCCTCAGAATCAGAGTCCCCCATAGTATTGTGGAGACTACCTCCTTCCTTTTCAGATTCTTCAGATTCATAGTCTTCAGCTGGTTCTTTGGTCTTGGCAAGACCTTTGAACCTTCTTCCCATGTTGATCAAACCAGCAGACCTTCTAGTCTTCTTAGTCTTCTTGGCCAGCAGTGCCTTCAATTCATCCTGCCCCTTGGATAGGTTCAAGATCAGCTCTTGGAACTGTGCATTTTGTGCCTGGAGATCCTTAACTGATTGTTCAAGAGCCATTGCTGAAATAAACAGCGAGAAGATGAGAAACCTGTGCACAATTATAAACCTGTGATGCAATGAAATGATATGTGAATGCATATGCAATGTTTTCAAGGACCGCAGGATTTAAATTTGCTTAAACAAACAAGAAGGAAAACTTTTATTAGTAATAACTTTGTTTTGCCTTTTAGGCTTACAAAAAATGAAATAAAATAAGTACAAAAGATGGGGTTTTAAGTCTCCCATGGACGTTTCCTCTTTGTGTTGAGGTATGAGTTGAGGTTCCGTTCCTCATGAAGTTGCTTTGTTAGTTCTAGGATTCTTGCTTGGCTTGCTTTGTAATGAGCCTCGAAAGTATCCCTTTGCTCCTTCAGTTGGATCCATGATCTCTGCAAGTCTTCCGTATCAGTAGGCATGTCTGGGTGAAGGATGGTATAAGTTGTGTCTCCTTCAGCAACAGGTTCCATGGTAACTGGTAGGACGACAGGATATGGCATCATGAGAGTCTGAGCACGAGATCGTACCCATCTGAGATAAGCCTCCATAGGAATAGTGTACTTAGGCTCCAGTGTCTTGCTGTCAACCCTGTTTACTTTTCCCCATGCTCGTATGAATCTCTGACGGTAACCCTGAAGATCGTTGTCGTAATCAAACACAATGCCCTGAATCAACATGTCATGTGGACCATCACTCCGAGCATAACCAAACTGTCGTAAAGCTAGAGAGGGGTTGTAGGTGATGCCTCCTCTTATGCCTAGTAGTGGCACATTAGGAAACTCCCCACAACGGTCAATGATGGTGACATTCTCCATAGATCTGGAGCACCAATGGATATCTGAGTGAGAAAGTGACATGATCCTCTTGGACCATCTGAACCCTTGCTCATTCTTCATTACTGAGCGAGGAAGGTGAGAAATAAACCACCTAGAAAGTAAAGGTATGCAGCACATCAAAGTTCCTCTTGCCCTTGTAGTACGGGTGTGAAGAGAATGTAGGATGTCTCCCAGCAATGTAGGCACTGGATTGTGACTCAGGAATATGTTGATGGCATGAACGTCTATGAACTGATCTGGATTGGGGAACAATACTAAGCCATAAATCAGCAAGGCTAAGATCTCCTCAAAAGCATCATAGCTCATGGCCTTCAAGAACAACTGAGCTTTCTCTATCAACACCTTGGCAAGAATACCCTTGACTCCACTTCTCGTCTCTAGAACAATGTCAGACTTCTTCAGATGTAGAGCTGCAGCAATAACCTCTGGTTTAAGCTCCTTCTCCAAGCCTGTGAAGGGTCTTTGATCAAGAACAGGTATACCCAGAAGTTTAGAGAACTCCTCCATGGTTGGAACCAGCTGATAATCAGGGAATGTAAAGCAATGGTGCTTAGGGTCAAAGAACTGAAACAGGACACTCATCATGTCTTCATTGAACCCTGAAGTGACTAGATCCAATAGGTGACCATGTCTCTTGATGAACTGGGAATGATCAGACACCTGAGAAACCAACTCCTTAAGCTTAGGAGGTATCCCCACAAAGTTGATCCTGATGGTGTTTCTACGAGCCGAAGCCATGACCTGCAACAAAGAACAAAGATAAATCCTTTGGTCCTTGAAATGGTTAGTGAAAATGCTATGCTTATGATGCATGATGATGTCATGATGTTATGTTCAATCACAAACATGTGGCACACACAAACAAGTCACACCATAGCCCTAGGTTTTAAAGGCTTGCATGAGGTTTAAAGGTGAGTACCCTCCCCTGAAGTTTAGTTGGTTCATCCTGTCCTACAAAAGTAACCAGGTTCTAAGGGATCTCAATATCATTGATCCTTCACAAGGGTGGTTGTTCAGTAGGCAACTTACTTGCCAGCCAAAACCCTCCAAGTTTAGAATCTCAATGAGCGTAGTATCGAGTGTCAACCAACTTCAGTCTGCACCAAAGCCGGTTACCTCACTACTTTCTAAAGGCCAAGATGGGATAACTAGGGTTCTAAAAGTTAGTTAGTGCATTGACAACATATGGCAGCCTCATATTATCCTCAACTTGACTTAAGGAACATAAGCACCAACCAAGAAGTCACACTAACTATGGCCACCAGATCAACCATATCGATATACGTCGTACAGTTTCCTTGGTCTATTGCCATTTACCTAAGGTACACTAGATCCGGGTTAGGATCTTTCACACATAAAGCCCAACAAGTAATATAAAGCAAACAAGGCAAACAATTTAAAGTGATCTAATTCCTAAGGGTACCCCTCTTAAATTTAAATCCCCAGCAGAGTCGCCAGTTCTGTAACACGGTGGGAGAACTGACTTTAGTTATGTTGCGGATAGCAAGAGTCGCCACCGACTTTTATTTTATCCAAAGGAAAGGCATAAAAGAACAGGAAAGACCTTTAAAAAGATTTTTGGGTCTGGGGGGTAGGTTATGTAAAGGGAAGGTGTTAGCACCCTTTACATCCATGGTTATCCATGGGATCTTAGTTACTTAGCTCACTTTTGAATTGTTTTTGAAAATGTGAAGTGTGTGAATAGAAAATTTTCATAATAGTTAATAATGATCCATGTACGGATGCGTAAAAACTTGTGTTTGAAAATTTGTTTGAAATTTGTTAAGTGTTTGAATATTTTGAATGGAGTGAGCAAGCAACTAGGAGGTACCTACCCTAAAATTTAAGTCTTTTCTGTTCTTTATCCTTTAAGTGGTAAGACTATCCCTATTATTAAGGAATAGGTAGTCATTACCTTGGATGTAAGGGACATATGAGGGACATCTGTTTATGAAGGCAACTGTGAGGTGTATTAAGCATTTAGGAGGGACTATCATCATTATTCGAAAAGGGACTTGATCTTTAAAGGCAACCATTAGGGACTTGATGATTTTTCTTTTAAGGGACTTGCTTTATACACCCCACTTGACCTTATGATTAGGCAACATTGAGGGATAGCCTTAGAAATGTGAGATGGCGATTAAAAATCGACTTACGTGTGTGAGTGTTTAATTTTTATTTATCTTTAATTAAAATGATCTAAATTTAATTTTAAATAAAATACATGTTTACACTCCCTATATTACTAACCATAGCATAAAAATTAAATAAATTACATATTTACAAAATTTACACCAAGGAGCAATTACATAATTATAATAAGCAATTAAAAATAAATAGCAAAAAATAAATATATAAGCAAGATATAAATAAATAAGTAAAAATAAATAAATAAGCAATAATAAGGGTTAGTAATAATAATAAAAATTAAATAGGGTTAGTGAAATAATAATAAGCAAAAATAAATAGATTAATAATAATATGGTTAGTAATAATAACAATAATTAAAACACATAGAATTAGCAAAAATATTATAATAACATGATGAAAATAAAATTACATTTTTAATATAGATATTTATTTAAAAATATGAACAATTAAAGGATTATGGTAATATTTTAATTTATGTACAAATTATTAAATTATTTATAATTTACAAAATTAAATTATTATAGGTTTAATTGTTTCTAAACACATATTAAAAATTATTTACATATAATTTAGGTTATAAAAAAATTAAAAGAAAAATATTTACATATTATATATAAGAAAATAAGTTTTAAATATTATATTTACAAAAATTAATCATATTTACAAAATTTTATATTAAGTATTATATTTACAAAAAAGTTATATTAAATAAATATATACATAATAACTATATTAAGAATTAGAAAATAAAAATTATTTAGAAAATAAAATTAGGTTTTACAAAATTAGGATTCATTTAGAAAATATTTTTAGGGTTTAATTTAATATACAAAAATTATTTAAATTAATATACATATACTATAATTTAATTACATAAAAGAAATAATTTTTTTAAATTAAGAAAATATACATTTTTTAGAATTTGGAAAATATAATATATAAACATGCTTTATTATTTTTTGGATGATTTAGAAAAAAACATATGTATATACAAGACTATATTTAATTTAATAATAAAATAATTAAAACAAACAAAATAAAAAAACAAAAAAAGTGAGAACTTACCTGGCTGGGGTTTGAACCCAGGTCAGTCTGTTTACCAGCAACAAAGACCACCACCAAGCCACTTTGCGCGCAAGCAATGAAGGAGAGTGTGAAATTGGTTTTGTGCTTCATCTGAAAAAATCAAGAAAAATAAGAAACAAAAGGCCTGGGGGAGGATTGAACCCAGGACCTTATGAATACTCAAACACGCGCATGACCACCTGGCTGGAAGAGCCCATCTGCTTATAAACCAACACCAATTCATAATATATGATAATCAATGCGTAAATAAGGAAAAAAACCAAAATTTTGTCATGGCCAGGATTCGATCCCCTCCCCTTTCGTCAAACGCACGCGTACTTTTCCACTGGGCCAAGCACTAGCTTGTGCTAATGAACCAACAACATTGCATAAAATATTTTAACCAATATTTGAATTTCGCTGAGCGCGCCAACTAGCTTCTTCTTCAACCTCCTGTCCTTCGAAATTTCCTGCGAATTTAGATACAAGTTTTCCTGCGAAAAACAAATCCCAGCAAAACCTACGAAATACAAACATGGACAAAACAACAAGATTTTATGAAATTGGTTATGCCATTAAGTTCCTAACAAGATTTCCAATCATTCTATGTCCTTGTAATCCATTTATATTGGATGGATAACAAAACCCTAATTGAAGCCGCAAACCCTAACTATGGTGTTTCACGGATTAGCCATGGTTTCTTTGATTTTCTTGCCCAGAAACATTCTACATCACATGATAAACAAGATTAGCCAAACAAAATTCATTGAAACGCAATAAATTAATGTAATCGAAAAATTTATTTTCAAGAACAAGATGGCTTCGGGTTGATCATTATGACATGTTTTAGATGCATATGAGTATTGATTTTGCTTCATGGATGCCCAAGGAACATGGCTATGTTCTTACTTTACCTTAAAACAACTTGTATGAAGGAATCCGAATGTGAGGTTTTGAATGGTTTTTTTGATTTGTGAAGCTTACCTTGGAGGCAGAGAATTCGTGTCAATGCAATGGCAATGAGTTATGCACTTATAGGAGAGTGAATTAGGTCAAAAAGATTGATTGATTGTGTGGAAATTTTGATATGAAAAGATTGAAATTGATCATGCTTTGAAATTCAAATATTTGTGTATGGAAGCTTACTATTTTTGGATCAATCTTATGATTTCCTTCCCCTTCAACTCCAATCATCATTTAAGATATTCTAGAAACCAAATCTCCATCAAATATCATATTTTCATATTTTATTTCTATTTAAAATGATTTTTTATGAATTAAATCAAAATAAATAAAAATAAAATAATAAAAATTCTGATTTTTAATGGTTTGGGTCGTGCATGATGTTGTTGTATGGATTGGGTCATAATTTGGCAAGCCCATTTGGAAAGAATTGGTTTTAGACCTCCATTTTCATCATAAACCAACTAAAAATTTCCCAACTTTGCAAGGGCACATATCCTTCAATTTTAAAGCTATGAGGGTGTTCTTGGACATTTTGGAAATCTTGAAGAGTCCTCTAAACAACCCCACTGGTTTCATGTCCATATCATTTACCAATCTCAAGTTATGCCCTTCTGAAGTTGTTGACTTTTTGTTGACTTTCAAAAGGACCTATAATGTCTTAGCTCATACCTTCCAAATGAAGCATTTTTGGGCTTGGCTTGTGAGACACAAAGTTGTAGAGAATTCAATTTCCTTCAAAATGAGCTTTGGATGGATACTTGGTGATGAAGTATGTGAAAGTTATGGCTGGTCAAAGTTCAGTTGACTTTTACTGAGGAAACCCTAATTTAGAAACTCCTGATTCTTGATGATCTGGAATCTCCTTGATGAATCATGATCAACCCTTGATCAAATGATGAATTTTACCTCATATACTTGATGTTGGCAAAAAATCATGAAGTTTGACTTTGGTTTGACCACAGTTGACTTTAGTTTGACTTTTTAACTGCATTGACTGTTTTTGACTTATCTGATCATCTGACTGAGCAAACTTCTGAGAAAAGTCTTGAAACTTGTCATGGGGGTTCTTAAACATATATAAGATGTTATGAAGCTCACTTGAATTCTTGGAAGTTCATTTAGCCTGATTAAAGTCAAAACCCTAGTTTTGGATGCACTGCTTAGGAGGTGCACTGTCTGAGGGAATTGTCAACTCTTCTGACCAATTGTGAACCTTGTGAACCTTGTGAACCATCATAAAATGTCTTGTGAACCTCATGGGAGGTATTGTGAAGCTTGTGAACCTTGTGAACCTCATAAAGTGACTTTGTAGACCTCATGAACCTCAGGAAAGCTTTGTAATCATTGTGAATCTTGTGAACCTTATGAACCTTCAAGAAGTAACTTGTAGACTTCATGAACCTCATGAAAGGTTATATAAGCATTGAGAAACCTGTGAACCTTGTGAACCTTCATAAAGTAACTTGTAGACTCCATGAACCTCATGAAAGGTTATATAAATGTTGAGAAACTTGTGAACCTTGTGAACCTTCAAGAAGTAACTTGTAGACTTCATGAACCTCATGAAAGGTATTGAAAACATTGGGAAACTTGTGAACCTTGTGAATCTTCATAAAGTGACTTGTAGACTTCATGAACCTCAGGGAAGGTCTTGAAAGTGTTGAGAAATTTGTGAACCTTGTGAACCTTCTTAGAACACAAAGTCTTGTATTGTGAGGGCAAATTTTGGGGTGCAACAAGTGCCATACTCCTGGTTCCCAGCCAAGTCATAAGCGTCCTCACTTCCTCATCATCATGCAAGAAGGGTCCATCTCCAGCAGGGTCTTGGCTCTCCAATCTCAAAGTCCAATTTATTTTTGGCAGTGGCGGCAATTCAGAGTCGGTGTATCATTAACAACGTTCCCCGCAGAGTTGTTTCCTCCTCACCAGGATGGACCAGATCAATGCAGTGATCATCAGTTCTTCCCAGTCAAGCCATCTGGGATACTTGTAGTCTCTTTATCAGGAGATATCCTTGCATTCACATTTGCATTTAGTAATCGTCAATACATTTGCATCCTCCAAAGCGTAGCATTTCTATCATCATGGAGCATTACGCCATAAATCCGAACATGTGCATGCCAGCATGGGCCAGTTTTGAGGTATATTACATACGACCCGTAACATCTTCTCAACCTGAAGTACTCCCTACAGAGGATACATATACCATTTTCCAGGCACCTTTGTCTTTCCAAGTCAATGTTTGTCACCTTTCTGTGGCTTGATTCGCTCAGCAGTCACGTGTCAAGCCCTGTTCCGCCAACATGCACCTTTCTTTGTGGCTTAATTCACTCAGCAGTCACATTTTTCGAGTCTCATTTCACTAATGGTCTCGTTAAGCCCTGTTTCGCCAACAGGCACCTTTATTTGTGGCTTGATTCGCTCAGCAGTCACATTGTCGAGTCTCATTTTGCTAATGGTCTCGTTAAGCCATGTTCCGCCAACAAGCACCTTTCTTTGTGGCTTGATTCGCTCAGCAGTCACATTTGTCGAGTCTCAATTTGTTAATGGTCTCGTTAAGCCCTGTTTCACCAACAGGTACCTTTCTTTGTGGCTTGATTCGCTCAATAGTCACATTGTCGAGTCTCATTTCGCTAATGGTCTCGTTAAGCCATGTTCTGCCAACATGCACCTTTCTTTGTTGCTTGATTCGCTCATCAATCACATTTGTCGAGTCTCATTTTGCTAATGGTCTCATTAAGCCCTGTTTCACCAACAGGCACCTTTCTTTGTGGCATGATTCGCCCAGCAATCACATTGTCGAGTCTCATTTTGCTAATGGTCTCGTTAAGCCCTGTTTCGCTAATAAGCACCTTTCTTTGTGGCTTGATTCGCTCAGCAGTCACATTGTCGAGTTTCATTTTGCTAATGGTCTTGTTTTTAAGCCCTGTTTTGCCAACAGACACCCTCGTTGTGGCTTGATTCACTCAGCAGTCACAGTGCATGTTATTCCAATGATTCTATTCCACCTGGTTCTACTTCCACCATCTATTACAAAAAAGAGATAAATAAAAGGCGGATGACATTTCTCTTATCCATTGAGTTCAAATTTCTAGGTTTTATTCGAGTATTCAATCAGTCCATACCTTGAACGTCTAAAAGCTCTTGCAATTATTCGTTCAGGCCTGCAGATGATTGAATAGGGGCAGCTGTAATACCTCAAAATTTTCCCTCATATTTATTACCTTTAACTGGTTATTTGTTTCGTATCCATCTGCATTTCCCATTAGGTCATGACATTCGTAATCATGCATTTTCATTGGCTCCTATGGCATGTGATCAATGCCCTCTAAAGAACCAGGTTATTCCATTGGTCTGTGATTTCTACTTTACATGAGTTTGTTTCATGGATTATGGGATTAGGCTTCACACTCTATATATGGTCATCAGATGAATCCAGGATTTTGGTTAGGTGGTCGTCTATAACATCGTCTTCTTGTACTATAACTATTTGGTTAAGGTTTATTTCCCTAACCATGTGGTCCTCAAGTGGGTTTTCTTCACAATGTTTGTTCATCGGTGAATATCATTACTCAAGGGATTTCATTATTATTGGAGGCGCAAGTTATTGAATTGTTGTTGTATGGGAGATCAACTAGGGTGTCATACTAGAGATTATTGGTCATCGGGACAAGGTCTCAGGGGGTTGAAATTGCAAGAGTTGAAGTTGTGGGTTCTTGTAGAGTTTAATTGGGTCGTTTGTCGTCCAATTAGGTTGATTTATTTCGATTGGCAAATTAACTCGTATTTTATAGATTTAAAGATCATAATTATTATCCACCTTTCACCATTTGATTTCAAAGGCCCACGTTAGGATGCCTTATTTCAAATACTCAACGAACCGATTAACCAATTTCATTTGTCTATTTACCTGCAAGCATATTTGTTAATTCGACTTCTAAACCACATTCATTGTTCAAAATATCTTCCTTAAATTCCACCTCATTAGGCCAATTTGATCTCAATTTAATTGCAAGACCACATCCATTTAAGCCATCATGCCATAATCTTTTTTGCTAATAAACCCATATAGTCATTTGTTACCATTTCTAAATCCCATTTGATTGTTATTTTTCTTAACCCATTTTGAATTTCTATCCAAACTCATTCAATAAAGCCCAATTTCTTGGCCATAAACCTTTCTTAAAATCATTACAACATTTATATTCACAAGGTGTAATTTCTTTTTATATGTTGCACTAACATATGTAATATGCAGGAGGTTATGATCAATTTGTAAAAATTAGGCACAGTTGACATAGGAAAAAGCAAAATTGGTCTTCTCTACATATCATATATAAGGCAAGCTTAGATATTAGAATTCAGGCGGTACAGTACTACACGCGAAAAATTCCACTACAGTAGGGGAGACTTTCCATGAAATTTTCTTCATTCAAAATGAAAAATTACAAAAATAAATTATAACATAACCAAAAAGCGCATCATCTTGAAGTTTCCAACATAATTGGAAGAATATATTCTACTATCAAAAATAGTTGCAACGAAAATAATAAGATCTATGGGGGAGTTTTGAAAAAAAAAACTGATAACAAAATTCAGTTGAAGAAGTTACAAAAAGAGATAAAAAAAACTCTCTCGGAATCTGCAGGAGAAGGACTCTCTAATTATCTTCAAACAATCTTCAACCCTCGACTCCCTTTATGAAACTCAATCTTCAACCTCAATAACCGACTTCACCACAACCTCCACATTCATCACCAACCTTCATCAATCTCTTCAAGGACTCTTCTGCAAAAAAAAACCATAACAGGATTTAGTTAGGAGAGTATGACAAAACAAAATCAGAATTGAATGGACACTCAAGAGGGAAAGCAGAGGATTATAGCCTTAAACTAGTAAGTGAAAATAACTCTAACCAATGAGAAAAAAAACTCATAACAACTCAAACTAGAAAATCTAACTCATAACAGAAATAAAAAATTCCTAACCGATTTTTTCTGGAAGCTTCATATGAAATTCTCTATAAATCAGGACTCTTCTTCTTCAATTCATTTGGGCTCTCACAAATGCACCATTAATTCATCTATCTCTCACAACTTCTTCTTCTTCTTCAATGAGTCTTCTTCACAAGAGATTCTGAACCTAATGCTTCACCATTGTTCTGAGCCTAATTCTTCTTCAACCTCTACTTCTTTGTCCTGATTTTGGATTCAATATTCATCTCGTGGCATCATTCATCATCGCCATTATCACTGCTTCATCTCAGCATCAACGATTTTCAATGATTATCGTTATAACCTGCAACTCACAGAAGGGAGATATCATCAAGCTTCATCAACATTAACTCAACGGCATTAGCAAACACGCAGAATCGAGAATATGCAAGGAGATGAATCATACCTGAACGGAATTGTGTAGCACGTGAAGAAGTCTTCGTCGCATTCGCATCGTATTCGTCTGCGGAATTTTCTCCTCAATGAATCAAAGTCCTCCATTCGCATTTCATCTTCAACGATACAAGGTACGAGCCGTTCCCACACCCTTCTTGTGTTGTCTTGGTGTCATTAGCGTGTTGGAGTTGGCCTTGCATCGTTCTTGCGATTCTGATTTACGGTCCACCGTTCGTTTTAGTTTAGGGAGGGTTTTGTTTTCATTTTGTGAGAGAAGGTGAGTTAGGATGCAAATAGGATGAGAGACGAGGGGAGTTCGCCATGGATTTCGCCGTTTTGTTTGGTGTTTGCGGAGGCTGTGGAGGGAGAGGCGCCACCGTTAGGCTTAGTTAGGTTCGGTTTCGATTTGAGGAAGTGGAGATTAGACTTTGTGTTGGTCGGATTCCGATTTGGAGTAGAAGATGGTGAGGTAGGGGTGACGGCGGCGGAAGTGGATGGTAGTGATGAAGAAGAAGGTGTAGGTGATGAGATAGGTGACGGCGGCGTGAATGAGGAAGAAGACTTAGGGTTAGGTTTTGTTCTTTGGCCTTTTGTATTTGTGAGAGTTTTTCTTGTTAATTATAAGAGAAACTAATTTAATTGAAACAATTAAGAAAATCTTGAGTTTTAAGAGAGAATTAAGAGCCTTAAAATGAAATTAATCCTCACATATTTCCCATAAATATACCGTTAGGTTTCTAAGTGATAAGATTGAGATTTGTTGTGGGTTCCCAGCCACACCGGCTGTGACACTTGTTACCTTCCGGTTGGCATATCTTGCGGTGGTTTAGGTGTGCATACAGTTCATCATAGCTATCATAAGCTTGCGTTTGTGATCCATTGGATTAGAATACCCTAAGAAGACTCTAGATCAACGGTTTTTGTGAAGTCAAAAGCTTGACCGAATTCCATTGTATGCACCCTCAATAGCCAGCACATGCTGGGCCTTAGGCACTTCGCTATTCACACCCCTGTTTGTTAGGCCCATAACATGACAACTAACAAAAACTTTTATTCTCACCCCATCCCATTTTCTTAGAATTTTATAATTTCTAGCTTTTGAATTTAATCCATAAAAAATAGAAAAACTCATGATAAAATTCCATAAAAATTCCAGTAGGTTCATAATTCATTTTAGAAATTTTCTACATTTTTACTTTCTGAATTTTGGTATTTTTCAATTTAATTTAGATTTTCCATTTAATTGGTGTTATATTGATTTTTTTCATGAACACTTTATTTTGTGCATTTTCTTTCTCCCACCTCCTATATGAGTTTTGGTCCATTCTTTTTGTTATGGTTAGAGGACTAGTAATAGGACCTGGAATAATATTTGGTAAAATTTTTAGGCCATTTTATCCACTGTTTTGATAACTTAATTTGTTTAAAATTGTGAATAGTTCTTAGGTAGATTTAAGTGACTATTTGACATAGTTAGGCTTTGAATTTTCAGGATATTTTTTAACACAATATTATAGTCAGGTTAGAGAGCCTAGGAATTTAATTTCATATTTTTTTCAGGAATTTTACTATTTTTTTAGTGCACTGGTTTTAGTTAAAACTTACATTGTAAATTCACTTAGTTTAGTTTAGGATTTTATGGTCCCTTAAGATTTAGTTTAATTAGGCTTAATCTTAGGATATTAGGATGACTTAGTATAGTTTAGTTACTGATTTTATAATGTTGATATTAAGTAAATTCCTTTAGTTTTAGGACTTAAGTTTAGAATTCCCATTAAGTGTGTTTACATGAGGATTAGCCTTATTTTTAGTTTTATGCTTTAATATGCATTTTTGAATTAACATTTCTTCATTCTATTTTTGTTTGTTGCCTTAATATTTATGTTTTCATTTGTATAGGCTTCCCCCATTTCTTAGAACCAACTTAACTTCCTTAGAAAGTAAGTTAGTTTCTAACTCTCTTTTCTTCTTTTCCTTTTCTTCCTTAGGATTAGAAAGCCACACAAACCATTAGGGCCACTTTTTGAATATAATGACTAACTTAGGGTTGTGTCTTAGTCCCCCTTAGTTTGTCCTTTTTTAACTTGAGTCTTTCTTTCTCACCCCATGAAGAAAATAATAAAAATACCTAATAAAGGTTGAATGTTCTTATACGCCATGAGACTTTGTTGCGAAGTACTTATACGCGTCCTGTTTCGGGGCGAGGTGTAACTATTTACCACGATGGATATGTCTTAGTATGAGAATGTTCACAAACAAATTCAAAACATTTCTCATAAAAGAAAAAAAAAACAATAAGCGATTATCCTACGGGAACTTCTCTTTCTCATCTCATTCATTTTGAACGCGAACTCGCGACGACTTGTCTCGCATGCAAGACGCTAAACGCACTCGTACCAGACGAGCCCGCAACACCTAAGCATAGACATACGCAGTTCCAACCATAAAAAACACAAACAAATAGTTCTCGCCTTAGTTAGGCGAACTACGTTGACTCTGATCCTCATTTTCTCGATGAGGTACGTAGGCAGCGGGGTAGGGCCCGTGCGAGCACATTCTTTATTTTCCCTACATTTTTCTCATTCTTTCTTTTTATTCTCTTTTTCCAGTTCCCTTTCTTATTTCCAGTTCCCATTCCAATTAGCAGTTCGTTTGTTCAACATCAGTTACATTCTTTTACCCTTTGAAACAAACAAGCAAGCGTGGATCCCGTCGGGTACGGCAGACAGATTGAGGTGCTAATACCTTCCCAGTTCGTAACCGACTCCCGAACCCATATCTTTGGTTCGCAGGACCTTGTCCTTTCCTTCTTCATCAGGTTTGTGCAGCATTATCTTTTTCATTCATTCGGGATAAAAATGTCTGGCTGGCGACTCTACCTTTTCCGCGCCACTTTCGCGTTTGTACTAGGATGAAAATCCCGGGAGCGACACCCTTCACACCCTCAATCTCAACAAACACATAACCCTTCACTCTTTCAACCCACTTCACATACATCACTAAAAAATTTTATTATCCTCCCATTCATCATAGCCCTCCAACCACCTTCAGCCAACCTACACACATAATATCCAACTATAACCTCATTGATCAACTCGTGGATTGACTATTATTTTCTATTACTGATGTGGATATGAACATGGCTGCCAATACATCACATCAAAATGAAGAGTTGTCTTCCGACTCTACTCCATCTCCTCAAAGTCAGTAAACCCGAGACTTAGACAGGGGTTTGTGCAAAAAAAAGAGAGTACAAGATATGGAACATATGATTATTTTTAAAACCACTTGATGTATCTTATCATTTTAATATTATTAACAAAAAATTTATTTGTTACATATTATTTAATAAAATAATAATATTAATTAATTAAGTATTAAATATTATATAAGAAAATATATTACATACAATTAAAAAAATATATTAGTTAAAATATTCAAATAATAAGCAATTATTATATTAATTAAAAATATTATATTATTAATTATAACATTTCTTTATTATTATTTAAAATCAAAAAATCTTTTTTAAAATTTTAAAATATCATTTTTAAACAATTTATAATATTATTATAACAATTATAACATTTATTCGTGGGACATTCCATTGCCTCGTCCAATGGTTGGCCGGATCCAAACATAAATGATGATATTTTTGAAACTTTTTTTCAACAACATATTGGTATTATGGTAAAAAAAAAAATGTAAAAAAAAAATAGTGACAGCTTGAACTTTTCAAAATGGTGCTTGATGTACTTGTAGTTGTACATAGTACTGGAAATATATAGTACTAGAAATGTACCAATAGATACAAATTTCTTGAGAACCACTTCGGCATTTAGGTGGAACCTACAAATCGAATAGTGTCTTTTTATGAAATGGACATTAATGGGTAGAAACAATCGTCATAGAGAGCATGATTCTCTTTGTGACATGCACTGCACATCAATTATGTAAGCAGATACCACGTCAATTATTTTTAACGTACTAACTTTATAACAAAGCAAAATTACAATTCATGCAAGTTGTACTCGTAAACCATTCAAATATATCCTATGAATGAAGCAACGGAATTACGAGACAAGCATGCATCCTAAGCCACTCAATTTTGTTGAATATTTGGCTTGTGTCGTCGTCATTTGGTTCTGTGTTGTTGCTTTAACATGAATGAATATATTATGTGCTTCTATTTTCAGCCTACGATTGCTATTTTTAACTTTCTTTCTAGATAGATGAAAAGCGTCGATGATTTATTGGTCCTAATAATATTATATTATATGTTATTTCTAGAAAACATCGATGTCATATATATATATATATATATATATATATATATATATATATATATATATATATATATATATATATATATATATATATATATATATATATATATATATATATATATATATATATATATATATATAAAAGTAAGATGTATATTGATAAAGGGTACAAAATATACTCACACTTTATACAAAAGAAAGTGATCCTCCGCTCGAACAAAAAAGAAAAAATTTCTAGCAATTAAATCTAAGACAAATATATCAATGGGATTTTGTTGAATTCGTATAAATTACAATTGGTTAAGGAATTTTTTCCTATGAGCGACCATCGCTATATGTGAAACTTCACTTTCCACACAATGTCCATAACGTTCCACCCCGAGTTTCTAAAAATTATTTCATTTCTGCAAGTCCATAAGCTCCAACAAATAGCCAACCAAACTAAGCTTTCTCTACCCGCCTTTATCCGCTTCCTAATACAAAAAGAGTGTCAATGAAAAAAACTCTCCTTGCAGCCGGTACCACTACCAACGGAGAAGCCTAGCCAATCCTATATCTCCGACCAAACCAATTTAGCCACCGCACATTTCCGAAATAAAGATGGTTGATTGATTCCGAATGGGATTTACAGAATCTACAATTTAAATCCGGAGAAGAGAAGGAAATACCTCTATTAGAGAGTAAATCTTTTGTCAATAATTTGTTCAACAAACACCTCCACCCGAAGGACTTAATTTTCATAGGAACCTTCGTCTTCCATAACAAGGCGAAAACCTTCTTGTGTCTATTACTTGGCCCGAAAGGAAGGCGATACGAAAAAAGCTTCTGGTAGCAAGTTCTAACCGAAAAATCAGCATCTTCCTCTAAAATCAAGCTAACACTATCAATCATGAGATTGGAAGGAGATAATCCACCCATCAAAACAAAAAAGTCCCCCAATGCTATCCAAAGTTGTCGCCGAACTGCATCTTGGGGAAAGAGACCTACCGGAGTAACAAAATCTCCTGCAAGAATATTGATCGCGACTTTTTGAGTCTAACGTACTAACTGCAAGTGCACAGTCTATCACGTAGTAATAAAAGATTTCAATTAATTCCACAGAGACCAATGTCAACCTACTGTACTATATCATTACTTTGTAAAGCTAAGGCGAATGATGTTTGATTAATACGAAACTAAAACTAGAACTTAAAATAAAACTAAGAAAATAAGATGATAAAGAGAGACCGGAATATGGATTTCGTGTTCCTAAAGGACTATGTAAAATTCGGTTACTAATTAGATTATAACTTAGCTCCATAGAATAAATTGACTTAAAGACTCTGCCTTACGCTCTCGCGGTATTAACTAAAGTCATACTTCCTAATCCCAAGATTTTGCTCTCGCTAGCCCGGTAATTAAGAAATATATTTTGAAAGCTAATATTATCCTAAATGTATCTAAAGCGCTCTCGCTGTATTTAGATTTGTTGCCTAATTTCCACTATCTGGTTCGATCCCCACGCTCTCGTTGTGCCGGTTCTAACCTTAATTAATTTCTCACTCTCGTGACAAAATTGTGTTAACTAACCTCTCAATCTCGTGACAAAGCTATTTAAATTAAACTTGGAAATTAAAACCAAAACAGAATTTTAATCATAAGTTCGCACCTATTATTTTCTACCGAGTCCCGTCGGTAACGACGGTCCTCATACGCCGGATTCAAAAATATTTAGCAAAACATGGACATGAAAATAAATATGCAATTACGATAATAAATTAAAGGAGATAACATAATTCAAAAATTTAAATAAGAAGACGATGAAAATATAAATAAGCGATTTAATAAGAAGGCGAGAAAGATAAATAAATAAACCTGGAATTAATTGATGCTTGAATCATACATTGAACTCTTGAATGCGAATCGGAAAAATAAAATACGGAAAATAAAGAATCCTAAAACTAATATTCGTAATAGTCCTCCGATGTGGAGAACTATTACTGTTACATAAAATAAAGAAACTTAAAAACTAAAGAAAGAAAAATGGTGCAAGAGACGGGTTAAAAAGAGATGTCGATTCAAGTAGCAGGGGTTGCTATTTATAGCATCTAGACTTTGGTTTCTTGAGAAATAATAGACTTGGACTCCGATTGGGCTTGAGACTGAGTTGCAATGACTGAGTGGACTAGGGTGAGGAAACTTCTCCGCTTGAACGAGAAAATCTCACTTAATTTTGACTTTTATTTCGTCTGTTACGGATTTTTCGTTTCTACATAAATAAGTTGAGACGAACGTTTGATATTTGAGACAAGCAACTTTGGCTATGAGACGCTCAACTTGGATTGGAGTTGGGCGTCCGACTTTGAGACGATCGTTTGAAGAATGAGACGATCGTTTGACAAGTAAAATGCAGAAATGCATTTTCTATTGTTTTCCTTCTGTTTTGCCCTGGTTTCTTGTCCAAAAAGCTTCCTTTTGCATTTTTGCCTCCAAATGTCGTGTTTATTTAAATGTTTGCAAAACAAAAACAAAACTTGTGTAATATCATTTGAAATAAATAAATTAATAACATAAATGATTGGAAATTATACTAAATAATCGATACAAATTCGAGTGATCAAACTCCCCCACACTTAAACCTTTGTTTGTCCTCAAGAAAACTATGGCTCATAAGAAAACTAGTTCAACAGAATACTCGTCCTAGGCTACCAACTCTACTTCGGCTAAGTTTGTATTTATAGGTACTTGCTCACACACTAAGGATATCGTAACAACACAATTTCGCTTTTGCGGTCATTAACCTCCCTCCTATACAAACCAACCTGAATCATGTCATTATACCTAAGTCTAACTCATTCATCCTTCTTTCATCCCTTTTCATTCTGGCACAATCATATTAAGCTCGTTATCCTTTCACACTCATGGTAGGATAGCCTGTTAGTGACTATGATCTCGTTTTCATTATTTTCTTTTTTTCTTTTGCAATATCAATAAAATAAAGAATTTTACACTGTTGGGCTAAATGATCGGGTAAGGACCACCTAACTTAGAAAGATCATTTCTTTTCATTCATTCATTCATTCATTCATTTTTCTCTTAATTTATTATTTTAACTTTGAGAACATACACTTATTTGTATCGACTTCCTACTTAGTGTGTGCTTAGGATGGTGCTGACTGCTAATATAAACTAATAAGGGACTACTAAAAGGGTGAGAACTTAAGGCTATGGCATTATAAGGACTCAAATCAATTCCCATAATTGGGAGGCTCACGGTGTTAAGACGATACCGATCTTGCGGAATTTTCCCAAGTCTCACAATCTAACCTCAATTTCGTCTGTAACCTGAGATTTTCAAAAGAAACTCTATTTTTAAAATATTTGGTGAGGCTTAAGGGGATAGGAAATCGTTAAACATGAAAATCACATATAAGAACTTGACAGCACATGCAAAGATGCAACGAAAATAGAAAAATTTAAAATAATTCTGGAAAATATTGAATCTAACTAGAAACGATAAAAGAAAAGTGGTAATGTTCCTCCCCATACTTAAACCGAACATTGTCCTCAATGTTTTCATAAAAGGTGGAAAGGAAAAATAGAACCTGTATGGATGCCATTTCGTGCCACCACGGCCAAATTCACTCTGACTCTTCCGTAGTTGTCCCTGCCTTAGCTGACCACTTCTGCTTCGGCGTCTTATACTACGAGATTTTTGGATTTGCGGAAACTTCACTTCTCAGGAAGCCGCTCTTCATACTGCCTGTTTCCGAAGGAAGTACCTACAAAAATTGTTATAAATATAGTGCGGTGTGTGCAGGTGGAACTAGACAGTGCAAAAAGACAAATAAGAGGAGATGAGTTACGAATGAGAGAGACATGACATCTCATATCATACTCATTATTGGTGTCACCACCAGCAGCGACATTCGTAGGAATATCCGTGGACACCAACTCGTCTTAAGGGATTGTCATTTAGAGGTCTTACGCCTAAATGTAGCTGAAATATGGCAAGAGATTCATTTCTTTATTTTATGCAGATAAAAACAATAAAAGAAAAACATTAAAATAAAAGTTGGTGGGTTGCCACCCACACAGTGTTTTGTTTAACGTCAATAGCACGACGGTTAGGAGTGTTAATTCTTTAGTTTCCATGGCCATTTATCAAGCCATCTAACATATCCCCCACCTTTTCTTTTCTTCTTTCTGTGTGGTGGTTTACTCTTTTGAAGTTGTGGTGGTGGTTCTAGATCTATGCTAAGTATTAGCTTTTCAAGTTTGGTCATATTTATTTCATCCAACACCTCAAAAGTTATCATTACCCGCTTAAGATTAATAATTTCCCTAGTTTCAAGGTCCTCTAATTTTCTCTTTTTATCCAAGACTTCAGACAAAGGTGCTTTGGTGTGGATATTTTCCAATGCCCCCACATACATTTTGGGTTTGGAGTATGCAAACTTATACGAGAAAGGATATGGTGGGGTATAAGGAGGGGTATTAATAGTTGCTTCATCCTCTACCTTTATCACAACTTCCCATTCAGATGATATCATTGGATTTTCCTCACCAGAACTCTCCTTATCCTCATAATCACTCTCCTCAACCTCATAATCACTCTCCTTAGGAATTTCGAGCTGATTTCCACTACTAGTTGTTATAACATACATAATTTCCTCAGGGGAAGATCCTATAGGTGTTAGTGCAAAAATCAAGATTTGGGTTTCAAATGCCTCAATGTGAGTCACGAGGGACTCGACCATTGTGTTTATATGCCTAAGAGTTTCATGAGTATCTAGATATTGTCTTCTAAGCTCTTCATTATGAAGAGTTTATGCCTCCACAAAGCGCTCCATCATCGATTCTAGCCTAACATTAGTTGTTGTTTCAATGAAGTCTTCCAATAACATCTCAAGGTTGGAATTAACAGATTCTTTATGTTCCTCGAAGTGTTGTGAATGGTGATCATGGAGGGGATTCAGGTGTGGTTCCGAGATATATTGGGCATGAGTCAGCGTCACATTGAGATCATACATTAATATTTCTAAGTTGGAATTATGGGCTTCTTGCGGTTCCTAGAAATATTGGGGATAATAATCATAGGGAGAATTTGAGTGTGTTTCCTCGAAATAATGGGAGATGTCATCATAGAAGAAGTTTGGGTGATACATACTTATAGAGAGAAGAAAGTAAATGCCTTAGTCTATACGGTGCAATAACGGAATGATAATATTGACTTTTGGTCCCCAACAACAGCGCCAAAAACTTAATCGCGACTTTCTGAGTCTAACGGTTACCAACTAAAAGTGCACAGTCTATCGCGTAGTAATAAAATATATCGATCCCACAGAGACCAATGTCAACCTAATGTACTCTATCGTTACTTTGTAAAGCTAACGCGAATGATGTTTGATTAATACGAAACTAAAACTATAACTTATAATAAAACTAAGAAAATAAGATAATAAAGAGAGATCAGAATATGGATTCCGTGTTCCTAAAGGACTATGTAGAATTCAGTTATTAATTAGATTATAACTTAGTTCCGTAGAATAAATTGACTTAAAGACTCTGCCTCACGCTCTCGCGGTATTAACTAAAGCCATACTTCCTAATCCCAAGATTTTTCTCTCGCTCTCCCGGTAATTAAGAAATATATTTTGAAAGCTAATATTATCCTAAACGTATCTAAAGCGCTCTCGTTGTATTTAGATTTTTTTGCCTAATTTCCACTATCTGGTTCGATCCCCACTCTCAAGCTGTGTTAGTCCTAACCTTAATTAATTTCTCATTCTCGTGACAAATCTATTTAAACTAAACTTGGAAATTAAAACCAAAACATAATTTTAATCATAAGTTCACACCTATTATTTTCTACCAAGTCTCGTCGGTAACAACGATCCTTATACGCCAGGCTCAAAACTATTTAGCTAGACATGAACATGAAAATAAATATGCAATTACAATAATAAATTAAAAGCGATAACATAATTCGGAAATTTAAATAAGAAGGCGATGAAAATATAAACAGGCGATTTAATAAGAAGGCGAGAAAGATAAATAAATAAATAAACCTGGAATTAATTGATGCTTGAATCATACATTGAACTCTTGAATGCGAATCGGAAAATTAAAATACGGAAAAGAAAGAATCCTAAAACTAATATCCGTAATAGTCCTCCGATGTGGATAACTATTACTGTTACATAAAATAAAGAAACTTAAAAACTAAAGAAGGAAAAATGGTGCAAGAGACGGGTGAAAAAGTGATGCCGATTCAAGTAGCAGGGACGACTATTTATAGCCTCTAGACTTTGGTTTGTTGAGAAATAATAGGCTTGGACTCCGATTGGGATTGAGACTAAGTTGCAATGACTGAGTGGACTGGGGTGAGGAAACTTCTCTGCTTGAACAAGTAAATCTCACTTAATTTTGACTTCTATTTCGTCTGTTACGGATTTTTCGTTTCTGCATAAATAAGTTGAGACGAACATTTGATATTTGAGACGACCAACTTTGGCTATGAGACCCTTAACTTGGATTGGAGTTGGGCGTCTGAATTTGAGATAATCTTTTGAAGAATGAGACGATCGTTTGACAGGTAAAATGCAGAAATGCATTTTTCTGTTGTTTGCCTTCTGTTTTTCCCTGGGTTCTTGTCCAAAAAGCTTCCTTTTGCATTTTTGCCTCCAAATGTCATGTTTAGTTAAATGTCTGCAAAACAAACACAAAACTCGTGTAATATCGTTTGAAATAAATAAATTAATAACATCAATGATCGGAAATTATACTAAATAATCAATACAAATTCGAGTGATCAAATATGAGTTGTACTAGGAACAACGCTAGCTGGAGCTGAAAAAACAGAAACATGAGTTGTACCAGGAACGCAAGCTGAAGCTGAAAAAATAGAAACATGGTCACTTGCAAAATCAGCAATAGAGTTGCCATGGATAAAACTTGTAGCGATCTGCAGCGGAAGGAATTGGAACCCGCAAGTAGGAATAGAATTCCGAAAGCTGAAGCGAGTGGGATCATAAAATACAGAAAACGGAACCTCCAAGGAGGAGGGAACTGCTACCGATTCTGTGTTATTTTCCATATGAGCAATAAGACCTATATGAGAACAAAAAAGTTAGTAAAACCAAAGTCTCCCCATAACCATCTTCCATCCTTCCATCCTCCCATCGCCGCAACCGAGACGTCCTTAAGATTTGAAATCGAGAATAGAGACGGAAACAATTCCTTCAAACTCCCATCCCCCGTCCAATTACTCCTCCAAAACAAAATATGAAAGTCGTTCCCGATTGAGAACAAGCAATTCTTCATGAACTCATCTTCATAAAATTTAGTCGAGATAGATAACAAGTCGCTCCACCAAGAGGATAAGTATTTCCACCGCGATTTCTGAATTTCGCCCCTCGACATGTGCATCCTGATATCTCTGTATCTAGCTTTAAGAATGTTAAACCACAACTCATCCGATCCTAACAAAATCCTCTTTCTCCATTTATTAAGGAGACTAAGTTTAAACACCTCGATGTCTTTTATATTCAAACCTCCTCTATCAAGAGGAAGACAAAGTGTTTCCCAATTGACCCAATGAATCCTCCTCGTGTCGCTCGAACTACCCCAAAGAAAGCCACTTTGAATTTTGTTAATCTCCCTCCAAACCTTCATCAGAGTCTTGTAGAAGGATAAATATAATATATGTAAACTTCCTAAAACCGATTTTAGAAGAGTTATCCTACCACCAAGACTAAGGAACCGACCATGCCAACAAGACAACCGCTTCTTAAACTTAGCTAAAAGATTGGACCACGTCGATATCCTTCTAGAATTGGAACCGATGGGAATGCCGAGAAAATTAAATTCTTTTGCTTCCGTCCTACACACCAAGAACAAATCCGCCTCTTCAAGAAACAAAGGGGTAGTGTGTCGCTCCCACCAAATGACACCTGGTCAGAAGGGGTACAGACGCGAACGGTCGGCAAAAGAGAGGAAATGAAAAGAGTCGCCAGCTAGGCATTTTTATCCCGAAGGAAAGGTAATGCTGCATAAACCTGAGAAAAGATGGACAAGACGGTCGCGAACCAGAGAAACTGAGAAAGGGGGTTGGTTACAACCTGGGAAGGTATTAGCACCCAGATTGTCCGCCGTACTTGACGGGATCCACACTTAAAAGATTTTTGTTTTAAAGGGGTAGTGTCAGTGCTATCTGTGTGCAAAAGATGGAAAATAATACAAGTGTCAGTGCTGGAAAAAAGTGTGAAGTGAATAGGAGAAGTGTCAGTGCAAAGAAAGAGTATGAAGCTCAAGACTATGAGGCTTAAAGAATAATGCTGAAAGGGGGGGGGATATACAGAGACTTTTGTTCGATAACTGTTAAGTTGTGCCTACGTATCCTCTCGTGCAATGAGGAAGTCAGAACACCGTAGTTCAACTCAAAGAGACTGAAAGGTAAATTGACTGATGAACTGCTTACTTGCCTATGCTCAAGTGTATGACCTGTCTGGCTCAGGTGCAAACTGTCTTGCATTAGACGGAAGAAGCGAGTTCTCGTTTGTGAGTGAATGAGATGAGAAAAGAATCCCGAAGGAGACGATTATTGTTTGTTTTTGTGTTTTCAATCTTTTATTGCTTTTTGATATTTGTCATAAGTTAATGAGCTTA
The DNA here is from genome assembly GCA_963966055.1 of Lathyrus aphaca. NCBI lineage: Eukaryota > Viridiplantae > Streptophyta > Magnoliopsida > Fabales > Fabaceae > Lathyrus > Lathyrus aphaca. The sequence goes on from OZ014519.1 coordinate 170,116,365, forward strand.
AGCCTAAACCAAGGGTTAGTAAACTCATCACATCTTCCCTCTGATTAGGGGTAATGAGAATACCTTATGTATGAGTTAAACACCCCACACTTAATTACCATGATGTGGGATTAAGATCATTAACCTATTTGCATTTATTTAGATGTTTTTGGAGTTTTTGTTTAGTGTTAAGTAATGAGTTTAAGCCATAATCAAAGATTTAATGGACTCATTACACCATCCTAATAGAAGGATAATAGATGAGAACATTTAAGCTGAGGAAGGCTCCTCAACTTAATCCATGATTAGGGATTAATCTCATGACAAAACAAAGCCTTTATCAAATGGATTTTAGTTAATGGTAAGATTAAGAAGTGAATTTTATGGTTTTTAAGACAACTTGAGGAGGACTTGTCCATTAACACTAGGGTTAGTCCTTCTTGACCAATTAAGGAAGAATTAGAACCCTAATGCAAGGCCCAAGTTATGTAACACCCTTCTACCCAAAACATAATATACAAATATTATCAGAGTAATCGTCTAAAAGGGTATCACATTTTCATCAAAAATACACAACAATGTCCTGTCCCGTAACACGGGTTAATCAACATCAATATGTCATAATCATTTCACAGCGGAATTTAACCTCAAAAATTCAAAAACCTCATAAGTATAATTTTCACCATCCAGAATTTAACATCATATAAATAAGAAAAACATTTATCCAATTGTAACATAAATGAAACATTTAACAGAATAAAACCCCTCCCAGTGTTACATGACACAGAGCAGGACACATAAACCATAACCACTCCTAAGGAACACTAAAGCACGCTCCGAGACTCATGAATTACTCCTATTGCACTGCAGGACTATTCTTCGACATCTGCAAGTTACCCACGAAAGAGGCAACATTTCCAAGCAGGCAGGGTGAGTAATCATAATATATCATAAACTTACGAGAATATAGAATCATAAATAAATTAGTACACATAACATGACATTGTCAACTACAATATTCAATAACAACCACAACATATTCATGAAATCAATCAACACCAATACAGTCATGAAATTCATCCAGAATATGCAGTTCTACATCCTGATATGCAATATGCATGTGGTACCAATTTCACCATAAGATGGATACATGACCATCAACCCTCCACAAGGGAGCACACCATAATCACCAAGACACTCCAATCCACACAATGGGATTGAAGCAAATAAACAGGCCGAAGCCCCACCGTGAATGTTATGAAATGCAATGATGCGCTACACCAAGAATTCACCAAAATAAATCGCATCATTCATTTCAATCAGCAAAACAACCATCAAATAGTCATATATATCATCATGACATTACACCCTGAACACTGGTTTCCTAACCACTCTAACACCTCAAGAGTTAACCCATACCCGGTAATTTATAAGGTAATTATAAGGTTACTTCACAAATTCATTTATCAAAATTGTTGCATTTTTCTCGTTTCTATTCATTAAAATAAATTTCAGTTTGTACTCGTTCCGACGCTTCAAACGGAATGCGAATCGGACTTACGGTTCAAAAGATATGAATTTTTAAAGAAATAAAAATTGATGTTCCAACAATGTTAACCGGTTAACCAAAACGTTAACCGGTTAACGCCTGCATATTTTCAGAAAATGCCCCAAAATTTCCAATGGTTAACCGGTTAACCAAAGCGTTAACCGGTTAACGCACGCGTTTCAGCAGTCTTCTGCTACACAATTGCAGACTGTTCCAATTTTCCAAAATTCCCAAACCCCATTACGGATTTCACATCATAACACCAAAAATCCATTCAAAAGCATCAATTAAACCTCAACAACATTCCAGACAACAATTATACAGACAAATATACTATTACAACTCATTCTAGTCACTCTAATTCATCAATATTTCTCCTAAACTCAACCTAATTCAAAAACCCCAAAACTCATAAAATTCATACCATCCTAATCCATTCATATTCTAATTCCTATACATTTATCATAGATTATGAAAACTCCCCATACCTTAGAGAATTTCGCCGCTTTACACGCTTCTCTTGGGTTCTCCACAGCCTCCTGACTCTGAGTTCCTCTTTCTTCAGAGCACTTCCAAAATACGATAGAAAACAAAATATGAGAAACTGATCGTATTCTCTTCTTTTGGCTATAATATCCCAGCTTAGCCTTTTCCCATATTACCCTCATGATTTCACAAAAGTACCATCTTATCCTTTTCTTTAACATATTTTTAATAATAAAAATAAAATAGTATAATAAAACACTATTTATCCTTATTATATAAAAATACTCATTTCCTCCAAAATTCTCAAATTAACCCAAACTCTCCAAATTTTCTAAATTAATTAAATAAATGATTAAATAATTAAATTTAGATTTTCGGGGCGTTACAAGTTACAAGCTTGATGTCTTGATGATTATTAAGTTAATTGATTAAAGGATTTAAACACATTAAGGGTTTAACACTTAGGATTAAAGTTATACACTCCATCCTAATAGAAGGATGCAGGCATAAGCTTAATCACAAAGCCTTAAAACCTTTAAGGTTTAGTCCTTGATTATGAGATGAGAAGAGAAGAAACAAAGATGACACAAAGGTAAAACTAATGGGGGACTAATCAAACCCTAATTGTGATCATGCTTGGGTATCCCTAGGGTTTATGAGGCTTTCAAAAGATCTTCAAGAGAAAATCCACCAATGGAAGAAGCAGATGAAAGGAGGAAGAAGCAGAAGAAGCAAGACAACTTACTTCACTTAAGAAGATAAGTTGCTTGAAGAAAGAAATAGGGGAAGGAGCATGAATGAACAAGTTCACTCTAATACACAAGTAAAGTGCAGCAATTAATGCATAAGAGAGATGAGAAGAGGTTATGAGAAGTGAAGGCAAATTCACTTCTCAATGGCTTACCACCTGAAAAGTTAGCAACAAGGAATGAAATGAAATGGAAATGTAATGAAATGCAAATATACAAACCAAAGTCAGAAGCACAAACATAATGTTAATGATGCTAATAGATGATGCAAACACATGTCAAGAGTTGTGGATGATCATGCAAGGATGAGGATGCAAATGAAGCATGCTTTGAACCATAAAAGTTCATGAAAGTTTATGAAATGGAATGAATATATATCATGGAAAATGAAAGATGCAATGATCAAACATGATTCTAATATGCCCTAAGATATCTTATATGTCATGTTGGTGCACAAAATGTCATGGCAAGTTCATGAATGCAAGCAAATGAAAGATGGATGCAAATGAAGGCAAGAATTAGGGTTTATGCACAAGATACAAAGCAAAATTCAAAATCAGAAGCAAATGACAAGATAAAAAATTGAAAATGGGATCAAGGGAACCCTAACCCTACACAAGTTCACTGCCCAAAGGAGGGGACCTAACTCTTAACCTAATGGGAGTTATGATTTTCTCAAGTTAACTAGGGTTTTAAGGCACCTCAAAAGGAAAAATGCACATCAAATTGAAAATGAAAGATAAATTCAAACCAATTTTACCCTAGAAACTACATGATATGAGGAATGCAATGCAAAAAGAACCAACATCAAACACTTCATGGTTAGGAAGAATGAATTTTTCTAAGTTAGAACAAAAATATTGCCTTTTAAGAACTTTTATTCCAATGAAAAATGTCAAAATACATCAAGAACCAAAAATAAATTTGTTTGAAGAGTTTTATAATGTTTCTAAATGTTTCAAAATGCAATGTGAATTTTTTTGTGATTTTTAGAAACTTAAATGCTATTTTAATTAATTAATTCTCATTAACTAATTAAAATAAACATTTAAATATTTTTAAAATATGAAAATTATGCAAAAAATAAAATAAAAATTATTTTCAGAAAGAGAAAAATATTTTAAGGCTGGATGCAAAAAATGAGATTTTTTAGAAATGATTTACTATTTTAAATAAAATATGCAAAACAAATGAATAAAAGGGAAAATAAAATTGAATTAAATGGGAGGTATGCTGATCTGAGGGCCAAGATTCAAACTTAGGGGGGCGGGAGTTGACTACGCGCGCTAATGGACGGCTGAAATTCAAATATCACTAATTATGATTAAACCCAAATCCTGTGCCCTAATTACTTTCAGACGACCGGAACAGTGGTTCCGGTCGTCTTCTCCGGCGAGACCAAATCCCTAACTCTCTCTACAAGCCACCCCACCCTAAATTAACTATCCAGAAATGATCCCCCACTCAAAACGAACTCAAACCATCATCCAAATATGATTTATAACAAGCATACATGGAGAATCGAAGAAAAATCAGAAAACTGGACAAAGTTTCAGAGAGTCATAACATGTTCATTTCTCAACTATTTTCAAAAATAAAAAGAGCAGCATGATCAGTGAAGCATGGAGAACAACTCTATAACAAAAAATACAAGTTCTGGAAAAATTGTTCTTGGTGATACCTGAACTGGAGCTTTCACTCTTGGAGCTTTCTAGTCAGTTCCTTGCTTCCAATCACCTCTACTGACTTCCCTCAAGAGTTTGCAAAGCTTGTTTGGAGTTTTTTATGGCTGGTTTGTGAGATTGATTTAGTTCAGTTCAAAGGGGAGAAAAATCGTATTTGGTGTGTGGTGGCTTTTAGGGCAAAGTAAGGGGTGGTTTGTGATCAGTGATGGATTTTAAGATGAATGGTGGAAGAAGTTTTAAGTTTTAGTAGATGAGTTGTGAGATTCGATAGAAAATGCAAGAGGGAGAGTTTTTGTGAACTATGGCAATGTTGTGGTTTCAGGCTTGCTTCTTGTGTGTTTTGAGTTCCATTTTGTCCACATATCAAGCTGTGATAGGTCAGAGAGTTGTTGTGGGCTATGCTGATTGGTATGGCTTGTTTTGCCAAAAGTCAAGGCTATGTGTCCTTTGAGGTATGGGCTGTTTCAGGCCTAGGACAAAGGCATGTCTGCTTCAGCTTGATTCAAGGATGACCATGGAAATGAGATTGAGGCAAACCAGCAAGTGGATGAGAAGCTTTGGATCATTTTGCAAATTCATGGAGTTTTGGCCCCTTTTGGATTTCTTAATGATCAAGGCATGAAAATGAGTGATTCTTTGGGCCATTCTGATTTTTAGGTCATGTGTTATGATGTTATGATGTGTAGAAGTTCATTTGAAGTCATAGAAATGCTTGGCATGAGAATTTGCAAGTTTCCCTCTTTGGTGTAAAAGTGAAATTTATGTGATTTTTTTCAACTTTGACAAGCCATAACTTTTGATCTAAAATGAATTAGAATGAGTTCTTGTACTTTTTGAAAATGGGAGGATCCAATCTACAACTTTCATGACCAAATATTTTTCATTTGAAGCATTTTTGAATCAAAAAGAGGAGGTTGAAAAACTTTTCCCAAAATGGCAAGTTTGCATTACAAGTCACTTTCCCAAAAAGGCAACTTTGCAAATGGCTTGAAATTCTTCAATTTTGTGAACTTCTAACATCTTCTAAGATCAAATAAAGATCATACACATTCAAAATGATGGAGAACACCCTTTGGTTGGGTGATTGGGGGCCTCAGATGCCCTGATTTTGCACTGACTTGCTCGAGAAGTCATCTTGTGATCAGATGCCTTCCCCCATTGAATTTCTTCATGAAAATTGGTATGTATGATCCTTATAACATATAGAGACCCATAGAAATAAGAATGACCAAAAAAATTTGAGTTATGGCCTTTGAAACCAAAACCCTAATTTTAGGTCATCTATGCAGTTAAGCTTGGCTCTGCTTCCATGCCTTTCCTCAGTTCTTGTGATTTGTTGACTTCCTTGACCTTGGAAGGATATAATATGATGCTTGAACATTCATGGACCCTCTTGGAATGATTGATGACCTTTGGAGTGGCTCAGATAGCTCAGGGATTGCTCAGATCACAAACCCTAGATGCAGATGACTTTGAAACAATGTAGTGAAGCAACAATGCAATATGATATGCTATGATTGAAACTATGAAAATGGAAAGAATCACAAGCCATGGTGAAATGAGTGAGGGCAAATTTGGGGTGTTTACATAGTGTTAATCCCTATCAATTTACTCTTATGAAAATTGATACTAAGACCCGAAACGAGATCAAATCCTCTTAGCACCGCTTTGATAGCCCACAAATGATTCCAACTACAATCTCTAACTAAGAGCGTGTCATCCACAAATTCAATAATATTGAGGAAGCAATTATGATTGACAATAAATCCCGCAAAATTCCCTATCTCGACCGACCTTCTCACCAACATTGATAGGCCTTCCGTAACCAAAACCAAAAGAAAAGGAGATAAAGGGTTTCCTTGTCTCAATCCCCTTTCCACCACAAATTCTTTAGTCGGGATCCCGTTCACCAACACAGAAATCTTACTAGAGAAGATCAAGGCTTCCATCCAACTTAACCATCTAGATCTGAAAGCCCATTTTCCTCATCATATATCTAAGGAAATTCCAACTAACTTTGTCGTAAGCTTTCTCGAAATTCACTTTGAAGAGCGAGACAACTTTCTTCTCTTTACAAGCAAAATCCACTAACTCATTAGTCACCAAAAATCATTCTAGAAGTTGTCTACCCGGAACAAAAGCGCTTTGACATATGGAAATAAGATAATGCAAAACTTCCTTAATCCTAGCCACCAAGAGTTTCACAATGATCTTATATAAGAAACCAACAAGACAAATAGGTCTATAGTGGTCAAGACTCAAAGGAGACTTAGTCTTAGGAATCAAAGTTAGGAAAGAGGAGATGATTGACTTGGATAGAATCGCCTTATCATGGAAATCATGAAAGAAAAGAAATAAATCCGACTTAAGAAACTTCTAACATTTTTTGATAAAAAATAAAGCGTACCCATCCGGCCCCGAACTTTTAGATCCTTCACAACCCCACACCGCTCCTTTGATTTCCTCCTCTGAAAAAGGCCTATCTAGGAAGCTTTGGTCTTCAATAGATAAGGACATGAATTCCAAACCTTCCAACGTTGACCTATTAAAGTCTGATTCCAAAAATTTGGAAGCGAAATAATTTCTCACTTCTTACTTCACATCTTCTACCAAAACTAGCACCCCTCTACTAGAATTTAAACAACCAATATGATAACGCCTTCTCCTTTCCTTTATGACACAATGAAAGTACCTAGAATTTTTATCTCCGTCATTTAGCCAATTCATTCTAGGCTTTTGAATTAAAAAAAATTCTTTGATCCGAAGATTCATCCAAAATCGGCTATTCTCCTTCTTACGAATCTCTATGTCCTCCTCCGATAAAGAACCATTAACCAATTTGGCCGCTACGCCCCCTCGTTAATATTTTCAATGCTATCTTTGATATCCAAATCATACATACCAAAGACCTCTTTATTCCACTTGCGAAGACTACCTTTAAGTAATCTTAATTTCTCTTTCAACACAAAATCACTTCTTCCTTCAATGATCAAATATTTCCATTCCTTCTCTACAAAAGGAAGAAAATTCTTATCTTTAAACTAATTATTGTTGACTTTGAACGATTTCGGTCCCCACACCGATGAATCTTCTACCAACCATACCGGGCTATGATCGGAAACATCTCTACTTCCAATGAATTTACCAACAATACCCCATTTATCAATAGCTCCTTCTGAAATCAAAAACCGATCAATACGGCTTACAAAAACAATATATGTTATTTTTCTCTTAACATAATATTATATTTCTTCTGATTTCTATCGAATCTAATTTCACCTAAATTAAAGGATAGCTTGCCGCTCAATCAACTACTATCTAAGAGAATGGTTTCAAGTCCCAAATTTCGATACATATTTTGAATTCCTCATTTTGTTTAGATGTTACTACCAGATACTTTAATCGCCATAATTAGATTTATTCGATGTTAAGTTTTCTTTAATTTGTGAATATTTTTGAAATATATCTTCTTTAGTGAGTATTTGTTACTCTTGATGTTCTTTTCCTTTGATGCAGAGATAAATGGAATATTCTTCCAAGGTACCACCACCATGTGAATGTAACTTTTAGATTAATCTAAAAATATACTTTTGGATTTTTTTATTAAATAAAAAGTGATTCACTTATATATATAATTGATATAAATGTGTATTCGAAAGAACATTTTAATTTTTTTTTATAAGGTGCTTCTCCACTATTTAAGGTGGAAGAAGTAATTTCCAATAAAAAATCGATTATCTTTTTAATTTGGGCTTATGTGGTTTAAGTTGTGCTTGGGTTCATTATTCATTTAATTTAAGAGAATTTCTCATGGGGGATCCTAGATATTTATAATCCACCATGTGAATTTTCACAATTGTCCTTTGTTTTGGGAGATGTATCTCTGGAAACATCCTAACACACACTCAACAAATGTCATTCTGAGTTACGCATTTTTTATTTAATTTATTTCGAAGATGCTTCTTCGGACACATCCCATCACATGCTCAATAAAGGTCATTATGAGTTACATCTTTTTTAGTTTAATTTATTCCAGAGATACATCTCCGGAATAATTTTGTAGTTACATCTCCGTAGACATTTCAGTAACAGATTTAACGAAAAAATAATTTTTCAAAATGAAATTGACATTCATAACATAAAAGGAGCATTACAATGATGATTTCAACATAAAATAATCTTCGACCGATCTTTGTAGCGTCACTTCCAACTCGAGCAGAAATTTCTCTTAGAAACTAAAATACTTATCCCACATAGCCCTAACATCCGCTTGCGTCTTGAACTCAAATTTGTTAAAATCAATGTTCTCTTCATTGTCAATCGAAGTTGAACGATATTCGAGCTTCACAATCTTTCGATTGTCTATGTAAGGTAGGAGATGGTGTATTTTTTCTGATGTCTTCGATGGAGGTGAAGTCGGTGAGTTTTAACATTCTCACGGGTGTAGAGCTGGAGAACGAGACACTTGTGACATACCAATAGATGTTTATTTGTGACATTTGAAATTCTGACACTTTGACATATGTTAATATTGATATCCCAACACCAGAACACAATGACAAGACATATGTTACGATATCTTCTGACTGATAGAACAAATATATCAAACTGTAAATGATAGTGAAATAGATTGCAGAATGATAAATAACATAATCAATTATTAACACAGTTCGGTCAAATCACCTACATCTGGGGCATCCAAGCCATGAAGGAAATCCACTATAATAGTATTAGTTTAAAGATAAACTCCTTCGCTTTCAACTTATCACCTAATCACTACCCGTGCTAACTTCTACCTATGAACTCCTAGATATGAGAACCCCATCCCATTTCCTATCAGTCACATAATAGTGACAATAACAATGACAAAATACAAAAGGACATACTTCCAATCACAATACTCAATTTTGCTTAAAAGTTATATACTAAGAGCAATAACTTGACATACAATCTACTCTTGCTTCAAAGCTCATGAGAGATTTCCAAGTAGCAAAATATAATCAGTCTACCTCAATGTATCAAAAGATACATGGGTGACTTACAAAGACAGCCTAAAGAGACTCTCAAAACCTAAGACTCTAAACTTCCCATAATTTTACAAAATTGTGAAAGCCAAATTACATTAGGTTTAGGTTTCTCTTTATATACTCCTTAGTAGTCCATAGGCTTCAAAATCTTCACCCAGATATTTCTTAATCCACATGTTGAGGGTTGTATCAATTATATAGAAAAATATCCTTAAATCTTGGAACGAATCATCAAGTTTCCTAAATTTTCTCAACACCCAATTTTAGAAACTCATGTACAATTGGTGATCAAATCAAATGTTCCAAATTAAATATTTTTGACCTACAAAAATAAGTGAAGCATATCCAAAATAAATCTCACATAATCAAATCAAATGTGCCAAGAATAAAATATCATATATTGTTGTTCTGGTATAACATGTTACAACATTTGTCAGAATATTTATCTTCCACGTTAACTTACCAACATGTTAGGACATATCACCTAATGTCTTACTATGAACCATGTTATAGAAAAATTATTTCCAATCCTAAAACCATAGATCTAACAATCTCCCCATTCGGAAATATTTGGCTAAAACAACTTTTACATAATAAACCAGGAGAGAGGAACAAAACAGCAGACAAAGAACACAAGATACATAAAAAACATGTACACTTTGTACAAACTGCAAACATAACAAGATATCAAAGATACCTTGCAGCTACTTCCTCTGTCATCCATAATCACAATATTCCCCCTCAAGGGGAAAACCCAAATCACAAGAAAACCAAACCTGAACTATCCAAGCTCACACATCCCTCCCAAGGGGAAAACCAAAATCATAAGACATATAAACATTAGAAGCACGTGTAGTAGAAGTCTCACAAATAACTCAGAGAACTAGAATAATAGATTATCAGAGAGTAATCAGGGTTCCTCATAAACACATCATGTTAGAACTTATGGTTGCACAGTTGGCTTCACATTATTGCACACATACACCACATCAGTAGCATCAACATAAGCATGACAGACTATCATGCTCACCCTAAATAGTTGCATATAGTAAGCAGCAATAATAGACTACTCTTCCCTTAGCAGTAGTATAGTCTTATCATGATGTTAGTCAACATGTCAAGAAAAGTGACATGACATCAAGACAACCAGAAAATAATCTTAACAAAACCCTTAACGCTTTACTCCCCATTTTTAGCCAAAAATTGACAAAACAAAATAAGAGTAAATGTAAACATAAAATGGACATACATATTACCATTGTAAACAAACAAGTCTAATGGAAACAAAAAATGGAAACACAAAGCAATTGATGGAAGCAAATAATCTTAGGAATTTATTACACACATAAAAACATCAAAAAGATAATCTTCTTCTTTGGATCCAACTATCCACTCCAACCATCCGAGTTAATGAAATTGACACAATCTTCATCAGCATCCACGTCAGAGTCATGTAACTTGTAAGTTATGTGGTTTTTGGATTGACAACATTTTGGTAAAACATGCTGACAACAAGATGTTTAGCCAGATGTTCTGCCATGTGAGTCAGACATCATGTTCAACTTGATGTTGTGACATGTTCCAGAACATGTTATACTAGAAAGTCGGGGCATGACTATTTTGGTATTTTTAGTGTGAGTTTTGAGTGTGTTTTAATTCACACATTACTTCTATCCAAGGAAGAATATTTTAGGAACTTTGTTTTAACAAATTTGATTGAATTTCGTAAAAATAATCTCTGAACCTTTTGATGAAACTTTGTATGTTGTTCCTATTATTGTGTAGGAAATTATGCTAATGATTGAAATATGTTTCCTTGTGTAATGTGTTTTAAGAGCCTAAGCCCACAAGGTCTAAAGGTTATTTAAATAAAGGAGCTAAACCTATTTCAATTTGAACATTGGAGATTTTGGTAGAATAAAGATTAGTCGTTTCATGGTAGTTCTGTAGGGTTTAATGTGTTTTGTTTGTATGTCACTCTTATATCAGGTTTGATGCATTGAGTTGACTAATTTTTATCGTTAATGTTCACTCATGAGCTTTTAATCAAAGAGTGTATTGTTCTTGGTTGAAGCTTTTAAGCAAAACTAAGTATTGTCTTGGAAGAATGTTCTTCTATTTTGAGTTGTTGATTGAAAATTCACTGGGTTGTGTCTGGTAGGAAGTGAGAAGAGGTTCTCATATATAGGATTTCCTAGGTAGAAGTTAGCACGAGTAAGGATTAGGTGATAAGTTGTAAACAGGGGAGTTTAGCTTTGAGCTAATACTATTATAGTGGATTTCTTTCCTGGCTTGGTAGCCCCTAGATGTAGATTAGTTGCACTGAACTGGGTTAACAACTTATTGTATTATTTACCTCCAGTATATTTATTATTGTTTGTGTTGTGCCAATTCTGGTTTGATCCAAGTGTTGTGACATCTGTCTCAAAATCTGGTATTTGCGTGCCAAAATTTCAATTGGCATTAAAGTAGGTCACCATGTTCTGTTTAGGGTGAGCTCCAAGGATTTTTTTTTGGCACTATGGACAAGGAAGAAGGAAATAATGTTGTAACACCCCAAAATTTGTCCTCTTATTTATTATCAACCTCGAGCAGTTTGCGATTCATTCCTGCATCCTTCCGCATATCATTGCATCGCATTCGAAAAATAAATAAATCATGATCATTTGCATGTGCATGAGGCGTGTGATCAGGCAAGACTGGCCAAGTATTGGAGCCCAAGAGAAATAACACCACAAAAATATAATCCAAGGCATTTACATACTAACCCACAAAAAAGAATTAAAATTCACATTTTTTCTTCGTTAACCGGTTAAAGCATATGATTAACCGGTTAACGCATGCGAAAATTGGATAAAAGGCTTAAAAAATTAGTTGATTTCACCATTTCCCTCCACTTTTTTCCATTATGCTTCACAACTTGTTTTACACTCCACTTACCTTCCATTTTGCCTTGGATATTTCTACTACATTCTAGACTCTTCCACACTCTTCCAAGGAATATTCCAAGGAATATTCTAGAACTTCAACTAACTTCAACTACCTCCTAACCTAACTCCAAACCTAACCTAGTGCCCAAGCAAGCTCCATTCCCAATCCTCATGCCATACCTATACTCTATATAAGCCTAATTCACTAGAAAGCAAGGGGGTAACAACTTCATTCTCCAAATTTCACTTCATCTCTCATTTTCTCTCAACTTTTTCTCCCATTTTCACCAAATTCACCAAAAACTTCTCCATAGAAGTTCTTCAAGTTTTCCATTGAAACTTGAAGAACTTGAAGCTAAACCTTCATCAATCATCAATTCCATGGCTTATTGAATAAGTAGCTGCTGTTTTTGGATTGATTTGAGCTTATTGGAAGTGATTTTGCAAAGTGTTCATCATTTATTTTGCGCATTCGTGGATAGCATCAGAGCTTCGGTTTTCTCTCCTCTATCACGTTTCGATCGACATTACAACACTTATCGAAGCAGTCCTCCGCTTTATAGGTTGGTATTCAAAATCACTTTTCACTTTAACTTATTCTCTTCATCTCGCCATGATGGCATTCTTCGCATGTTTATCGTCATGATTGCGTTTTATTGTTCAATTTTGTTTTGATTGCGATTTTATCATTTTGATGGTTAGAAGCTAGAATTATAGCTTATTCTAGGTGCCATTAGGGGCTAGATTATGGCTTTTAGGTGTAAAATTCATGCTCACAATATAATGGTTGCATTAGGAGCTTTGGGAGATAAGTCGATTACGAGAAGTGCTTTTTCCTCATTATTTTTCAGCTTCTGATCAGTGTTAACCGGTTAACACTATGGGTTAACCGGTTAACACATGTATTTTTGCCTTTGGAACTGTTTTTCTAAAACCGTTAACCGGTTAACCAATAACGTTAACCGGTTAACGCTGTACATATTTTCCATTTTTGGTTGTTTGCTTGCATATTCATGAGCCATTGCTTCTTTAACCTTTGTTGATCAATATATCCTGATTTTAGAGAATTATTAGGATCATTTTTGAGGCAATATTTTGTATTTGTGGTAGCTTTCGACGTGCGTTTCGTTAGTTTCCGGTTTTGTGCTTAAATGATGATCTTTTGCTCCTAATGGATTGTGAAGTTGATACCATGTTTGAACCTCTTCCCTTGAATGTTAATAATGATCTAAAATTTTGTTTTGAACTGTATGTGTGATCAATGCAAGTTTTGGTTATAAGAATACATAATTGCATGTTGTGTTTTGCTTGAAAATATAGGATTCATGCACATTCTTGCTTGCCTATTTGATACTACTTCCATGTTGATGTTTAACTTGGATTTGAGTATGCCATGATACATTTTCACTTGGTTTCTTGTTTGTAATGTATCCATGTTCATCTTGTGCTTGTTTGTCAATATGTGTTTATCATGAAAATGCACAATTGTCCACTTTGTGAATGTTCTTGAAATCAAGTCTTGAAAATGCTCACATGCTTATAAATCCATGCTTATACCATGCCTGTTGATCTTCTTTGATGATGAAGTGATGTATGTTCATGTATTGACACTTGTGTATGCACAATTAAAAATGAGTCAAATATGCCTTTGCTTTTCATAGCTGTCTGTTCATACAGTAGCTGTAAAATGTATGTTGTTTGTTGCATTTTCATACTTTTTACACCTATTTTGCATGCTGATTGTGAGTTGTAAGAAGCTGTATGCATTATGCATTGCATTTCATTGTTGTTTGTGCATTTCGGAGCTGTAATAGGCTGCTGAATTTTGCTTTGCATTATTTTTTAGGTCTTTTAAACTTAGGAGTGAGTCTAGTCTAGGTCCTAGATCCCTTAGGAATTGTTTGGTATTTGTTTACCACATTTCTTATTCATGTTTTACCATGATAACCTTTGTTTTGTAGGGAGGCGGAGGTAAGTCCTTAAACCTTAATCTCTTTTTACATCTTTTATGCTTTCAAGGTGTGTTTGATTTAGCTCTTGTGTATAGTTTAATAACTTCATGCTAATCCATTTGTTAGAATCAACTTAACTTCACTAAGAAGTAAGTTGAATTCTAATCTCTTTCCCTTTCCTCCGCTTCAGGATTAGAAACCTCACTAACCATTAGGATCTCCTTTGGTATTGAATAAACAACTTAGGGTTGGTCTTAGTCCCCCTTAGTTTTTTTTCTTTTCCGATTTGAGTCTCTTTCTCATCTCATAACATAAAAACAACAAAATGCATAATAAAGGTTGAGCTTCTCATACGCCATGAGACTTTGCCGTGGGTTACTTATACGCGTTCCATTTCGGGGCGAGGTGTAAGTCATCTACCGTGATGAATAAGTCTTGGTGTGGGAATGTTTCGCAAACAATAAACTCAAAACACTTCTCATAAAAGACAACCAACAAAGGCACCGCATCTTCTCTTCTCATCTCCTACTCTTTACGGACGAATGCGACTTGCCTTGACAGTTCAAAAAACGATACAGTAAACACCCTCGAATCAGAGCCGGTAACACCTGAGTTAGAACTATGGCAATGTCATCCTAAAAAACACAAAATAGTTCCCGTCTTAGTTAGGCGAACTACGTCAACTCTGATCCTCATTTTCCCGATGAGGTACGTAGGCAGCGGGGTAGGGCTTGTTCGAGTACATTCTCCGTTTTCCCTACATTCCCCCCTTTCTTTTCGATCTCTTTCCAATTCCTTTTCTCATTTATAGTTCTAGTTAGCAGTTCTTTCATTCGGCAACAATTTATTTCTCACCCTTTGAAACAGACAAAAAAACGTGGATCTCGTCGGGTATGGCGGACGATTTGGGGTGCTAATACCTTCCCAGGTCATAACCGACTCCCGAACCTAGATCTTTGGTTCACAGGACCTTGTCCTTTACTTCTTCCTCAGGTTTGTGCAGCATTACCTTTCCTATTCCTTTGAGATAAAAATGTCTGGCTGGCAACTATACCCTTTTCCGCGCCACTTTCACGTTTTTTACTATGATGAAAATCCCGGGAGTGACAGCTGGCGACTCTGTTGGGGATCGAACCCAGAATCTCTAGTTTCCCCTTGAGATTCAATCCTAGCGCTTGTCTGTTTTTGTTTCTTAGGGTGTTTTTATATTTGTTGATGTGTGCTTTTGTTTAGCTTTACTGTTTCCATTTATAGTTTTACTTTACAGCCTTACTTTACAACATTTATTTATAGTTTCAGTATTTATTTTCATGCATCATATATTACTGAACTGTCTGGACTGTGCTGGTTTCCATTTTTCTGTGGGATGGGAATTACTTTGAGATAAGCCAAATACCCGGCTTGAGTGCATCATAGGATTAATGTGTACACGTTGTACTCGCATGGTTACATGATGAGTGGCGATGTGTTCCACACCCAGACTGCGACCGTCTTAGAAATATCTTGTGTGGTGATTTCCTCCACTTCGGGATAGGACCTTGATAGTTATGTGCATCTGAGGATCGATCATTGAGGACCTTAGTGGAAATAACCCTCTCCAGTGATGACACTGGCAGACCACATTGGTTGGCAAACCCACTTGCATCCGAGGGCCCACTGGGAACTCGCATAGGATGGCCTGGTTCTTTCATAGGATTCCAGTTAAGGAAAATTGTTCGTATGACGATAGCATTGTATCCCAAGGGCTGAATATGCTATTGTTTCTTGATTCAGTGCTTGAAGTTGGGGACCTATGAGGGATGATTGTTTTCCATGGACTCAGCTAAGACCTCCCTGGGTAGTACACAATGCCAAACCGATTCCCTGATTTGGTCATGATCCATTTCTTAGAAATGGTGAACGTATTATTGCTATCCGGCTTTGAGAGTCCGTGATGTTGATCCAGAGTAGCACACCCATGAGATGGGAGGGGTTTACAAGTTTGCAGGAACCTTGAAACTTCCAACATACCCGCTTTGCCAGCATTGTTCAGTATTATGATCTGGTTCTACATGGTCCTTTGGTTCTGAGATCCGAGATTTCGATGGTACTGTTATTATGACTTTTCACTAGCACATGATTGTCTTCTCAGCACCAACATTAGACCAGTGATCGCTAGACCTTTGATCACATGCCAATACATTACATAACATCCTTGCATTCTTGCATTCCAAACACTTACTCATTTGTAGGGTTGCATGTCACATCCTCATGGACATGTCATACGCATTCATTGCATGTATTTCATATTTTCATTTTGACAGGTTATCCATATTTCCTAACTTATTCAACTACAGGCAGTATAGCAGGTCAACGCCTTCACCGATATCCAACTCTCAGAAACCGAGCAAGAATGGTTGAGCGAATGCAGAATGATCTCAATGAGCTCTGATAGAGGATGGACCAGTTCATGGAAATGATGACTGGCATGGCCCAGAACCAGGAGCGTCTCAGGTTGATGGTTGAGCAACCCCATGTAAATGCTAATACCGGATCACCGATTGAGAATGTGGATCCAAACGCTACCCGTAACGGATGGCCAAATCCCAATAGGACTACGGCCCGTAATGTGGTTTTAGAAGACACATAAGAGGACCAGTTCACTCTACTGGATGCTGAAATGGGTAATATGAATTAGGTCAACGATCGAAGGTATGAAGAGCTAGCGGAAAAGGTTAAGGCCATGAAATGTCAGAATTCTTTGGCCATCGATGTAACTAGTATTGGGTCAATGCCAGGAGTCATAATCCCTCCTAAGTTCAAGGTGCCATCATTTGACAAGTACAACAGCAGCACGTGCCCTAGAACTCACATTCATGCATATTTTGGAAGGATCTCGGCCCACACTGATGACGAGAAACTTTGGATGCATTTCTTCCAAGATAGTCTATCTAAAGCTTCATTGAGCTGGTACATGAAGCTGAGCAGGTTCTCTATCCGATGCTAGAAATATTTAGCCCAAGCTTTTCTCAAGCAGTATCAATACAATATTGATATGGCTCCAAACCTCACCCAGTTGCAGAACTTGTCTCAAGGACCTAAGGAAAGTTTTAAGGAGTACTCCCAGAGGTGGCGTGAATTGGCTGCACAGGTTCAACCTTCGTTGATGGACCGGGAAATGGTCGATACGTTTATGGGCACCTTGCAAGGTGCATACTTGTATCGTCTGGCCGCTTTCCCGTCCATCGGTTTTACTGATATCATCATCGCTGGAGAAAGGATAGAAAATTTCCCGAAATTAGGAAAGATCCAGTATGCAAGCAGTGTTGGTTCTTCTGGTGTGAAAAAGCCTTTTGGCAATGGCCAAAGAAGAAGAGAAGGCGAGACCAATGTTGTGTATAGGTGAAAACACCCCAAATTTTCCCTCACTTTTTCTCACACCATGGCTTGTGATCTTTCATTTTTGCATAAGCATAGGCATACCATCTCATATTGCATATTTGTATCATCTGCATGGTTTATTTCATCTGCATCTAGGGTTTGTGATCTGAGCAATCCAAGAATCAATCTGAGCCATCCGAATGGTCTTGAAGCTTTCCAAGGGGGCCCATGTGTGTTCTATGATCATATTATGCTCCCCAAAGTTCATGAAAGTCAAGGGATCACAAAATTGGCAAAGGCATGGAAGTAGAGCTAGGGTTTTTCTACACAGATGACCAAAATTAGGGTTTTGGTTTCAGAGGCCATAACTCCAAAAATTTTGGTCATTCGTGTTTCTAATGTTCTTAGAATGTTATAAGGATCTTGTGTACCAAGTTTAATGGATAAATTCATTGTGGAAGTCATTTGATCATTGGGTAACTTCTTGAGCAAGTAAAGTCAAAATCAGGGCATCTGAGGCCCCCAACAAGGGTACCAAAGGGCCATCATCATCATTTTGGGTCTCTATGATCTTTATTTGATCTTAGAAGTGGTTGTAAGTTCACAAAGTTGAATAATTTTGAGCCAAATGCAAACTTACCATTTTTGGAAATGACTTGTAATGGAAACTTTCCATTTTGGAAAAGATTTTCAACCTATTCTTTCATGACCAAAAAAGCTTCAAATGAAAAATTCTTGGACATGAAAGTTGTAGATTAGGTCTTTCCCTTTTCAAAAAGTACAAGAACATGTCTTGATTCATCCTAGAACTCAAGATATGGCCTTTCAAAGTTGGCAAAAATCACATAATTTCAAGTTTCATCTCAAAGAGGTAAATGTGCATTTTTGGTTTCCAAGCACTCAAATGACTTCTAATGTGCCCAAATGTGACATAATATGTACATACACCTTGCCTAGACCAGAATTGAGTCTTGCATCAAAAGTTTTCACGGTCAATTTCTCAAGAAAGTTCAAAGGGGGAAAGTTGCAAAATGCCTTGGATCCTTCCATCCACTTGTGCCAGCTGCATCAAACCAATTCTATGGTTCTCCATGAATCTTGCTGAGGCCAGACACCCCAAAAATCCAGCTCTGCCATGGCCCATACCTCCAAGTACATAAATTTGACTTTTTGGCAAAACCTCTCATACCAATCAAGCTGAGCCACAACAACTCTTCTGACCAATCAAGACTTCACATACATGCCTCATGGACCTCATTTCATATCATCTTGAAGCCTGAATCATTCCATAACTCAGAATTCACAAAATCCACCAAAACCTTCCTCTCTTCGATTATCTCAACACAAGTTACAAACCTCAAAACAAACTTCACCAATCATCTCAACACCACTCATAGAACACAAAGCAACCCTCAAAATGGCCTGAAACCTCCTAAATCAAAAACACGATTCCTCCTTCATCAGAACTGAACCTTCAAAACTAAGCCATACAAGCATCATTCAAGCATTTCAGAAGCTTCAGGGAGTTCATTGGGGTGGTTTAGCATCAAGGAGAAGTCCAGAAAGCTCTGATTGAGAAAACTTCACCTCAGGTATCATCAAGAACAATTTTTTCTAGAAACCTTCTTTTAAGTTCTTAAATGATTCTACATGCTTCCCTGATCATGCTGATGTCTTTACTTTTGAAAATGATTGAGAAATGAGTTTGTATGCTTGCTCTGAAACTTTGCCTGTGAAACATGTTCTTGTTTGATTCTCTTGATTCATGAAAAATAAATGGTTTTTGTTGATGGATTATTGTTTAGGGTTGTTAGTTGAGTGATTCTGGAAAGTTTGATGCATTTTCATGGCGTATTGAGAGAGATTGAGTTAGGTGCCTGCCGAAGAAGATGACTAGAGCTAGCTCCGGTCACCTGAGAATCATTACGGCACTAATTAGGGTTTAGGGGGTCAGTTTGAATATGGGCCGTAGGATAGGATTTTTGCGCGTGGATGAAGGAACTGTATGTGTTCATTAACCCTGATCAGTTATTTAGTTTTAATTTATTAGGATTAATTTTTAAAAAATGCCAGATTGAATCCTAGCCACACAAATGCGCGCCAGTCAATTCCCTCTCTTTTTATTCAAATCTGGGCCACTGGATCAGTTGACTTCCCATTTAATCCATTTTTATTTCATTTTATTTTATTTCTTTTGCATAATTTATTTAAAATAGTTAAATAAATCACAAAAATATAATCTTTTGCATTTCTGATCCAAATATTTTTCTCAACCCAAAAATGATTTTTATTTTATTTTTTGCATTTAAAAGTATTTTTAAAATATTTAAATATTATTTTTAATTAATTAATGGATTTTAATTAATTAAAAATACATTTAGGTTTCTAAAAATCACCAAACAAATCATGAACCATTCCAATACATTTAGAAACATTTTCAAACTCTTCATACAAATTTATTTTTAGGTTTGATCATAATTTCACAATTTTCTTTGAATTAGGGTTCTTTAAAATCACATTTTTTAACCCTAATTTGAAAAATTCATTTCTGCCTAACCATGAAGACTTTGAACTTGATTCTTTTTGCATTGTTTCACATATTGCATGTAGTTTCTAGGTTATTTTCCTCATGAATATATCTTGCATTTTCAATTTGATTTGCATTTTCCTTTAGGAATCACCCAAAAACCCTTGCAAACTAAGAAAAATCATAACTTTCAATAGCATTAGCTTCTGACCTTATCCTTTGGGGTGTGACCTAATATGCGATTAGGGTTTGTTTGAGCTTGATTTCAATTTTTTATCATGTTAATTGCTTCTGTTTTGGTCATTTGCATCTCATACATCCATGAAACCCCAATTTCTCATGTGCATTTGCATTCACCTTTGCATATCATCATCATGTGAACTTGCCATGACATTTCAAGCATTCATATGATATATTAGACATCTTAAGATATGTTAGAACATTGATTGATCATTTCTTCATTCATTTGCCATGTCTTGCATTCATTACATTTCATAAACATCCAAGTGTTTTCAAGTTTCTAAACGTGCTTTCATGACATCTCATCTTTGTATGATCATTGATATGCATCTTGTATGGCTTTGCATCATCTCATCTGCCATTTGCATTGCAAAATCACTTCTTAATTTGGTCTTTTCATCTCATTTCAATTCATTTCTTCATGCTTTATGTCTTATGCATTCATACTAACACTTTCAGGTACCTTTGGTAAGTTGTTCAGGGAGGTGGATTTGCCTTCACCTCCCACCTCTTCTTATCTCATTCATAAGCATATTTACATGTCTTTTAAGTGAACTTGTTCACTTGTGTTCCATCTTTCTCACTTTCTTTCTTTTAAAGTTACTTATCTTCTTCAGGAAGTAAGTAACTTATTCTTCTTCTTCCTTCTCTCTTCATATGCTTCTTCCATTGGTGGCCTTGAAGATCTTTTCTATTAAGCCTATCAAACCATAATACATCCAAGCATGATAACTTTTAGGGTTGTGTATAGTCCCCCTTAGTCTTTTACCTTTGAGTCTCCTTGATTCTCTCTTCTCATCTCAATAATCAGAGACTAAACTCTTAAAGTTTTAGGACTTTGGAATTAGGGTTATGCATGCATCCTTCTCTTAGGATGGAGTGTATAACTTTAATCCTAAGTGTTAAACCTTTAATTTGTTTAAACCTCTTAATCAAATCACATTAATAATCACTAAGACTTTATCTTGTAACTTGGGCCTTACATTAGGGTTCTATCTCTTCCTTATGGTTAAGAGGGACTAACCCTAGTGTTTAATGGACAAGTCCCCCTCAAGTTGTCTTACAAACTCAAAATTCACTTCTTAATCTCACCCTTTAATTAAAATCCATTTAATAAAGGTTTGTTATATAATGAATTTAATCTCTAACCATGGATTAAGTTGAGGTATCTTCCTCAGCTTAAGTGTTCTCATCTATTATCCTTCTATTAGGATGGTGTAATGAGTCCATTAATTTGTGATTAGAGATTAAACTCATTACTTAACACTAAACAAAAACCCAAAAAACATATAATTAATCACAAGTAGGTTAATGATCTTAATCCTACATCATCATGGTAATTAAGTTGAGGTGCTTATCTCATACTTAAGTAGGCTCATTATCCCTAATCAGGGAGGATATAATGAGTTTACAAGCCCTTGACTTAGGCTTAAGCTCGTTAACTTATGCAAAACACCAAAAACAATAACAAAACTGAAAACACAAAAACAAACAATAATCGTCTCCTTCGGGATTCTTTTCTCATCACACTCATTCATAAACGAGAACTTGCTTCTTCCGTCTAATGCAAGACAGTTAGCACTCGAGCCAAACGAGTCATACACTTGAGCATAGGCAAGCAAGCAGTTCACAGTCAATTTATTTTCAGTCTCTTTGGGTCGAACTAGGGTGTTATGACTTCCTCATTGCATGAGAGGATACGTAGGCATAACTTAATTGTTATCGAACAAAAGTCTTTGTGTCTCCCCCCTCTTTCAGCATTCTTTAAAAGCCTCAGTTCCTGAGCAATTTCCCCTTTTGCACTGACACCTGTACATTTATTCATAGCTTTTGCACACAGATATCATATACACCTACCTCTTTTAAAACACAATCTTGTAAGCATGGATCCCGTCGAGTACGACGGACAATCTGGGTGCTAATACCTTCCCAGGTCATAACCAACCCCCTTTCTCAGTTTCTTTGGTTCGCAACCGTCTTATCCATTTCTTTCCAGGTTTATGCAGCATTACCTTTCCTTCGGGATAAAAATGCCTAGCTGGAGAGTCTATTCATTTCATTTTCATTTTCTCTTTTCGCCGACCGTTCGCGTCTGCATCGGGATGCAAATCTTCGGGAGTGACAGCTTGGCGACTCTGCTGGGGATCTTTATCTTACAACCAGGGCTTCTGGTTCTTTTTGTGGGTTTCTCCTAGCGCTTGTTTGATTTGTGTTTATGGGGGTGTTATATTCTATGTGTGCTTTTTGTTTACTGCTTTATTTATTGCTTTCTTTACAGCTTTATTTATTGCTTCATTTACTGTTTTATTGCATTCTATATTACTGTCATCATGTCATTGTGATGGATCTGTTGTTTACCCTGGTGGGAGGGATATTCAGTGAGTAAGGTTCCATACCGGGATCCTGAGTGACACATAGGATAGAGTGGCTTCATATTCTTTCCCATTCCATTTCGGTCTGGTGCGGGAATATGAAACACAGTTCAGACATGGGTTTCTTCTTGAGAACTCTGTGCTACGGATTTTCTATAGTACTAGGGCTATTTGGGAAGCCTGCTAAGTCTGGATGACCTTTTAGATGACCTTCAGCATCTGAGGTGAATTAGAGGAGTATCCTTTATGATTAATGTAAACACTGAACCTCCGGGTTAGAAGTGTTTACATTTCTCATAACTGATCCAAGTCTGAGGATCCTTGTTCTAGAACAATACCTGTGAGGGGGTTGGGATGTTTACAGGTTTGCAGGAACCATTGGCCTTATCATAACCTGTTACCAGATTTTTTTTAAGGTCACATCATTTTGGACTGAAACCCTGGACTTGTGACTCTTTATTTGAGTCCCCCACCTGGTTACTGGTTCTACAAGCCTTCATCCGAACTTATGAACACACATAGACCTTATCAAGGCAGATAACAAATCCAACACTTGATCACAAGCCCTTGCATATCATTATGCATACATCATTTTGCATCATTTTAACATTTGTCTGTTTGTATTACAGGGTATCCAAATCTTATCTTTGGTTTGGTTTTGACTTATCTTCTCCTTAGCCACCTTTGTCAGATATTGTTCTCAGGGATATCTTCATCAGATATATTCATCAGCTAGCTTCTCTTCAGCACCTTCATCAGTTGCCTTCATCAGTGTTTCTCCTCAGTTACCTTCATTAGCATCCATTATCAGTATGGACACTTCCAGGAAGAGCAACATCACTTACCATTTCTTTGAGCCCTCCCTAGCAGGCATCAGGCAGATTCAGACACTCATCACTCCTGATCATGTCCCTTTATTCAGGGAACATTATGGTGGTATCATGGACATGATCATGGACTTGGATGCATCACAGATGAGTATGATCCACACTTGCCTTCAGTTCTATGACCCTCTTCTCAGATGTTTTACCTTTCCAGACTTTCAGTTGGGTCCTTTGTTAGAGGAGTTTTCCATGTTGTTGGGCGTCCCTATCAGGAGAGGGATTCCTTTCAACCCTGAGATGACTGCTCCAAGAAATGAGGATATAGCTAAGGCTCTGTATTTGGAAACCACCATCATTGATCAGAATATGACCACCAAGGCTGGAATCCCATGCCTCCATTTGGACTTCTTGATTACTCAGGCCACCAGTCATGCTGCAGCAGGGAAATGGGACATTGTTTGTATCCATCTCTTCCTGTTGAAGAATCCAGTTCCTACCTTGCTCGGGGATTTCTATTACTCAGTGCATTATAGAAACGAGAAGCAGAGGGGAAGATTAGTCAGATGTTGTGCACCTCTCTTTTACTGTTGGCTATTGAGGCACTTGCCAAAGTCAAAAGCTTTCTTGAATCCTCATCAGTCAAGAAATTAGGCTTAGAGATTGATTGCTCTCACTTCAGAAGACATCAGGTGGTGCACTCAGAGCACCAAGGGCAGAGACATAATCACCAGCTGTGGGCAGTATCCCAATGTACCTCTTATTGGAGTGAAGGGTTGCATCAACTACAATCCTTTGTTGTTCAAAAGGCAGTTAGGGTATGCTTTGGTACATCCACCAAGAGAGCAGGACTTCTCAGAAACCCTTTACTGTGACATTCAGCAAAATCATGCCATTGCCCGACAAGCAGCCTGGGCTTGGGATAACATTCAGACAAAAGGGACTGCCATTCTTGGCAAGTGCAACAACATAGCTTCAAAACAGTACATTGATTGGTCTCGCATTAGATGACAGATCACCCGCATGCCTTTCACCCTGGAGGATGTGCCTGGACCATCATTAGTAGAGCCTATAGCTACATTCAGTTTAGAGGAGTTTGAGAAGTTGAAGGAAAGGAATACTCGGCTTTCCGAAGCTCTGAAGAAGACCCTCTGGGAGAGGAATGATAGTCGTCTCGATAATGAGAGGTTAGAGAAGCTCCGGATCGAGCATATGACCAAGATTGAGAAGACATATGATTACATCATAAGAGCCTAAGCAGGGGAGTTGGTATTGAAGAATGCTTGCAAGGAAGCCAAGATTCAGAAGGCCAGAGCCGAGCACTACTTGGAAGAGAGTCATGCTAGATGGATCAGAATTACTGAGGCTCGTTCACATGAAGATCAGAAGACACAGGCTAAGATAGAGCAGCTGGAAGCTAATGAGAAGAAGAGTCAAGAAGCCTTGTTAGCAGCACAGAAGGAAATCTCTGAGTTGAAACTCTAGGCGGGGTTGAAGAGATCAAAAGACCAAGACAAGTATAAGAAGTTGACAAATGTTATTGCCACCAGGAACCTTCTTATAGGACCACCACAGAGCATCCAGTTGGACCAGTGACTGATGCTCTCCTGAAGGAAGTCAAAGAGGATGACTATGGGCTGGATGTCTAATTTCTTTGTATTTGTACTTCATTTTGTTTGTACTTTTGTTTATTTCGTTGTATTTTGACCCATCATGGGGGCTTGTTGTAATCACAAAACTATGTACCTTTGCATTTGTAATATATGGCTTATGTGTTATTCTGTGGGCTTCATTTCTCTTCAACATCATCATTCCTCGAGGTATGGAAGGTCAAAACCAAAGAACCAAACTGGATACCCTTGGAAGAAAAATAGACATATTGCATTACATACTAACTTCTTTGTTTTGTAGGTATTTTTGTTGTTGTTTCTCACTTTGTTGTGACCTCAAGAAACATTGCTCGTAGGAGGGTCTTCCCCATCAACAGAGTTCACCGGTATCCTATAAGAAACAACCTTTCGAGATTACAGATGGACCAGGTTCAGCAAGATCTGACTGACGTAAGAAACCAGATGGCTAATGAAAGAACTGAAATGAGGGCTCAGATGAGCCAGTTCATGGCAGTAATGACCGGGTTGGCCCAAAGCCAGGAGAGATTGAGAGAGTTGGTCGAGCGGAAAAATCCTGAAGAAAGTCACCCAGGCACAGGGGGTACCAGCAACAATGATCATGGACAGCCTCATACTGATCCCCCGGAGTTTGGACATCATCTCAACCCTAACATTAATGCTATCAGGAATACCCAGGGTAATACTAGAGGGTGTGCCTTGCAAGAGGACCCTCAGGAGGAACAGTTCACTGTAGTTGGAGCAGGAGATGAAGTTTATGATCATCGTCTGGACGAGATAGCAGAAAAGTTGAGATCTCTGGAGTCCCAAAACTCCTTAAGATTTGATGTTATGAATATGGGGCTGGTAGAGGGAGTTAGAATTCCTCACAAATTCAAACCTCCCTACTTTGAAAGATATAATGGGACATCTTGCCCTCGCACCCATCTTCAATCCTTTCTAGGAAGATTGAAGGCTTACACTATGGATGAAAAGCTATGGATGTTCTATTTTGAGGATAGCTTGACCGGGGCATCCCGTGAGTGGTACTCTCATCTGACTAGGGCAACAATCAGAAATTGGAAAGATTTGGCCGAGGCTTTCATACGCCAATACCAATACAGTCTAGACATGGCTCCTAACAGAACCCTTCTAATGGGTATGTCACAGTCCTCCAGGGAAAGCTTCAGAGAGTATGCTCAGAGATGGAGACAATTAGCTGCTGCTGTTCAACCTCCAATGTCGGAAAGAGAAAAGGCAGATATGTTTATGAACACCCTACATGGGACATACATTGATAGGTTGGCAGCTTTCTCTTCCACTAGCTTTGCCGATGTAGTCATAGCAGGAGAAAGAATTAAGAGTTTGTTAAAAATGGGTAAGATTTCTGATAACGGCGCCAGCTCTAGCAGCACAAGGAAACCTTTTGCAGGGCCTCGCAGGTCGGGTGAAACCAATTCAATACACATGGGAAGAGGAAGGCCCCGATATATGCCAAGATCAATTGCCGCTGTCACAATTCCCACTCCACCACCTCAACAGAAATACACTCCACAACCACAACATTTCCCTCAGCAACAGCATTTTCCTCAACAAAGGTCTTATAACAACAACAACAACCAACAACAACGTCCTTTCCAGCAAAGGCCATCTCAAGTCAACAGGGTAATCGATCCTATACCGATGCCCTATGCCACTTTACTACCACAACTTTTGAAACTCAATCTTGTTGAATTAAGGACTCTGGCTCTACCAGATTCTCAGAACCTTCTAAGGAATTACGACGTCAACGCCAGATATGCCTTCCATTCTAATGCACCTGGCCACACCACAGAAAAGTGCAGAGCTTTACACATGAAGGTCCAGGATCTAGTTAATTCAAAGGCTTTAAATTTTGCACCACCTCCTAATGTCACAAAGAATCCTATGCCTAGCCATGGTAGGCCCAGGATAAATGCAATTGAGGAGGATCAACCCGTGAACTTAATCGAAGATACTGCAAGCATTCAAACACCTATGGCCGAGGTTAAAGCTCAGCTTTTAAGGTGCCAGGTGTTTCCAGGTTGTGAGGCCTGCTGTGAATCTTGCAAAATTTCTACCAATGGTTGTGCAAGCCTAATAAGTGGCATCAATGGCCTTATCAAAGAAGGTATCCTGCAGATAACATCAACGATTTCTACAACATCAGCAATTCCTCTTGCAGCAACAACAGGCACTCCTCCTAAAACTTCAAAAACAATTGTTCCGACAGACTCTGCTAAAAAGTCAACAATCATTTCTTCCACTACTTCAAAAAATGTTAGTTCAACTGCATCCGCTTCTACAACTACGACAACCATTAACAACAACATCTCCACAGTCACTATATACTACAATCCGACAATGGTCCCCAATTCCAACAACTTTCAGCAACAATCTCAACAACAACCCAGCTTTAGTCTTTCACCACCACCACCAATCAGAAATCCTATCACCATATATTACGATCCACAGACAATAATAGTTCCTACTTCCGCCGCAGTCAGTCTAGTCACCATTACGGTACCTGGACCCATTCCATATGAAAAAGATAATATTGTACCATGGCACTATGGTTCAGACCTTTACTGCAACGAGGAGAGAGTCTCTCTTGATTCTTCAACTCACACACCACAGGTCGATAATGTCGGGGGAGGCGGAGGCTTCACTCGAAGCGGACTTCTTTTCGCGTTGCAAATTCCAAGAGTCAAAACTGAGGCAGAGGCTACTACCAAAGCTAAAGGCAAAAATGTGGTGCCTGAAGAACCAGTTTTGAAAGAAGCTCATAAAACATCCTTTGATCAGGATGTGGATGAATTTATGAGAATAATCAAGAGAAGCGATTACAAGGTTGTGGATCAGCTCCACCAGACTCCTTCCAAGATCTCCATTTTATCAGTGTTATTGTGTTTCGAAGCTCATCGGGATGCATTACTTAAAGTCCTGCACGTAGCCTACGTGCCTGAGGAGATCACGGTAAATCAGCTGGAGACAATGGTGTCTAATGTTAATACTAGTCACAAACTAGGCTTCACCAACACTGATTTAACTACGGAAGGTCGTCATAACAACAAAGCTTTGCACATCACTCTGGAGTGTAAAGGGGTTGTGCTTTCACATGTTCTAGTTGACACTAGGTCCTCATTCAATGTCTTGCCAAAGAAAGCCCTTGTTAAGCTTGAATATGATGGTATAACTCTCCGACCAAGCAATCTGGTGGTTAGAGCTTTTGATGGTTCCAAGAGGTCTGTTCTTGGAGAAGTGGAGCTACCTGTGATAATTGGCCCGCAGGTC
This sequence comes from Lathyrus aphaca, assembly GCA_963966055.1. NCBI lineage: Eukaryota > Viridiplantae > Streptophyta > Magnoliopsida > Fabales > Fabaceae > Lathyrus > Lathyrus aphaca. The sequence continues at coordinate 170,144,961 of OZ014519.1, forward strand.
TTTCAAACTACTTTCTACATGATGGACATTCAGCCGGCCTACAGCTGTTTGTTGGGTCGACCATGGATTCACGCCGCTGGCGCAGTTACGTCGACCCTTCACCAGAAATTAAAATACGAGTGGAAAGGGCAAATTATCACAATTTGTGGTGAAGAGGATATTTTTGTTAGCCATCTGGCCACCTACAAATACATTGAGATGGATGGTGAAATCCACGAGACCATGAGCCAAGGTTTCGAAGCACTGAATGTCAATGAGGCGACAACTGAAGTATTTGCTGCATCCCAGGAGGATAGGATGGGTACTTCAATTGTCTCCTACCAACAAGCTCGGAAGGTTGTTGAAGATGGAAACGCCCAAGGCTGGGGCAAGCTGCTACCTGTGGAGAAGAAGGAGGACAAATTCGGTTTGGGTTACGAACCATTCCGACAAGATCAAGCAGAGGCTGCTAAAGAGCCCAAGTTCGTGAGTGGGGGAATACTGACCCCAGATGATGTCAATAACGTGGAAGACAAGGCTGAAAGTGACCTCAACTTGGAGAGCTAGATTCGTCCAAGGATACTGGGCCAACAAGTCCTTAACTGGTCTTCCCAGTAAATTATAAGAGTTACTCCTGCAGAGTAATTATTATTTCCTGCTTTATCATGCATCAAGTCCTGCATCTTTCCCAAGGTGTCAAGAATCATTTTGTAATAGGGCCATATTTGTATTTTGTGCAAATGGAATATCAATGAACAATGGACATCTTTTGCAAACAATTTTCGTTTTTTCGCTCACTGTCTTTTCATTTTTGTTATTTTTCGCACAAAACAATAAAATGACAATGTTTTCAAAATAATAACTTCATTTACACTTTTTCTAAACAAGATTAAAATTAATCACTAAATAGAAAAAATCTCAACCCTTGCAGAGATAATCCTCCAGATTGCACCGACAACAGTACTGTTATGACTTTGTATGACTTCGACAATCCAATTAATCAAGAAGATGAAGGGGTTGATGAAGACTATGAGTTGCCTAAAGAGTTAGCCAGGTTGTTGAGGCAAGAAGAGAAAGTGATTACTCCTCATCAGGAGGAAATTGAAATTGTTAGTCTTGGTACCGAGGAAGATGTGAAGGAAGTGAAGATTGGGGCCAGTCTGCAAGCTTCAGTAAAGGAACAGCTCATCAGTATGCTTCGGGAATACGTTGACGTCTTTGCTTGGTCCTATCAAGACATTCCAGGTCTAGATACAGATATTGTCATGCACAGGCTACCCTTGAAAGAAGATTGCCCTCTGGTTAAACAGAAGTTGCGCCGCACTCGCCCAGATATGGCCATGAAGATTAAGGAAGAAGTACAAAAACAGTGGGACGCCGGTTTCCTTGCTGTAACTAGTTACCCGCCGTGGGTTGCTAACATTATACTTGTGCCTAAGAAGGATGGCAAGGTGCGTATGTGTGTGGATTACCGGGACCTGAACAGAGCTAGCCCGAAGGATGATTTCCCATTACCTCACATTGATGTATTAGTGGACAACACAGCTCAGTTCTCGGTATTTTCTTTCATGGATGGATTCTCTGGGTACAATCAGATCAAGATGTCACCCGAAGACATGGAGAAAACAACTTTCTTCACACCTTGGGGCACATTCTGTTACAAGGTAATGTCGTTTGGACTGAAGAACGCCGGTGCAACATATCAACGGGCTATGGTGACACTATTCCACGATATGATCCATAAAGAAATCGAATGCTACGTGGATGATATGATTACCAAGTCCCTTACTGAAGAAGACCATCTGGTGAATCTGCTGAAGTTGTTTAAAAGGCTGAGGAAGTATCAACTGAAGTTGAACCCCAACAAATTCAAATTCGGGGTACGTTCTGGTAAGCTTCTAGGATTTATTGTAAGTGAAAAGGGAATTGAGGTTGATCCCGACAAAGTCAAATTCATTCAGGAAATGCCTGCACCTAGGACTGAGAAAGAAGTTCGAGGGTTCTTAGGTAGATTGAACTACATCTCAAGGTTCATATCTCACCTCACTACAACATGTGAACCCCTATTCAAGTTGTTAAGAAAGGAACAAACAGTCAGGTGGAACGACGATTGTCATAAAGCTTTTGACAAGATCAAGGAGTACCTGCAAGAACCTCTAATTCTCATGCCTCCAATTGAAGGAAGACCTCTGATAATGTACCTGACAGTATTATAAGGGTCAATGTGGTGTGTGTTAGGCCAGCATGACGAGTCTGGTCGAAAAGAGAATGCAATATACTACCTAAGAAAAAAGTTTACCGACTGTGAACAACGTTATTCACTGCTCGAGAAAACTTGTTGTGCTTTAGCGTGGGCTTCTCGCCGACTAAGACAATACATCCTGACTCACAATACCTTGTTGATCTCAAAATTGACCCCGACAAGTACATATTTGAGAAGCCAGCACTTACCGGAAGGGTTGCAAGATGGAAAATTATTCTGACAGAGTATGACATCCAATACACCTCTCAAAAATCCATAAAGGGCAGTGTATTATCTGATTATCTGGCTGAGCAACCCATTGATGATTACCAGCCCATGAGATTTGACTTCCCTGATGAAGACATCATGTACTTAAAAGCAAAAGATTGTGAAGAGCTAGTTGACACTGAAGGGCCTGATCTAGAAGAGGCGTGGACTATGATGTTTGACGGGGCTGTCAATATGAACGGTCGTGGAGTTGGTGCAGTGCTCATTACACCTAAAGGAGTTCACATGCATTTCTCGGCAAAACTCACCTTTGCCTGCACTAACAACGAAGCAGAATACGAAGCCTGTCTCGAAGGTCTTGAGGAAGCCATTGACCTCAGGATCAAAACCTTGAATGTATTCAGATATTCAACTTTGGTAATCAACCAGACCAACGACAAATGGTACACTCATCAGGAGCATCTGATTCTTTATCGTGACTATACGAGGAGATTATTGACTTTCTTCACAACAGTCAAACTTGAATACATCCATCGAGATGAGAATCAGTTTGCAGATGCTTTAGCTACCATTTCCTCCATGATCAAAGTTCAAGCTGCCAATTATGTGCCTCGGATTTTGGTATCCAGACTGGACCAACCGGCATACGTATTCTCTGTGGACACTACTAGTGGCAACAAGCCTTGGTACCACGACATCAAATGCTTCTTGGAGAATCAAACATACCCACCTGGGGCATCATCAAATGATAAGAAGACATTAAGAAGGCTGACCGACAGTTTCTTCCTCAATGCTGATGGCTCATTATACAAGCGAAACTTCGACATGGTATTGCTCAGATGTGTTGACAAGAAGGAAGCATACATCCTAATGCACGAAGTACATGAAGGTTCTTTCGGTGCCCGTGCCGGAGGACATGCAATGGCAAATAAGTTGTTAAGATCGGGTTACTACTGGATCACAGTGGATGCAAATTGTTGTGCCTATGCCAGAAAATACCACAAATGCCAGATCTACGCAGATAAAGTGCATGTGCCTCCAAATCCTTTGAACGTGATGTCTTCACCATGGCCCTTTGCCATGTGGAGCTTTGACATGATTGGAAAGATTGAACCGACTGCTTCAAATGGTCACAGATCCATCCTGGTAGCCATTGATTACTTCACCAAATGGGTTGAAGCAGCTTCGTATGCAAACGTCACCAGACAAGTGGTAACCAGATTTCTGAAAAGGGATATCATCTGTCGATATGGAGTTCCCGAGCGAATCATTACTGACAATGGTTCCAATTTGAATAACAAAATGATGGCAGAACTTTGTCGGGACTTCAAAATCCAACATCACAACTCTTCTCCTTACATGCCAAAGATGAATGGCGTTGTTGAGGCCGCTAACAAGAACATCAAGAAGATTGTGCAGAAGATGGTAGTTACCTACAAGGACTGGCATGAGATGCTACCATTTGCTTTACATGGGAACCGAACCTCAATCAGAACGTCTACCGGAGCAACACCTTATCAGCTTGTGTATGGTATGGAAGTTGTCCTACCTGTTGAAGTTGAGCTACCCACCTTACGAGTAATGATGGATGTGAAACTGGATGAAGAATAATGGGTCCGGTCTCGGTACAATAAACTGAATTTGATTGAAGAGAAAAGATTAGCTGCCATCTGTCATGGGCAGTTATATCAGAAGCGAATGAAGAGTGCCTTCGATCAAAAAGTCAGACCTCAGGAGTACCAAGTGGGAGAGCTTGTTCTGAAGAGAATCCTTCCTCCTCATACAGACCACATGGGCAAGTGGACACAAAACTATGAAGGTCCCTATGTAATAACTAAAGTCTTCTCGGGTGGAGCACTGATGCTCGCAACCATGGACGGTGAAGACTTCCCGTCCCCTGTGAATTCGGATGCAGTTAAAAAATACTTCGCATAAAAATGACCCGCTGGACATAAAAACGGAATTTAAGTCCAAGCAAAAATAGGGCATCCCGGCGAGTCAAAAACAGAATAAAAGACTCAGGCAAAAATAAGGGAAAATTGAAAAAAAATGTGTACACCCGCTGAGTTGAAAAGCCACATCGGACAACTCAGGCAAAAATGGGTATCCCGGTGGATTGAAAACCCGAAAGGGCGATCCACGCAAAATCAAGGAATAAGCGAACAACTGCATTTTGAATTCGTCTGTATCGCTCACAACATGGTAAGCTCCGAAAGGACAAAGTGTCGGTCAGAATCAGCCTTCTTCAGAAAGCAAGATAAGAAGAACGTCAAGGTCATACAGGTCATAGCAAAGGAAGCTCGCTGGAGCGTCATCTTCAACATTGCCAATATTTTTATTTTTATTTTCTCAATTTACAGCAATCTCCTCCTTTCAGGGGATTCGCTTATTTGAATGTACTTGCTAATTCAGGGCACACAAATTAATAAAATCAGAGTTTTCAATCATACTTTGCTTTGTACATTTTTGTTTCGTCTGCAAAATGTCCAATGTTCATAATACAACACTTGCATAAAACATATGAGCCATTTTAATAAATGCTTGCAGGAAATATATTCACTTTCAGGTAAATCTAATTCCTATGACGGAATCCGGTTAAGGATGCCTCGGGACACTCGTGCATTTTCCTTTGTCTTAACAGGTTGCAGGTACTCAAGACAGAAGATCTCTCGCGACATGGGGCATATCAAGCATTGAATCCCCAACACACTACTTCCCATAAGTTATCTCCTCCCCGAGCCGGATCTCCTGAGCAATGCCTGTCATCTCTTCCACAACAAGGTGGTCCAAGAACTTTCTTTACCCCACCAGAGATACCAGATCTCTCTCATCCTCAACAGAGTTGGTGGAATTGATTCCCCACAGAATTGCCTCCCCTGAAGAGCAATACCTGAAACACATCCCCGGTAGAGTTGCTAAAACCTCCACATCCCCATTAAGGAGTTCTCCCTCCAGATAGATCTATCAATGATCTATTTCCCCAAGCATAGTTCTCCCTCCAGACAGATCTAGCAATGATCTCTTCTCCCAGCTGGGTTATCCCTCCAAGCAGATCAGCCAGAGATATTTATCCCCGCAGGATCCGAGTCTCAGATCAATCCTCTCATTTGCATAATCATAGCATTCGCATCATATTCGCCGAAATATGCGTAGTATTCTGTCTAATACGGAGCATTACGACAAAAATCAAACATTTGCATGATCATAAGTCAGGTTCGAGCCAATCACTTGCAAATACCGATCAATATTTCACCGGCAATATTCAAAACTCATACCCCCTGCAGATAAAAGCCAAAGCATCTCATTTGCACTCTCAAAACACAGATGCCTGTTTATACTTATACATGCTCTTTTCGACACTCGTCCGTGTCACCATATCCCCCCGCAGGTCTCTAGAATACCTTCTGCACTCTCAAATACAAATATTTGTTCACAACTCGTACATATTCTTTTTGACACTCGTCCGTGTCATGCTTCCCCAGCAAGTCAAACACTCGTATGTGTCCCTTGCCCAATCTTTCGACACTCGTTCGTGTCTTGCACATACTTCACCAACAGATCAACACTTGTACATATACAATCCTTTGATACTCGTCCGTATCTTGTATATATCACTCTTCTGAAGATTCAAACACTCGTCTGTGTTCCTTGCTTAACCGATTGATACTCGTCTGTATCATCATCCTCAAACATGTGTCAGCGTTTGTTTCTATCGATACTCGTCCGTATCGTGGTCCTAAGGATGCTCGTCCGCATCTTTAATCTATACACACCGTCAAACACTTATATCTTTTATTTTAGAATACGTAAGCGCTCGTCCGTGTTTACCATCCCCAGTAAGTCGCCAACAAAACAGCTTTCTTGTATCCGACATTCATCATATGTCGTGATACTTTCGGCAGCCATCCCCTGCCAGGTGATCGTCCTTCACCTTTCGATGACCGTCCCTCATCCTTTTCCAGTGGAATCCCCATTATTGAAACCTTCTATCTGACATTCGTCCTATGTCGTGATAAAGAGAAGCCGTCCCCTTCTAGGTGATCGTCCTTCACCTTTTGATGATTGTCCCTCATCATTTATCTGATGGCTGTCCCCATCGTTGATCTTGTTATCCGACACTCGTCCTATGTCGCGATAATCCCCGAGAGCAGCCGTACCCTGCTAGGTGATTGTCCTTCACCTCTTGATGACCGTCCTTCATCATGCTTATTCGATGGTCGTCCCCATCGTTGACCTTTTCTATCCGACATTCGTCCTATGTCGTGATATTTTCAGCAGTCGTCCACTGCTAGGTGGTCGTCCTTCACCTCTGATGACCGTCCCTCATCATTATTTCATTTATTCTTTCACCTGATGTTCGTCCGCATCATTGTTTACCTTACTTTCCAAGCTTGATGGTCGTCCCCATCAATGCTTTTCTCAATCCCCAGAGAGTTTTATTTCCGTACCCGATGGCCGTCCCCGTCGTGGTCTCTTTATTTCCCCAGCATGATGGTCGTCCCCGTCATTGCTTTGCTTACTGATTTATCCCCAGCAGTCGTCCTCTTCTCGATGGTCGTCCTCCATCGCTTTCATTTGATAATCATACTATACTATCCTTTACAATTTATATACCTTTTCTTCTTCTCCCCAGCGAGTGTAAATTTTAGACTGTCTTTGGTATCCAACCACAAGTTATCTTGTTTGTCTGTTAAGCCAAGCGCTTACACCCTGCACAGCTAACTCATGCTTGAATAGGGGCAGCTGTAAACACCCCAAATTTTCCCTCACTTTTTCTCACACCATGGCTTGTAATCTTTCATTTTTGCATAAGCATAGGCATACCATCTCATATTGCATATTTGTTTCATCTGCATGGTTTATTTCATCTGCATCTAGGGTTTGTGATCTGAGCAATCAGAGAATCAATCTGAGCCATCCCAATGGTCTTGAAGCTTTCCAAAGGGGGTCCATGTGTGTTCTATAATCATATTATGCTCCCCAAAGTTCATGAAAGTCAAGGGATCACAAAATTGACAAAGGCATGGAAGCAGAGCTAGGGTTTTTCTGCACAGATGACCAAAATAAGGGTTTTGGTTTCAGAGGCATTAACTCCAAAAATTTTGGCCATTCTTGTTTCTAATGTTCTTATAATGTTATAAGAATCATGTGTACCAAGTTTGATGAAGAAATTCATTGTGGAAGTCATTTGATCATTGGGTAACTTCTTGAGCAAGTAAAGTCAAAATCAGGGCATCTAAGGCCCCCAATAAGGGTACCAAAGGGCCATCATCATCATTTTGGGTCTCTATAATATTTATTTGATCTTATAAGTGGTTGGAATTTCACAAAGTTGAAGAATTTTGAGCCAAATGCAAACTTGCCATTTTTGGAAATGACTTGTAATGTAAACTTTCCATTTTGGGAAAGATTTTCAACCTATTCTTTCATGACCAAAAAAGCTTCAAATGAAAATTTCTTGGACGTGAAAGTTGTAGATTAGGTCTTTCCCTTTTCAAAAGGTACAAGAACATGTCTTGATTCATCCTAGAACTCAAGATATGGCCTTTCAAAGTTGGCAAAAATCACATAATTTCAAGTTTCATGTCAAAGAGGCAAATGTGCATTTTTGGTTTCCAAGCACTCAAATGACTTCTAATGTGCCCATATGTGACATAATATGTACATACACCTTGCCTAGACCAGAATTGATTCTTGCATCACAACTCTTCTGACCAATCAAGACTTCACATACATGCCTCATGGACCTCATTTCATATCATCTTGAAGCCTGAATCATTCCATAACTCAGAATTCACAAAATCCACCAAAACCTTCCTCTCTTCGATTCTCTCAACACAAGCTACAAACCTCAAAACAAACTTCACCAATCATCTCAACACCACTCATAGAACACAAAGCAACCCTCAAAATGGCCTGAAACCTCCTAAATCAAAAACACGATTCCTCCTTCATCCGAACTGAACCTTCAAAACCAAGCCATACAAGCCTCATTCAAGCATTTCAGAAGCTTCAGGGAGTTCATTGGGGTGGTTTAGCATCAAGGAGAAGTCCATAAAGCTCTGATTGAGAAAGCTTCACCTCAGGTATCATCAAGAACAATTTTTCCAGAAACCTTCTTTTAAGTTCTTAAATGATTCTACATGCTTCCCGATCATGCTGATGTCTTTACTTTTAAAAATGATTGAGAAATGAGTGTGTATGCTTGCTCTAAAACTTTGCTTGTGAAACATGTTCTTGTTTAATTCTCTTGATTCATGAAAAATAAATGGTTTTTGTTGATGGATTATTGTTTAGGGTTGTTAGTTGAGTGATTCTGGAAAGTTTGATGCATTTTCATGGTGTATTGAGAGAGATTGAGTGAGGTGCCTGTCGGAGAAGATGACAGGAGCTAGCTCCGGTCACCTGAGAATCATTAGGGCACTAATTAGGGTTTAGGGGGTCAGTTTGAATATGGGTCGTAGGATAGGATTTTCGCGCGTGGATGAAGGGTCTGGATGTGTTCATTAACCCTAATCAGTTATTTAGTTTTAATTAAATAGGATTAATTTTTAAAAATGGCAGATTGAATCCTAGCCACACAATAGCGCGCCAGTCAATTCCCTCTCTTTTTATTCAAATCTGGGCCACTGGATCATTTGACTTCCCATTTAATCTATTTTTATTTCATTATATTTTATTTCTTTTGCATAATTTATTTAAAATAGTTAAAAACATCACAAAAATATAATCTTTTGCATTTATGATCCAAATATTTTTCTCAACCCAAAAATGATTTTTATTTTATTTTTTGCATTTAAAAAGTATTTTTAAAATATTTAAATGTTATTTTTAATTAATTAATGGATTTTAATTAATTAAAAATACATTTAGGTTTCTAAAAATCACCAAAAAAATCATGAACCATTCCAATAAATTTAGAAACATTTTCAAACTCTTCATACAAATTTCTTTTTAGGTTTGATCATAATTTCACAATTTTCTTTGAATTAGGGTTCTTTAAAATCACATTTTTTAAACCTAATTTGAAATTTTCATTTCTGCCTAACCATGAAGAGTTTGAACTTGATTCGTTTTGAATTGTTTCACATATTGCATGTAGTTTCTAGTTTATTTTTCTCATGATTTTATCTTGCATTTTCAATTTGATTTGCATTTTCCATTAGGAATCACCTAAAAACCCTAGCAAACTAAGATAAATCATAACTTTCAATAGGATTAGCTTCTGACCTTCTCCTTGGGGGTGTGACCTAATATGGCATTAGGGTTTGATTGAGCTTGATTTCAATTTTTTATCATGTTGATTGCTTCTGTTTTGGTTATTTGCATCTCATACATCCATGAAACCCTAATTTCTCATGTTCATTTGCATTCACCTTTGCATATCATCATCGTGTGAACTTTCCATGACATTTCAAGCATTCATATGACATATTAGACAATTTAAGACATGTTAGAACATTTCTTGATCATTTCTTCATTCATTTTCCATGTCTTGCATTCATTACATATCATAAACATCCCAGTGTTTTCAAGTTTCTAAACATGCTTTCATGACATCTCATCTTTGTATGATCATTCATATGCATCTTGTATGGCTTTGCATAATCTCATATGCCATTTTCATTTCATAATCACTTATGACTTTGGTCTTTGCATCTCATTTCAATTCACTTCTTCATGCTTTATGTCTTATGCATTCATACTAACACTTTCAGGTACCTTTGGTAAGTTGTTCAGGGAGGTGGATTTTCCTTCACCTCCCACCTCTTCTTATCTCATTCATATGAATATTTACATGTCTTTGAAGTGAACTTGTTCACTTGTGTTCCATCTTTCTCACTTTCTTTCTTTTAAGTTACTTATCTTCTTCATTAAGTAAGTAACTTATTCTTCTTCTTCCTTCTCTCTTCATCTGCTTATTCCATTGGTGGCCTTGAAGATCTTTTCTCTTAAGCCTAACAAACCATAAGACATCCAAGCATGATAACTTTTAGGGTTGTGTATAGTCCCCCTTAGTCTTTTACCTTTGAGTCTCCTTGAGTCTCTCTTCTCATCTCAATAATCAGAGACTAAACTCTTAAAGTTTTAGGACTTAGGAATTAGGGTTATGCCTGCATCCTTCTCTTAGGATGGAGTGTATAACTTTAATCCTAAATTTTAAACCTTTAATTTGTTTAAACCTTTTAATCAAATCACATTAATAATCACTAAGACTTTATCTTGTAACTTGGGCCTTACATTAGGGTTCTATCTCTTCCTTATGGTTAAGAGGGACTAACCCTAGTGTTTAATGGACAAGTCCCCCTCAAGTTGTCTTACAAACTTAAAATTCACTTCTTAATCTCACCCTTTAATTAAAATCCATTTAATAAAGGTTTGTTATATACTGAATTTAATCTCTAACCATTGATTAAGTTGAGGTATCTTCCTCATCTTAAGTGTTCTCATCTATTATCCTTCTATTAGGATGGTGTAATGAGTCCATTAATTTGTGATTAGAGATTAAACTCATTACTTAACACTAAACAAAAACCCAAAAAACATCTAATTAATCACAAGTAGGTTAATGATCTTAATCCTACATCATCATGGTAATTACGTTGAGGTGCTTATCTCATACTTAAGTAGGCTCATTATCCCTAATCAGGGATGATATAATGAGTTTACAAGCCCTTGACTTAGGCTTAAGCTCGTTAACTTATGCAAAACACCAAAAACAATAACAAAACTGAAAACACAAAAACAAACAATAATCTTCTCCTTCGGGATTCTTTTCTCATCACACTCATTCATAAATGAGAACTTGCTTCTTCCGTCTAATGCAATACAGTTAGCACTCGAGCCAGACGAGTCATACACTTGAGCATAGGCAAGCAAGCAGTTCACAGTCAATTTATTTTCAGTCTCTTTGGGTCGAACTACGGTGTTCTGACTTCCTCATTGCATGAGAGGATACGTAGGCATAACTTAACTATTATTGAACAAAAGTCTCTGTGTCTCCCCCCTCTTTCAGCATTCTTTAAAAGCCTCAGTTCCTGAGAAATTCCCCCTTTTGCACTGACACCTGTACATTTATTCATAGCTTTTGCACACAGATAGAACATACACCTACCTCTTTTAAAACACAATCTTGTAAGCGTGGATCCCGTCGAGTACGACGGACAATCTGGGCTCTAATACCTTCCCAGGTCGTAACCAATCCCCTTTCTCAGTTTCTCTGGTTCGCAACCGTCTTATCCATCTCTTTCTAGGTTTATGCATCATTACCTTTCCTCCGGGATAAAAATGCTTAGCTGGAGACTCTATTCATTTCATTTTCATTTTCTCTTTTCGCCGACCGTTCGCGTCTGCACCGGGATGCAAATCTTCGGGAGCGACAATATGGGCCGAGACAGAGGTCGTTCTCAAGGTTACCACCAAACAGCCATAGTGACTGTTATGCCACATGTTCAACAACCTCAAAGCAAGCAACAACAGGCACAAAGACCATTTCAGGAAAGAACAAGAGCGAGGGACCGCAGACTTGATCTTATCCCATGTCCATATGTTGTATTGCTTCTAGAGCTGCTAAAGTTGAACATGGTTGAGCTTCGTACCATGAGAGCTCCTTCTCCTGACAATCTACCTCCGAATTTTGATGCAAGTGCCAAATGCGAATTCCATTCGGGTGCCCAGGGGCACAATATTTAGAAATGTTGGGCATTTCAGAATAAGGTACAAGACCTAATTGACTCCAAGGCGATCAATTTTGCTCCTCACCCAAATGTACTCCAGAATTCGATGCCTAATCACGGTGGAGCCGGTGTCACGGTAGTTCTACCAGATAGTCCATGTTAAGCCAAGACCTTCGAGTTAATCACCCAGGTTGCAAGGGTATTCATGAAGCAAATAAATCCAGAAGTATTCAAACACTTGTAGTAATGGCAACTGTTTGTTTGTCTTTCTTCATTGCATTTTCATCCCTATTTAGGGGAACTACGTCTCTCTGATTCTTCATTGGTCATGGGTCAATGAAGATACGTAGGCAGAAGATTGTCAAGTCTTTCCGAGAAACCTTATGGGGAAACTTTATTCCCCAGTTTTAATCTTTTCTCCGAGACGTATCGTGTCATAGCCTCCAGGTCAGAATAACTTAGTGAAGTCTGATAGGTTTATACGGAGTCAAGCCTCCTCAACAACGACACTATTCAGCTTCCTTACTACATTTTCATTTGTAGTTTCTTTTATGCGCTAAACATTTGTCTACATGTATGAAATTTGTTTACTTTTGAATGTTATCAATAATAAAACTCACATGTTTTTTCTTGAAGTAATTCATTTGCATTCACTTATAATTATGTATGTGTACATCGCAATACCAATTGTCGTGCTTAAACTCTATGAAGGAGGATGACAAAACAAAAACGCAAGAATATCTAATTGTGTGCTCTTGAATAAGACCATGTTGACGTTGTACATGCTTTGTTTCAAATCCCTAAACACCAGAGATACAAGGGAAATAGACCCTCGCCAACCCCTTTGAGTCTTGAAGTATGAGTATCTTTTCGCACAAAAAAAAACCTTACATGTAATCCAGGAGAAGGGTAGGTGTCATCTAGTTGGACCAAGCGTTCAAACTTTCATAAAAGGTGTAACAGAGGATCCATTACATCCCAGCACGACGATCATGAGGTCCAAAGACCAGAAACCTCAATGGTTATCCAAGCCGAGAGGTCTAAAGACTAGAAGCCACAATGGTCATCCTTCATTGACCAAATAATGAGGTAGTCACAACCCTCGCAAAGCAATCAAGACAAACAGTGTCATACGATTTGTTCGGAAAAAAGAGGAATCAGAAAAAAAAAGGGGAAGAAATGAAAAGCCCGCTAAGTCGAAACTTGAAAATAATCGACTTAGGCAAAAATTAGGGCATATCGCTGGACTTCACAATCACAGATTCACAATAATCAGTCCAGGAAAAAGTAAGGGATAAGTAAAATAATGCAAAAGACGAAAAGATGATTACATAAGAAATATCCTCAAACAAGAACAAAGTTGTGTGACACAAGCACGAAAGACAAAGGGGTGACTGACTCCAAACAACAACCTGATTAGTGCTTGAACAGTTAGCAACAATTGTTCCTCAACCAACACAAAACCCTTATGAAAGGTGAGCGCTTGTGAAGATTAGAAGAACATAGGAATGGAGGACATCACGAAGAAGGGTGGGCACAAACAAACTTTGAGCATGTATCCTTCGTTTCTATAACCGTGAACCAGGCCACAATACAACCCTCATAAGTCCTAACTGAAATAGGGTTATTTAGAGAGGATACTACCACGAGATAGTGTTCCTAACTCCTATTAGTTGTTCTAAAAGACCTAGGTTAGTATTGCATGTACATGCTTTCATAAAAAAATCAATGTCGTATCTTAACTAGTAATTTGCTCACAAAGGTTTGTGTCCTCTTTTCAATAAAGACTTCAAGATTAACATGTGTGTTGCATTAGAATTTTCATTTTCAAAATAAACATTTTCTGCTTGCATACATTTGTTTGACATCATAAGAAGTTCACATACGAAAATTCAGTCCAGAAGTTTAATATTGCCAAGTTGAGAATACTGAAACTTCTAAAACATAATTACGTTGAGGCACACTTTTCAAAGAAACTCCTTGGAGTAAGGACTTTCCCAACCAGTCATGGTAAGAGCCAGCCAATCTGGGGCAGTTATATCGAGCAATCTCTTTAAATTCATCCAAACTAGGGAAATCACCTCGAGATTCAACCTCCCAAAGCAATCAGTGCATGTATTCCCTTAAAGACTAGTCAATTAAGGGCAGAAATTACTCAAAGACTCGTACTGGGGCAGGCCACCCTAATAGCACGAGAATTCATTCTTTCCCAAAGATAGACCATCGGAAGCCTATCCAGATTTTAGAGTACCAGGACAGTTATACACCTAAAGGGTTTCCATGTAGCCCTCTTGTCATAACTCTTAATGATTTAGTCCATTACTCATCTATCGGTCACTCGTCAAACCAATTCGCTCGTTCAATATTTCCAACAACTACAAGCTCATATGTGTTGACAATGGCTACCTCCCCAGCAAAGGTTATTACGCCAATTCAGGCAATCTCTACAATACTTAAGAGTTTAAAGACACCAGGTCTTTTGTAAAATCCTCTTAAGGGAAAGTCCGGACAAAAGAAAATGATCCCCATCACAAGACAACTTGAAATCTTTCCTCCTCAGCAGGACGTGGTTCGGTTTTGTTATCCCCAACAGACACATGGAAGTTATCCCCAGTAAAGTCGCCAAACTTTTTTCTTCAGCAAGCTTCCTTGATCCTGTTTCCCCAAAAGATCTAGGGCGGTTCCATTCCTCGGCAGATCTCAGACCCAAATCCTTCTCTTTCCCAGCAGAACAATAAGGATAATCCCCAAATAGAAAGTCGTCTTCCCGCAGTGAAGCATTTCTTGCAAGCATTCAACTATTCCCGGTAGCCATCTAAACGGTTCCCTTCCCCATAGAGAGTTGGAAAGTTTGGGTGGACAGAGAATTCTCCAAGGCAGAGCCTTGCTAAGACCTTTCCCCAGCTAAATCGGAAAGTTGCAGATCCCCCAGCGGTCTCATGGCTGAGAGTCACTCCCCAGCAGTTACGGTATCCCATGGCAGGGCCCTCAAATCTAAAGTCCAATTTATTTTTGGCAAAGGTGATAATTCGAGACAGATTATTCACACTCTTCTCCAGCATAGATGTTATCCCCGCAGGGTTTCTCGAGATTGAATCAACAATCATCTGCATTCCCCACAGAATCAGCAAGAACTTGTTACTTCCGTGTCAGAAATTCCTTTTGTACTGGTATTAGTTTGTTGACATGCTCAAGATGTAATATCCCCAATGTCATGGGGCATCATGCCGTGCAGTTTAACATATGCATACCCTACGTAATCCAAGTTTGATATCTTGCCAAAGTCCATCCCCTACGTGAAAAATTTCAAAAGTCTCTCGTAGCAAGAAAAAGTCTCCCGTAGCGAGAAAACGTCTCCTGTAGCGAGCAAAAGTCCCCCAAAGTGTGGCAAGAAGTCTCCCGTAGCGAGAAAAAGTTCCCCGTAGTGTGGCAAAAGTCTCCCGTAGCGAGCAAAAGTTCATCCTCTTGGTGGAAAAGCATAGAAAGTCCACCTGTAGTGTGGCAAAGTATTCAGAAGTCCAACCGCAAATTGGCAGAAATTCACCCGCAGTGTGGCACAGTATGGCAAAATACCCAAAATTCCACCCGTTTTGTGGCACGTCATTAATTGCTCAACTAAAAGACCAGTCTTCCAGTAGCGTGGAAGATCAGGAATCTCCCGGTGTTATTCCAAGGCATTCACTGGTTTACTATTCTTCACATAAGATTTCTCCCCAAACAGAGCTCAGATGGTTGGGTTTAGTTCCCTGTTCTTCTTCCAAAAAGTGCAAATTTTTTGGTTGTTTCTAGTATTTAATCCCTGCATACTTCAAACGTCTGAAAGCAACTGCTATCATCCATTTGAGTCTACAATGATTGAATAGGGGCAACTGTAACACCCCAAAATTTTCCCTCTTATTTATTATCAACCTCGAGCAGTTTGCGCTTCATTCCCACATCCTTCCATATATCATTGCATCGTATTCGAAAAATAAATAAATCACGATCTTTTGCATGTGCATGAGGCGTGTGATCGGGAAAGACTGGAAAAACATTGGAGTCTAAGAGAAATAACACCACAAAAATATAATGCAAGGCATTTCCATACTAACCCACAGAAAAGAATGAAAATTCACAATTTTTTTCTGTTAACCGGTTAACGCATGTGAAAATTGGATAAAAGGCTTCAAAAGTTAGTTGATTTCACCATTTCCCTCCACTTTTTTCCATTATGCTTCACAACTTGTTTTACACTCCACTTACCTTCTATTTTGCCTTGGATATTTCTACTACATTCTAGACTCTTCCACACTCTTCCAAGGAATATTCCAAGGAATATTCCAGAACTTCAACTAACTTCAACTACCTCCTAACCTAACTCCAAACCTAACCTAATTCCCAAGCAAGCTCCATTGCCAAGCCTCATGACATACCTACACTCTATATAAGCCTAATTCACTCTAAAGCAAGGGGGTAACAACTTCATTCTCCAAATTTCACTTCATCTCTCATTTTCACCAAATTCACCAAAAGCTTCTCCATAGAAGATCTTCAAGTTTTCCATTGAAACTTGAAGAACTTGAATAAGTAGCTGTTGTTTTTGGATTGATTTGAGCTTCTTGGAAGTGATTTTTCAAAGTATTCATCAATATCTTCATCAATCACATTTATTTTGCGCATTCGCGGATAGCATCGGAGCTTCAGTTTTCTCTCCTCTATTGCATTTCGATCGACATTACAACACTTACCAAAGTAGTCCTCCGCATTGTAGGTTGGTATTCGAAATCACTTTTCGCTTTAACTTATTCTCTTCATCTCGCCATGATGGCATTCTCCGCGTGTTTATCGTCGTGATTGAGTTTTATCGTTCAATTTCGTTTTGATTGCGATTTGATCATCTTGATGGCTAGAAGCTAGAATTATAGCTTATTCTAGGTGCCATTAGGGGCTAGATTATGGCTTTTAGGTGTAAAATTCGTGCTCACAATATAATGGTTCCATTAGGAGCTTTGGGAGATAAGTCGATTACGAGAAGTGCTTTTTCCTCATTATTTTTCAGCTTCTGATCAGTGTTAACCGGTTAACGCTATGGGTTAACCGGTTAACACGTGTTTTTTTGCCTTTGGAACTGTTTTTCTAAAACTGTTAACCGGTTAACCAATACCGTTAACGGGTTAACGCTGTACATATTTTCCATTTTTGGTTGTTTGCTTGCATATTCATGAGCCATTGCTTCTTTAACCTTTGTTGATCCATATATCTTGATTTTAGAGAATTACTAGGATCATTTTTTAGGCATGATTATGTATTTGTGGTAGCTTTCGAATATGTGTTTCGTTAGTTTCTGATTTTGTGCTTAAATGATGATCTTGTGCTCCTAATGGATTGTGAAGTTGATACCATGTTTGAACCTCTTCACTTGCATGTTAATAATGATCTAAAATTCTGTTTTGAACTGTATGTGTGATCAATGCAGGTTTTGGTTATAGGAATACATAATTGCATGTTGTGTTTTGTGTTTTGCTTGAAAATATAGGATTCATGCACATTCTTGCTTGCCTATTTGCTACTACTTCCATGTTAATGTTTAACTTGGATTTGAGTATGTCATGATACATGTTCACTTGGTTGCTTGTTTGTAATGTATGCATGTTCACCTTGTGCTTGTTTATTAATATGTGTTTATCATGAAAATGTACAATTGTCCACTTTGTGAATGTTCTTGAAATCAAGTCTTGAAAATGCTCACATGCTTATAAATCCATGCATATACCATGCTTGTTGATCTTCTTTGATGATGGAGTGATGTATGTTCATGTATTGACACTTGTGTATGCATAATTAAAAATGAGTCAAATATGCCTTTGTTTTTCATAGCTGTTTGTTCATACAGTAGCTGTAAAATGTATGATGTTTGTTGCATTTTCATACTTTTTACAACAGTTTTGCATTCTGATTGTGAGTTGTAAAAAGCTGTATGCATTGTGCATTGCATTTAATTGTTGTTTGTGCCTTTAGGAGCTGTAATAGGATGCTAAATTTTGCTTTTCATTATTTTTTAGGTCCTTTAAACTTAGGAGTGAGTCTAGTCTAGGTCCTAGATCCCTTAGGAATTGTTTGGTATTTGCTTACCGCATTTCTTATTCATGTTTTACCATGCTACCTTTGTTTTGTAGGGAGGTGGAGGTAAGATCTTAAGCCTTAATCTATTTTTACATCTTTTATGCTTTCAAGGTGTGTTTGATTTTGCTCTTGTGTATAGTTTCACAACTTCAT
Organism: Lathyrus aphaca; assembly: GCA_963966055.1. NCBI lineage: Eukaryota > Viridiplantae > Streptophyta > Magnoliopsida > Fabales > Fabaceae > Lathyrus > Lathyrus aphaca. Next base: position 170,163,342 of record OZ014519.1, read on the forward strand.
GCTAATCCCTTTGTTATAATCAACTTAACTTCACTAAGAAGTAAGTTGTATTTTAATCTCTTTCCTTTTCCTTCGCATCAGGATTAGAAACCTCATTAACCATTAGGATATCCTTTGGTATTGAATAAACAACTTAGGGTTGGTCTTAGTCCCCCTTAGTTTTTGTTCTTTTCCAATTTAAGTCTCTTTCTCATCTCATAACATAAAAACAACAAGACGCCTAATAAAGGTTGAGCTTCTCATACGCCATGAGACTTTGCCGTGGGTTACTTATACGCGTTCCATTTCGGGGAGAGGTGTAAGTCATCTACCATGATGAACAAGTCTTGGTGTGGGAATATTTCGCAAACAATAAACTCAAAAACATTTCTCATAAAAGACAACCAACAAAGGCACCACATCTTCTCTTATCATCTCCTACTCTTTGCAGATGAATGTGACTTGCCTCAATAGTTCAAACAACGATACGGTAAACACCCTCGAGTCAGAGCCGGTAACACCTGAGTTAGAACTATGGCAATGTCACCCTAAAAAACAAAAAAAATAGTTCCCGCCTTAGTTAGGCGAACTACGTCGACTCTGATCCTTATTTTCCCGATGAGGTATGTAGGCAGCGGGGTAGGGCCCGTTCAATTACATTCTTTGTTTTCCCTACATTTTCCCCCTTTCTTTTCGATCTCTTTTTCCAATTCCCTTTCTCATTTCCAGTTCCAGTTAGCAGTTATTTCATTCAGCAGCAGTTTATTTTTCAACCTTTGAAACAAACAAACAAGCGTGGATCCCGTCGTGTACGGTGTATGAGTTGGGGTGCTAATACCTTTCTAGGTCGTAACCGACTCCCGAACCCAGATCTTTGGTTCGCAGGACCTTGTCCTTTCCTTCTTCCTCGGGTTTGTGCAGCATTACCTTTCCCGTTCCTTCGGGATAAAAATGCTTGGTTGGCGACTCAACCCTTTTCCGCGCCACTTTCGCGTTTGTACTAGGATGAAAATCTCGGGAGCGACAAATGTGAATAGACAACCCATATTGGATGGAACCAATTATGATAATTGGAAGGTATGCATGGTAGCCTTATTAAAATTGAGGGGAACAAAAACTTGGAAAGCTATCATAAAGGGTTGGAAATATCTTATGGTTAAAGATAAATATAGGAAGGAAACCGTGAAACCTAAAAAGGAATGGACCAAGGAAGAAGATGAAACTGCTCTTGGAAACTCTAAATCCTTGAATTCTCTATTCAATGGAGTTTACAAGAACATGTTTAGGTTGATCAACACTTGCATTATGGCTAAGAATGCTTGGTAAATTCTCAAGACAACTCATGAAGGTACATCCAAGGTAAAGATATCTAGACTTTAGCTGCACACTACAAAATTTCAAAATTTTAAGATGAAGGAAGATGAAAGTATTCATGAATTTCACATGAATATTCTTGAATTAGCTAATTCCTTTAGTGCTTTGGGAGAAAAGATATTAGAAGAAAATATGGTCAGGAAGATTATTAGGTTTCTCCCTAAGAAGTTTGACATGAAGGTCACATCCATTGAAGAAGCCTAAAACATCAACAATATGATTGTTGAGGATCTTGTAGGGTCACTTCAAACCTTTGAGTTGACCATTAATGACAGAACTGAAAAGAAGAACAAAAGAATTACTTTTGTTTCCAACACAAGAGAAGAAGAGGGATAGAGTGATCTTGATACTATGAGCGGATGTCCAATGCCATTATTTTACTAGGGAGACAATTAAATCAAGTGCTGAAGAGAATGGAGAGAAATTCAAAGCCTAATGTCTCGAACATCAGCTCTGACTCTAGAAGGAACTATGATTCCCAAAGAAGAACAAGAGTATAAGAAAGGACCAATCAAAATAGAGGGGTTCAATGTCATGAGTTTGAAGGTTTTGGACATATTAGAACAGAATGTCCTACCTATCTCAAGAAACAACCTAAGAGGTTGGCTACTTTGTGATCTGAAGATGAAAGTGAAAGTGATGATGAAACAACTAAATGTGTTACTGATTTAACTGGAAGATGTGCATCTTATGTAAAGTCCTGAAATGAAGAAACGCCTTAAGTTGAACTAGTTATTTCCTACCAATATTTGTGTATTAAAAGTGAAAAGTAACAAGAAACTATTTCTCAACTTCAGTATGAAAAGGAATAATATTTATCCAATATCTATAGTCTGCAGGATGAGGTGACCATATTGACTTCCAATCTTGAAAACAGGACAAAGTCTATAAGAACGTTGAAAATGGTTCAAACATGTTAGACGAAATTCTTCAAGTTGGTAAAAGGGTCGATGACTTAAAAAGCATAGGGTTTAATAATCAAACCCTGAAAAGAGACCCTAAGGCTACAAAACTCATCCCTAATAGGAAGATGATAGAGCCAATGATGTTAGAATAAATGTCTCAACATTGTGACATGTATCAGTTTGTTAAAAAGGGAAGCAAGACCATGTATTTGATTCCTGTATACAGAATGGTCAAGGCAACACAACCCCAAGCCCAACTAGTAACCTCGAGGCTACTGAACAGGCACACATATTGGGCGTCGATATAAATATAAGACTTGTCTACAAAGAGAGTACATGCTACTATATATAGCATGTACACCCTAGCGACAAACTTATAACTCCCATCCATTACAAGCTCGTCATACGTCTTCTAAAGCCAAATCATATGAAGGTGAGTGCCCCTATTGATGTCAAACTCCTTATGCACGACCACCTCAGAAACTCCCAAATCTCATGCAACATTCATATATGCAAGCAACATGCTAAGAACATGAGCCATCCAAAATCTGTCGCCGATGGGGAGATGGAACAATAAGAAGACATCATGCAGAGTGATTATCATCTCCCCAAACAGAAGATGAAATTAAGATGTCTCATTATGTCATCTCTCAACAAATGCACTAAGTAATTGAGCGTCGATCATGTTGAGGGAGCAGTGGGAAAAATCAAGGAGCTTAAACTTTCGTATAATTCGGCTGACTTTGTTAGGCGTCTCAATCTTTGGGAAGTCCTTCATCTTCGACATGTGCGATGTCACCTGCAGTGTGAGACACTCATGTGATAAACAAAATTTAAAAAATTAGCAATTAGCTTTCATGGCACAGTAAAAATTGAAGTTATACATAAAATGCATATACCTCTCCCTGCCATAGTCGTAATGCCACATGGTCTGCATACTTAGTAAGAACCGACCAATCAATGGGTCCTCCAAGTAATTCTCCATCAGTGTGCACAGAGGGCTCGGTCTAAGGAGTTGTAACCTCTGTGTCAAAAGTAATAGAGGGGATCGTATCAGGAGCAACAACATCTCACTACTACAAACAAGACCTTAGACAAAGCTTTTTTTTAACCTTAGATAGAGCTTTAAAGCGCTGTCTAAACCTGCACTGCTAAAGGTTTAGACAACGCTTTGGTTAATGTCAAAAGCGTTGTCTAAAGGGGCTTTATACATCGCTTTTATTGTCAAAAGAGCTTTCTAAACCCCACTTTAGACATCGCTTTTTGCCTTTTTTTATATACCTTAGACAACGCTTTTTTATTTTAATGGTATACCTTAGACAACGCTTTCACTAAAAGCGCTGTCTAAACCCCACCTTAGACAACACTTTTAATGAAAGCGCTTTCTAAACCCCACATTAGACAACGCTTTTTGTTGAAAGCGCTGTCTAAGGTATACGAAAATTTTAAAATATTTTCCTTTAAAAAGCGCTGTCTAAGGTTGCCAAATTATAGGCACCTATTTTTATCCACTTTTTCACCTGATTTTTAAACCAGAATTTTCACCTGATTTTTAAACCAGAATTTCCAATCCATAATTTGCACCAAATTATTCTATTTAAACCTACTAATTTAGGCACCGTTTATAGATACAAAAAAATTGGATTTTCAATCACCAATATCTACGAAACAATTCATACAATCATACCAATTTACGAACCAATTTAAATATAAAACATGGTTTTTACAAATCATTAAATCTCTTCTATACATTTTGTTTCAAATGAAATCTACATAAACAAAAATGATGATAACACCCCGAGCTATACATTTTCATCCAATTGCAACTATATATACTATAACCTGAAACAACACAAAAATATTGTAATTGATCAATTAAAACAAGTCATAATCAATATGTCTATAGTTACATACACATACTCTAAATTTTCATCAATTAAAGTAAGAGTACAATATACCTTATAACACTCCGAGCTCCATAATGAATTGACACCATTCCTTTTTAATTTCTTCCAAATGATATCTTGAATAATATGCACACTTGAATTCATGAAAGTACTACATAATAATATAACATAGTTTGATTTAGTTTCAACTATTTAATTATATGAGAAATGTGGTAAATATTAAAATAACTCATAAGTTAGAAATACATACATCAGACGGAATCTCTAATCGACCCAAAGAAAGAGTTTCTCTCATAAACCTCAACATGAAATATCCGCAATCTATACCATTACGTTGCAGAAGACACTACACATGAAAAGAAAATATGGATAAATCCTAAGTTTTATCAAGTATCATCACTAATATAATAAAAAATATGATAATTAATAATATACTGCCGCTTTTATCCATGTAATGTTGTTGACTCTCCTATTTGATACTTGGATATCTCGTTGGGCTCGAAAAACTTGTATAATGCTAATAAAATATAAATAAATAAATACACAAAAGAATATTTAGAACAATCTCACTTACGTGTCAATCATGTTCTTCATATTCAGGTATGTTGTCCAATCATTTCCTAACGAGTCAAGATAATAAACAATTTCTATGATAAGATTGATTGCGACCAACAACCAATGTCCAATGTAAGATTAAACAAATGTTAGATGGAAATTTTCTACACGACGTCAAAATACAAAATAATTACGATAGATGAATTTAGAATGAAAATCTAACCCGGTATTAAACGGTAAAAAGAACAACTTTTTCGTATCTTTGTTGGCCATGAAGAGGTTGCGAACGTACACCATCATGTCATCTGGTTTACTTAAGATTAAAGTTAAGTTGACGAATGTGGGGCTTAAGAATCCAAATCTTCCGTCCAATCCACTTGGGCGCATCACTTTGTGTCACACCCTAAATTTTGACCGAACTTTTTTAAATCATTTCATTTATGCGACGCATTTGCATCATATTATCGATGATCAGTCATCTTTGCATTTTGGTCCATTTTTCCACATAATAATGCATTTAGTTTCATTTTTAATTTTATTTTATTCTTATTTAGATTTTATTTCAATTTTAAAAAAAGAATGTTGTCTCATCTTTATAGTTCAATTTCTTGTTATTCTAATTTTATTTTTAGTTACATATTAGGCTAGTTAGAATTAATTAGGTCAATTTCAATACTAGTTTTAATTTAATCTATGATAATTAGGTTTTTAATTAGGATTTATTTTCTAGTCTAATTTATATATATTTAGTTTATATTTTAATTCAGCTTTTTAGTTTAAATTTAAATTTAAATTTAATTTTTGTAAATTGAGTTTTTATTTAAATTTAAGATTAGTTTAAATTTAGTTTAATTTTCATTTAGTTTATATTTTATATTAACCTTTTATTTAATCAATTTATATTAGTTTTTTTTATTTTATTTAGTTTTAGTTTGTTCATATAGTTTGGTTTCTATTTAGTTCGTTTAGGATGATTTAGTTAGTTTTTAAAACATATGTCCACAGTCAACTTTATCCTGCTACCACCTGCATCACAAGAACAAAACCTGTATAAAAATGAGACACCAAAATGGAACAATAAAGACTTGCAACATGAAAGTAAATTCTGCTACATTCCCAAACAAACCACCTGCAACTATCTGCATCCCCACCACATTAAGCAACAATGACAACACAATGAGTATAAAAAATAATAACAAAAAGGAGGACCCTTTTCTTTTTAAGGAGAGCACCGAAAATATAAGGGAGATGGTCCAAAGTTGCATCAGTAAAAAAAAATATACAAAACGTTCTGCAATATTTTCATACGCTTCTTCATAAATGTATAAACCATCAACCTGCATTTTTTTTCTGGGAGCCAAAAACGTAAGGCATGAACGTGAGCCAAACTTCACTGTGAACCTTCTTCATCATCTCATCAAATCAACCCCTTTCCTGGCTCCCTTCAACAAAACATATTTCATCTTCTCACCTCCCCTACAACTCTTCCTCACTACCACACAAACTCTTCAGAACTTTCACCTTCTTTTCCCGGCAAAAGCACCATCAAAACCTCCTTCTAAAAAAAACACTCCGCCATGAAAATCGACCTGAAACCGTGAATCCCCAAACTCACTAAAACACTCACACTCCACGAAATCCATCTCCACCGCGAAAACCTTCGAAACCACCATTCACCGCCCTTAACACAGTGAAACCCAAACCAACACAGAAAATAGATGAAGAGCTAAGTTTCAAAAACTAGAAAAACAAAAAACCAGTAAATCACCATTTCAGAACATTCAAACCACCAACGACGCGAAACCGGAGATCACCATCGGCCAAGCACGGACCACCACCCTCCGACCACCATAACCCCTTCAAAATCATTCTCTTAAGCCGCAAACGCCACCACCCAAATCACGAAAACACCAAACGCGGACCCTTCCAACAAGAACGAAGACTTTGCGAAAACACCACCGAAAACCCCATCTCAGCCAAAAAACAATGAACCACCCTTCCACCGAGCCAAAACCGCCGATCTGGAAACCATTAAGCCGTCACCAGGAAAATGTTAAACGACCATCACCATCGCACAATCACCTTGAACCTGAATCTGTGAAACCGCGAGACCACCAAAAGCCAGTTTGTAAAACGCTTTGCTGTCTCTGTAAAACACAGTGAGAGAGACACGAACGAGTGAGAAACACGAGCGTGAGAGGGTGAAGAGCAAGCGCGAGCGAGAGAGACGGAGAGATCAAAATCTAACAACTTGGTGAGGCTTCTTCATTTTCTCTTTCCTCACTTTATCGTTACCGTGTTACTGATAATTTTGTTTTTCCATTTATTGTTTCTTTTCTTTTATAAAAACTAGGTTTTTCTTGACTCATGAGCTTAGCCCATCAACATCTTAGATCTTATACTGATCTGCTAACACAATCAATCCACACTTTCCCCTTTTCTATTTTATTGTTTTTTTTATAATTCCATCCAATATCATGTCATTCTTGTTTTAATTAATTTTCTTTTTGTTTTGGTCACTTTATTTTTAGTTTCTTTTATTTATTATATTAAATTTTGAGTTATTTATATATTTTATTTTCTTTATGGGCCGATGATATAACAAAAAGCCACGATTAAATTGATTCCGATAAATCGATAAATCATGACCAATATGAGGCCATTTATTTTATATTATTTTATCTAGTCTATTTATTTTATTTATTTATTTTTCGCATTTTATACAATATCAAGTTCTAACGGTTCCAAATAGCTAATACACTACACACACGATTTCTCTTGGGAAAATTACAACGAGACCATTTATTTCATCACAATCCCTTATATTATCTTGTATCCCTCTCCCGATTACATTGTATTCATTTATTTTTCCGCATTTATCACTTTTAATTCACCCGCGAACCCTTGGTCCAACACCGAACGTTTACACTCGCACACTTGCACATTTCTTTCGATTAGGGTTTTCGTATTGCTAGGAGCACCCCTAGGGACTATGATTCGAATCCACTTAATCAATTAAACAACCAACCTCCATTTGCATTTCACCTGTAAGTTGATTTCTCCGTGCATCACCATCTAACTTTTCTAACTTAATAATCATTCAAACTTTTAATTAATTAACGAGGTACTGAACTCAGGAATCTAGCATTCCTCGGGTTCTTTAATGATCCACTATTGATGCTAGCCTTCGAGTTGTGTTTCATTTACTCATTCGTTTCTAAAATTATAAACCTCAAAACAATTGCAAATACTTAAATCACATATCAAATAACGGAGGAACTGAATTCTTGAGTCTAGCACTCCACATAGTTCTTGAATAAATCATTCTTGAGGCTAGCCTTCGAGTTGTGGTTTATTCGCCCTCTCGTTCCTAAAAAACCTAATTCTTACAAAAATCACTTTCTTAATTAATTGACGAAGAACTGAACTTAGGAATCTAGCATTCCTCGAGTTCTTGAATGAAATCACTCATGGGCTAGCCCCCACGCATTGTGGTCCATTCGCTCCTCCATATTCAAAATGCTCAAAACATTCAAACTTCCTCGAAAAGATGAGACATGATTCATCTCCACAGGAAAGATATTTCTCCTATTCCCACAAACACAAAGAAATCAATTTATCAAACAATTTATATCAAGGAAGAATGTGGCATTGCTTGTCGATCCTTGTATCCAAGTTTAAAGATTCTTCCGAGTTTATTTCTCAAAGAAAGAATGTGGCATTGCTTGACGATCCCCGTATCCAAGTTTAAAGCTTCTTTCGATTTCATTCCTCAAGTGTTTGTAGTCGAATAGGTGAGATATCTCCCTTAAAGATGACGACTCGTCTCTTTCTTCCAAATACAACTTAAAATCTACCAACAAATACAAATCACTTTCATAATTAATCAACGAAGGAACTGAATTCTGGAGTCTAGCACTCCACATAGTTCTTGAATGAGATCACTCCTGGGCTAGCCCCACGCGTTGTGGTCCATTCTCCCTTTCGTTTAAAACACCTTAAAGGAGGATCAAATATCTTTCTCTAAACGAAAATTATTTAAGCTCTTTCTATCTCGTAAACAAGCTAGCACTTCAGCCTCCACCGTGAGTAAATAAGCCAACGCTCCGCAGTTAGAAAGTGTTTTAAACAATCGTTCACTAAAAAAACACAAACCGTAGTTGCACGAACTATGAATCTCTGACTTTCCCATTGCACAAGGGAATATGTAGGCATAAGGATTTTAATCCTTCGCGAGCACAATAATAAAAAATTCAAATATTTCTCTGTCATAAATCATAATAGTAAAAAATTTAATCTTTTCTCCATCACAAATAACAATAATTATTAAAATACTTTTTTCCCTTAGAACAAACATCTTAGCAAAACATTTAGAAGACAAAGACATTAATCAACATTTAATCGCATAGTTAGACTAAGAGGTTCCCGTTGAGTACAACGGACGTGAGGGGTGCTAATACCTTCCCCTTGCGTAACTGACACCCAAACTTAGAATTTGTTTTTATTGACCATTTCTTATCCTATTTAGGTTGTATCTATATCTTCCTTTTCTCTCGTTAGAATAAATAGAATTAGGTGGTGACTCTTTTGTTCTTTCTGCGTCCCATCGCGAGGATCGTATTTTTCGAGGTACGACAGCTTGGCGACTCCGCTGGGGATACCTTTGTGCATAAGAGAGTCGAGCCTAACTTAGTTAACTATGCGTTTAATTGTTGATTTTTGTCTTACTTGTCTTCTCTATGTTTGTTTATTTGTTCTTTTATCGCTTTCTCTTATTGCTCATTATTATACTTGCCTGTGGGGTCTTGGGATTATATCATAAGTAAAAGTTGAGCTTTGGAAAAAGAAGAGGGAACACCTAGGTTAGAATTTGTAGTTATTAGTGTTAGTCTCCAAGGACTCGCTTCTTGAGGGCTTAACATTAAAGCTCCTCCAGATAGTAGACCTATTCGTAGATCTTGTCATAACACAGTTAGCCTGTCGTTTGACTTAATTCATGAAAGGGCTGTAATTCTGGGATCCACTATTAAGAACCAGTTTCAATATCGGTAGTTGTGTATTGTTAGTCTCTAAGGGCTCGCCCCTTGAGGGCCTAGCATGAGAACTCCACTCAAGGTAGACCTTATCGTTATTATCGTTATAATGCAGCTAGCCTGCGGCAGGGCATTAGTACGATAAATGTCCATGACCTTGAGTATCCTAAACCATCACCGTAGAAACTATCTTGTGAGTGGGTTTTATGGGTACAAAATATAGAACCAATCTCTTACATCCTACCAAATAGGAAGCTTTGAGCTATTCCAGCTTCCGAGTCTGTTTGTGCTTGTGATCCTAAGCATCCTTGCATTGCATCCATTAGCATACCATTGCATCTGCATTGCATATCATTTTCTTTCCTCAGACTAAGTTCATCCTCGTCCTGTGTCCATAACCCGCAGTTGATTTCCTGACACCTACATTCGACTTGAAGTAGTTTTTGATTGATCATGGACCCTGGAGGACAAAACCAGACTGTGTTAAGGGGAGACTTTGATTTGACAAAGGACCAATTGAACCAACTCATGGATGTTGTGACAACTTTGACAAGGAGAGGGGATAATTTTCAATGGATTGTCATAGCTAAAGATGTCTTTCCACCTCAAGTGAACAACCTTGTTCAACCTCAACCTGCAAGGACCCCAGTTGGGGAACCAGTTATTCAAGAGCATACCATTATTCGATATGGAAACTCCTTACCTTACGATGCCATTGAGTACCAAAGCTTTTGGTTCTCTAAGCCAAATTCCCAAGTGGAAATCCCACTAAGGAAGATCAAAAGACCAGAAGTTGTTGAAATAACTGAGAAATGTCGAATGCTGAATGAAATACTCCAAGCTGTAGAGGGGCGGAATGTTTTTGACTTGGATGCTCTAAACATGTGTTTAGTACCTGGTTTGGTTATACCTCCGAAATTTGAAGCACCTGATTTTCATAAATACAAAGGGGATAGTTGTCCAAAGCACCATTTGGTGATGTTTTGTCGTAAAATGACCGCATATGCTTTTGACGATAAGTTGATGATTCACTTCTTCCAAGATAGTTTGAGTGGGGGCACCGTTGAATTGGTACATGGAATTGGAAAGAAGTCATATTCAGTCATGGTTGGACCTAGCCAATGCTTTTGTGAAGAAATACCAATACAATTTGGAAGAAGCTCCCATCCGCTTTCACTTGAAAGACATATCTCAAGAAAGTAATGAGCCGTTCAAAAGGTACATCTAGAGATGGAAAGAGTTTGCTGATCGCGTTCAACCACCGCTATCAGAGAAAGAGTTAGTTGACCTATTTATGGATACTCTGCAGAGCCCATACTTTGAGAAGATGGTAGGCACCATATTAATAAGTTTCTCTGACCTGGTAAAAATGGGAGAGCGTATTGAGGTTGGTCTCAAAAGTGGAAGAGTCCAAGGCGCCTCTAGTATCCAGAGCATTGAGAGTGAATCCCTTGTTGATTCCCAAAGGGACGAAGAGGATGAGGTTGTTTCAATTGAGGAGGCTCTCCAAGCTCCACATCCAGTGCCATACTATCAACATCCATATGTGTCGGCTGTTCAAAGTCAACAACCTTTTGGGTCTGCATATTTGATGCCACTTCCTCCACATGGTAGGCATCCTCCTGTCTGTCATCAACAACAAATGCCACAACAACAACCATACTAACAACAACATGTTCCTCAGCGACGAAACCAACACACTAAGAAGTAAAAGAGGAAGTTTGATCCTTTGCCAATGCCATACAGTCACATATTTCCAGGGTTGATCAATAATGGATTGGTAGAGCCGAAGAAACTGAATCCAGTGATTCCTCCATACCTGATGTGGTTTCCATGCTAATGCTCCAGGGCACTCGATTGAAGATTGTAGATAACTCCAGAACAAGGTTCAAGATCTGATTGAGTCCCAGTCCATCTCATTTACGCCTCAAGGTCATCACATCAACATCAATTTGTTATCTGGTCAGGCAGGTCCATCAGTCTATGCTATGGAAGAAATTGTTAAGGATGGGTATGAAGAGGATTGGTGCACCGACCCCAATGAGCATGACAACTTCTAACTCTGAAGAAGGAAGTTCAATTTCCTAAAAGTTGGCAATCCCATGTTTGTTTCAGCATTGTTGTATTTTTTTTGCATGTTGATTTTGTATTTGCTTGTTAGCATTTTTGTTTTGAATTGGCAAGATTAATGAAATTTTTATGCATCTTTTGAATCGATCCATTCATATTCACTTGTTTTCTTTCATTGTTATAAAAAACAAAAACATATTTTTATCATTTTGTTTATCAAGCTTTTGTCTTAGAAAAGATTGGAGGGAGGATGATGAAAACCAGAAACCTGAATTCTCCATTTGTATGCTCTCATTTAAAACCTTGCCAATGATGTATAGGAATTGTTTCAAATTCCCAAACACTGGTGAAATAAGGAAGATAATCCCTTGTCAACCCTTTTGACCCTAGAAGTAGGAGTTTTCTTTTTCAAAAAGTGCGAAAACCCTTAATTTTAAACATGGGGCAGGGTAGTCGGTTCAGTTAATCTGTCTGGATTCAATCTTCAAGATATTCATTCCATCATTTAAGAAGGATCAGTTACATACTTTCCTTCGCACATCAAAGGAGTTGTGAAGGGTTTAAAGTTTGAATTATTTGTTCTTTATCCTCCATTCAAATGGCAACTACAACCGTTCAACAAAAGAACAAAGTGAAAAAAAGAAATACAAAGAAAAAGTCCGCTAAGTCAAAAACCAGAAAAGACGACTTAGGCGAAAATCAATGAAGTCAAGAAAAAGAAGTTATCAAAGTAAGACGAAGCAAGGTGGCTGCCATATCATTTTTAAATCCTGATCCTTACGCCGCCAAAGACTTTTGAGATCTGAGTGTGTATGTCAAATTAACTGAACGTAGGATTGGAGTTCATCACGAAGATTGGGTGGGTACAAATAAATTTTGAGCCTTTATCCTTTGTTTCATAAACCGTGAACCAAGCAACGTTACAACCCTTAAAAGACCTAATTGAGGAAAGCATACTACAACAAGGTTGTGTTAACCTGACTCCTAACGATATTTGCTAATCATTTGTATTGATCACTTCATCTGTCATTCCATAAATGGCTAGATCCACTTTGTTTCAATCAACTTCACTGTATCACCATCATACCAATAAATTGTGATTTCAAAAACGTGCATAAATGTTGCATTAAAATTGCCAATTTTCTAAATGAATAATGTTTATTTGCAAGTCAATTCAGCATTAAGGGAATCCCAATGAATGCAGCCAGTTAGGGAATTTAACTTGGTAAGAGCAGCCCAGCCAGGGGCAGCCCCTTCAAGAACAAGTCAATCTGAATCAATCTCTCCAAGAGTCAGCTACTTAGAGGTTGAACCTTTTATCAAGACCCAGGCTAGGGTGAGCTACCACAAATAATTCAAGAGTTCAATGGCCAGTCAAGGATCAAATAACCAGGGGCAAATCTCTGATATTCAAGCACTGGGGAAACCCTATCAAAGGCCATGTCATGACAGGTTGTTTCCAAACCTTTTTGTGAAGAGGATATGTGCAAAGACCATTGATTCAGGGGAAATATGAATCAAATATGGGCAAATCCTCTCCATGCCTTCAAGCTGTTCAAGTAGGACTTATGCAACACAAATTTTGAGTTCAAGACGGGTGTCGGGAATCATGTCGACATTTTTGTCTCCTTCTAGAAATTCTTTTTCCAAAAGAAATTTTCCATCCAATATCCATACAGGGGCATATTTGGAAACATTTGAGTCAGTGCATAAATATTTCTCATGTGCTAGTCATGTCGCTTCGCTCCTAGCGTTAAGCACTGCTACTGTCTTATTCATCGAGCATCTACCAACAGTAGAAAAGAGTCATCCTTTACAAAAACAAACCTCTTCTGACATGTAAACTTTTGTCTCCCAAAATCTCAGGATTGCAGAAGCGCTTTTACACTGTCATTACAAAGAACCTTTTGAAGTCCAATTGCTTTGGCACGAATCCGTTAAGCTGGTCGTGAAACCCCTTCGATTGCAGTCTAAGTCCATTTGATTTGGCTTATACCTGTAATTTTTTCCTGATGGTTCCTGAAAGTCTTCTTTTGTCTCTTCGTTTAAGGAATTTCCAGAGGTTGGATGTTTTGTCCGTTTGAAAACTCCAACATTTCTTCCTAGTACCAGCCGGTCGCTTAGAGCTATCAATTTATCTTTGAATACTTTGCATTCTACTCCCAGTATCAGTTGGTCGCATATAGCCGTTGTCTAATCACTGTATTTGTCCTCTTTATCCTCAGTGTCAACAGTTACACTTGAACCTGTTGATTTATCACTTTGGATACTTTGGATATTTCTTATTATTTTCTACTTTCTACTCTTAGTGTCAACAGGCCTTGAATCTGTTGCGCATTCATTTTGAGTGTTTTGTATTATTTCCATTCGTAGTGTCAGTTGGTCACATCGAGCCGTTGCGCTTTCACTTTGAATATTTCCTTTTCCTCAACCGCCGAGTTGACTTGTTTTCACGACCACCGAGTCGATGTCATTTTAATTATTTACTCAATCACCGAGTTGACTTGTTTTCTCGACCGCACATCGATTTCATTTTAATTATTTCGTCAACCGCCAAGTTGACGTGTTTCTTGACCCCCGAGTCAATGTTGTCATTATTTTCTCAACCCCCGAGTTGATGTGTTTTGACCCCCGAGTCAATCTTGTTGCCTTCAGTTTCTCAACCCCCGAGTTGATCTGTCTTCAACCCCTGAGTTGATACCTGTTTTTGTATTGACCACCGAGTCATTATTGCCTTTATGTTTTTGACCCCCGAGTCGTTGTCATTTTAGTTATTTCCTCAACCCCCGAGTTGATGTGTTCTTGACTCCCGATTCGTTGTCATTTTAGTTATTACCCCAACCCTCGAGTTGATGTGTTCTTGACCCCCGAGTCAATGATGTTGTCTTCTTCAACCCCTAAGTTGATATCTATTTTTGTGTGACCCCTAAGTCATTGTTGCCTTTAGATTATTTTCGATCCCCGAGTCGATTTTGTCTTTACTTTCTCAACCTCTGAGTTGATATTTGTCTTTGTTTGACCCCCCGAGTCAATGATATTGTTTTTTCCTCAACCCCCAAGTTGATTTCTATTTCAGTTTGACCCCCGAGTCATTTTTGCCTTCATAATATTGCATATCACTGCATTTCATCTGCATTCGGTCAAAATTTTAGGTTTTTTTAATATTTAATCCTCTTCTACCTCGAATGTCCAAAAAACTTTGTTATTCATGCATTCGAGTTCAAGATGATTAAATAGGGGCAACTGTCATACACTAAATTTTGACCAAACTTTTTTAAATCATTTCATTTGTGCGACGCATTTGCATCACATTATCGATGATCAATCATCTTTGTATTTTGGTCCATTTTCCCACATAATAATGCATTTAGTTTCATTTTTAATTTTATTTTATTATTATCTTAGATTTTATTAGAATTTAAAAAAAAAATGAATGTTGTCTCAATTTTATAGTTCAATTTCTTGTTATTCTAATTTTATTTTTAGTTACATATTAGGCTAGATAGAATTAATTAGTTCAATTTCAATACTAGTTTTAATTAGTCTATGATAATTAGGTTTTTAATTGGGATTTATTTTCTAGTCTAATTTATATATATTTAGTTTATATTTTAATTCAACTTTTTAGTTTAAATTTCTATTTAAATTTATTTTTTGTAAATTGAGTTTTTATTTAAAGTTTATTTAAATTTAAGTTTAGTTTAAATTTAGTTTAACTTTCATTTTGTTTATATTTTATATCAACCTTTTATTTAATCAGTTTATATTAGTTTTTTATTTTATTTAGTTTTAGTGAGTCCATATAGTTTGGTTTCTATTAGTTGGTTTAGGATGATTTAATTAGTTTTTAAAACATATGTCCACAGTCAACTTTATCCTGCTACCACCTGCATCACAACAACAAAACCTGTATCAAAATGAGACACCAAAATGGAACAATAAAGACTTGCAACATGAAAGTAAATTCTGCTACATTCCCAAACAAACCACCTGCTACTATCTGCATCCCCACCACATCAAGCAACAATGAGTATAAAAAATAATAACAAAAATGATGACCCTTTTCGTTTTAAGGAGAGCACCAAAAATATAAGGGAGAGGGTCCAAAGTTGCATCAGTAAAAAAAATATACAAAAAGTTCTGCAATTTTTTCATACACTTCTTCATAAACATATAAACCATCAACCTGTATTTTTTTCTGGGAGCCAAAAACGTAAGGCATAAACGTGAGCCAAACTTCATTGTGAACCTTCTTCATCATCTCATCAAATCAACCCCTTTCCTGGCTCCATTCAACAAAATATCCTTCATCTTCTCACCTCCCCTGCAACACTTCCTCATTACCACACAAACTCTTCAGAACCTTCACCTTCTTCAGCCGGCAAATGCACCATCAAAACCTCCTTCTAAAAAAAATACCCCACCGTGAAAACCGATCTGAAACCGTGAATCCTCAAACTCACTAAAACACTCACCCTCCACGAAATCCATCTCCACCGCGAAAACCTTCGAAACCACCATTCACCGCCCTTAACACAGTGAAACCTAAACCAACACAGAAAAGAGATAAAGATCTGAGTTTCAAAAACTAGAAAAACAAAAAACCAGTAAATCACCATTTCAGAACACTCGAACCACCGACGAAGCGAAACCAGAGACCACCGTCGGCCAAGCACGGAAAACCACCCGCTGACCACCATAACCCCTTCACAATCATTCTTCGAAGCCGCAAACGCCACCGAAAACCCCATCTCAGCCAAAAAACAACGAACCACCCTTCCACCGAGCCAAAACCGCCACTGGAAACCATTAAGCTGCCACCAGGAAACTGTTAAACGACCATAACCATTGCACAATCACCTTGAACCCGAATCTGTGAAACCGCGACACCACCAAAGCCAGTTTCTAAAACGCTTTGTTGCCGCCGTAAAACGCAGTGAGATAGAGACAAACGAGTGAGAAACACGAGCGTGAGAGGGTGAAGAGCAAGCGCAAGCGAGAGAGACAGAGAGATAAAAATCGAAAAACTTGGTGAGGCTCCATCGTTTTCTCTTTCCTCACTTTATCGTTACCGTGTTACTGATAATTTTGTTTTTCCATTTATTATTTCTTTTCTTTTCTTTTATAAAAACTAGGTTTTTGTTGACTCATGGGCTTAGCCCATCAACATCTCTTACTGATCTGCTAACACAATCAATCCACACTTTCCCCTTTTCTATTTTATTGTTTTTTTATAATTCCATCCAATATCATGTCATTCTTGTTTTAATTAATTTTCTATTTGTTTTGGTCACTTTATTTTTAGTTTCTTTTATTTATTATATTAAATTTTGAGTTATTTATATATTTTCTTTTCTTTTCGGGACGATGATATAACAAAAAGCCACGATTAAATTGATTCCGATAAATCGATAAATCGTGACCAATATGAGGCCATTTATTTTATTTTTATTCCATAGTTTATTTTATTTTATTTTATCTAGTCTATTTATCTTATTTATTTATTTTTCGCATTTTATACAATATCAAGTTCTAACGGTTCCAAATAGCTAATACACTGCACACACGCTTTCTCTTGGGCAAATTACAACGAGACCCTTTATTTCATCGCAATCCCTTGTATTATCTTGTATCCCTCTCCCGATTACATTGTATTCATTTATTTTTCCGCATTTATCACTTTTAATTCACCCGTGAACCTTTGGTCCAACACCGAATGTTTTCACTCGCACACTTGCACATTTCTTTTGATTAGGGTTTTCGTATTGCGAGGAGCACCCCTAAGGACTAGGATTCGAATTCACTTAATCAATTAAACAACCAACCTCCATTTGCATTTCACCTGTAAGTCGATTGCTCCGCGCATCGCCATCTAACTTTTCTAACTTAATAATCATTCAAACTTTCAATTAATTAACTAGGAACTGAACTCAGGAATCTAGCATTCCTCGGGTTCTTTAATGAACCACTCTTGAGGCTAGCGTTCGAGTTGTGTTTCATTTACTCCTTCATTTCTAAAATTATAAACCTCAAAACAATTGCAAATACATAAATCACATATCAAATAATGGAGGAACTGAATTTTTTAGTCTAGCACTCTACATAGTTCTTGAATAAATCATTCTTGAGGCTAGCCTTCGAGTTGTGGTTTATTCGCCCTCTCGTTCCTAAAAAATCTAATTCTTACAAAAATCACTTTTTTAATTAATTGACGAAGAACTGAACTCAGGAATCTAGCATTCCTCAGGTTCTTAAATAAAATCACTCTTGGGCTAGCCCCACACGTTGTGGTCCATTCGCTCTTCCGTATTCAAAACGCTCAAAACATTCAAACTTCCTCGAAAAGGTGAGACATGATTCATCTCCATAGGAAAGATATTTCTCCTATTCCCACAAACACAAACAAATCAATTTTATCAAACAATTTCTATCAAGGAAGAATGTGGCATTGCTTGTCGATCCCCGTATCCAAGTTTAAAGCTTCTTTCAATTTCATTCCTCACGTGTTTGTAGTGGAATAGGTGAGATATCTCCCTTAAAGATGACGACTCTTCTCTTTCTTCCAAATACAACTTAAAATCTACCAACAAATACAAATCACTTTCATAATTAATCAACGAAGGAACTGAATTCTGGAGTCTAGCACTCCACATAGTTCTTGAATGAGATCACTCCTGGGCTAGCCCCACGCGTTGTGGTCCATTCACCCTTTCGTTTAAAACACCTTAAAGCAAGATCAAATATCTTTCTCTAAACGAACATTATTTAAGCTCTTTCTATCTCGCAAACAAGCTAGCGCTTCAGCCTCCACCGCGAGTAAATAAGCCAACGCTCAGCAGTTAGAAAGTGTTTTAAACAATCGTTCATTAACAAAACACAAACCGTAGTTGCACGAACTACGAAGCTCTGACTTTCCCATTGCACAAGAGAATACGTAGGCACAGGGATTTTAATCCTTTGCGAGCACAATAATAAAAAATTCAACTATTTCTCTGTCATAAATCACAATAATAAAAAATTTAATCTTTACTCCATCACAAATAACAATAATTATTAAAATACTTTTTCCCTTAGAACAAACATCTTAACAAAACATTTAGAAGACAAAGAAATTAATCAGCATTTAATCGCATAGTTAGACTAAGAGGTTCCCGTTGAGTACAACGGACGTGTGGGGTGCTAATACGTTCCCCTTGCGTAATCGACTCCCGAACTTAGAATTTGGTTTCGTTGACCATTTCTTATCCTATTTAGGTTGTATCTATATCTTCATTTTCTCTCGTTAGAATAAATAGAATTAGGTGGCGACTCTGTTGTTCTTTCCGCGTCCCATCGCGAGGATCATATTTTTCGAGGTACGACACTTTGTCATACAAAAACCTTAAATAAAAACATCATTAACATTAGACTATTCATTTGAAACATAAAGTAAATAAGTTGTTCAATTAATATAACAAAGTAGACCGGATATACCTCACGTATGTATTGACAATACTAACGCCTATTTCTTCATGACGAAAGATTTGCACAAATTATTCATTAACAATTGATTGTTCATATTCAAAGCAAAAAATATCTTCCTGCATATGTATAAGCCGAATACCTCCGGTCGGAATATCTGTCAACTCTAGAAATGTCTGAAGGCACGACCTATACTTGGAGGTAGGTTTTTTTTAATCCGCGATCTTCTTAGCACCAACCTTTTTTTATTGTGTGGAGACGTTGCTAATCTCCTTATCATGAATCTACATATAATTAGTTAGATGAAGTATAAAATCAAGAATTTAACATTTTTCATGCATAAATATCAAATAATTATAATGTACCTGTTTTTTTGAAACGACGGACTCGGTATGCCGCATAATAGCCTTATCTTTTGATTTGGATCTTGCTGGAGTCTAATTAACATAACCATGTAAAAAATGTACGTAAAATGCGTGTAAAAACTTTGAATCTACACATTAAGGTTAACAAAGGTTCATAATGGTTTTAAGCATACCTCATATCCTACGCTAATGAGGTTTGTCGGCCATGCAACAAACGAACCTATTGCTTGTTCCATAGTTGTTGCATCCGAAACATCGTCGGGATATGGTAATAATGCATTCGGCTCTATTGCAATATCAACCGCGACTTTCAAACATCCAGTAGGAAACTGTCTAGTGTGAAGTAATTCTCAGCTAGTGTTATACACTTTTCCCTTGCCAACCATCCGATAATATGGTGATGATAAGTAGAGCTGACAATGGGAAATGCCCTAAAACCAATAATAAATATGAAATTGTCAATGTGTATATATGTCAATTACATAATTTAAGCTAATAGTTCAATTTCATTAAAATATATATAATTACATCTGGAATGTTCGGTTGAAAGTTACAGTTGATACTATCTTTGTCCGAACCATCTTTAAAACATGTTGAAGCGCTACCCTCTTTTTCTTTCCTTAATGCACGAACTTCAGCTTCCAGTGCTTCCAATTTTTGATGAAATTATTTATTACTTGGAGCCTTTCCTTTTTTAATACTCAGGGAGGTCGGAGTGATCCCGAATCCCTTACCCCTCACTCGACTCGGATACTCACGGACATCTATTGCCCGACGAAGTATGCTCCTAGTATCATCTAGAGATAAAGTCTGAGATAACGCCTCCTGAATCAGATGAATATAGAATACTTGTCAAATATTTGTTAATAAAGTTTTGATTTAATTAAAGAAATAATGTTCTACTTACACATTTCTCATATAATTGTAGAACATCTTCTTTAGCAACTCCAGATTTTCCCACACACGCTTCCTTCCACAAAACATGTGCAGGAAGAGATGTTTCAGAACTATTCTCCTTCTGCAACTACACATTAAGTCATATAATATGATCAAATAAAACTCATGATGAACAAATATATTATGCAATTTATAGATACTTACCATAGATTGTTCTAAGCGTCCATATCTGACACGTCCTTTTCTGTATGGATACGCGAGACTTGATGCTCTTTCCTGATTTGTTTCACTTATTCTTTTAAATTTCGCGGTTTTTCTTTTGGATTTAAACGCGTCCCATTCTTCTTGTGAAATCAAACTTTCATATTTCTTTGGAAGCTCCGCATCAACATGATTACCATTTTCATCCCTAAGATACTTGGATGATAAAAATGTTCTAAACCCTCTTAGTAGCTTTCCGGCCAATTTAACACAAAAATCTCTTCTATCATCTTCGATGTTGAAACACATCTAAGAAAAACATACACAATGTGAGTTAGTACAAGTAATTTAAAAGACATAATTAGTTCGCATAATTAAAGACATAATTATTGTACCTTTATCTCAGTCCAAATTTTGTCTTTGGATTCTTTCAAGTCTTTTTTTCTCCAATCATCACAAGTAATTGGAATCTCATTCCTTACTAGTGCACCAATGAAACTAGTCAAGGTATGACTATTAGATTCTATAAGCTGCCCAAGTGGGCTCCAATGCACATCTAAAATGATGCCTCAGTCTCTACCATGGATCATTTTCCTCATCACTGTTATGCCTCTTCTAACCTCATCTTCCGTAGATACCTTTTTATCACCTCCTTCATGCGTAGAATCATTATCATGGGGGTGATCATCGTTAGTAGCCATATCTAACCTATAATAAAGAAATCAAGGATATTAAATATAAATTATAATGAAAGCAATTGAAAATGGAAAATAAATTTTGTTTTCTACATTCTGTTGTCATGTTTGACTCACATTTTGTTTTCTATGCAATCTTTGGCCTCAAACAAGCTTCATTCAATATCAGATAGATATGTGGAAAATTTTGTGACAAAATTAAATCATGTGCAATTATTAATTCTAGGTTCTGAGATATTTTGTTCGGGTAGAACAATACTAATGGTGTGTGTCTTACATGTGATATGTGACTAACTAGAACAATATTGTAATCATGTATAATTATTAATTCTAGCTTCTGAAATATTTAGTCTCTTAAATTATCTATTTATAGCTTAGAAGTTGTTAATAATTCATAACTTTGTCTTGATTTTTCTTTATTGATATGACATTTCTCTAATTGCAGGTTGTGTTGATTTGCTTTGTGATAAGCACTATAATATATGGAACTATTGCAGTTCTAGGCTACATGATGTTTGGAGATGATCTAAAGTCTCAAATCACATTGAACTTACCCAAAAACACTATAAGCACTAAAATAGCAATCTATTCCACCGTAATTAATCCTTTCACAAAGTATGCAATTGAAATCAGCCCCATAACAATTGCAATTGAAGACAAATAGAATCTATGCATGAGTAGACATATTAGCATTTTAGTGAGAACAACCATTTGAGGCTTTCGATGTTCTTTTGGCACTATATAACATACTATCACAAACCAAGACTTAAACCTAAACTCTTAAACCATCACAAACTATTTTCGTAAATTGCAGTTATACAAACTATCACAAACCAAGGCTTAAACCTAAACTCTTAAACCATCACAAACAAACACATTCTATACAAACTAGGTCCATTCAATAACAACAAAACACTACAACAAAACAATACAACAACGATAACGAAGAATGAAGAACAATAACGAAGAATGAACAACAATGTAGAACTCAATCAAGAACGAAAACAACATACCTCTTCTTCTTCACTATTCTTCAAAAACTCAGTCAAGAACGAAATTTGTTCTTCACTATTCTTCACAAACTCAGTCAAGAACGAAAAATGAATTTAATCAACAAGGTTTCAACAAGAACGAAGAAAAATCAACGTTTTAGAGGTTTTTCATGTTTAGGTTTCGCGTTCGCTGTGGGGGATAAGAAAGTTTAGAAACAAATGAAAATAGAAACTATATTGTAATATTTTAATTTAATTAGACCTTAGACAACACTTTTGAGAAAAGTGTTGTCTAAGGGTGATCTTTAAAAGCGCTTTTCAAAAGCGCTGTCTAAGGTTGATCTTAGACATCGCTTTTGATTTTATTTTATTTTTTAAAATTATAAGACCTTAGACAACACTTTTGAGAAAGCGCTGTCTAAGATATACCTTTAAAAGCGTTTTGAGAAAGCGCTGTCTAAAGGGCACCTTAGACAGAGCTTTTTAAGATATTTTGTGAACAATTTCTGTGTTTTATTTTTTTACTTATAGCAGCGCTTTTTTAAATAAGCGTTGTCTAAGGTGCGCTGTTAAAAGAATTTTTGGCGTAGTATCTGGCTGGATCACCCGAGCAACAACCTCCTCAGCAATGACCTCCTGAACAACATCCTCCTCAGCAACCTCCTCAACCATCGAATCTGCAACCTCTTTAGCAACCACCGGATCAGCAACCGCAACATCTGATTGCACCACCTCATCTGCCCGTACCACCTCATTATAATTGACTTTTGGGCCTAGGCCCAGCTGTTCCCATTATTATTGAAATAGTTTTTTTCTTCTTAAAAGGAATAATTGAATTAAAATTACATAGGACAAATTAGATATGTTAAAAACAACTAAACCCTTTTTTAATAATAATAGAAAGTAAGATTCACCTCCTCCTAATAATAATAAACAATAAATTTTCTTCAATAAAATTTCATTAGTTAGATAAGAATTTACTATAAATTAATAGACATACATCCATACATTACATGCAAAACTGTTGCTAATCGAACCGAACAACCATGCAATCTCCTCAACAGTCCTTTTTTCCATTAATTTATTCAAACACACTCCTCCCCCTCTGTCCAACTAATTTTATTTATATAAACTTTCTCAATTTTCTAAACTTTATTTTAACAAAATCGAAACGACACCGTTTCTACACAAACAATTGGTGAAAGAAAAAAGAAAAAAAAAGGAGAAAAACCCGATAAAAACGCTATAGCGAGTGGTTTTGTGATTTGTGAAACAAGAAAACGTTAAAACGAAACAACAGAGAATGCAACAGAAAAAGAAAAGTCCTATTTTGTAGCCGTTAATTTTGCATATAAAGTTCAAACACAAACTTCATTTTTTGGTTTTGGAATCCAAATACAGCTTTTAAGAAAAACCGTTTTTTTTTTATTTTTTTTTTTTATTTTGGTTATTATTACTGATCTTTCTCTCTCACGAGAGCTCGCTTGCTCTGGTTTATTTCCGAAGAAACTGCATGGCCGTTTCAACCGTTTCATGGCTCATGCTCCATAGGTATCTCCCAAAAAAAATTATATGCATTTTGAAATTTGAATGTTTATTTTCTCAATATTGCAAATTTGGTTGTGCTGGAATTGGAATTGTGAAAAATTGTAGTTAAATAAATGCGCAATTACATTGAGGTAGTATCAAAAGTCATTGATGTTGTGACTTGTGACACAAATATGTTATTGTTGATTTGTAGCTTGGACTCTTATATGAAAAAATGTGTATCTCTATATTGACATTTGTGATTATGTGATTATTATTTTTATTTTTTTTTAATTATCATGGGGTTTGACGAGTTAGCGTTGGTGTTGTGTCTGATATGATATATGTGTTTGTGTCTACAAACAAGGTTTTCAATTGTACATTGTCGAGAATCTTAATCAAATTTCGATGAAACGACTGAAATTCATGATGATGTTTCGATAACATTGTTTCTTTGCATGAGGATCTGTGAGAATCCGATCGTTCAATTCAGATCTATGAAATAGTGAGATTAGTTTAAAAATTCAGACAATGTAGGCTTTGTGATGGAACACAATTTCAAGAAATAAATGATTCCCTTTGGTTTAGCTTTTGAAGAAATAAATGATTCCCTTTTTTTTCCATCATTGGGATCATACAATATATTTTTCCATTTCTCCGCAAATTCTAACTCAACTGACAAGTGTCGATAGTGTTAGATTTGACGTATCACAAGGGTTCAATCTCTACATCTTACCGTTTGTCTGTGAGTTTCGAATGATTATTATCATTTCTTCTATAGATAAAAATAAATTCCCCTCTTAATTTAATACAAATTTCAGAGTCAGATAGAAACCTCAATGCGAATTCGTTTCATGATCGTTTCACGTATGATAATACAAGGCCTAAGATTATATTGTCAATATATATGCTTGCAATAAGGTGATTTGTCTGTCATTCGAACAATTAACACCTATCAATATGATCTTATCTTCATACATTTGGATGAACTAGTGAATTGGATTTCTTTTATAGCATGAGATAAAGAAAACTGAGTAACCATTATTATATTCTTCCTTCTTTTTGAAGCTTTTTATATATTTTTTTCGGATTAAGAATATATTCATGATTGAAACATCTTTGTCTAAGAACTCGAACTTTTGTATTTGTTTCATTTTTTACATGCACATTATAACTGAGTATAATTTTACATGCAGTGACTGTTTAGTCTAGAATCAATTCCACTGAACTTGATCTTGGAATACATTTAACTGCTGTGGTAAAAAGTTCAGCAATGGAGAACGGTGGAGGCTCAAAACTAACCGGGATTAAGCAGATTGCGAGACTAAAAGAAATAATTCATAAATGGCAAAGTGTCACAATCGGCTCAAACAGTCCCCCCGGCCTGAAAATCGAAGAAACTAATGGTAGCAAATCACCAATAATCAACAAAAGACTAACAAATATCATAAATTACGACTCTGATGAGGAAAGCTGCAAAAGTCCAGAGCCACCACTTGATGTGCCAAAAGGTTACTTGGCGGTCTATGTTGGCCCCGAGCTTCGACGGTTCATTATTCCAACAAGCTACCTTAGCCATTCCCTATTTAAAATGTTGCTTGAAAAGGCTGCTGAGGAATTCGGATTTGATCAGAGCGGCGGGCTCACGATACCGTGTGAGATTGAGACTTTTAAATATCTTCTCAAATGCATTGAGGCCCAGGAGAAAGAAGAACAACATGATGACAGCTTGTGTAAGTTATTTGCATTACTTGCTCTTACTTAAGATATGTATGAACTTAAAATCAATTTGTCATTGCTTAGAAAATCAACATCAAAATTAAGATGTAACATAATCATTATTGTTCTGTCATATCATTCGCTATTTAGTACAATACAAGTGTTGTGACACTAGCCAGGTAACCTAGCAAAACTCGAACAAATAGCTATTTTCTGAATCAAGATTTTTTTTCCTTTGAGATGTTACTGTTTCACTAACATTCAACTCATATTGAAACTACAGCTGGAAATTCAGAAACAGAAGAAACCTTGGAAGAGTAATTGTAGTTATTGTTATGATCTCTGTTGAGGTTCACATTCATAGGATGTCTTCATGTGTAAAAGTGGCTCTCTCTGCTTCCATTTTTTTTTGTTTTGGTTTGGTTTCTTATGAGAAGAATTATAGAATATTATAGTTAGAAAAAAATTCATGGTCCTTGGCAATAACTTGCTGGTGGAGTGGCTATTAGAAATTCATGTATAAGACCTGCTTTCTTTGTTTCTTATAGTCACTCACATGCTTTATACCTAAAAGAATTATTTATATGGAACAACTTTGAATTTTAAACTAGTTATTCTCTCCATTTCCATTTCGAAAGCAAAGCAATGTTAAATTCATTCATACATTTGATCTCCATTTCCATTTCGAAAGCAAAGCAATGTTAAATTCATTCATACATTTGATTCCCAATCCGCCTCTCGCTTTGGGTTTGCAAACCGATTTCCACTTAACCCAACATATTTTCTTAACCCCTTCACTCTTACCCGACATAAAATTCCGTCTAATTTTATCTATTTTCGCCCACACCGTCGCGGGAGCCTTATAAAAAGAAAACAGAAAAACCGACAGACTAGAAAGAATAGAATTAATTAAAACCACTCTACCTTCCATATTCAACAATCTTCCATTCCAACAATCCAACTTCTTAAATTTTGCAACGATAAATTTCTAAGAGGCCACCCTTCTCTGATCTATCCCGACTAGAATTCCCAAAAAGCTAAACGCAGATTTTTCAACTATGCACCCCATAAAACTGGCAGCAACATAAAGGAAATGAGGAGATACATTTACACCAATCAAACTACTTTTCCTATAGTTCACCCTAAGCCTCGATACAAGCTTGAATCTGCGTAAAATCTCCTTAAGGCTCCAAATATTCTTCCAACCGCCTTAACCCATTATCAGCGTATCATCCGCGAATTGAGTTACCTCCACAAAAATATCTTCGTTCACCTTAAAACTTTTAAATTCACCCACGTCAATAGCTTTGTAGATTAACCTTGTTAACCCCTCTACTACAATAACAAAAAGAAAGGGCGAGAGCGGATCGCCTTGCATCAACCCTCTCTTGATCTCAAAGTCTTTTGTTGGACTTCCATTGACGAGAACCGATAGAAAACCTTTGAACACACAAGCTTTCATCCATTTCATCCAAGTAGAATCGAAACCCATCTTGATCATAATGAACTCAAGATAAGCCCAATTAACACTATCATAAGCTTTTTCAAAGTCGACTTTGAAAAGCACGCAATCCCTTCCCGATTTGTTTGCTAAATCAATCACTTCATTAACAATCAACACCCCGTCCAACAATTGTCTTCCTGGAACGAAAGCAGATTGATTATGAGAAATCAAACTACCTAAAAATTTCTTAATCCTTTCCGCCAAAATCTTCGCAAGAATTTTATACATGCTTCCTACTAATCAAATAGGTCTGAATTCACTTAGGCCTAGAGGATGTAAGACTTTAGGAATTAGAACCAGAAAAGAGGAACACATGGCTTTAGGATGGAATCCATGTTGACGAAAACCAGAAAAAAATGCACAAATATCGACTTTCATAATATTCCAGCATTTATTTCCTCAAGAACTCAAAATTGAAGTTGTCTGGACCTGAGCTCTTGGACCCATCACAGCTCCAAATTGCATGACGGACATCTTCTTCCGCGAATGGAGTCTCTAAAGATTCCGCCTGCAAATTAGAAAGAATGTTAAATAAAACATCTGCCAATTCTGGCCTTTCAAGAACTGATTCCGTATATTTGTCAACGAAAAGTTGTCTGACTGCACTTTTGACTCCATCTACCGAATCATTGAAACCCTCCGTGTTAGGCATCGTACCAATGAAATTACTGCACATCCTTCTCTTCATAGTATTATGGAAAAACTTTGAATTATAATCTCCCTCTTTTAACCACTTAGATCTAGCTTTCTGACACAATATATTATCTTTTACATGAAGATTGCTCCACATCATCTTACAAGCCCCAACTCTACTCCTAACTAGGCCATCCACTTCTTCCTTAGCAGCTGAATATAACTCAAAATCAATAGCATTCATAGATTCCACACCCTCTTCAACTTTTAAGTCAAACCAACCAAAAATATTTTTGCTCCATTCCTCGTATCGCCTCTAAGCAACCAAAGTTCCTCCTTTAAAACATAGTCTCCCCTCCCAAGAATCTTGTAATACTTTCACTTGCTCACTACAAAAGACAGAAAATTAGAATGTTCGAACCAACAATTAAACGATTTATCTTCAGACCCCAATTCTTCTCTTCAATCTTCAACTAAACTAGGCAATGATCGCTAACGTCCCTCTGACTAATAAATTGACCTAACAAACCCCATCTTTGCATAAAAGAATGATCAACCAGGAACCTGTCCAGCCTACTCATGGCCTTTCCATCCCCGCTATACCACGAAAAACGATTCCCTACGACAGGAAGGTCCGCCAAATCTAATTTGGCAATGAAATTCTGAAAAATGCTTTATTCTCCCTATTTCTAGCACTGCTTGAAACTCTTTTTCTCTCCTACTCCGCCATAGTCGCATTGAAATCTCTGCCGAAGATCCAATGGCCATCTATCCACTTCAATTTAACAGTTTCCAAAATTTTCCACAATTCTCTTTTAGCAACATAAGAGCATCCAGAATAAACATTAACAGTATAATAAACTACTCATTTCCATAACAATTTCATGCCCAAAAATCCCTTCCCTCTAAAAGAAAAAATAGGAACAACAAATTATGCATTCCACAAAGTGACAATCCCACCAGAAAAACCATTAGCCATGTTAAAGGACCAATTTACCTCACTGTGTTTCCAAAGAATCTTGCATAATTTTTCCTCCACCTCTTGCTTCTTTGATTCCTGGCAAAAGAAAATATCCACTTTGCCCTTCTTTAATAAGCAACTAATTCTATTTCTCTTGGAATAGTTGCCTCCTCCTTTAATATTCAAGGTGCACTATCATAACCCTGATCTGGTTTTCACCTTCTTCCCCTTTGAAATGCCTCTGTCTTTAGCTTCCAATTCTGCTATATGGGTTGAATAATCTCTAATCCCTTTTTTGGCTTTAACACCCAATTTAGATATTACATTCCAAACCTTCGTTCCTACATTCAAATCCATATTCTCCTCAAATTTTGCGTTACACCTGATAACATCAGACTCCGTAATGAAATCACAACATAGGACCGCCCCTGCCGAAAGACCCACTGAATCTTCTGAACAAGATTCAAAAGATGGTAAAGGTCTAGCTTTCAGTAACCTGCTTCCTTGTATACCCACACCCGAAGAAAAATAAGTATTTTCAATGGGGTCTTCCGACCCAGCAAAAATAGACAAAAGGGCCCTGACCACTTTTCCCTTTTTGAATTTGGGCTTAGTAATGTGTTTAGGCCAAGGAATGTCCACAAGTTTCTTGAAATTTGACTTATATGACCTATGCTTTCCTTTTTACTTCGACTTTGGCTCCCCTACATCAGACAGAAAAGTGCTTATGACACCATACTTACCCACTGGCCTACCCTTCGCAGTCAAAACATTACCAGGAACTTCTCCAATCTTGTCAATAGCTAAAGTATAACTTTTTGTAGCCAAAACAGCTGAATCAAAATCCATCATACTAAAAGAATTATCAATATTATCTTCCAACCCTACACCTGAATAATGTGCCAAGTCTACACCCTGTGCCAAGTCTACGCATTTCGTTAAATCATGCAAAACCGTCTGCTCAACTCCTACTTCTAAAGGCATCCTGTCCAAATTTGCAACATTGGGATGAACAATGGGAGCCCTAACCAGGCTAGTTGGAATCTGACTAACTACCACTTCTTCTCCACCAGATTCCTTGTTAAACCCTGAATCTCAACCTTCCTCTCTTCCCCTCCTTTAAACTTAATCCAAGAACTCTCAGATACTGATGATGAATTGGCATCTGACTTCAAAACTCTAGATTCGTCCAAGGAAATACGTAAAGGACCGTGTATGTCTTCGACCATATTGATACTAAAAACCGAACCATCCATGTCAACATTAAAAATCTCATTTAAGACCAAGGCACACTTTGTTCTAACCAAAATTCTTGCTACATCTAAGCATTCCTTTTTAAGCATATTGTCATCGACACACACGAAAGTTCCCACCATTTTAGCCAGCAATTCAAAAAAAGGATAAACACCAAGCATGACATGGTATTCCATAGCACCTCAACCACGTCATTCTATCTTTATCTACGCCCCCTTCCTTCCATCTTCTGATCTCGGAGAACCATTGCCGCCACCAGTTCTCAGGTTTATCGATCAAGCCTTGAATCTCACCATCCTCACTCTCTTATAAAAAGACACAAATTTGCCCCTAACGGTGTGACTTTGATTGTAAAATATCCCTCCATAGTAAAACTATTTTGGATGTTGTACGTCATTCCCGAAATAAGCACAATTCCTACAAAAGCTTTGTTGTAGCGATTTCGAACCTCTGCCTCAGCCTGAAACTTTAGCATAGTTGGAGAAGAATCCTCAATTCTATCCCTGCCAACTTGACCCCTATTTAACACCACCTCCAAAAAAGTTCTATCATCCCTTCCTCCTCCTCTAAAACCCCCACCACGTATGTCCACCCTGTCTCTAGATTTTGAAGGCATGCTGCGGTCATTCCTCCTCTCCAGAACTTTGGAAACATTCCCACAGACTGCCGCCACTCTCCGAAACCTAGGAATGTTAACATGTATCTTGAGTTCCTCTATGAATATATTGTCTATTTTTACAGTTAAATTCCTCGCCTCTTTTACGTCACAAAATCTTGTGAAACCAAATCTCTTCACAAACTTGTTCCTCTTTTGTGGAATCACCACCTCAATAAGCTTACAGAACTTCACAAATATATTGAACAAATCTCCAGCCTTTATTCGTTTTGGAAAATTTGAGATGTAAAATATTGTTGAAAGCTTCTCTTCTGGCTCATTGCCTCACCATTTATGAGAAAGGAATCCTACATATCTTTGAAGTTGTTCTTGAAACCTCTTCGTTGAACTCTGCTCCACTCCATTTCCTAAAACCTTAAAGTTGTTTCTCTTAGTGTCTGAAACAAAGGGCTAACACAAACGAGTGTTGAAGGACTAGCTGATTATTGCATAACAATGCCATGTCTGAAGATGATGTAACTTGCAGATGAACAAGTAACCCTAGACCCCACTGGAGTTGAAGTGATGTCGTCAAGGAAGAAAGTGGTAAGGCGTCTCTTGTTGGGGATAAGAGATAGAAAACACCTCTTGGCAAGGATATCGTCTGCTTAGGGAATACCACTCATTAATATCTTGCTCTGAGAAACATCTAAAAGTGATTAACAACATGTATAAACCCTGATTGGGGAATAGATCTCCACCCTGCTTTGTGTTGAAAATAAACCTGCTTTCGAACTTATGACTGTGACCCTGCAATAGAAATGCACACACATGCCTCGGGGATTTGTATGGTTTGAATCCACCACCCGATATTACTTAACATTCAAAGCAATTTTAAATGTTTTCCCCTGCACGTTAGTGTAAAGCCACAATGTTTAAATGCAATGTTTTTTATCAAAAACTCAGGACATTTTTGCAAACAAAACAGTTAAACAAAAAGAAAGCTTTTGACTGAATAATTCATTTTATTGAAAAACCCTGAATAAGCAAAGTACATCAAGAAGCAATCCTCTGGAAAATGGTGATCAATGTAAATTGAGAAAGAAACTATGCTAATGGCAATACGAAAACGGTATTCCACTGAGTTTCAATTCTTCGATTACCTTGCATTTTGAAGAGGAAGATTGGAATGAGTCCTATCCTTTGGAGATTACCAAATTGAATGAGACGATGGTGTAGTACAAATAACTCATATCACAATCATTTGCTTAATACCTCTTTTGCATAGACCTCTCTTTCGGGTTTTCAATCCATCGAGATACTCTTTTTTGCCTGAGATGTCCAATGCGGATTTTCAACTCACCAGGTTTTTGTTTTTTTTATTTATATCCCTAATATTTTCCCGAGCTTTTTATTCTGTTTTTGGCTCACGGGGACGCTCTTTTTTTCTTGGGTCTTTTATTCTGTTTTTTTGTCCAGCGGGTCTCTTTTATGCGAAGTATTTTTTAACTACATCTGACTTGACAAGGGATGTGAAGTCTTCGCCATCCATGGTTATGAGCATTAAATCTCCGCCCGAGAAAAGTTTTTTAACCACTTATGGATTGTCATAATTAGGAGTCCACTTGCCCTTGTGATTTGTACTAGGAGGAAGAATCCTTTGAGTATCAATTCACCAACTTGATACTCTCGAGGACGCACTCTCTGATCGAATGCCCGTTTCATTCGTCTCTGATATAGCTGACCATGGCATACAATTGTCAGTATCTTCTCTTCAATCAAACCTAACTGGTTGTACCTAGCATGAACCCATTCGACTTCATCAAGTTTGACATCCATTATCACCCGCAGTTATAGAATCTCAACTTCAACTGGTAGGACAAATTCCATACCATACACAAGTGAGAAAGATGTTGCCCCAGTAGATGTCCTTACTGACGTTCGGTATCCATGCAAAGAAAATGGTAACATCTCATGCCAATCTTTATATGTCACCACCATTTTCTGCACAATCTTCTTGATATTCTTGTTGGCCGCTTCAACAACGTCATTCATCTTTGGACGGTAAGGAGAAGAATTGTGATGTTGAATCTTGAAGTCCCGATATAATTCAGCCATCATCTTGTTGTTAAGATTAGAACCATTATCAGTAATGATTCTCTTAGGAACTCCATAGTGACATATGATATCTCTCATTAGAAATCTAGATACCACTTTGGTAATGTTGGCATAAGACACTGCTTCCACCCATTTGGTAAAGTAATCAATGTCGACCAAGATGAAACAATGGTCATTGGAAGCAGTAGACTCAATCTTTCCGATCATGTCAATGACCCACATAGCAAAGGGCCACGAATAAGACATAACATTCAGCGGGCTCGAAGGCACGTGCACTTTGTCTGCATATATCTGGCATCAATGGCACTTACGGGCATATGCGCAACAATCTGCATCCATTGTCATCGAGTAATACCCCGGTCTCAATAAATTTTTTTCCATTACATGTCCTCTGGCATGGGTACCGAAAGATCCCTCATGTAATTCCTACATTAACATGTCTGCTTCTTACTTTTCCACACATCTAAGAAAGACCATGTCAAAGTTTCTCTTGTATATCACATCATCAACATTTAAGAAGAAACTAGAAGCAAACCTTCTCAAGGTATTTTTTTTCATTGGAAGATGCCCCAGTCAGATATTCCTAACTCTTCAGGAAACACTTGATATCATGATACCACAGCTTGTCATCAGACACTACATCAACAGTAAACACATATGCAGGTATGTCAAGTCATGACACATCGATCTTGGGCACATAGTTCCAACACATTACTTTAATCATTGAAGCCAAGGTAGCCACCGTATCGGCAAACTGGTTTTCCTCATGCGGTACATAATGCAACTTTACTATTGTAAAGAACGTCAATAGTCTTCTCACATAATCCTGATATTGAATTAAGTAAGGTTGATGATTGTACCGCTTGCCGGTAATCTCGTTAATCATGAGAGCTGAAACTCAAAAAATATCAAGGGTCTTAATTCATAAATTAACTGCATCATCTATTTCCATGATACAAGCCTCGTATTCTGCTTCATTGTTGGTGCAGTCGAAAGTTATTTGGGCGACGAAGAGAAAATGAACACCTTCAGGAGTAATAAGTATATAACCAATTCTGCGACCATTCACGTTGAAAGCCCCTTCAAACATCAGACTCCATTTGGATTTAGGGTCAGGCCCCTCCTCCGGGAGTGGTTCCTCGCAGTCCTTAGCTCTAAGGTACATGATGTCCTCATCAGGGAAGTCAAAAGACATTGGCAGATAATCATCAAGAGGTTGTTGTGCAAGATAGTCTGAAATAATACTTCCTTTGATGGCTTTCTGGGAAGTGTATTGTATGCCATATTCAGTCAGCACCATCTGCCAACAAGCAACCCTTCTGGTTAATGATGGTTTCTCAAATATGTACTTGACATGATCCACCTTTGAAATCAATAAAGTTGTGTGTGTGAGCATGTATTTTCTCAATCACTTAGTAGCCCATGCAAATGCACATCATGTCTTCTCAAGCATTGAGTATCTCGATTCACAGTCATTAAACTTCTTGCTCAAGTAGTAGATGGCATATTCCTTCCTACCTGTCTCGTCTTGCTGACCAAGAACACAACCCATAGACCCTTCAAGTATTGTAGATACATGATGTGCGGACTCCCTAGAACCGGAGGAATTAGAATATGAGGTTCTTGTAAATACTCTTTTATTTTCTCGAAAGCCTTTTGGCAATTGTCATTCCACCTGACCGTTTGTTCTTTTCTTAACAGCTTGAATATTGGTTCACATTTGGCTGTGAGGTGAGATATGAACCGTGCAATGTAGTTAATCTATCCAGGAAACCATAAACTTCTTTTTTTGTCTTTGGTGCAGGCATGTCTTGTATGGATTTTACTTTAGCAGGATCAACCTCTATTCCTTTTTGACTCACAATGAAACCCAACAGTTTACCGGGCCGCACTCCGAAAGTGTATTTGTTTGGATTCAACCTCAAAAAAAAATTTCTCAGTCTTTCAAACAACTTCTTGAGATTAACCAGATGCTCTTCTTCTGTTCTCAACTTGGCAATCATGTCATCCACATAGCACTCACTCTCTTTATAAATCATTCAGTGGAACAATGTTACCATTGCCCTCTGGTACGCTGCCCCGACATTCTACAGACCAAAAGGCATCACCTTATAGCAAAAGGTACCCCATGGGTTAATGAACGTTATCTTCTCCATGTCTTTCGGCGCCATCTAAATTTGATTGTAACCAGAGAAGCCATCCATGAAGGAGAATACCAAGAATTGAGCGGTGTTTTCAACCAATACATCGAATTGAGGTAATGGAAAGTCATCTTTCGGACTTTCTCTGTTAAGATATCAGTAATCAATGCACATTCGGAACTTGCCGTCCTTCTTTGGTACAGGTATAATATTAGCTACCTAAGGTGGATAACTAGTCACGACAAGAAATCCTGTATCTCATTGCTTTTGAACTTCCTCTTTAATCTTCATAGTCATGTCAAGACGAGTTCTGGGAAGTTTCTGCTTGACTGGCGGGCATTCTTCTCACAGTAGCAGCTTATGCACAACGATGTCGATATCTAAACCCGACATATCTTGATATGACCAAGCAAAGATGTCAACATACTCATGTAGCATACCGATCAGCTATTATTTCACACTGGCCTACAGACTAGCCTCAATCTTTATCTCTTTCGGTGCATCCTCGGACCCAATGTTGATAACCTGAACCTCCTCTTGACGAGGTTGAATGACCCTTTCCTCTTGTCTCAACAATCTGGACAATTCTTTAGGGAGTTCAGAGTCTTCCTCAACCCCCTCATCAGCTTGATATATTGGGTTATCAAAGTCATACTTGGCCATAACAAAACCGTTATCAGTGAAATCTGGGTAATTAGGTCTGCACGAGTGATGTACTTATTTTAGAATTCTTTTTTTTTGTTGAAAAGAAAAAGGAAAATAAACATTGACATTTTATTGTTTTTTGTGAAAAAGTTAAAATGAAAGAAAGAGTGCACATTTTTGAATGAAAAACGTCATTTATTGATGATAAAATAAACTTGCAAATATGCAAAGGGGGCCCTACAAATGAATCCATACACCTTGGGCGGATTGTAGGATTTAACATGAAAAATGATATGAGAAAAACATAGAAAATTACTCTGTTTGAAGAGTAACTTGGAAGATGTCTTCGGCGAACCAATTTCTTAGCTCCTCCCTGGGGACACGTGGGTGCACCCAATTGTCCAGGTCGTAGTCACTATCAACGTCTTCCCCTGTAGCCCCACAAATTTGGTTGGGGTTGATAACACTTATGCTGGAGAAGGTAATCATCCCTTTATTCTCTGAAACAGCAGCCCGGCCTGGTTGATAGCCTATGCCAAACATATCTTCTTTCACTGCAACCTCGACCACCTTTCCCCAGCCTTGGGCATAGCCTGCTGTCATACCCCAATTTTGTCCTACCTTTTTTTATTTTTGCACTCTAAGTATTTACAGGGTGAGTGGCATGTTTTTAATGTGATTATTTGACCTTTGGACATGATTTTCTAAATTGGAGTCATTGAGAGTATGATTCTGTTTGCTTTAGTTTGAGGCTTTATTTTA
This sequence comes from Lathyrus aphaca, assembly GCA_963966055.1. Classification (NCBI taxonomy): domain Eukaryota; kingdom Viridiplantae; phylum Streptophyta; class Magnoliopsida; order Fabales; family Fabaceae; genus Lathyrus; species Lathyrus aphaca. The sequence continues at coordinate 170,199,635 of OZ014519.1, forward strand.
TGTGTTGATTTCATTAATTTATTTGCACAAGTTTGAGTTAGAGGTTAAGGAGGAATGTATGATGCCTTTCAATATAGATACTGTAACACGGTGGGAGAACTGACTTTTAGTCATGTTGCGGATAGCAAGAGTCGCCACCGACTTTTATTTTATCCAAGTGGAAAGGACATAAAAGAACAGGAAAGACCTTTTTTAAAAGACTTGGGTTCGGGGGGTAGGTTATATAAAGGGAAGGTGTTAGCACCCTTTATATCCATGGTTATCCATGGGCTCTTAGTTACTCAGCTCACTTAAATTGTTTTTGAAGAGTGTAGTGTGTGATTAGAAATTTTTCTAAGTACTTTGTAATGATACTCGTATGGATGTATACAAAGCCTTGTTTTGAAAAATGTTTAAGAAAGTGAGGTGTAAAAAGTAATTTTAAAATGTGAGCAAGTAACTAAGAGGTGCCTACCCTAGACTAGTCTTTCATGTTCTTATATGTCCTTTCAAGGGTAAGACTATCCCTATTATTAAGGAATAGGTAGTCATTACCTTGGATTTTATTAAGGGACAGGCGTAGGGTCATCGTATGGTCAATGAAGGCAACTTAAGGGGTGTCTTTAGCAATTCGTAGGGACTATCATCATTTATTCGAAGGGACAAGATCATTATTCCGTAGGCAACCACGAAGGGACTTGATATTTTAAATCTGTAGGGACTTGATGATTTATACGTGAAGGGACTTTGCTTAAGACACCCCTATATTCGAGGGACTTGACCATTTTAAATAAGGCAACCAAGAGGGATACCCTAGGAAGTGCAGACGGCGATCTTAGATCGACTTACGTGTGTGAGTATTGTTTTCAGATATTTATCTTGATTATTATTTTTCTAAGTCCATGGTTCATTTATTTCTTAGCACTCCCTATGTTACTAACCACGCAGTTAATATGAAAAATAAATGGCAGAAAATAAAATTTCTACACTGTTACATGACTTAGGGGCAGTTACATCATAATAATAATGGCGGAAAATAATAAAAATCAATTATTACAAAGGCGAAGCAGTTACATAATCAGGCAAACAGTGAATGAATAACATAAAAATGAGTGAATAAATTAGAAAAAAAAAGTTTGCAAACTAGGTTAAGAAAACAATTAGGGTTAGGGTTTGAGAAAAATTTTAATGTTTAAAAAAATTTTAAGGTTTAGGAAAAATTTTAGGGTAAAAATTAGGGCGAAATATGGGTTTTAAGATAAAGATTAGGGCTAAATTTTTAGGTTTTAAAGTTTATGAAAAAAATTAAGACTTAGGTTTAAAATTAAGGTTTAGGGAAAAAAATTAAGGTTTATGAAAAAAATTAAGGTTTATAATAAAAAATAAAAGTTTAAAAAAAAGGATTTTGTTTTATCTTTTAGAAATTAGTTTAATAATAATAATAAGGAAATTCAAAGAAAATACATAATTTGATGAAAAGGGAAAAATAAAGTTAGAGATACCCAAAATATTGGGGGTTGGTGTTAAACCCCTGACTTTGCCTTTGCCAACAAAAACATTCAGCTACTACGCTACGCCACGTTTCTTTGCCAAAATATTGGGAATGAGTGTTGAACCCACGTTTCTTCGCCAAAATGTTGGGAATGAGTGTTGAACCCACGTTTCTTTGCCAAAATGTTGGGAATGAGTGTTGAACCCACGTTTCTTTGTCAAAATGTTAGGAATGAGTGTTGAACCCACACACCCATAATTTCAACCTTAGGTCTTTGTCACTAGGCCAATCAGCGCACGCCACACACCATCTTCTTCCTCTCACCTGCATATTTTTGGTATATACTATTGGAAGAATAAAAAAAGAAATAAACAGGATCAAATAAAATCGCTGCAGATTTTAAAATAATGAAAAATAAGAAAAGCGATTAAAATAAAATCTAAAAAATATTAAAACGATGCTAAAAATCTAATAAAATCAAATAACAAACGCACAATTTTTTTTAGATTTTTTTGAGAATATGAAAATAGAAATTAAATCAAATAAAATAGAAAAAATATGAATTTGCGATTTTGAGGGTCGAAATCTTTTAGAATTTAATTCTAAAAGAGTATTGTTCGTCGATTTTTTTCTGAACTTCTAGAAAAAATTCGGAGTAAATCGAAACAGTAGTACTTACCTGACTTACCTGTCAGCCTGGAATTCTTATCACTACTGCAGCCTTCGAAGTATCAACGAAAACAGATTACAACATATTAACCAATAGTTTAGTTCTCCATGGTGCCCTATGATTCCTGCATCGAAACTTAAATCCAACTATCCAGAAACCATCTACACAATCAAACAAACATATTATGTAATCAAAATCAATTAATCATGCATAAATCATTGAAATTGAAAAAATCAAAAGAAAAGCAAGAATATGAATTTGGTTTGTATGATTTGGCATGAATTTGATGATGAGGATGATTGGAATAGGTTCAGGAAACCTCAAGGATTCATTTGCAACCTTTAATCAACTTATAAAAGAGGTGGATTATGGAAACCGAATTTTGAATTGTGCGAAATTTTAAAGTACGAATATGATCCTCTTGATCTCCATCCTCCTCAAAAATCAAATTCTTCCCCTTATGCTTTGTTGTGTATATATAATAGAGTGAATTTAGGTTAGAAATTGGGTCTTTTGGCAATGGGTTGAGGTTACTTGATTTTGAAGAAAGCTATGGTCAAAAATATCAAAAAATATCAAATGATATGTTTCCAAATTGGTTGTGCACAAAATTGGAGAGTATCAAATTAACTTAAATGATGTTTAAGAGCTTCTAGAAGAAGAATCAAATCAAATATTTGTATTTTCATATTTTATTTTGATTTAAAATGAATTTTAATGAATAAAATCCAAATAAATAATAAATAAATTATAAAAATCATAAAATATTTGAATTGGGTCGTGCTTGATGTTATTATGAAGATTGGGTTGCAAAATGATAGGCCCATTTGGAAAAAATTAGATTTAAGCCCTTATTTTCTTCATACACCCCTTGAAAATCTCCCAACTTTGACAAGGTATAAATCCCTCAATTTTAAGGCTATGAAGGTGTTCTGGGATATTTTGGAAATCCTAAAGAGTCTTCTAACAAAACTCTTTGGTCTCATGTCCATATCTTTTACCATTTTCAAATTATGCCCTTTGGGAAAAGTTGACTTTTTGTTGACTTTTGAAATGACCTATAATGTTTTAGCTCAGACCTTCCAAATGAAGCATTTTTAGGCTAGCCTTGTGAGACACAAAGTTGTAGAGAATTAAATTTCCTCAAAAATGAGATTTGGATGTGAAATTTTTGATGAAGCATGTGAAAGTTATGGCTGGTCAAAGTTCAGTTGACTTTCCTTAAGAAAACCCTAATTTAGAAACTCCTGATTCTTGATGATCTGAAGATTTCTTGATGAATCATGATCAACCCTTGATCAAATGATGAATTTTACTTCATAAACTTGATGTTGGCAAAAAATCTTGAAGTTTGACTTTAGTTTGACCACAGTTAACCTCGGTTTGACTTTTTAACTGCTTTGACTGATTTTTGCATATCTGATCATCTGACTGGGCAAACTTATTGGGAAAGCCTTGAAACTTGACATGTGGATTCTTGAATACATGTGGGATATTATGAAGCTCACTTGAGTTATTGGAACTCATTTTAACCTGAGGAAACACAAAACCCTAGTTTTGGACACTTTGTTTAGGAGGAGGCATTGTCTGAGGAAATTTCAACACTTCTTGATCAATTGGGAGTCTTGAGAATCTTATGATCATTTAGAAGTTTTGAGAGATATTGTCTTGATTGTGGGAAGAAAAATTTTGGGGTACAACAGCTGCCCCTTGTTCAATTTTCTGGAATCTGAGGAGTTACATTGGCATGTACGCCATTCGTGACTTGAAGATTGAAAAGGATTGAACACAAAAAACCCAAAAATTTGTACTTGCTGGTGTGTAGAATGATACTGTTGGTTGACTGTAATGCTTGAATGGGCTTAAAGATTCCATTTGAATAAAGAGTCTTCTGATATGCTTCTTAAATATGGAGATGACATTTTTGGGAAGAATAAACGACGACCCAAAAATGAGATAACCTGCGGGAAGAATAAACGACGACCCGAAGTAACAAGATAACCATTGGGAAGAATAAACGACGGCCCAAGGTAAGTTGATTTCTAGGAAGAATAAACGATGGCCCAAAAATGAGATAACCTGCGGGAAGAATAAATGATGGCCCGAGGTAACAAGATAACCATTGGGAAGAATAAACGACGGCCCAAGGTAAGTTGATTTCTGGGAAGAATAAACGACGGCCCAAAAATGAGATAACCTTCGGGAAGAATAAACGACGGCCCGAGGTAACAAGATAACCATTGGGAAGAATAAACGACGGCCCAAGGTAAGTTGATTTCTGGGAAGAATAAACGACGACCCAAAAATGAGATAACCTGAGGGAAGAATAAACGACGGCCCGAGGTAACAAGACAACCATTGGGAAGAATAAACGACGGCTCACGGTAAGTTGACTTTTGGGAAGAATAAACGACGACCCAAAATGAGATAACCTTCGGGAAGAATAAACGACGGCCCGAGGTAACAAAATAACCATTTGGGAAGAATAAACGACGACCCAAGGTAAGTTGACTTTTGGGAAGAATAAACGACGGCCCAAAATGAGATAACCTTCGGGAAGAATAAACGACGGCCCGAGGTAACAAGATAACCATTGGGAAGAATAAACGACGACCCAAGGTAAGTTGAATTTTGGGAAGAATAAACGACGGCCCAAAATGAGATATCCTTCGGGAAGAATAAACGACGACCCGAGGTAAAAAGATAACCATTGGGAAGAATAAACGACGGCCAAAGGTAAGTTGGCTTTTGGGAAGAATAAACGACGGCCCAAAATGAGATAACCTTCGGGAAGAATAAACGACGGCCCGAGGTAACAAGATAACCATTGGGAAGAATAAACGACGACCCAAGGTAAGTTGACTTTTGGGAAAAATAAACGACGTACACAAATGAGATAACCTTCGGGAAGAATAAACGACGGCGCGAGGTAACAAGATAACCATTGGAAAGAATAAACGACGGCCCAAAATGAGATAACCTTCGGGAAGAATAAAAGACGGCCCGAGGTAACAAGATAACCTTTGGGAAGAATAAATGACGGCCTAAGGTATCAATATGAATTTTGGGAAGAATGAACGATGGCCCAAAATGAGATAACCTTCGGGAAGAATAAACGACGGCCCGAGGTAACAAGATAACCTTTGGGAAGAATAAACGAGGGCCCAAGGTATCAATATAACCTTTGGGAAGAATAAACGACGGCCCAAGGTATCAATATGGCTTTTGGGAAGAATGAACGACGACCCAAATTGAGTTAACCTTCGGGAAGAATAAATGACGGCCCGAGGTAATAAGATAACCTTTGGGAAGAATAAACGACGGCCCAAGGTCTCAAAATATCTTTTGGGAAGAATAAACGATGGCCCTAAATGAGATAACCTTCGGGAAGAATAAACGACGGCCCGAGGTAACAAAATAACAATTGGGAAGAATAAACGACGGCCCAAGGTAAGTTGACTTTTGGGAAGAATAAACGACGGCCAAAAATGAGATAACCTTCAGGAAGAATAAACGACGGCCCGAGGTAACAAGATAACCATTGGGAAGAATAAATGACGGCCCAAGGTAAGTTGACTTTTGGGAAGAATAAACGACGGCCCAAAATGAGATAACCTTCGGGAAGAATAAACGACGACTCGAGGTAACAAGATAATCATTGGGAAGAATAAACGACGGCCCAAGGTAAGTTGGCTTTTGGGAAGAATAAACGACGGCCCAAAATGAGATAACCTTTGGGACGAATAAACGACGGCCCGAGGTAACAAGATAACCATTGGGAAGAATAAACGACGACCCAAGGTAAGTTGACTTTTGGGAAGAATAAACGACGGCCCAAAATGAGATAACCTTTAGGAAGAATAAACGACCGCCCGAGGTAACAAGATAACCATTGGGAAGAATAAACGACGGACCAAAATGAGATAACCTTCGGGAAGAATAAAAGACGGCCCGAGGTAACAAGATAACCTTTGGGAAGAATAAACGTTGGCCTCAGGTATCAATATGACTTTTGGGAAGAATGAACGATGGCCCAAAATGAGATAACCTTCAAGAAGAATAAACGACGGCCCGAGGTAACAAGATAACCTTTTGGAAGAATAAACGACGACCCAAGGTATCAATATAACCTTTGGGAAGAATAAACCACAGCCCAAGGTATCAATATGGATTTTGGGAAGAATGAACGACGACCCAAATTGAGATAACCTTCGGGAAGAATAAACGACGGCCCGAGGTAACAAGATAACCTTTGGGAAGAATAAACGACGGCCCAAGGTCTCAAAATATCTTTTGGGAAGAATAAACGACGGCCCAAAATGAGATAACCTTCGGGAAGAATAAACGACGGCCCGAGGTAATAAAATAACCATTGGGAAGAATAAACGACGGCACAAGGTAAGTTGACTTTTGGGAAGAATAAACGACGGCCCAAAATGAGATATCCTTCGGGAAGAATAAACGACGGCCCGAGGTAACAAGATAACCATTGGGAAGAATAAACGATGGTGTTCGCGGTGGTTTCTGGCGAACAACCTCTGGTTAACCAATCTCTTCAGGAAATTGGGTTACTTGCAGGACCAACCATACAAGTCCTGGGATACATGTGCATTTGGTTCTGTCGAAATACTTTTAGACTTTTAGTGTTTGATTTGTGATTTGTTTTATCAATGTTGTCAAAGTATCAAGAACTTTGATTTTTGCAAGTAAAGTAAAGTTTGAATCTTAAAGACGAAACAAAGTGAAAAGTTAAACAAGAACAAAGAAATGTCGAAAGGCTGTAAACTTGCAGAAAAGTAAATGGAATTTAAAATTAACATGAACTTTAAAATGAACAAGTAATTTAAAATGACTTTGAAATATAACTGGTGTTTTAAACGTACATTGTTCCAAATACTAGACTCATTTTCTCTCACACTGGGTACTTAGAGCTTTTACAGGAATTTTGTACAAATTTTCACACACACATTCTAACCACAAACTATCCTATTTATACATAAACAAAATAACTGCTTAGAACGGAAAAACTATAACTAAACGACAAGTGTCAGCCTGCATGTAAATTCCTTCTCTGAAACCTCCATGTGTCCAACTGCCAAAGGTTACAACCTTTTGAATTTGAATCTCTTCCTTGGTGATGAAACCTTGTAACCTTTCAAAACTGTCGAAACCCTTTTTTTTAAAGAAGAAAACTCTTCAGCACTTGCCAAACCATATCTTTATTAACAACTTCTGTCGAAGCCCTTAGTCACAAAACTCTCCAAACTATTCTGCCAGAACATCATGTTTAATTTCTGTCGAAAACAGTGAAGCTTTAAAAACTTGTCAGCAATTCTTGGGTTTTCCTCCTGATGCTATCTTTCGACAAAGATGACCCTGAAGCCTGAATTTTCACCTTGTCGAAATTATGGGTTTACAAATTGCCCCCCAGCAAAGATATTTTCGACTATCAAAGGAGAAATGTCTTTTGCTGTCGAAGTGACCTTTGACTTCCAGTTGCATTTATTGTAAAGTGATTTTTTGTTGAGTCCCAAGGAAACATAATGATTTCCACTTTATGAAACGTCACATCCAGCCCACGTTTCACACAATCTCCCATGACCCTATATTGTAGGCAAATCATGGTTCACTACCAACCGCCACTTTCAATCTCCACCAATGGATTAACATGCATGTTTCCCTTTTCCCAACTGAAAAAGTCTTTTCATTTTCTTCTTTTTTTATTATTCATTTATTTCAAACTCTATAAATACCATTTTCACCAGCATTTCAAACTTTCCATTCTCTCTACTCTTCTCTTACCCAAGCGTGAAAACTCCATTCCCAAACCTTTCAGAGCTCTTGCTTCTTCACCATCTTCAATCAATGGCTCCTCCCAAGACCACCACTGGACAGAGTTCAAAGAAGACAAAGAAAACCAAGGATCTTCCTCCTGCTCACGTACTGTCTGGGCCTACACAAACTCAGCATCAACAGTACTTCCCAGAACCCCCAAATGAAAGGGAAAAGGCAAGCATTTACAGGTCACAGGTAATAATCCCTATCTCTGTTTCTGGAATCCATCATGCTATGCTAGGTCCCATTTTTGATCCTACTGTGGATCCCAACCGTTTAAAAGAATTTTACCCTTGCTATTCTGCTTCCAAACCCATAGCAGCTAATAAAAACCCTAAACCTGTCGAAGCCTCATCAAAAGAACCTGAAGTCCTTATGGCTTCGACAGAGATAGATCTGTCTTATCTGAATCAAAATAGGATTTTTAGAAGTCCCCCTTTGACAAAAGATCCCTCTGAGTACCAAACATGGCTAACTAGAGTCGAAAAATCCAAAGAAAAATTTTGGAAGAAAACTGGAATTTATGACTTAATCCAGTTGTCGAAAGAAGGTCCCCGCTACTGCCAAAACATGCTGTTGGCCTCCTTGTATTTTTGGGACAACACTTATAACACTTTCCACTTACCCTGTGGAATGATGACCCCCACCCTATTCGACATAGCAGCCATAACTGGCCTTAGTCCTTTAGGGGAGATATTTAACCCTGAGCATTTGAACAAAGACCCTATAGGCTTCGACACAAAACATGCTGGGTATTCTGTCTTTATAGCCCACCACCAAGGTGAAAGCAATGAAGAAGTCTCTGATAGAGAGCATATTGCTTTCCTCAGCCTGTGGTTATCCAAATTCGTCTTTTGTACAAGGTCCCTTCAAGTGGCTAGAAGTTTCATCATTATGGCCAATCAGCTTCACAATGGAGTTGCATTCTGCCTGAGTGAGTTACTTCTAGCAAACCTTTATGAATCTCTAAGTGAAAGTGTCAGCAATCTCAAATCCCTCAAAGAAAAAGGTAACATCAGTCTCACAGGCCCCTTTTGGCTTCTACAACTATGGCTGAATGCCACTTTTGAACACTTCATTCCCAACAAAATGCCTGTTGTCGAAGAAACAGTCAAAGAAAGGCGTGTCGAATGGCCTAGGCTGGTTCAACTGACCCCCACTGATGAGAATGTAAGCCTTCGACAAGTATTTACTGGCTACATCATGATGTTCTCCAAACGCTATAAATTTTCTCCTTCAATGGCACCTTTCGCCAATAGACACATAGGTCCAAGATGGTTCACCAGAAGACTCCCTGTAGAGAACCAGAAAGATGAAGATTCCTACATCTCCATTTGGGAAGCTTTTCTTATGCCCAGACACTTCTTTTCTCATCATAGCCTCAACAATACAAAGGTATCACTCATTGTATACCAACCCAATCTGGTAGCCAGGCAGTTTGGATTAATCCAGACGAAGACAAAGCCCATCTACCACAAAAAAGGTGCTATCATTTTCTACAACTCGTTTCACCATTTCGACAAGAGCTTAGAACTGTACAACAAATTTTTCGACCCAACTCTGGAGGTCTATCCCACCATCTTTATACCAAACTTCCTCTGCACTGAAGAGTTCGACGTCTGGTGGAAGGAATACTACATCAACAAATTTTTCGACGTAGCAACTTTCACTGCTCTTCTAACAAATGCTTTTACTTTTGTGCAGGACAAAAAGAAAAAAGGTACAGACCAACATATCAAAGAAATTCAAAAGTTTCAAAAATATTTTGAAACTATTTACAGGCCTGATGATCTTCGTCGAACCATAGCTGAAGCAGCAGTATCTTTAAAATTCAAACTCACAGAGAAATTAAACAAATTGTGGTTTCCTTCATCCCTTCCACCACATGCACACTACGACTTTGCTTTCACAACCTTTCCTCCAAAATTCCCTCCACTCCCTTCTGCAGAATTTGGAGTGGCCTTGTGTCCTCCATTTCCAGATTGGTTTGTATGTGGATCAGACTTAAAACTGCTTCGTGAAAGAAACAAAAAACCTGCCGAACGCGTGGTTGCGACGAAGTATCATCTGCACAACTACACCGGGCACCTTCATATTGGGATTGAACATGTTACCATAGACGAACCCATTCTTGAAGGTGTCGAAGAGACTATATTTTTCTTTCTCATTTCTAACTTCTTTCATTATTATATCAATGTTCATGCAACTTTTCCTTTTCAGCTGTTAGAATTGTCAGGAAGACTACTGGCGAAGGAACTTCTTCAAAAACAGTCGAAAAAACCCCTTCAACAACAAAAAAGGTTTCGACACAAACAGAACATCCCTCCTTATTTGTATACTTCATATTTTCTCATACTAAACATTTTTTCCCTCTTTCTCTTATAGGTAACTCGTACCCCAGCAAAGAAAAGGAAAGCAGAAGAAAAAGAAACAAGCGTCGAAGAATCTGAGGATGAATCCCCTGAACCCCAGCCTTTGAAAAGAAACAAAGGTTTGAAAATTAAAACAGTGGCGTCTCAAAGATCTCTGGTCCAAAGACGAACCCCACCTGCCAGTCCAGTCAACAAAGTTCCTTCAAGGAGCGAAAGAAGTGGGGACTCAAGTGCCCATACTGAAATTCCTCAGGTAATCATTTCGACAAACAACAAATCAACCTTGACTGAATGTATCTTTATCTTACAGTTCTTCTTTTGTGTTTTCTGCTTGTAGGTTGTTATTGATGTCGAGGAGACCTCTGCAGTCCAGGAAGAGCATGCTCCCTCTAATTCTGAGAGAACCCTAGCTGAAAGACTCCAGGATGATGCCACTCCAGATGCAGGGATTCATGGGCCTCAAACCTTAGATGAATTCGACCTTAGTGACTCTGAGTCCTCCGACAACAACTCTCCCTTTCGACCAGACCCCACTGCAGAACCAGTGATTCCAGACCAAGATGCACCACTTCCACCACCAGCTGATATACCAGAAGTTAATGAAAATGTCTCTGCTCAGGATGTACAAGTCCCAGGTTCGACTGATACCACCATGGCTGACAAAGAGACTGTCGAAGAAGAGGTCACTCTGTCTAATCAGCCAGAAGTTAACTTGAGCATTGGAGGGACCTCTCAACACATTCCCTCTTCATCAAAAGCCCCTGTCGAAACCTCTTTGGGCACTGCTTCGACGAGTCTATCTCATGAAGAAATTGAGAGCTTGAAGGTTAGAAAACCCTTTGAGTACTTAAAGGCTTTGCTCGACACCAGGTATAATTTCCAAGATTCTTCTGCCAGTGGTTCGACAGCTTCAGGGGCCACTTCTGACCTTCAACCAATCAATGTCATCATGGATGAGATCAAGACAAGGATACTTGGAGTTGACCTGTTTGAAGTTTTGGCTGAAGATGCTTCTGCTCAACATGACCTAAAGAAACTCCTGAAGAGTGCCAACTTACTGGAGGCTTCGACTGAAGAGAGCCATTTGGTGATGGATTTAATATCTTTGATTGACTCTGCTAGCGCTGATCTGGTTCGACAGAAAGAATTCTCCCAAAAGATCAAAGCCAAGTCTGAGGAGCAGATGTCAGCATGGAATACAGTGGCTTCTTCGACAGAAAGGATTTCAGGGCTGAATAAACTTTCTGACGAATACACTAAAGCTGCTGCCGAGTGTGAAAGCAATATTCAAGCCTACCAAGCCCAGATTGCTGATCTCCAAAGAAAGATCCTCCAAGAAAAAGAACGCCAGGCCTCTCTTCAGAAACCAAATCAGGAAGCTATAGATAGTGAACTCCAGAAAGGGCTACAATATGCAGAGACTGCTCAGCAACTTCACAGGGAGCTTGACGAAATGGCTGTCAGCAAGAGCCTTTGTGAGCGTCGAATTCAACTCCAACAGAAAAAATTCGACGAGCTTAAAGCCACATTCCTTCGACAGTGATTCTGTAATAGAACTTAGGAATTTTATTCGTTTTAAGGATATTTTTCTTTTTTAGCACTTTTTCTATGTAATGCTATTTTACGCCATTTATTTGGCGAAGACAAGTTTCATTTGCAATTTTAATTTGTTATGATTTTTATTTCCTGCAATGTTGGTCTATACTTCTTTAAGTACTTTCCATTTATTTTCATCACTCTTCTATCTCCTTCTATCTCTTCGACTTCGTATGCACCATTGGAAAAAACTCTTAGAATTTTAAAAGGTCCTTCCCACTTAGGGGACCATTTTCCCATCACTCTGTCTTTCTTCTCCATGGGCAAGATCACTTTCCAAACTAACTCATTTACTAAAAAGGCTTTGAATTTTACTTTTTTGTTATAAAACTTTTCAACTCTCTCTTTCTGCCTTCTTATTAATTCCAAAGCACGCAACCTTTCTTCGTCTAAATCAACCAACTCATCCATCATCATACTCCAATAAATTTCAGATGGAATCTCATGATGTCTTTGAATTCGTATTGACTGTAAACATATTTCGACAGGCAATACTGCATCATGTCCATAGGTTAATTTAAATGGGGTAGAATTAGTTGCTTCCTTAGGAGATGTTCGACAAGCCCAAAGGATTTGATCCAAAGTCTTATGCCAATTTCTTGGTTTTTTCCCCACATGTTTCTTTATCAAGTTTATTACTACTTTGTTAGCTGCTTCGACCTGGCCATTTGCTTGGGCATAATAGGGTGTCGAAGTCAACAACTTAAAACCTGTCTCTCTTGCGAATGCTTGCATATTTCTGCCAGTAAACACAGATCCTTGATCAGTGGTTATGGTCTCTGGTATTCCAAACCTATACATTATGTGTTTCTGAATGAAATCTATGACTGCTTCCTGATCTACATTTGTCAAAGGTATGGCTTCAATCCACTTAGTGAAATAATCTACTCCTACTAAAATGTACTTCTGCCCTTTTGAAGAAGCTGGTCGAATCTCACCAATCAAATCTAAAGCCCAACCTCTGAATGGCCAAGGTTTTATAATAGAATGTAACTCACTTGCTGGCACATGAGGTATGCCTGCATGGATTTGACATTCCTGGCAACCCTTTGCGAATTCGACACAATCTTTCAACATGGTTGGCCAATACATTCCTTGTCGAAATAAAAGCCATTTCATCTTATGCCCTGCTTGGTGAGCACCACATGCACCACTGTGCACATTCGACAAAGCTATATAAGCCTCAGTCTCTCCTAGGCATTTTAGTAGAACTCCTTCTGCAGTCTTTTTAAACAGTTCATTTCCAAAAAGCACATAGCTTATGGCCCTGTACTTTATCTTTCTTTCGACAGTCTGATTTGGATTTTGTAAATAATCTTTGATGGGTTTTCTCCAATCTCCAACTTCTAGATCACCTACATTGAAAATTTCAAAGTTCTCTTCATCACCATATCCCAATCTCATTGTCTCCAAATCAGATGGGGACAGTTTGGTGGATAAGACTTTGCCTCTCACTTCGACAACCTTCATCAGATTTTCCTTCGACACTTTATACCCTGAAGCCAACTGAGCTAAGTCATTTGCTTCTTGATTTTCTAACCTGGGAATATGTCTGAAAACTACACTGTCGAATCTCTTGAGGAGTCTGTTAGCTATCACAAAGTACATGATCAAATTTTCTTTGACACATTTGTACTCTTTTGTCAATTGTTTTATCACTAACTCAGAGTCACCCATTATTTCGACCTCTGTTGCCCCCAGTTCCAACAAGATTTCAAGTCCAGCAATTAAGGCCTCATATTCTGCCTCATTGTTTGAACAGAATCCTTCTATTTTGTACTTGAACTTTGTTGGAACTTTATTGGGAGAAATAATTAATACCCCAACACCTGTTCCATTTTTATGACTGGAACCATCAAAATATAACCTCCAAGGCTCTTTTTCGACATAATTTGTCTCCTCTCCAAGTATGGAGTGATCAGCTATAAAATCAGCAACTACTTGCCCTTTAACAGCTTTTAAAGGCATATATTTTAAAGAGTATTCAGTCAAAGCTAAAGCCCATTTTCCAATTCGACTATGTAAAATAGACTTAGACAACATATGTTTTATTATGTCGAAATGAGAAGATATATGTACATCAACAGGTTTTATATAATGCTTCAATTTTGTACAAGAGAAATATACACATAAACATAATTTCTCTATCATACTATATCTAGTTTCAGCATCATTTAAGACTCTGCTGAGATAATAAATGGCTCTTTCGACGCCATGTTCATCTTCTTGACAAAGCATACTTCCTAATGTTCTGTCAGATGCTGATATGTAGAGCCTCATGCTTCTTTTTCGACAAGGAGATATTAGGACTGGGGGATTTGCCAAATACTCCTTGATCTTGTCGAAAGCAACTCGTTGCTCTTGCCCCCAAGTGAAACCCTCTTTCTTCAGTCGAAGCAAGGGTGAGAAGGCCTGAGTCTTTCCACTAAGGTTGGAGATAAATCTTCTGAGGAAGTTGATTTTCCCTAGTAGAGACTGCAATTCCTTCTTTGTCGATGGCGCTTTTGCTTCCATTATTGCTTTAGCTTTGTTTTCATTAATTTCAATCCCCTTTTTGTGGACCACAAAGCCTAAGAAATCCCCGGCCTGCACACCAAAAGCACATTTAAGAGGATTCATTTTCAAACCAAACTTCCTCATCCTTTCAAAGGACTGCCGAAGATGGTTAATATGGTCGAAGCCTGAAGCAGATTTAATCACAATGTCATCTATATAAATTTGCATAAACGTTTCAATGAAATCGTGAAAAATAGAATTCATAGCCCTTTGGTAAGTAGCTCCAGCATTTTTCAAACCAAAGGGCATTACTACCCATTCATATGTTCCTATTGCTCCTGGACAACGAAAGGCTGTTTTTGGAACGTCTTCTTCAGCAATAAAAATCTGGTTATAACCAGAATAGCCATCAAGCATACTTAAATACTCATGGCCTGCTGCAGAATCTACAAGCATTTCTGCTACTGGCATAGGATACTCATCCTTAGGGGTGGCTGAGTTTAGATCTCTAAAATCAATACACACCCTTAGTGTGCCATTTTTCTTAATCACAGGAACAATATTAGCAATCCATTCGACATACCTTGTTGTACGGATGAATTTGCATTTTAGAAGCCTTTCGACCTCTTCTTTGATCTTCGACAGAATTTCAGGTGCGAAGCGTCTGGGGGTCTGTTTTATTGGCTTCTTCCCTTCCAGAATTGGCAACTTCAATTCCACCAAACTTCTGTCTAAACCAGGCATTTCGTCATAATCCCATGCGAAGCAGTCTTTAAACTCATTCAGCAACTGGATTATTTCGATTCTGAGTTGAGGATTCAACTTGGCACTGATGTAAGTGGGCCTTTTCTCTGCCCCCAGTCCTAGATTAATCTCCTCTAAAGGATCCTGTGCCACCATTTTCATATTGGTGGAGGTTGGATCCTTTTCGAACCCCAAAGGTTCGTCATCATAAATGGCATCAAGTCTTTGGTTCTGCCATTCATCATTTGAGTCTTCGTCAAAACTCTGATTTGAATGTTTCTCCTCAATATTTTCTTGAGGATGTTGCCCTTCGACAACCTGAGTGTTGGCTTCGACAGCCATGTTTCTAACTTCAGCCTCAAGGGCCGTTTTGAGTTGTTTTTCGGCTATATAAGCCGAAATCCTTTCCATTGCTGAAACTTCAGTCATTTTCACTGAATTCACTTCCCCATCCAGTTGGGTTGACATGGGCAGTTCCCCAAGTGTAATTTGTTTCCCCAATTATTTCCTTATCCCACTGAAAACCATGTGTAGGATGGAGGTACATGGAACAGTAAGCATTGTCGGAAGCTGTTAGGTCGAAAGCAGCAGGATTGCATGGTGCTATGTGGGCTAGATTTTTGTCGAAGTTACGACCAGTGACATTGTTCACATCAGCTGTGAAGTAACTTTGATCTGCTTCTATGTTTTCAACAATCCCATCTGGCCTCCAAATTGCTATCCTTTGATGCATGGAAGATGGCACAGCCCCAATCCCATGGATCCATTCTCTTCCCAATAGTAAGTTGTAATTTGCCTTTGATGCTATCACCACAAACATTGTAGGCCTGGTGATGGATCCTACAGTCAAGTTCAATTGTATTACTCCCAGTGTTGTTCCCACTTTACCTTCATAGTTGGACAACACCATATTGTGAGGCTTAGTGTCGGAGTCATCTTTTCCAATTCTCTTTATCATGTAATGAGGAATTAAATTCACAGCTGCTCCGCCATCTATCAGAATTTTGTTAACACCCACACCTTCTACCTTTCCTTTTATGAAGAGAGGCTTTAAGTGAGCCTTCATTGCATCATCTGGCTTTTCGAAGAAGGCATTTTGCTCTTCGACACAGCCATTGTTCATTATGTAGTAGCATACAGGCTTCAAGCTTATGCTATCATCTATCATCTCATCCTCTTCGTCTTCGACTTCCATTATCCTGTCGAAGTCTCTGGGCAGTACAGAAACCACATTGCAAGTTACGTCGAAAGAAGCATCTGATTCTGAACCAAATTCATCTGTAACTTCTTCGTCTACTGGCACTCTATTGTTTGTTTTCTGCACCTCTGTGGTGTCACTAGATCTATTCTTCTGAAGGGCTTCTCTTTCTGCCAGGGGCATTCCCTTGTTCGTAATCTGCACACATTTGCTTGATTCAGCTTTCTTCTGCCCAACCTTTTGGTGTTCTACAGTTCCCTTCTCAGTTTTCTTCTGCCTTTGGAATCTTCTCCATTGGGATCTGGACATAGGATTCTTCCCTTTGTAGTTCTCAGAAACGTATCTTGGTTTTGCCTCTTTCTTAACCTCCATGGAAGGACCCCTGTTTACTTCAAAACTCTTCCACCTCTTCTGACCTTGGGCATCCCTTATAGGCTGAACCCATTTGTCATCGCTTGGCCTGTTGGATGGTTTGTAAGTGTTGAAACGTCTTTCTCCCACCCCTTGACTGTGATGCTTCCCTCTTCTTGGGTCGAATCTTTCGTTCCTGGTTGGTGGGACTGTTCCCCAATTTCTTTTTCTCTGGGTCTTTTCTGCTGCTTCTAAGTCATCAGCTGCTTTCTTGTCGAACACAGCACTGCATCTTGGGCAAAGCATGACTTCTGCATTCTTCCTTTGACACCTCTGGATGAATTCGACAAGACTCTCGTTCTCTTCTGGGTACACCAACTTCTGATGCTTCTCTTGATGCTTCTTTTCCTTGTTGGTGTCTGATCCCACCTTCTGAGTGACTTCCACCATGTGAATCCCAGCATTCTGTTCAGTTGTGATTTTCAATTTGTTCATTTTTTCGACCAACATGATTTCCTCTGGGACGTCCTTCTTTGACTGACTTACATTGCCTTTTGGGTGTAAACCCTCGTAGATGTAGTTGCAGCAGTGCGTAGCCCTTTCGACAGGCTGTTCTCCAGTTTTGGTGGTACCAATGTTCATTGGTTCGACAATGAGGGGATTGTCATCAATCCCTGCTGTTTTGATCTCCTCTTGGTCAAGGCCTTCAGTGGCCTCTTTTTGGATAGTGAGGGTTTTACTATCCTCCTCTTCGTCATCCTTTTTGAAAGAATCTCCCCATCCTGTGGGTTTGATTTTGTTGATATCTGTTTTGGAGCTTGGTGGTGCTGAATATTTCACCATGAAGTCGAACTTCCCATTTGACTCTCCCAAAGTGTCCCAGATCACCCCTTGCTCAGCATCTCTTTCATAGTTTTTCTTGTCGAAGCTTCTTCCCACTTTGACTGTATTTCTTTCGTCGAAACCTTCAGTGGTTTCGATAGCATTATTACTGTCGAAGTCTTCAGAAGCTTTGACCTCTTTTTCTTCAACCTGGTCAGCAAGATCATCACCTTCTTCCACCACATTTACATGGGTGTCGAAACCTTCAGCAGCTTCTATCATGGTGAAGTTGGTGTCGAAGCTTTCAGTAACTTCCACCATCTCAAAATTCTCTTCTGCCATGATCTCCATTTCGACCACGTTTACCATTTCTGGTTCAGCATAATTGGCCTCCACAACCTGCATGGGATTGGAGTCAATCTTCATCTGCTGCTTGCCTTTGTCTCCAAACTTCAACCTCCCATTTTGGATTGCGTTCTGGACAAGATCCCTGAAAAGGTAACATTGAGAAGTTTTATGACCCAAGAAATTATGGTATTTACAAAAACCTCTCTTTTTCTGTTGGTCTACAGGAGGCTCCTTAGTGCCTGCTGGTTTTATTAACTGACCATCTTTGACTAGTAAATCAAATATTTCATCACACTTAGTGATGTCGAATGTATAGGTTCTTTTAGGGAACCTGTCATTCTTTTCCACTTCGACTGGATTTTTTCCATTCGACGGGGCTAAAACTTTACAAGAATATGGAGGGCCTTGTTTTAACTCTGCAAGATCAATTTCTTGCTGGTCGAAAATGACTGGTTCGTTTTCGTCATAATCATCTTCCTGAACTATTCCTACATAGGCCACTCTTTCCTTCTTGTTTTTATTTGATCTAAACTTTTCACTTTTTAGTCTTTCTATTTGCCTCACTCTGTCTGCCAGTTGTGCCATGTCTCTCAAGTACTGGGTATCCAGTTTTTTCCTTATGGAATAATCTAGACCCCCTGCAGCCATTTCGACTAATTCTTGTTCCGGCACCTGCGTAAAGCATCTGGCTTTTAATAATCTAAACCTATTCAAATAGTCATCTATAGGTTCAGAGAATTTTCTTTTGACACTTGCCAACTCCTTCAAGCTTATCTTGGTTTGTCCCATATAAAATTGTTCATGGAACAATCTCTCCAATTGGGTCCAAGTAAAAATTGAAGTTGCAGGAAGTGAGGTAAACCAAGTGAACGCATTTTTCGTCAAAGAACTTGGGAAATATTTCATCCTTAGGTTCTCATTATTTGCAATTTCCCCCGCTTCTATCAAGTAACGTGCTACGTGTTCTATGGTGGACTCACTAGTATCCCCTGAAAATTTTGTAAATTTGGGGACTTTCCACCTTGGTGGTAATTCTTGTTGTAAGACAAATTCAGACAAGGGGGAAGTATAACTAGGCCTTTGTAATCCTACGTTTACTCCATTTTGTGCCATTATTCTCTCAACCATGGTGGCAATGTTGTTTTCGACAGGCATGTTATTGTAACGCATTCTCTGCTGTAACACTTCGTCAGCATTTTGATTTCTCTGGACTATTATCCTTCTTGGTTCCTGTCGAATAGGCTCTTCTACATTAGGCTGTTCGACTATCACCTCTTGCCCCCTGGGATTTTCATGAGGATTTCCTAAGGGCCTTTGGTTTATAGTAAGTTCCTCTTCGACAGCCCTATTTGCAGGATTCTGATTTAATTGCATTCTTTGCTGTGCTTGAGGGACTCCAAAAAAATCAGCAATGCGTGCCATCTGTTCTGCCAATATTTGGTTTGTCTGGGTAGTGTTTTGTATTAAGGGATTAAACACTTCTCCCATTTGTTGTGTCAAAGCCTGCACCATGTCATGATTGCTTTCATCCATCTGTTGACGGATTACTTGTGCAGAATGGTTTGTCATAGCGGGCATATGGAAACCTGGTGGAATTTGATTCATTCTATTTCCATTTCCACCATATCCTGATCCCTGCAATGGTGATGACACTTGAACCATGGCATCAGAGAATAATGGTGATGAATTATGTAGGCTTGCCATCATTGAAGTTGGCATTCCATACGGTTGTTCTCTCCCAGTCAAAGGTTGAGAATAATTCAGATATGGCCTGAATGTATTTCCTCCAGGGGGAGGGGTTCCCAAGGGTCTGGCGTGTCCCATGGTGGAAGAACTAGGCGCATTCTGGGATCCTGAACCCGTTGGTACGGAATCTCCCACAGGAGGCCTAATCTGTTCTAAAACAGGGCCAGACACTGGTATTGTTCCTGACGAAGGGATAGGATTGGAAACTGGAATGGTTTCGTCAGAAATATTTGAAGCATTTGGCAAGTTAGCCATGTTTCTTCTTCTTGTTCTCTTTGGTCTTTCTACGTCGGTTACGGCTAATTTACCGCTTCTAAGAATCATACAACGTAGCAAGGAACAATTTGTCTAAGAATTTCTATTAGATTTTATTAAATGCACTGGTCCCACCGGGTGTGCCAATTTGTTCGCGGTGGTTTCTGGCGAACAACCTCTGGTTAACCAATCTCTTCAGGAAATTGGGTTACTTGCAGGACCAACCATACAAGTCCTGGGATACATGTGCATTTGGTTCTGTCGAAATACTTTTAGACTTTTAGTGTTTGATTTGTGATTTGTTTTATCAATGTTGTCAAAGTATCAAGAACTTTGATTTTTGCAAGTAAAGTAAAGTTTGAATCTTAAAGACGAAACAAAGTGAAAAGTTAAACAAGAACAAAGAAATGTCGAAAGGCTGTAAACTTGCAGAAAAGTAAATGGAATTTAAAATTAACATGAACTTTAAAATGAACAAGTAATTTAAAATGACTTTGAAATATAACTGGTGTTTTAAACGTACATTGTTCCAAATACTAGACTCATTTTCTCTCACACTGGGTACTTAGAG
Organism: Lathyrus aphaca; assembly: GCA_963966055.1. Taxonomy (NCBI): domain Eukaryota; kingdom Viridiplantae; phylum Streptophyta; class Magnoliopsida; order Fabales; family Fabaceae; genus Lathyrus; species Lathyrus aphaca. The sequence goes on from OZ014519.1 coordinate 170,220,110, forward strand.
CTTTTACAGGAATTTTGTACAAATTTTCACACACACATTCTAACCACAAACTATCCTATTTATACATAAACAAAATAACTGCTTAGAACGGAAAAACTATAACTAAACGACAAGTGTCAGCCTGCATGTAAATTCCTTCTCTGAAACCTCCATGTGTCCAACTGCCAAAGGTTACAACCTTTTGAATTTGAATCTCTTCCTTGGTGATGAAACCTTGTAACCTTTCAAAACTGTCGAAACCCTTTTTTTTAAAGAAGAAAACTCTTCAGCACTTGCCAAACCATATCTTTATTAACAACTTCTGTCGAAGCCCTTAGTCACAAAACTCTCCAAACTATTCTGCCAGAACATCATGTTTAATTTCTGTCGAAAACAGTGAAGCTTTAAAAACTTGTCAGCAATTCTTGGGTTTTCCTCCTGATGCTATCTTTCGACAAAGATGACCCTGAAGCCTGAATTTTCACCTTGTCGAAATTATGGGTTTACAGATGGCCCAAGGTAAGTTGACTTTTGGGAAGAATAAACGACGGCCCAAAAGGAGATAACCTTCGGGAAGAATAAACGACGGCCCGAGGTAACAAGATAACCATTGGGAAGAATATACGACGGCCCAAGGTAAGTTGGCTTTTGGAAAGAATAAACGACAGCCCAAAATGAGATAACCTTCGGGAAGAATAAACGACGGCCCGAGGTAACAAGATAACCATTGGGAAGAATAAACGACGGCCCAAGGTAAGTTTACTTTTGGGAAGAATAAACGACGACCCAAAATGAGATAACCTTCGGGAAGAATAAACGACTGCCCGAGGTAACAAGATAACCATTGGGAAGAATAAACGACGGCCGAAAATGAGATAACCTTCGGGAAGAATAAAAGACGGCCCGAGGTAACAAGATAACCTTTGGGAAGAATAAACGACGGCCTAAGGTATCAATATGACTTTTGGGAAGAATGAACGATGGCCCAAAATGAGATAACCTTCGGGAAGAATAAACGACGACCCGAGGTAACAAGATAACCTCTGGGAATAATAAACGATGGCCCAAGGTATCAATATAACCTTTGGGAAGAATAAACAACGGCCCAAGGTATCAATATGGCTTTTGAGAAGAATGAACGACAACCCAAATTGAGATAACCTTCGGGAAAAATAAACGACGGCCCGAGGTAACAAGATAACCTTTGGGAAGAATAAACGACGGCCCAAGGTCTCAAAATATCTTTTGGGAAGAATAAAGGACGACCCAAAATGAGATAACCTTCGGGAAGAATAAACGACGGCCCGAGGTAACAAAATAACCATTGGGAAGAATAAACGACGGCCCAAGGTAAGTTGACTTTTGGGAAGAATAAACGGCGACCCAAAATGAGATAACCTTCGGTAAGAATAAACGACGGCCCGAGGTAACAAGATAACCATTGGGAAGAATAAACGACGACCCAAAATGAGATAACCTTCGGGAAGAATAAAAGACGGCCCGAGGTAACAAGATAACCTTTGGGAAGAATAAACGACAACCTAAGGTATAAATATGGCTTTTGGGAAGAATGAACGACGACCCAAAATGAGATAACCTTCGGGAATAATAAACGACGGCCCGAGGTAACAAGATAACCTTTGGGAAGAATAAACGACGGCCCAAGGTATCAATATGGCTTTTGGGAAGAATGAACGACGGCCCAAAATGAGATAACCTTCGGGAAGAATAAACGACGGCCCGAGGTAACAAGATAATCTTTGGGAAGAATAAACGACGACCCAAGGTAAGTTGACTTTTGGGAAGAATAAACGACGGCCCAAAATGAGATAACCTTCGGGAAGAATAAACGACGGCCCGAGGTAACAAGATAACCATTGGGAAGAATAAACGACGGCCCAAGGTAAGTTGAATTTTGGGAAGAATAAACGACGGCCCAAAATGAGATATCCTTCGGGAAGAATAAACGACGACCCGAGGTAAAAAGATAACCATTGGGAAGAATAAACGACGGCCAAAGGTAAGTTGGCTTTTGGGAAGAATAAACGACGGCCCAAAATGAGATAACCTTCGGGAAGAATAAACGACGGCCCGAGGTAACAAGATAACCATTGGGAAGAATAAACGACGACCCAAGGTAAGTTGACTTTTGGGAAAAATAAACGACGTACACAAATGAGATAACCTTCGGGAAGAATAAACGACGGCGCAAGGTAACAAGATAACCATTGGAAAGAATAAACGACGGCCCAAAATGAGTTAACCTTCGGGAAGAATAAAAGACGGCCCGAGGTAACAAGATAACCTTTGGGAAGAATAAATGACGGCCTAAGGTATCAATATGAATTTTGGGAAGAATGAACGATGGCCCAAAATGAGATAACCTTCGGGAAGAATAAACGACGGCCCGAGGTAACAAGATAACCTTTGGGAAGAATAAACGAGGGCCCAAGGTATCAATATAACCTTTGGGAAGAATAAACGACGGCCCAAGGTATCAATATGGTTTTGGGAAGAATGAACGACGACCCAAATTGAGTTAACCTTCGGGAAGAATAAATGACGGCCCGAGGTAATAAGATAACCTTTGGGAAGAATAAACGACGGCCCAAGGTCTCAAAATATCTTTTGGGAAGAATAAACGATGGCCCTAAATGAGATAACCTTCGGGAAGAATAAACGACGGCCCGAGGTAACAAAATAACAATTGGGAAGAATAAACGACGGCCCAAGGTAAGTTGACTTTTGGGAAGAATAAACGACGGCCAAAAATGAGATAACCTTCAGGAAGAATAAACGACGGCCCGAGGTAACAAGATAACCATTGGGAAGAATAAATGACGGCCCAAGGTAAGTTGACTTTTGGGAAGAATAAACGACGGCCCAAAATGAGATAACCTTCGGGAAGAATAAACGACGACTCGAGGTAACAAGATAATCATTGGGAAGAATATACGACGGCCCAAGGTAAGTTGGCTTTTGGGAAGAATAAACGACGGCCCAAAATGAGATAACCTTTGGGACGAATAAACGACGGCCCGAGGTAACAAGATAACCATTGGGAAGAATAAACGACGACCCAAGGTAAGTTGACTTTTGGGAAGAATAAACGACGGCCCAAAATGAGATAACCTTTGGGAAGAATAAACGACCGCCCGAGGTAACAAGATAACCATTGGGAAGAATAAACGACGGACCAAAATGAGATAACCTTCGGGAAGAATAAAAGACGGCCCGAGGTAACAAGATAACCTTTGGGAAGAATAAACGTTGGCCTCAGGTATCAATATGACTTTTGGGAAGAATGAACGATGGCCCAAAATGAGATAACCTTCAAGAAGAATAAACGACGGCCCGAGGTAACAAGATAACCTTTTGGAAGAATAAACGACGACCCAAGGTATCAATATAACCTTTGGGAAGAATAAACCACAGCCCAAGGTATCAATATGGATTTTGGGAAGAATGAACGACGATCCAAATTGAGATAACCTTCGGGAAGAATAAACGACGGCCCGAGGTAACAAGATAACCTTTGGGAAGAATAAACGACGGCCCAAGGTCTCAAAATATCTTTTGGGAAGAATAAACGACGGCCCAAAATGAGATAACCTTCGGGAAGAATAAATGACGGCCCGAGGTAATAAAATAACCATTGGGAAGAATAAACGACGGCACAAGGTAAGTTGACTTTTGGGAAGAATAAACGACGGCCCAAAATGAGATATCCTTCGGGAAGAATAAACGACGGCCCGAGGTAACAAGATAACCATTGGGAAGAATAAACGATGGCCCAAGGTAAGTTGACTTTTGGGAAGAATAAACGACGGCCCAAAAGGAGATAACCTTCGGGAAGAATAAACGACGGCCCGAGGTAACAAGATAACCATTGGGAAGAATATACGACGGCCCAAGGTAAGTTGGCTTTTGGAAAGAATAAACGACAGCCCAAAATGAGATAACCTTCGGGAAGAATAAACGACGGCCCGAGGTAACAAGATAACCATTGGGAAGAATAAACGACGGCCCAAGGTAAGTTTACTTTTGGGAAGAATAAACGACGACCCAAAATGAGATAACCTTCGGGAAGAATAAACGACTGCCCGAGGTAACAAGATAACCATTGGGAAGAATAAACGACGGCCGAAAATGAGATAACCTTCGGGAAGAATAAAAGACGGCCCGAGGTAACAAGATAACCTTTGGGAAGAATAAACGACGGCCTAAGGTATCAATATGACTTTTGGGAAGAATGAACGATGGCCCAAAATGAGATAACCTTCGGGAAGAATAAACGACGACCCGAGGTAACAAGATAACCTCTGGGAATAATAAACGATGGCCCAAGGTATCAATATAACCTTTGGGAAGAATAAACAACGGCCCAAGGTATCAATATGGCTTTTGAGAAGAATGAACGACAACCCAAATTGAGATAACCTTCGGGAAAAATAAACGACGGCCCGAGGTAACAAGATAACCTTTGGGAAGAATAAACGACGGCCCAAGGTCTCAAAATATCTTTTGGGAAGAATAAAGGACGACCCAAAATGAGATAACCTTCGGGAAGAATAAACGACGGCCCGAGGTAACAAAATAACCATTGGGAAGAATAAACGACGGCCCAAGGTAAGTTGACTTTTGGGAAGAATAAACGGCGACCCAAAATGAGATAACCTTCGGTAAGAATAAACGACGGCCCGAGGTAACAAGATAACCATTGGGAAGAATAAACGACGACCCAAAATGAGATAACCTTCGGGAAGAATAAAAGACGGCCCGAGGTAACAAGATAACCTTTGGGAAGAATAAACGACAACCTAAGGTATCAATATGGCTTTTGGGAAGAATGAACGACGACCCAAAATGAGATAACCTTCGGGAATAATAAACGACGGCCCGAGGTAACAAGATAACCTTTGGGAAGAATAAACGACGGCCCAAGGTATCAATATGGCTTTTGGGAAGAATGAACGACGGCCCAAAATGAGATAACCTTCGGGAAGAATAAACGACGGCCCGAGGTAACAAGATAATCTTTGGGAAGAATAAACGACGACCCAAGGTCTCAAAATGTCTTTTGGGAAGAATAAACGATGGCCCAAAATGAGATAACCTTCGGGAAGAATAAACGATGGCCCGAGGTAACAAAATAACAATTGGGAAGAATAAACAACGGCTCACGGTAAGTTGACTTTTGGGAAGAATAAAGGACGACCCAAAATGAGATAACCTTCGGGAAGAATAAACGACGGCCCGAAGTAACAAGATAACCATTGGGAAGAATAAACGATGGCCCAAGGTAAGTTGACTTTTGGGAAGAATAAACGATGGCCCAAAATGAAATAACCTTCGGGAAGAATAAACGACGACCCAAGGTAACAAGATAACCATTGGGAAGCATAAACGACGGCCCAAGGTAAGTTGTTAATGAAGTTTGTCTGGTGGAGAATTTACCTGAAAAACAAGGTTAGTTTGGTGCAAATATAATGACATATATAACAATCTGCAAGATAATATTTTATGAGAATGCGTATGATATGATATGATATGATGTATGTACGAATGAATTATGTCGGGAAGCTGATCAGTAGCTTCATATAACAACTGCTGGCTGGGGAAAATAAATCCCGATTTATTGCTGAGGAGCATGAAGACTTCGTTCTCGTATTGTTTAAGAATATCGTACTTAGGAACTTCCCGTTTTTGTTCGTCGTACGTTTTATTGAAGGATTAGGTTCCTGAATATCCTGACTGAGGATAAAAGAGATGGACATAGATCTGGGAGACCTATGTAGTTAAGTATCAATTCCTCGGAGGATATGGAACCCCTTGGAGACTTCGTAAAGTTGGAAGTGTAAGATATTACTTGAGGTATTCCGTAAGGATATTCGTAAAGATTACTATGTGGGGATGAACCGGCGAAGCTTCGTTGAATTCCTACCTCCGTTCTTTCTTAGTAAATGCTATTATTGTATTTTATGCATTTCTGGTAAACATCAATCATATTCAAAGGCATATATACATTCAAGCATAACCAACAGACATTTCTCGCTTTAGTAAAAGGGGAAAAGTATACCTGAACTCGGAAAGTATTTCCTACTTGAATAAAGAGGGAAAAGTAAAGCTGAACTCGAAAACAAAATCGTTTCAACTTTGAGAGTGTATAACCAATTGGATTTAAAGCTTCTGAGGTTCTTAATTTTCTTGAATAATTTCCCAAAAACTTTCATGGTTGGATCCAAAGAGATGATACTGACACCATCTGATACTACTGGCGTAGAAAATTAATTTCCACAATGGCTTCTGCTGAGAATCCAATAACAAGGTAATACAATGAGAGGAATGTGCTTTCAAATTATGGTGAACCATATATGCTCCGGGTATTAGATTTGGAAAGAGAGCATTGCCCCTTGGTAGAGGATGAATTGTTCCATAATGGAAGTATCTGAAAGGAGTTACCTCAAACAGAATTCCCCACAATAATATGCCCCTGGCATCATGAACACTGTAATATTATCCTTGGTAATTTAGATAGATGAGGAGATCTGCCCCTGGCTACTTAAACATAGCTGAATCTTGACCTGATTGCCCCAAATGAATTGGGTAGTAACTTGGTATGCCCTAATGATTGGGAAATAGTGACTATGCCCCTTGTATATATTGGCTTTGGTCCAGGAAGCAACTTTGTCTATTGGTAGCACTTTGAACATTCATCATGTAAGCTCCTTTGTGTGTCAAACACTTAGTTATATGTAAACAAATATATTCAAAAATGCAATGCTTATGTCTGTCTTGAAGTTTTGAAAAAAGAGTTATTTTAGAAAAACAATTTTTATGAAAACTGTGATATTAACTCAAGTTTTATAATAAGCCTTAAAGGAGTCAGGATACCTTTTTGTGGCAATATGCTTTCAAACTAACCATGCTTTAGTTAGGACTTTTAAAGGGTTGTAACGTGGCCTAGTTCACAGTTTAAGAAACAAAGGATAAAGGCTCAAATTTTATTTGTACCCAACCCATTCTCCATGATGTTCTTCAGTCCTATGTTCGGTTAACTTATGCATTGAGGCTCCAAAGGAGTTTGGAATTGTAACACTGACATTTGTGATGATTTAGGAATCAAAAACAATTTATTTGAAAATTCAGCCATCTTTCTATATTGAGGATCTATAGTGACCTCCTTTTTTCTTTTGACTTTGTTATCCCTTCTTTTTGTCTGAACTGTTTATTTCAAGGTTACAGTCAGCGAGATTTCTCAATTTTTTTTACTAAGTCTCCTTCATAGGTTTGACTTAGTGGGCTTTTTTTTGCTAGATATTAATTGTCAGGTTTAATGATTACAGGGAACCATCACTGGTTGTGTACAACACAAATAATTGGCATAGTTGAGTTAACCGAGTAACTACCCTACCCCATGTTATGAATAAGGGTTTTAATTTGCATGAGAATGAAAAACTCCTACTTCATAGGCTCAAAAGGGTTGACAAGGGATTAACTTCCTTATATCTCCACTGTTTAGGGATTGAAACAATGCCTGTACATCGTCAGCATAGTCTGTTCAAAAGCATACTGCATAAGATTATGGTATTATTTTCGTCATCCTCCCTCTATAGGCTTATAGCTTTATCAGGAGTTAAATATCAAAAAATATAAATATGAAGCATAGTTCAAAATATAGTGAAACAAATGGATTAATTCAAGACAAACATATGCAATGCATTGATGAAAACAAAAGTTTAACATAATAGTAAGTGTTTAAACAAAATAAACGAAATTACAAATGAAAGTTCAAATGTTATCCCATCCAGATGGTTGAATGTCTTCAATTGCAATTTGTGAACTTTCAGAAGCAATATATTTCACCATGAAATCAAATTTGCCACTTGGATGTCCCAAGGTGTCCCATATCTCAACAGGAATAGGTAGACTTTCTTTCTTGCTACTTTGGGCAACTTGTCTTGCAGCTTCGATGTTTGATGGACGATAGTAGAATTCAATTTGGCCTTCTGGCGTAACCTCGAGGATTCTTTCGTCAATCAGGTCTTGAATCTTTTTCTTCAATGTCCAACAACTATTAGTATCATGTCCGGGACAGTTGGAGTGATACCCGCACATTGCCTTGGGATTATAGCGAGGAGAGGAAGTATTAGGATTTTGAGGAGGATTTTTCAAGGAAATTAGCTTCATCTCCAACAAGCATTGCAGAACTTGCGACATTGGAGTGCTGAATTTGATAAATTATCTTCTACATTCCTTGTGTTGAGGTGGATTAACCCTTCCAGGTCTTTTTTCTTCAACTGAAGAACAATCAGTGACAAGCTGTCTCTTACCTTCTTGTATCCTCATCTTCCTTTCAACCAAGTCAGCTTGTTTTAATGGAGGTTGACTGACAATTAGATTCCTGACTCCATTACTTTGAAGTTTGTGGACAAAGGTTCTTAGCTCTTCTTGCCCCTGAGATAAACTTTGAATAAGAGCCACCTGGTTATTCATCTGGATCCTCATTTCTGTCATCTCAGCTTGCACTTGTTCCAACTGATTATCCTTGTTATCTTCATGATTTTCAGAGAGGAATGCTTTCAACTCTTCTTGCCCATTGGACAAATTCAGGATCACTTCTTGGAACTGAGCATTCTGAGCTTGGAGATCCTTGACAGTTTGTTCGAGAGTCATTTCTGCTGAAATAAACAGCTAGAAGATTGAGAAACCTGCTATAGAAACCTGTCATGCAATGATATGGTATGTAGATGCATATGCAATGTTTTCAAGGACTGCGGGATTTAAATTTGTTTAAAGAAAAACAAAAACAAATTTTTATTAGTAAATGTTTAATGAAGTACAAAAATAAATATATGGGATTTTAAGTCTCCCATGGACGTTTACTTTTTGTATGGAGATATCTGTTGAGGCTTCGTTCCTTGTGAATTTGCCTTGTTAATTTAAAAATTCTTTCTTGACCAGCTCTGAAATGAGTCTCAAAAGTATCTCTTTAGGACTTCTGCAACTATTTTAAATCAGTGGGCATGTCTGGATGAAAGATGGTATAAGGAACATCTCCTTCAGCAACAGGCTCCATAGTGATTGGTAGAACAACAAGATATGGCATCATAAGAGTATGAGCACGAGATCGCATCCATCTGAGATAAGGCTCCATGGGAATAGAATAATTTGGCTCCAGAGTCTTGTTATCAATCCTATTCACCTTGTTCCAAGCTCGTATAAACCTTTGATGGTAACCCTGAAGATTATTGTCGTAGTCAAACACAATACCCTGAATAAGCATGTCATGAATACCATTACTCCGAGCATAACCAAACTGACGTAGTGCTAAAGAAGGGTTGTAGGTAATTCCTCCTCTTATACCAAGGAGTGGAACATTAGATAATTCCCCACGACACTCAATGATAGTAACATTCTCTATAGATCGAGAGCACCAATGAATGTCTGAATGATAAAGTGACATGATCCTCTTAGACCACCTGAACCCTTATTCATTCTTCATCACTGATCGAGGAAGGTGAGAAATAAACCACCTAGACAATAAAGGTATGCAACACGTCAGAGTTCCCCTCGCCTTCGTAGTACGAGTGTGAAGAGAATGTAAGATCTCTCCAAGTAATGTAGGTACTGGATTACGAGTCAGAAATATGTTGATGGCGTGTACGTCTATGAACTGGTCTGGATTAGGGAACAATACTAAGCCATAGATTAATAGGGCTAAGATCTCCTCAAAAGCATCATAAATCATAGCCTTCAAGAACACTTGAGCTTTCTCTATCAATATTTTAGCAAGAATACCCTTAACTCCGCTTCTCGTTTCTAGGACAATGTCTGATTTGTTCAGATGTAGGGCTGTAGCAATGACTTAAAGTTTAGGCTTCTTCTCTAAGCCTGTGAAGGGTCTCTGATCAAGGATAGGTATACCCAGTAGTTTGGAGAACTCTTCCATTGTAGGAACCAGCTGATAGTCGGGGAATATGAAGCAATGATGTTTAGGATCAAAAAAATGAAACATGACACTCATCATGTCTTCATTGAACCCTGAAGTGACAAGATCTAGTAGGTGACCATGCCTCTTGATGAATTGGGAGTTTTCAGAAACTTGAGAAACCAATTCCTTAAGCTTAGGAGGTATTCCTACAAAGTTGATCCGGATAATATTCCTACGAGCAGAATCTATGACCTGCAACAAAGAACAAAGATAAATCCTTTGGTCCTTGAAATGGTTAGTGAAAATGTTATGCTAATGATGCATGATGTCATGATGTTATGCTCAATCACAAACATGTGTCACACACAAACAAGTCACACAATAGCCCTAGGTTTAAAGGCTTGCATGAAGTTTAAAGGTAAGTACCCTCCCCTGAAGTTTAGTTGGTTCATCCTATCCTACAAAAGTAACCAGGTTCTAAGGGATCTCAATATCACTGATCCTTCCCAAGGGTGGTTGTTAAGTAGGCAACTTATTTGCCGACCAAAACCCTCCAAGTTTAGGATCTCAATGAGCGTAGTATCGAGTATCAACCAACTTCAGTCTTCACCAAAGCCGGCTATCTCACTACTTTCTAAAGGCCAAGATGAGATAACTAGGGTTCTAAAAGTCAGTTAGTGTATTAACAACATATGGGAGCCCCATATTATCCTTAACTTACTTAAGGAACATAAGCACCAACCAAGAAGTCACACTAACTATGGCCACCGGATCAACCATATCGGTATACGCCGTACAGTTTCCTTGGTCTATTGCCATTTACCTAGGGTACACTAGATCCGGGTTAGGTTCTTTCACGCAAAAAGCCCAACAGAAAAGTAAAGCAAACAAAGCAAACAATTTAAGTGATCTAATTCCTAAGGGTACCCCTCTTTTACTTAGTAAGTCCCCAGCAGAGTCACCAGTTCTGTAACACGGTGGGAGAACTGACTTTTTAGTCATGTTGCGGATAGCAAGAGTCGCCACCGACTTTTATTTTATCCAAGTGGAAAGAACATAAAAGAATAGGAAAGATCTTTTTTAAAAGACTTGGGTTTGGGGGTAGGTTATATAAAGGGAAGGTGTTAGCACCCTTTATATCCATGGTTATCCATGGGCTCTTAGTTACTCAGCTCACTTAAATTGTTTTTGAAGAGTGTAGTGTGTGATTAGAAATTTTTCTAAGTACTTTGTAATGATACTCGTATGGATGTATACAAAGCCTTGTTTTGAAAAATGTTTAAGAAAGTGAGGTGTAAAAAGTAATTTTAAAATGTGAGCAAGTATCTAAAAGGTACCTACCCTAGACTAGTCTTTCATGTTCTTATATGTCCTTTCAAGGGTAAGCCTATCCCTATTATTAAGGAATAAGTAGTCATTACCTTGGATTTTATTAAGGGACATGCGTAGGGTCATCGTATGGTCAATGAAGGCAACTTAAGGGGTGTCTTTAGCAATTCGTAGGGACTATCATCATTTATTCGAAGGGATAAGATCATTATTCCATAGGAAACCTCGAAGGGACTTGATCTTTTAAATCTGTAGGGACTTGATGATTTATACGTGAATGGACTTTACTTAAGACACCCCTATATTCGAGGGACTTGACCATTTTAAATAAGGCAACCAAGAGGGATACCCTAGGAAGTGCAGACGGCGATCTTAGATCGACTTACGTGTGTGAGTATTGTTTTCAGATATTTATCTTGATTTTTAATTTTCTAAGTCCATGGTTCATTTATTTCTTAGCACTCCCTATGTTACTAACCACGTAGTTAATATGAAAAATAAATGGCAGAAATTAAAAGGCAGAAAATAAAATTCCTACACTATTAAATGGCTTAGGGGCAGTTACATAATAATAATAATGGCGGAAAATAATAAAAACCAATTATTACAAAGGCGAAGCAGTTACATAATCAGGCAAACAGTGAATGAATAACATAAAAATGAGTGAATAAATTAGAAAAAAAAAGTTTGCAAACTAGGTTAAGAAAATAATTAGGGTTAGGGTTTGAGAAAAATTTTAAGGTTTAAAAAAAATTTAAGGTTTAGGAAAAAATTTAGGGTAAAAATTAGGGCGAAATATGGGTTTTAAGATAAAGATAAGGGCTAAATTTTTAGGTTTTAAAGTTTATGAAAAAAATTAAGACTTAGGTTTAAAATTAAGGTTTAGGGAAAAAAAATTAAGGTTTATGAAAAAAATTAAGGTTTATAATAAAAAATATAAGTTTAAAAAAAAGGATTTTGTTTTATCTTTTAGAAATTAGTTTAATGATAATAATAAGGAAATTCAAAGAAAATACATAATTTGATGAAAAAGGGAAAAATAAAGTTAGAGATACCCAAAATATTGGGGGTTGGTGTTGAACCCCTGACTTTGCTTTTGCCAACAAAAACCTTCAGCTACTACGCTACGCCACGTTTCTTTGCCAAAATGTTGGGAATGAGTGTTTCTTTGCCAAAATGTTGGGAATGAGTGTTGAACCCACACCCTCAGACTTTCAACCTTAGGTCTTTGTCACTAGGCCAATCAACGCACGCCACACACCATCTTCTTCCTCCCACCTGCATATTTTTGGTATATACTATTGAAAGAATAAAAAAAGAAATAAACAGGATCAAATAAAATCGTTGCAGATTTTAAAATAATGAAAAATAAGAAAAGCGATTAAAATAAAATCTAAAAAATATTAAAACGATGCTAAGAATCTAATAAAATCAAATAACGAACGCACAATTTTTTTTAGATTTTTTTGAGAATATGAAAATAGAAAATAAATCAAATAAAATAGAAAAAATAGGAATTTACGATTTTGAGGGTAGAAATCTTTTAGAATTTTATTCTAAAAGAGTATTGTTCGTCGATTTTTTTCTGAACTTCTAGAAAAAATCCGGATTAAATTGAAACAGTTGTACTTACCTGACTTACCTGTCAGCCTGGAATCCTTATCACTACTGCAGCCTTCGAAGTATCGACGAAAACAGATTACAACAGATTAACCAATAGTTTAGTTCTCCATGGTGCCCTATGATTCCTGCATTGAAACTTAAATACAACTATCCAGAAACCATCTACACAATCAAACAAACATATTATGTAATCAAAATCAATTAATCATGCATAAATCATTGAAATTGAAAAAAATCAAAAGAAAAGCAAGAATATGAATTTGGTTTGTATGATTTGACATGAATTTGATGATGAGGATGATTGGAATAGGTTCAGGAAACCTCAAGGATTCATTTGCAACCTTTAATCAACTTATAAAAGTGGTGGATTATGGAAACCGAATTTTGAATTGTGTGAAATTTTAAAGTACGAATATGATCCTCTTAATCTCCATCCTCCTCAAAAATCAAATTCTTCCCCTTATGTCTTTGTTGTGTATAAATAATAGAGTGAATTTAGGTTAGAAATTGGGCCTTTTGGCAATGGGTTGAGGTTACTTGATTGTGAAGTGAAATTCTGGGATCAGGTACGTGATGTCGAATCAGATGTTTAAACACTTGAAGATTTAAACAAAACTTAAAGTGCAGGTAAATTAAATAACACAGGAAATTGTTAACCCAGTTCAATGTATCTCCACACTTACATCTGGGGGCTACCAAGCCAGGAAGGAAATCCAATATAAGTAATATTAATTTTGGACTTAAACCAATCAGTTTAATCCTTCACTTAATATCTACCCAAGGCAATTTCTACCTAAGACACAACTTAGATATGAGTACCTACTCACTCCCCCTCAATCACACAGTGATATTTTACAATGTTTAATAAAACTGAAGTTTACACTTCAAACACAACAACTTGATTTTACTTAAACGTTTTAATCAAGACACAATACACTTTTTGCTTAAAAGCTCATAAAGTGATACACAACTAAAACCTGCTATTAAACACAAACACCCTTTACAGTCTTCTTAATTTCGTACTCTATTCTGAGAGTTTCTGTTCCTTAAATAGATGCTTGGTTTTTGGGCTTTCTGTAAATAATCCAGTCCTGATAACTCATACTGTCATCACCTTGAATTAGGGTTTGTTACTTCCTTGATTCAAGGTGAGTTAGTTATTCTGTTACACTGAAATCAGATAACTAAGCTCCCTACAGATGCGCCTTGTATTGTTTATCCATTCACAATTAATTCTAGATAAATTCCCTGAATTTACTCAGTTTTGTTATGCATCATTTAAGTCTGGTAGCAGGTTTAAGATGTCACAACATCTGGTGTGACATCCTGATGTCTGAACTTAATTCATTAACTTATACTCTATTTGACAATGTCACAACATCTGGTGTGACATCCTGAACTAAGTTCAACACTTCTTATTTGTAAAAAATTCTTCCAATTCTAAACATCTACAAACTCCCCCTTTGGCTAATTTTTTGCTAACACAATCTTCTTGTTTTATCAAAGTACAATAGAGTTTTATTTATCAGAGTGCAGTAGAGTTCTTTTCTGTTGAATAATAATTTGCTCCCCCTCAAACCTGTATGTATACTGACTTGTTCAACAGAATTTTCTATAAAACAACTTAGTTCAGAAGCAGGCATTAAACAGACAAACAGCAGCAGCATTGTTCATTACTTCTCCCCCTTGTTAGACAGAAATTGGGGCCAAATTTTACACAAGCAGGGATAAAAACAAAATATTCAAAATTACAAAGCCAAAATTACAATGCTGAAACAGGCAGTACACTTTCCACACACATTTTCACTCAGATTCATCATATTCAGTATCTTCTTCCTCTTCAGATTCATCATCAGATTCATCAGCATTCTGAGTAACCTCTTCCAGCTCCAGCCTTTGAATTACTTCCTAAAGCTTTTTCTTCCTGGCATCCAGCTCTTTGCAAGTGTTCTTGAGTTCTGCAATCAAGGCAGCTTTGGATATGGGAGTCTTTGCATTTGATGGTCTAGCGGATGTCCCACTGGGAGCTTCAACATTAGCAGCATGATGGCTCAAGAATAGTTTGTAATGGAAGGCCAGTGGACTTTCTCTTTTGCAGACTGAATCCTTCTCAGTGAGGATGCCTGGATACTGGCTGAGGATGATTCCACAGAGCAGAGAGGGAAAATCAATGGGAAGCTTGGTTGCTGATGTTCCTGCATGCTTCAGTGTTTGATCAAAGATGTAAGCCCCAAAATCCAACTTTGTTTGGGTGCCTACAGCACATATGAATCTTCCCAATCCAGTAGCTATTGAAGAAGTATGGTTGGTAGGGACCCAGTTGACAGTACCAATTCTATGCAGCATTTCATACTTCCTTGTTAGCAAGCTGACAGAAAGTTTGCCTTTAACTGGCCAAGTTTTTACTTGGTTGGCAGTGATGATCTTGCAAACTTGGTTGTCAGTTTTCCCCAACTCATTAGGCCCATCATATTCTCTCCCTAGGTAATGATTTATAACCCTAAGAGAGAATTCAACACATCTCCCTCTTACATAAACCTTTCTGAATTCTTCTGACTTTCCATCAGCACAGCCTTCTTGCAGATTAACAATGAACTCCTTGACCAGCAGCTCATAGCAGGGTGAAAAATTTGAAACAGTCTTGAATAAACCAGCAGAGGATATTAAGTCTATTACCTCAGTGCACTCCAATGCATTGCTGCCCAGCTCTCTTTCCAGTGCCACCCTTCTTTGGTAGACATACTTCCATTTGCTCACACTTGAAACATGATGGAAGGACACATTGTCTAGAGGAGCTTCAGGAACAGCAGAGGTAGACCTGGGAGGTGCTGGCTTCTTCCTTGGTTGGGATGTTGGGACATCCTCCTCAACATCTGAATCAGGTGGAGTTGAAGCTTTCCTCTTTTGGGTACTCACCTTGCTCCATTGCTTAGTAGGTCCAAATGAAACTTTGACCTTGTCTTTCTTTGGAGTTGATTGTTTCTTTTCTGGTGTTGCATGTCCAGCAGGCTTCTTCTCCTTCCTAGCCCTAAGCCTTTTGTCTATGCTAGGGTCAACGGATGCAGTGATCTTTGTGTCAGAGTCATCATCTATGGTTTCAACAGGAGGAGGTTGGGAAGCCTCCTTTTCAGCAGGTTGATCAACAAAAGCTTGATCATCAATGGCTTCATCATCATCAGTTGAGGCCTTGTTCTAGTCCTCATATGCTTCAACATTTATTGGGACATCCTGTTGAGCAGGAGTGTCCTCTTCAGCCTGATTGCTTTGTTTTTCTTGTGGAGCAGGCATGCTGTTTAGGGGAACAGATACCCCACACACTACTCTTTGTTCAGATAAAATCATGTTCACAAGATGCTTGATGGATGCATCCACATAGTCAGAAGCTTTGGGGGTGGTGCTTGTAGATGAAGGAGTCCCCTTGCTTTTGCTGAACACATGTTCCTTTGCTCTTCTCACATTTGGAGTTCTAGGTTTTTGAGCAAGAGGGACACTTCCTCTGATTTCGTCTATGGGAGTAGTATCCATTGGTACCATAGAGATTGGGGTTGCATACACTACATCTTCTTGGTTGATATTTTCATCAGTGAAGTTAGGGTTTTGATGTTGAGACATTTTTCGAATGTAGTGGAAGAGGAGTTTAGGTTTGATTGATTTTGATGAGCTCAGAAAATCAGCTTTAGCATGCAAATGGTTTTGAAGAGATAGTGAGGAGATGAAGAGCTGAGAGCACGTTTGAGCTTTTATAAAATCCGTTACTAGTGGAATTCTTAAGAGTGGAATACACAGAGTTACTGACCAGACTGGTGCTGCCATCTGGTGATCATGCCACACGATGTCATAGGACATGTTGGCACTTCTCCATAACTGCTATATATCACATAAGCAGATTCCCAATTTACCCCTTAGGTTTTCAAATTGGGTAGCATCCAAGGCTTTAGTAAATATGTCAGCCAATTGCAGATCTGTGGCTACATGTTCTAATGAGATCATCTTCTCTTCCACAATATCTCTGATGAAATGATGCCTGATATCAATGTGCTTAGTCCTGCTGTGTTGGATAGGATTTTTTGAGATGTTGATAGCACTTAAATTGTCACAGTACAATGTCATGACATCTTGTGGGACATTGTATTCTGTGAGCATTTGCTTCATCCATACCAACTGTGAACAACTGCTACCAGCTGCAATATATTCAGCTTCAGCAGTGGATAATGATACACAATTTTGTTTCTTACTGAACCAAGAAATCAAATTGTTTCCTAGAAAGAAGCATCCTCATGATGTGCTCTTTCTATCATCAGCACTTCCATCCCAGTCAGCATCACAAAAGCCAGTGAGAATTGGTTTACATCCATGAGAGTACATTATGCCATAGTCACAAGTACCATTGACATATTTCAAAATCCTCTTAACCTGGTTTAGATGGCTTACTTTTGGCTCAGCTTGATATCTTGCACATACACCTACTGCAAAAGCTATATCTGGTCTGCTAGCAGTCAGATATAATAGGCTTCCAATCATGCTTCTGTATAAGCTTTGGTCCATATTCTCACCCTTGTCATCCTTTGTCAGCTTTAAATGAGTGGGGGCAGGTGTTCTTTTATGACTTGCATTGTCCATCCTAAACTTCTTGACAGTGTTCTTTGCATACTTGCTTTGGGATATGAACATGGAGTCCTCCATCTGCTTGATTTGCAGTCCAAGAAAATAGGTTAGTTCTCCTACTAGACTCATCTCAAACTCAGATTCCATTTGAGTAACAAAATGTTTAACCATCTTGTCAGACATCCCACCAAAGACTATGTCATCTACATATATTTGAGAAATCATGACATTTCCTTCTTCATCCTTCACAAACAAGGTTTTGTCTATTCCACCTTTCCTGTACCCTTGTTTTATGAGAAAAGTGGTCAGTCTTTCATACCATGCTCTTGGGGCTTGCTTCAGACCATAAAGAGCCTTCCTTAGTTTGTATACATGATCTGGACAGCTTGGATCAACAAATCCCTTAGGCTGCTCCACATATACCTCCTCATTAAGATACCCATTTAGAAAGGCACTTTTAACATCTATTTGAAATAGCTTGAACTTCAGGATACAAACAATTCCTAAAATTAGTCTGATTGATTCAAGCCTTGCTACTGGTGCAAAGGTTTCATCAAAGGCTACTCCCTCAATTTGTGTGAATCCTTGAGCTACAAGTCTAGCCTTGTTCTTTGTTACAACTCCCTGCTCATTTGACTTGTTCTTGTACACCCATTTAGTGCCAATCACATTTATGTCATCAGGCCTAGGAACAAGATCCCACACTTCATTCCTTGTAAACTAGCCTAATTCTTCTTGCATAGCAGAGATCCAGTACTCATCATTCAGAGCTTCCTTGATGTTTTTAGGTTCTATCTTTGAAACAAAGCAGGAGCCTGAAATCATCTCTCTTGATCTAGTGATTACACCACTGTTGGGATCACCAATTATCAGATCTTTAGGATGATCCTTCTGGATTCTTATGGAGGGAGGTTTGTTGGATTGTTCTGTCCTTGCCTCAGTTAGAGTGAAGTCAGTATTATCACTCTTTATTTTAACTTCAGTCTGATTGTCAGCAGATGTTCCAACATCATCTGCAACATCTGCAGAGGCATCATCAATAATCACATTTATTGACTCCATTATAACCTTGGTCCTGGAGTTAAATACTCTATAGGCTCTGCTATTTATGGAGTATCCAAGGAAAATCCCTTCATCACTTTTAGGATCTATCTTTCTTCTTTGATTCCTATCAGCCAGAATGTAACATTTACTTCCAAACACATGAAAGTACTTGACTGTAGGTTTTCTGCCCTTCCAGACTTCATAGATGGTGGACAAAGTTCCCTTTCTTAGAGTGACTCTATTGTGAATGTAACATGCTGTGTTCATAGCTTCAGCCCAAAAGTACAGTGGTAACTTTTTAGCATGAATCATAGCTCTTGCAGACTCTTGGATAGTTCTGTTTTTCCTCTCAACAATCCCATTATGTTGAGGGGTGATAGGAGAAGAATACTCATGATTGATTCCTTCTGAAGAGTAGAAATCTGAGAATTTTTTATTGTCAAACTCCTTTCCATGGTCACTTCTTATTCTGACCACACATCTTGCTTTTTCTCTTTGTATTCTTTGGCACAGATCTTTGAATACATCAAACACATCAGACTTTTCTTTGATGAAACTTATCCATGTATATCTTGAAAAGTCATCAACAACCATATATGCATATCTTTTTCCACCAAGACTCTCAACCTGCATTGGTCCCATAAGATCCATAGCAATAATTCCAAAACTTTGGAAGTTGTCAGATGTTGGAGCTTTGGATGTGACATCTTGGTTTGCTTGCCTATTTGACATTCTCCACACACTTTACCTTCATCAATATTCAGTCTTGGAATACCTCTTACAGCCTCCATAGATATGATCTTCTTTATTCCTCTGAGATGAAGATGACCCAGTCTTTGGTGCCACAGCTTCACTTCTTCTTCTTTGGCTAAGGAACAAGTTGATGTGAGACTGAAATCTTGAGGTTCCCACATATAGCAATTGTCTTTTGATCTGGCTCCTCTCATGACAACCTTCTGTTCTTTATCAGACACTATGCATTCAGTTTTGGTAAAGTTTACACTGTAACCTTGATCACATAATTGGCTTATGCTGATCAAGTTAGCAGTCAATCCTTTTACCAGCAGCACATCATCTAGTCTTGGTACATCTGGGCAGTCCAAAGTCCCAACTCCCTTGATTTCTCCTTTTGCTCCATCTCCAAAGGTTACATATCTGGATGAGTGTGACTTTAAGTCTACCAGCAGATTCTTCAATCCAGTCATGTGCCTTGAGCATCCATTGTTAAATTACCAGTCTTCCTTAGCTGATACTCTGAGATATGTATGAGCTATATAGGCAACAACCTTCTTTGACCATTTTTGCCTGTTGTGAGGTTTCCTTTGATGCCTCTGCCCTGTGTAGTGTCCATCTTTAGATCTCCAAGGTTGATTGTTGAACTTGTTCTTGGGCATGTATTTGTAACTTTGACCAGCATGAAGACTAGCTTTAGGTACCCATACTTTCTTGATGACCTCTGTCTTCTGCTTAGGGGGTTGCTGATATCTTTGATTTTGATGTCCATGCAACACTTTCTTGGTGACTTCTGTCTTCTGCTTAGGGGATTGCTGATATCTCTGAGTTGGATGTCCATGCAGCTTGTAGCAAAAAGGTTTGATGTGACCAAACCTTCCACAATGATGGCATCTCCATCTTTGATACTTCTTTTTCATCATGTTCTTGTCATGATGTTGAGACATCTGTTTGGACATCTTGTTTGACTTCATGGGATTTGAAGTTGTTTTGCTGGTGCTAGCCTCAAACTTTTGAGCTTTATTAAATCCCAGCCCAGTCCTATCCCCTGAGTGCTTGTTGTTGTTGAGAATGACATCTAGTGTGTTTGAGCTACTATTCAGCATTCTGACAGATTTGGACATATGCTCCAATTTGGAGTTGAGTAGGCTTACTTCACTTTTCAAAGTGTCAATGATCTCTAGATTACTTGTCTTTTCAGCCTTTAATTCCTCAATCTGTTTCTTCTGCTTTATATTCTCCATGCATACTTCAGTGCTCCTTTTACACAGCATCTTGTATGATTCTTCAAGCTCTTCAAATGTCAGCTCCTCATCACTGGACCCCCCTTCAGATTCACATACTCCAGCTAGAGCAGTGATGTGCTTTGCAAATTCTTCTTCTGACTCACATCCTGAGTCTTCATCTGACCAGGTAACAGAGATACCTTTCTTCTGCTTCTTTAGATAGGTTGGGCATTCACTTCTGATGTGTCCATATCCTTCACATCCATGACATTGAATCCCTTTTCCTTGTTTGGTCTTCTCATCATAATTCGACCTTATATTAGAATCATAAGGTCTTTTATTCTCAGAAGAGTTTGAGTTTCTTCCACTTGGTCTGGACTTGTTTTCCATTCTTTTGAGAATTTTGTTGAATTGTCTTCCAAGCATAGCAATTGTTTCTGATAAGTTTTCCTCAAAGTCTGCTTCATGACTTTCTTCTTCTTTATCAGTATTTGAGACCAAGGCTATGCTTTTGTTTTTCTTCACAATTGTATCATTCATTCCCATCTCAAATGTTTGAAGGGAACCAATGAGCTCTTCAACTTTCATTGTGCATATGTCCTGAGCCTCTTCTATTGCAGTAACCTTCATGTCAAATCTTTTTGGTAGTGATCTGAGAATCTTTCTTACCAACTTTTCATCACTCATCTTCTCTCCCAAAGCACCAGAAGTATTAGCAATTTCAAGGATGTTCATGTAAAACTCATGAATGGTCTCATCTTCCTTCATTCTCAAGTTTCCAAACTTGGTGGTGAGAAGTTGAAGTCTTGACATCTTCACCTTTGATGTTCCTTCATGAGTGGTTTTGAGAGTGTCCCAAACATCCTTGGCCAGCTCACAGTGATGCACAAGTCTAAATATGTTCCTATCAATGCCATTGAATAAGGCATTTAAGGCTTTGGAATTTCCAAGTGCTGAATCTTCTTCCTCCTTGCTCCATTCTTCTTCAGGCTTCAACACTTTTGCCCCATCCTTATTGTCTTGGACAGGGTGCTCCCATCCTTTGTTGACTGCTTTCCAAGCCCAGCTATCAAGTTATTTTAAGAATGCTACCATTCTTGGCTTCCAGTAGTCATAGTTGGATCCATCCAATATAGGTGGTCTATTCACAGATCCTACATCTCTTTCCATGTTCCCAAAATTTGCAGTCCCTAGATCTCACCCAGTTAAACAGGCATGGTGCCTGCTCTGATGCCAATTGAAATTCTGGGTCAGGTACGTGATGTCGAATCAGATGTTTAAACACTTGAAGATTTAAACAAAACTTAAAGTGCAGGTAAATTAAATAACACAGGAAATTGTTAACCCAGTTCAGTGTATCTCCACACTTACATCTGGGGGCTACCAAGCCAGGAAGGAAATCCAATATAAGTAATATTAATTCTGGACTTAAACCAATCAGTTTAATCCTTCACTTAATATCTACCCAAGGCAATTTCTACCTAAGACACAACTTAGATATGAGTACCTACTCACTCCCCCTCAATCACACAGTGATATTTTACAATGTTTAATAAAACTGAAGTTTACACTTCAAACACAACAACTTGATTTTACTTAAAAGTTTTAATCAAGACACCATACACTTTTTGCTTAAAAGCTCATAAAGTGATACACAACTAAAACCTGCTATTAAACACAAACACCCTTTACAGTCTTCTTAATTTCGTACTCTATTCTGAGAGTTTCTGTTCCTTGAATAGATGTTTGGTTTTTGGGCTTTCTGTAAATAATCCAGTCCTGATAACTCATACTGTCATCACCTTGAATTAGGGTTTGTTACTTCCTTGATTCAAGGTGAGTTAGTTATTCTGTTACACTGAAATCAGATAACTAAGCTCCCTACAGATGCGCCTTGTATTGTTTATCCATTCACAATTAATTCCAGATAAATTCCCTGAATTTACTCAGTTCTGTTATGCATCATTTAAGTCTGGTAGCAGGTTTAAGATGTCACAACATCTGGTGTGACATCCTGATGTCTGAACTTAATTCATTAACTTATACTCTGTTTGACAATGTCACAACATCTGGTGTGACATCCTGAACTAAGTTCAACACTTCTTGTTTGTCAAAATTTCTGCCAATTCTAAACATCTACATGAAGAAAGCTATGGTCAAAAATATCAAAAAATATCAAATGATATGTTTCCAAATTGGTTGTGCACAAAATTGGAGAGTATCAAATCAACTTAAATGATGTTTAAGAGCTTCTAGAAGAAAAATCAAATCAAATATTTGTATTTTCATATTTGTATTTTGATTTAAAATGAATTTTAATGAATAAAATCCAAATAAATATTAAATAAATTATAAAAATCATAAAATATTTGAATTGGGTCGTGCTTGATGTTATCATGAAGATTGGGTTGCAAAATGATAGGCCCATTTGGAAAAAATTAGATTTAAGCCCTTATTTTCTTCATACACCCCTTGAAAATCTCTCAACTTTGACAAGGCATAAATCCCTCAATTTTAAGGCTATGAAGGTGTTCTGGGATATTTTGGAAATATTAAAGAGTCCTCTAACAAAAATATTTGGTCTCATGTCCATATCTTTTACCATTTTCAAATTATGCCCTTTGGAAAAAGTTGACTTTTTGTTGACTTTTGAAATGACCTGTAATGTTTTAGCTCAGACCTTCCAAATGAAGCATTTTTAGGCTAGGCTTGTGAGACACAAAGTTGTAGAGAATTAAATTTCCTTAAAAATGAGATTTGGATGGGAAATATTTGATGAAGCATGTGAAAAATATGGCTGGTCAAAGTTCAGTTGACTTTCCTTAAGAAAACCCTAATTTAGAAACTCCTTATTCTTGATGATCTGAAACTTTCTTGAAGAATAATGATCAACCCTTGATCAAATGATGAATTTTACTTCATAAACTTGATGTTGGCAAAAAATATTGAAGTTTGACCACAATTGACCTCAGTTTGACTTTTTAACTACTTTGACTGATTTTTGCATATCTGATCATCTGACTGGGCAAACTTATTGGGAAAGCCTTGAAACTTGACATGTGGATTCTTGAATACATGTGGGATATTATGAAGCTCAATTGAGTCCTTGAAACTCATTTTAACCTGAGGAAACACAAAACCCTAGTTTTGGACACTTTGCTTAGGAGGAGGCATTGTCTGGGGAAATTTCCACACTTCTTGATCAATTGGGAGTCTTGAGAATCTTATGATCATTTAGAAGTTTTGAGAGATATTGTCTTGATTGTGGGAGGGAAAAAATTTTGGGGTACAACAGATACATATTTAATTTGTGGTGGAAGAGAATCCAAGATGCTTGTGTTGGTTGATTGTTTGCACTTGGTCTTGGAGTTGAAATTTAGCCTTATTTTTGTTCTCAATTACGTAATAAGGAAGACACCATAAAAGGCTTAAAAAGACGTTGTATCCATATGAGTGGGGCTACAAGAAATATTATGGAAATAACATTAAAAGGTGAAATATGCAGCAACTGTCAAAGATAATTCCAAGGCACATTGATAAAGAGAGTCATTGAGTACAAGATCAAGAATCATAAAAGTGCATGGTATCAAAGTGTGGTGTGTAATTGAAGGTGTAGCCTCCATTACAATTCAAATACCATGAGAATGGCTATTAATTTCAGTACAGTACTTAAGCAATCACTCAAAGGGTCCTACAATAAGCAAGAAGCTAAACTCAAATGGAAATACAATATGCATGATGGTAACAGTTACATGAGTGCAGGGTAATCACCAGGGCATGTTTACACTTATAAAGTTTGATCACCTCATAGAAACTCAGGTGCCTAATACAAACATGGTATTAAAATCTATAAGAGTTGCGATTTTACAGAGACTAAGACAATACTACAGGAATTTGAGGTTAAAACTTGAGCCCTAACTATAAGAAGTTGTAACCAATTTGTACTACGGTTAAAAGCTTCAGCAAGAATTCTTTATTGTCCTCATGTTTCAATGTCTTGAGTCGGATTCGTGCCCAACTGACTTTTTATCTTTCCAGCATCATGCCACCACTATTACACTAGTGAGTGTCGCTCCCGGGATTTTCATCCTAGTACAAACGCGAAAGTGGCGCGGAAAAGTTAGAGTCGCCAGCCATGCATTTTTATCCCGAATGAATAGGAAAGGTAATGCTGCACAAACCTGAGGAAGAAGGAAAGGACAAGGTCCTGCGAACCAAAGATCTGGGTTCGGGAGTCAGTTACGACCTGGGAAGGTATAAGCACCCCAGATCGTTTGTCGTACCCGACGAGATCCACGCTTGCTTGTTTTGTTTCAAAGGGTGAGAAATAAGATGTTGCTAAACAAGATTGCTAACTAGAATGGGAATGAGAAATGAGAAAGGAACTGAAATAAGAAAGGGAACTGGAAAAAAGAGAATGAGAATAAAAGGGGGAAATGTAAGGAAAATAAAGAATGTGCTCGAACGGGCCCTACCCCGCTGCCTACGTACCTCATCGGGAAAATGAGGTCAGAGTCGACGTAGTTCACCTAACCAAGGCGGGAACTATTTTTTTTTGTGTTTTTTATAGCCGGAACTGCGTATGTCTATGCTCAGGTGTTGCAGGCTCGTCTGGTACGAGTGCATTTACTGTCTTGCATGCGAGACAAGTCGTTGCAAGTTCGCGTTCAGAATGAATGAGGTGAGAAAAGAAGTTCCCGTAGGATAGTCGCTTATTATGTTTGTTTTTGTCTTTTATGAGAAATGTTTTAAATTTGTTTGTGAACATTCTCATACTAAGACCTATCCATCGTGGTAAATACTTACACCTCACCCCGAAACAGGACACGTATGAGTACTCCGTAACAAAGTCTCGTGTCGTACAAGAACGTTCGATTTTTTATTAAGTATTTTTATTATTTTCTTTATGAGGTGACAAAGAAGGACTCAAGTTGCAAAAGGGAAAAAACTAAGGGGGACTAAGACGCAACCCTAATTTAGTTATTATATACAAAAGGGAGATCCTAATGGTTTGTGAAGTTTTCTAATCCTAAGGAAGAAAAGTAAAAGAAGAAAAGAGAGCTAGAAACTAACTTACTTCCTAAGGAAGTTAAGTTGTCTCTAAAGAAAGGGAAAGCCTAAGAGCAAAGCACAAGGTGCTAAGGCAAACACAAATATAATTCATAAGAGATAGGAATGAAGTGAGGCTTACCTCAATATCCCCCCTACAAAACAAATGTTAGCATGACAATGCATATTGAAAGTAAAATAAAAACATAAAAGCGATTAAGTACCATAAACGTCCTAGAATGGAACTAGGGTTCAAAATAAGACCTAAGTCTAAAGGTGAAGGTAATTAAAGGTTGAATGACTTCTAAAGTCAGTAGCTACATGCTATAGGTCCCTAGGTATGCTTGGATACCTCAAAAGATCAAAATATGTCAAACTATGTACAAAACGTTCACCTAAGTTCATCTAAATGCAAGTTAGGGCTCATGGATGAAGTATGAATGCATATGGCTTACAAGCATGAATTAATACATGAAATGAGTATTAAAGTCAGTAGTGAATGCTTATGAATGAGGATGAATGAGCATATCATCATGGATGCAATGGTTTAGTCCTATGGAGCAAGGAGAAGAAGATGTGAGAACAAATGGGCAAACATCGTATAAGATCACAAATGATGCAAGTTAAAGATGAATGGCATGTGAATATGCATGAAATGATTATGGATCAGTAGCATAAAAGATATAAGATGCAATTAGAATGCATGGATAGACATTAATTATTCCCACATAATTCATGTTAACAATTAGAGGAGAAGAGAAACAAGTTTAAGGCAAAATTAGTTCAAATAAAGATGCACTTTGAAACACTAAAACAAACCAAATGAGTATGGTTCAAAAAATGGCCTATAACTGGAATTAAGGACCTAAAAATGACCTATAATTAACTCCTAAAAGTTACCAAAAGGTTCCTCAAGCAAATGGCATGGATGCGTTTCTAATATCTAGGTTATGGGACAAATAAGCACATAAAACAACCTATGATCTAGGTGACATGGAAAAATAGCAAGAAGGCTCTAAAAATTATGAAAATAAATCCCTGGAATGTTGAAGTCAGTATCTAACATGGTCTAAAAGGATTTCACAAAATTATGCACCGAATTTCCAAAAACAATTACTGGATGATCAAGATAGCAAGGCATGATCGCCGAAAAACAACTCCACAAAGTGGATCAAAAAAGGCACCAAAAATAATGGAAAAAATGCCTAAGTAGCATCAAAATGTCACAAATTCCAGTGGTTAATGACACACAAAAATAAGTCTCACACCTATTGGAAATAATTGCGTTTGGTCCCTTATGTCAATACCATTCCTTTTGGGACAACTTGTGATCAAAAACTCAAATTAATTATTAAAACCAACCAAATCTGGAATCAAAAAATATGACAAAATTAATTAAGAGGATATGGATCACTCATGAATTTTCCAAAATTTATCCCACCTAAAACTATTTTTAATAATTGCGACGAAACGGGCAAAAAATGATGTTTTAAGGGAAAGCGAGAGGAAGTGAAAGGAAGCGATCCTAATGGTTCGTAACCTAATCCCTAAGCTCCGAAATCGACACAGATAATAAAAAACCATAGATAAATCCAGTGCCTCAGGTGGTAGGGCTCAATATGCACCTTAAGCTATATGGTCCTAAGCCGCATACAACTATAATGATGCTTAAAAGTGGAGAATCAATATTACTTACTTGATCGAAGTGCCGATTCTTCACATAAAAGAAATCCGAAAAAAACCTCAAGCAAGGTCTTGTAATCCCCATAAGCAAAATAAATGCTTATCTTCCATAATCATTTTGTGAAGCTTTGCCATAATTGAAATCGATCCAAATCGATAAAAAAACACTTATGAACCATTTATTCCAAAATTAATCTTAAAAAAATAATTAAAATTACAACAAAAATTCTAATTAAACATTATCAAGAAAAATGGACTAAGTAATAATCCACAAAAATTAATTTGTAAGAAAATTAATTAACGATTTTTTTAACAAGAACAATTAACAAATTCTAAGAAAATACAATGAACAAGGAGATGTGTATATGGAATTCAGGTTGCAGCAAACATAAAAAAAAACTGGCCCAGGCCCAGTCCTCTTTATTATTGGCCAGAGGGGGGTGTGTTCAAAAATCCGGTGGTGCGAATAGAATCCATGGTTAAAGGCCCAATCCGCCTACCAACATGTGCAAGGCGTGTGTGAGAGTAACGAGGGGGTGTCAGCAGCGATCCATGGAAGCAAATGAGGCCCAAACCAATTTGTCTATGAAACCCTAAGCATCTTCTTCTTCTTAGAATCCGCCGCTCTTCTTCTCCCTCTCAGACGCAGTAGCCGCCCTTCCTTCTTCTTCTTCGAAAGAACACACGTCGGAACTAACTCGCCGCCGACAACCCTAACCGTCCCCCGTTACAAAACCCTACCTGTCCATTTCTTTCTTCACAAAACCAAAACACCGAAATGAATCTCAGAATCGGGATCCACCATGTTCGTTTTAACGCATCACCGACGAAAATAAATCCACTTCAGGTCTTTCATTCAGCTTCGATGATTCAACTTAATCCTCCATCGATCCAAGTTCGAAGTGAGAAATAAGTGCAAGAAAATTGATGCCTAGAAGAATCACGTATAAATTATATTGAGACGCTCACCGAATCAACGTCGACTTCAATGGTAACAATTCGTTTCACTTCTTCGGATATACCTATTGTGTTCTTCTTCTACTCTACTTCTGAAAACGATTTTTTTGTTGAGTGTATAGTGGGAAGATGATGATGATTTGAAATTGATGATGAAAACGCAGGTTCGTTCGATTAAATATTGGAAGATGTGAGGGATGAAGATTGTTGTCTTTTTCTGTGTATTTTTCTTTTGATTATTTTCCGCGTTCACCTCCATCAGCCCTTGCACCGCCAATCTCCTCCGCAATTTCGTAGTCGTCAACATCTCATTGCCGAACAAAGTTAAAGTTGCTTCAGGTTTGATGATAAATGAAACTTCATGAATCAAGTACTGAGTTGTGGTTATTGTTGATTCTTGAATTGGTTTACGCATCGCGGTGATGATTTCTTGGTTATTTTATTGTTGAGGCTGCGTCATTCTTGAATTGCAGGTTGTTCCACTGGTGATGACAAAGACAAATGATTGATCTGAGGGTGATGAAGCTATGTCATGAAGGTTGAAGAAGAATGGAGTTTTGAAGATTGGTTTTGGGAGAACGTGTAGATTGAGAGGGGATGGATTGAAGAAAGATTGAAGAGGGATGAACTGAAGAAAAAAAAGTGAAGAAGGTCCTGGTGTATCCAGTTGAGAGAGATGGTAGTTTGAAGGTAAAATTTTTTTGGTTAAAGGTTAAGGTTTAGACTTGCAGAGTTAGTTCTTGGTTCTGCAATTTTCTGTTATGAAGTTGTTAGAGATTGGAGAGAGTGTTTTGGTGGATCGTGAAGAAGAGTGATGTAGAAGGTGAAGATGAAGATGAAGATTGGTGAGAAGTTGTTGAGAGATCCCTGAAGCTGGATGAAGCCCCCCTGTTATTTCTGTTTATGCTTTCTTCTCAGTTTTCGATTTAGAGAGCCCTTTAAAGTTTGTTTAAGATTAAGATTGAGATTTAGAGATTGAAGAGATCACCTGAGTTTGGAGAGTTTCTTGGAGACCTTTTTCTGCATAATTTTCTGTTTTTGTTTTCAGTTATAGAGTTTCTTGGAGACCTTTTTCTGCATAATTTTCTGCATAAGTGTTATTTAACTCAATTCTCTTTTTTTCTTTTGATAAAAATCATCATTTCTATTATTCTTTTAGAGCTTTTTTTTTCCACTGAATTTTTGCTATCAGTTAATTATAACTGACTTTTTTTTAGTTAAGAATTGAATCCGAAATCTCTCACACCAATTTCCTGCTTTATATGGAATTGAGAGGAAATCCCGAAAACATGAGAGATCATCCCATTTATTTGAAACTCTACATTGAACCATAGTTGTAAACTCGGAAATCCTCGACCATTATACTTGGCTATGTATTGAACGTTCCCTTAACACTAGCAGCACATGGTTCTCTTTATTTATTTATTACTATATTTCTCTTTTGTGATTTTGGAAAGTAATAGACTTTAATTATAATGGGCCTCAAAAGACAATTGGACTAAAATGAAATTGAGCATGGATATGAAAGGTCATGTGGTCTTGAAATGAGAAGGGGGATAAATGAAAAAAATAACTTGGATTTAAAATCTAAATGGGTGTGGATTGGACACAGGAAGTGGATATAAGAAAAAAAATGGAATTGAATTTGAGATGGGCTTTTGAGATTGAATAAAATAAACAAGGATGATAAAGTATGTTCAAATATGGGCCTTAGTCTGCAAATCCAAACTAACTCGTGATTGAAGCAAACCAACCCCCTTTGAATAACAAACGTACTTAGCCCATGTTTCAAATAACCAAAATAAATCCCGTAGTAAGAATGCCTTACTTCACAAAGAATCCTCAATTCCGTACCTTACATCATGATTCATGCCTTGCGATTCAATCCATAAGCACCTCCTAACTTAATAATCAATGATCTTTACGCACAAAGAAAGCTCTGAGGAAACTTGGAAGACATATTCACTAGAGACTTGACGACTCTTGGTGGAACGCCTTGTAGTCTGATGAACTTTGATAAAAAAAAATGCTCACGATGCCGTGAGCTCAGACCTTGCCTCAATATTGATTGTAATAGCCAAATAAATCACCTTTGCACGATGAAAACTCTAAGTCACATGAAGATCTGATCCCACACCTTACGAGCTTATGAAATACATGATTATGATGTTAATGACCTAATGGAATATGCATATGAATATGAAGCGAAAAACCAGTTAAGGTAAAAAGAATGAGGGCAAATTTTGAGGTATTACAGCTACCCCTATTCAATCATCTGCAGACCTGAGCGAATAATTGCAACAACTTTTAGACGTACAAGGTGTGGAGTGATTGAATACTAGAATAAACCTGGAAATTTGCACTCTGGGGATAATAGAAATTCCATCTGCCCTTTATTTAGTTATATATATTTTTTGTTTTGACCTATGAATAGGTAGAGGGAAAAGAATAAGGTGGAATAGAATCAATGCAATAAACCAACATTGTGACTGCTGAGCGAATCAAGCCACAACGAGGGCACCTGTTGGCGAAACAGGGCTTAACGGGACCATTAGCGAAACAGAAACTCAACAATATGACTGCTGGGCAGGAAGAAGCCATAAAGAAAACACGCGACTGCTGGGCAGGACCAAGCCACGGAAGGTGCCTGTTGGCGAAACAGGGCTTAACGAGACCATTAGCGGAATGGAACTCAATAATATGACTGCTGGGCAGGACCAAGCCATAAAGAAAAACACGCGACTGCTGGGCAGGACCAAGCCACAGAAGGTGCCTGTTGGCGCAACAGGGCTTAACGAGACCATTAACGGAATGGAACTCAATCAATATGATTGTTGGGCAGGATCAAGCCATACAGAAAAACACGCGACTGCTGGGCAGGACCAAGCCACGGAAGGTGCCTGTTGGCGAAACAGGACTTAACGAGACCATTAGCGGAATGGAACTCAATAATATGACTGCTGTGCAGGACCAAGCCATAAAGAAAAACACGCGACTGCTGGGCAGGACCAAGCCACGGAAGGCGCCTGTTGGCGAAACAGGGCTTAACGAGACCATTAGCGGAATGGAACTCAATCAATATGACTGTTGGGCAGGACCAAGCCATAAAGAAAAACACGCGACTGCTGGGCAGGACCAAGCCACGGAAGGTGCCTGTTGGCGAAACAGGGCTTAACGAGACCATTAGCGGAATGGAACTCAATCAATATGACTACTGGGCAGGACCAATCCATAAAGAAAAATACGCGACTGCTGGGCAGGACCAAGCCACGGAAGGTGCCTGTTGGCGAAACAGGGCTTAACGAGACCATTAGCGGAATGGAACTCAATCAATATGACTACTGGGCAGGACCAAGCCATAAAGAAAAACACGCGACTGCTGGCCAGGACCAAGCCACGGAAGGTGCCTGTTGGCGAAACAGGCTTAACGATACCATTAGCGTAATGGAAATCAATCAATATGACTGTTGGGCAGGACCAAGCCATAAAGAAAAATACGCGACTGCTGGGCAGGACCAAGCCACGGAAGGTGCGTGTTGGCGAAACAGGGCTTAACGAGACCATTAGCGGAATGGAACTCAATCATATGACTGCTGGGTAGGACCAAGCCACAAAGAAAACACGCGACTGCTGGGCAGGACCAAGCCATAGAAGAAGGATCTTGTTGTACAAAATAGGGCTTGGAAAGACAAAGGAGAGAAGCAACATCAACCGATTTACGAATCAAATAAAATCAACCGATCTAACCGGGAAATGGTATCAACCGATTCATAACCCGAAAAACGAGAACGTAATATCATCCGATTTACGACTCAAAGAGAAGTAATATCAACTGATTTACAACTCAGATAAGATCAACCGATCTAACTAGGAAATGGTATCAACCGATCCATAACCCGGAAAAAATGAGAACATAATATCATCCGACTTACGACTCGAAGAGAAGTAATATCGACCGATTTACAACTCAGATAAGATCAACCAATCTAACTAGGAAATGGTATCAACCGATCCATAACCAAGAAAATGAAGCCATCGTACTGAGACGAGACCAAAAAGAATGGGATCATTGTACTTAAATGATAACTCGACATGAAACTGATGTACTGAAACAGGGACGCGAAAAAAAATGAGACTGTTGTACTGAAACAAGACCCAAAGACGAGACTATTGTACTTAAATGGAGACTCAAAAGGAACGGGATCGTTGTACTTAAATGAGATCCTGAGACGCGACCATTGTACTTAAACAGAGACGCGAAAAAATGAGATTGTTGTACTGAAACAAGAATCAACTAGGGATAACAAACAAGACTTGATAGAAATAACCACACTGGGAAATGAAGTTGCATTCTGTGGGGAATACTTCAGTCTGATTGGAGATGTAACGTTTCGGGCGTTTGTGCAAGGTACCACAACTGGCTTATGCTTCGTATGCATATGTTTGAATTTTACTATGGCGTAATGCTCCATAATAATGGAAATGCTACGCTTTTGAGGATGCAAATGTAATGATGATTACTAAATGCAAATGCAAAGAGATCTCCTGATAAGGAGACTGCAAGTATCCAGATGGCTTGACTGGGGAGAAGTGATGATCACTGCATTAATCTGGTTAATCTCTGTGAGAGGAAACAACTCTGCGGGGAACGTTGTTAATGATACACCGACTCTGAACAGCCGCCACTGCCAAAAATAAATTGGACTTTGGGATTGGAAAGCCAAAACCCTGTTAGGGATGGACCCTTCTTGAACTTTGGTGGGGAAGTGAAGACCTCATGACTTGGCTGGGGAACCAGATATATGGCACTACTGATGAAGCATCCTGCTGGGGAGGAAGACATTCCTTTTACTACTGGAGGTTTCCCCTGTATTGAAGGGAAGTCTCTGCTTGGGGAGGACACCAACTTTATGTTGCCTTACTGAGAGAGATTTTAACTTCCATATCTACTGGGGATGATGGAGAATGTCAATTAGAAGGCTTCCTGTTGAAGATAAGGGTTCAAGTTGCCTCTTGCTGGGGATAAAAGATATGAAGCGTCTCATGCTGGGGATGAGCAAATATAAAGTGTCTCATACTAGGGATGAGATATGAGGCGTCTCATAATAATGATACCATCTATCAAGGAAATACCACTCATCTTCTTGTTACCCTGTTGGAGGAAAGATAATCGGATGAGGTCTGCTGAGGGAGAATGATCAATAAAGCCTGCTGAGAAAAGATCTCCTGAGGTCTCGTGCTGACAATGGTTTTGCTTCCAGCCTCTAGGTTGATAGATCGCCAACTAACCATGATTGAATAATGGTTCTCTGAAATTTTCAACTCGCCTCAGATTAAGGTCCATCGGAAGAAAATGTCTCAAGAGGATTTTACAGAAAACATGACATACAAAATGCCTCAGTGTCTTCAAACTCTTGGAGAGATTCATCGGATCTCGAAATAACTGCCCCAGACTGCATGGTCTGTGCAAGAATTTGCCTCGCGAGGATTCATGAAAAACCTCATAACACTGTGAGATAGTGTGTCCTAGTAATTTGAACCTTGGGTAGGTGCTTCTGATTAACCGTCTTCAGGAGAAAGTAACTTTTTGTGCTCTTGGGGTGGCCTGCCCCAGTACGAGCCTTGAAGTGATCACCCCTGACTGACTGTGCTTTGAAGAAAACACCCAGACCAACTGTTCTTTGAGGGATTGGATCTCGAAGTAATTGCCCCAATTTGGCTGAAATTTGAATTCATGCCTCAGACTAATGTCTCTTTGAGAGATTTGAATCTCGAAGTGATTGCCCCAGTTTGGTTGAATTTTGAAGAGATTGCTCGACGTGATTGTCCCGGATTGGCTGGCTCTTACCACAATTGGTTGGGAAAGTCCCCACTCAATGGAGTTTCTTTTTGGAAAAGTGCATCTCAATAGATTGACCTTCGGAAGTTTCAGACTTCTCAACTTGGCAATATTAAGCTTCTGGACTGAAGTTTCGTATGTGAATTTTTATGATGCCAAACAAATGTATGCAAGCAGAAAATGTTTATTCTGAGAATGAAAATTCTAATGCAACACGCATGTTAATCTTGAAATTTTACTGAAAAACAATGTCGCAAACCTTTGTGAGCGAATCACTGGTTGAGATACAACATTGATTTTTTATGAAAGTATGTACACGCAACACCAACCCAGGTCTTTTAGAACAACTCATAGGAGTCAGGAATGCGGTCTCGTGGTAGTACGCTCTCAAAAATAACCCTGTTTCAGTTAGGACTTTTGAGGGTTGTATCGTGGCCTGGTTCACGGTTATAGAAATAAAGGATATAGGCTCGAAATTTATTTGTGCCCACCCATCTTCGTGATGTTCTCTATTCCTATTTTCAGCTAGCTTTCACAAGCGCTCACTTCTCAAAAAGGGTTTTGTGATGGTTGAGGAACCAATTACACTAACGGTTTAAGCACCAATCAAGTTGTTGTTTGGAGTCAGTCACCCCTTTGTCTTTTGTATATGTATCACACGACTTTGTTCTTGTTTAAGGATCTTTCTTGTATAATCCTCTTCGTTTTTTGCTTTTGAATTATTTTGCTTATCCCTAACTTTTGCCTGGACTGATTCTTGTGAATCTTTGATTGCGAAGTCCAGCGGGATGCCCTAATTTTTGCCTAAGTCGCTTCTTTTCAAGTTTCGACTTAGCGGGTTTTCTCATCATTTTTTTATTCTCTTTTTTGAAGAAATCGTGTGACACTGTTTGTCTTGATTGCTTTGAAAGGGTCGTGACTGTCTCACTTCTTGGTTGATGAGGGATAACCATTGTGGTTTCCGGTCTCTGGACCTCTTGCTTGGGATAACCATTGTGGTTTCTGGTCATTGGACCTCTTGATTTGGTACAACGAAAGGTAATGAATCCTCATATGTGCACTCCTTTTTGAAATTCGAACGCTCGGTCAAACTAACTGACGCCTACCCTGCCCCTGGGTTACATGAAAGGGTTTTTTCATACTAAAAGAAACTCCTACTTCAAGGCTCAAATGGGTTGGCGAGGGTCTATCTCCCTTATATCTCCAGTGTTTAGGATTTGAAACAATGCCTGTACATCGTCAACAGGGTCTTTCTCAAAAGCAAACAATTAGAGTTTTTGCGTTTTCATTTCGTCATCCTCCCTCACAGAGTTTAAGCACAACAGTTGGTATTGCAATGCGCATACACAAAATCATGAGTGAATACGAATGGATTACTTCAAGAAAAACATGTGCATTTTATTATGGTTATCGTTCAAAAACAAATAAGTTTCATGCATGCATACAAATGTTTAAACAAATAATATAAACTACAAATGAAAATGCAGTAAAGAAGCTGAACATTGCCGTCATTAAGGAGACTTGACTCCGTCTGGACTTATTGCTTCTGAAGATGCCCTTGCAAACTAGGATGCCAATTTGATGAGGAGATTTCAATATATGGGCAGACTTCCTGGCTTGATGACCTTTGAGTCGATCAAAATTTGAACCTTGTGCCTGAACAAATCACAGTTGTCAAATGGTATGCCTAAATGCCCCCGAGTGGTACTTGCGTCTAGAATTCCCACCGTGGTTGCCATTATTGAGGAGGCCTGACTCCGTCTGGATATATTGCTCTCGGAGACTTTCAACAGTCAGCAATTTGGATGTTCATTCCATTACAGTTTTGTGTCATATTCCCACTTTTACCTGGTGTGAACACAATAGTCTTGGAGTCAATAAAATTCGCGGCCTTGTACTTACCTTTGTCTCTGAAAGACTTGCAATATTCAATTAAATGGCCAGGTGCCCCAGAATGATAATCATACTTGGCATTGAAACCCCAAAGGAAGCTTTATCGGAGATGATCCTGATGCGACTAACTCAATCAGTTTGAATATAAGCAAATAAAGAAACCCGTTGCACATACGAAATCGAAATATGATCAACTTCTTTTCAAGCTGCTATGACCTTTACCTATATGCTCTTCCCGTAGGAATCTCTTGGGAAGCTGAATTGGATGCCGACAAATGATGTCTGGAGGGAAGAGGTTGATAAATGAAGTTGATAAATAAGGTTGCTCGCAAAGATCTTGCACGATCTCCTGCCTACGTATCTCCATTAACCAATGGAGAATCAGTGCATCGTAGTTCCCCTCAATAGGGATGAAAATAGCTTCATTTCCTTGACACTGCATTCAGGATTTCTATAACCGGCTCATCTGAGTCTTCATCTGGTTGACTTCCTCTTTCAACAGTTTCTGATTCTGAAATAAAGCTTGTACCTCTGCCCTGAATGGCCTCAGCTGGGTCTTTGTTTGGTTACCTCCGCCTGTAGTTATACCTTGATAGTTGTGATTCAAGTTGGCCACTTTGATGAGAAATCAAGTCAGGATAATTATCTATCTCTGAACACCTATTATGAATGCAAGGATGTATGCAAATGCCATGTTCAGTTATTTCCCAGGAATCTATCCGCTTTGATTCAAGTTTTGACACAGAAAAAGTCCAATGGCATGATTCAGATATGTGATCCTCGAAAATAACTGAACATGTATGCAGAAATGCTATGATGTCATGTATGCAATAGGCGTGTGATCAATGGTTTGATGCTAGTGCCAGTGTTGAGCAATGAGTCAAGTGTCTGAATAGAATAGCAGCATCATCTCTGTACAGAACCCCATAACTGAGAACCCAATAACTGTAGAACTGAATCACATAATAGAATAGTCACTAATGGTGTTGAAGTTGAGCAACGAGCCAAGTGTCTGTGGAGAGTCATAATAAAAGTCACAATATCAAGGTCACAATGGTAATCACAGTAACAATTTCTCTGAATAGAAATCCCGGATCTCAGAATCAAAGAACCATAGAACACTGAACAATACTGGCAAAGTGGGTATGTTGAATTTTAGGGTTCCTGCAAACCTGTAAACCCCTCCCAATCTCACGGGTGTGCTACTCGGTTCAACATCACAGACTCTCACAGCCGAATAGCAATAATACGTTCACCATTTTTGAGAAATGGCTCATGACCAAATCAGGGAATCAGTTTGGCATTATGTACTACTCAGGGAGGCCTCAGCTGAGTCCAAGGAAACAAGCATCCCTCATCGGTCCCCAACTTCAAGCACTGAATCAAGAAACAATAATACATTCATCCCGAAGGGTACAATACTATCGTCATACGGACAATTTGCCTTGACTGGGTTCCTATGAGAGAACCAGGCCATCCTATGCGAGTTCCCAGTGGGCCATCGGATGCGAGTGGGTTTGCCAACAAATGTGGTATGCCAATGTCATCACTGGAGAGGGTTGTTTCCACTAAGGTTCTCAATGATCGGTCACCAGATGCACATAACTATCAAGGTCGTACCCTGAAGTGGGGAAGAACCCCCACACAGAATAGTCCCAAGACGGTCGCAGTCTGGGTGTGGAACACATCACCACTCATCATGTAACCATGCGAGCACAACGTGTCCACGCTAATCCTATAGTGCACTCAAGCCGGGTATTTGGCTTATCTCACAGTAACTCCCATCCCACAGAAAAAAATGAAAACCAGCACAGCCATACAGTCCAGTATAATATGATGCATGGAAAATAAATACTGAAAGCAATAAATAAATGCGGTAAAGTAAAGCTGTAAAGTAAAAATTGTAAATAAAAACAGTAAAGCTAAACTAAAGCACACAACAACAAACAGATAAACACCCAAAGAAACAAAACCAAATAGGCGCTAGGATTGACTCTACAAGGGATACCAGAGATTCTGGGTTCGATCCCCAGCAGAGTCGCCAGCTGTCGCTCCCGGGATTTTCATCCTAGTACAAACGCGAAAGTGGCACGGAAAAGTTAGAGTCGCCAACCATGCATTTTTATCCCGAATGAATGGGAAAGGTAATGCTGCACAAACCTGAGGAAGAAGGAAAGGACAAGGTCCTACGAACCAAAGATCTGGGTTTGGGAGTCGGTTACAACCTGGAAAGGTATTAGCACCCTAGATCATCCGCCGTACCCGACGGGATCCACGCTTGCTTGTTTTGTTTCAAAGGGTGAGAAATAAGATGTTGCTGAACAAGATTGCTAACTGGAATGGGAATGAGAAATGAGAAAGGAACTGAAATAAGAAAGGGAACTGGAAAAAAGAGAATGAGAATAAAATGGGGAAATGTAGGGAAAATAAAGAATGTGCTCGAACGGGCCCTACCCCGCTGCCTACGTACCTCATCGGGAAAATGAGGATCAAAGTCGACGTAGTTCACCTAACCAAGGCGGGAACTATTATTTTGTGTTTTTTATAGACGGAACTGCGTATGTCTATGCTCAGATGTTGCAGGCTCGTCTGGTACGAGTGCATTTACCGTCTTGCAAAAGAGACAAGTCGTCGCAAGTTCGCATTCAGAATGAATGAGGTGAGAAAAGAAGTTCCCGCAGGATAGTCGCTTATTATGTTTGTTTTTGTCTTTTATGAGAAATGTTTTGAATTTGTTTGTGAACATTCTCATACTAAGACTTATCCATCGTGGTAAATACTTACACCTCACCCCGAAACAGGACGCGTATGAGTACTCCGCAACAAAGTCTCGTGTCGTACAAGAAAGTTCGATTTTTTATTAAGTATTTTTATTATTTTCTTTATGAGGTGAGAAAGAAGGACTCAAGTTGCAAAAGGGAAAAAACTAAGGGGGAATAAGACACAACCCTAATTTAGTTATTATATACAAAAGGGAGATCCTAATGGTTTGTGAAGTTTTCTAATCCTAAGGAAGAAAAGGAAAAGAAGAAAAGAGAGCTAGAAACTAACTTACTTCCTAAGGAAGTTAAGTTGTCTCTAAAGAAAGGGAAAGCCTAAGAGCAAAGCACAAGGTGCTAAGGCAAACACAAATATAATGCATAAGAGATAGGAATGAAGTGAGGCTTACCTCAATATCCCCCCTACAAAAAAAATGTTAGCATGACAATGCATATTGAAAGTAAAATCAAAGCATAAAAGTGATTAAGTACCATAAACGTCCTAGAATGGAACTAGGGTTCAAAATAAGACCTAAGTCTAAACGTGAAGGTACCTAAAGGTTACATGACTTATAAAGTCAGTATCTACATGCTATAGGTCCCTAGGTATGCTAGGATACCTCACAAGATCAAACTATGTCAAACTATGTACAAAACGTTCACCTAAGTTCACCTAAATGCAAGTTAGGGCTCATGGATGAAGTATGAATTCATATGGCTTACAAGCATGAATTAATAAATGAAATGAGTATTAAAATCAGTAGTGAATGCTTATGAATGAGGAT
Organism: Lathyrus aphaca; assembly: GCA_963966055.1. Lineage (NCBI taxonomy): Eukaryota > Viridiplantae > Streptophyta > Magnoliopsida > Fabales > Fabaceae > Lathyrus > Lathyrus aphaca. The sequence continues at coordinate 170,259,547 of OZ014519.1, forward strand.
GAATGAGAATATCATCATGGATGCAATGGTTTAGTCCTATGGAGCAAGGAGAAGAAGATGTGAGAACAAATGGGCAAACATCGCATAAGATCATCACAAATGATGCAAGTTAAAGATGAATGGCATGTGAATATGCATGAAATGATTATGGATCAGTAGCATACAAGATATGATATGCAATTAGAATTCATGGATAGACATTAATTATTCCCACATAATTCATGTTAACAATTAGAGGAGAAGAGAAACAAGTTTAAGGCAAAATTAGTTCAAATAAAGATGCACTTTGAAACACTAAAACAAACCAAATGAGTATGGTTCAAAAAGTGGCCTATAACTGGAATTAAGGACCTAAAAGTGACATATAATTAAATCCTAAAAATTACCAAAAGGTTCCTCAAGAAAATGACATGGATGCCTTTCTAATATCTAGGTTATGGGACAAATAAGCACATAAAACAACCTATGATCTAGGTGACATGGAAAAATAGCAAGAAGGCTCTAAAAATTATAAAAATAAATCCCTGGAATGTTGAAGTCAGTATGTAACATGGTCTTAAAGGATTTCACAAAATTATGCACCGAAGTGCCAAAACAATTACTTGATGATCAAGATAGCAAGGCATGATCGCCGAAAAACAACTCCACAAAGTGGATCAAAAAAGGCACCAAAAATAATGGAAAAAATGCTTAAGTAGCATCAAAATGTCACAAATTCCAGTGGTTAATGACACAAAAAAAATAGGTCTCACACCTATTGGAAATAATTGCTTTTGGTCCCTTATGTCAATACCATTCCTTTTGGGACAACTTGTGATCAAAAATCCAAATTAATTATTAAAACCAACCAAATCTGGAATCAAAAAATATGACAAAATTAATTAAGAGGATATGGATCACTCATGAATTTTCCAAAATTTATCCCACCTAAAACTATTTTTAATAATTGCGACGAAACGGGCAAAAAATGATGTTTTAAGGGAAAGCGAGAGGAAGTGAAAGGAAGCGATCCTAATGGTTCGTAACCTAATCCCTAAGCTCCTAAATTGACACATATAATCAAAAATCATAGATAAATCCAGTGCCTCCGGTGGGAGGGCTCAATATGCACCTTAAGTTATATGGTCCTAAGCCGCATACAACTATATTGATGCTTAAAAGTGGAGAATCGAGATTACTTACTTGATCGAAGTGCCGATTCTTCACATAAAAGAAATCCGAAAAAAACCTCAAGCAAGGTCTTGTAATCCCAATAAGCAAAATAAATGCTTATCTTCCATAATCATTTTATGAAGCTTTGCCATAATCGAAGTCGATCCAAATCGATAAAAAAACACTTATGAACCATTTATTCCAAAATTAATCTTAAACAAATAATTAAAATTACAACAAAAATTCTAATTAAACATTATCAAGAAAAATGGACTAAGTAATAATCCACAAAAATTAATTTGTAAGAAAATTAATTAACGATTTTTTTAACAAGAACAATTAACAAATTATAAGAAAATACAATAAACAAGGAGAGGTGTATATGGAATTCAGGTTGCAGCAAACAGCAAAAAAAACTGGACCAGGCCCAGTCCTCTTTATTATTGGCGCAGAGGGGGGTGTGTTCAGAAATCCGGTGGTGCGAATAGAATCCATGGGCAAAGGCCCAATCCGCCTACCAACATGTGCAAGACGTGTGTGAGAGTAACGAGGGGGTGTCAGCAACGATCCATGGAAGCAAATGAGGCCCAAACCAATTTGTCTATGAAACCCTAAAAATCACCCTAAGCATCTCCTTCTTCTTAGAATCCGCCTCTCTTATTCTCCCTCTCAGATGCAGTAGCCGCCCTTCCTTCTTCTTCTTCGAAAGAACACACGTCGGAACTAACTCGCTGTTGACAACCCTAACCGTCCCCCGTTACAAAACCCTAGCCGTCCATTTCTTTCATCACAAAAACAAAACAGCGAAATGAATCTCAGAATCGGGATCCACCATGTTCGTTTGAACGCATCGTCAACGAAAATAAATCCACTTCAGGTCTTTCATTCAGCTTCGATGATTCAACTTAATCCTCCGTCGATCCAAGTTCTAAGTGAGAAATAAGTGCAAGAAAATTGATGCCTAGAAGAATCACGTATAAATTATATTGAGACGCTCACCGAATCAACGTCGACTTCAATGGTAACAATTCGTTTCACTTCTTCGGATATACCTGTTGTGTTCTTCTTCCACTCTACTTCTGAAAACGATTTTTTTTGTTGAGTGTATAGTGGGAAGATGATGATGATTTGAAATTGATGATGAAAATGCAGGTTCGTTCGATTGAATATTGGAAGATGTGAGGGATGAAGATTGTTGTCTTTTTCTGTGTATTCTTATTTTGATTATTTTTTGCGTTCACCTCCATCAGCCCTTGCATCGCCAATCTCCTCCGCAATTTCGTAGTCGTCAATATCTCTTCGCCGAACAAAGTTAAAGTTGCTTCAGGTTTGATGATAAACGCAACTTAATGATTCAGGAACTGAGTTGTGGTTATTGTTGATTCTTGAATTGGTTTACACATCACGGTGATGATTTCTTGGTTATTATATTGTTGAGGTTGAGTCATTCTTGAATTGCAGGTTGTTCCACTGGTGATGACGAAGACAAATGATTTATTTGAGGGTGATGAAGCTATGTCATGAAGGTTGAAGAAGAATGGAGTTTTGAAGATTGGTTTTGGGAGAACGTGTTGATTGAGAGGGGATGAATTGAAGAAAGATTGAAGAGGGATGAACTGAAGAAAAATAAGTGAAGAAGGTCCTGGTGTATCCAGTTGAGAGAGATGGTAGTTTGAAGGTAAAGTTTTTTTTGGTTAAAGGTTAAGGTTTAGAGTTACAGAGTTAGTTCTTGGTTCTGCAATTTTCTGTTATGAAGTTGTTAGAGATTGGAGAGATTTTTTTGGTGGATGGTGAAGAAGAGTGATGTAGAAGGTGAAGATGAAGATAAAGATTGGTGAGAAGTTGTTGAGATATCCCTGAAGCTGGATGAGGCCCCCCTGTTATTTCTGTTTATGCTTTCTTCTCAGTTTCCGATTTAGAGAGCACTATAAAAGCTTGTTTAAGATTTAGATTGAGATTTAGAGATTGAAGAGATCCCCTGAGTTTGGAGAGTTTCTTGGAGACCTTTTTCTGCATAATTTTCTGTTTTTTTTTCCAGTTATAGAGCTTCCGTTTTTTATTTCAATATCAGTTAGTGAATCCCTCTCCCAATTTTTCCTGTTATCACTGTAACTGAATTATCATATCCTATATCAATTGTATGTAACTGAATTTATGTATAAGTGTTATGTAACTCAATTCTCTTTTTTTCTTTTGATAAAAATCATCATTTCTATTATTCTTTTGGAGCTTTTTTTTCCACTGAATTTTTGCTATCAGTTAATTATAACTGACTTTTTTTTAGTTAAGAATTGAATCCGAAATCTCTCACACCAATTTCCTGCTTTATATGGAATTGAGAGGAAATCCCGAAAACATGAGAGATCATCCCATTTATTTGAAACTCTACATTGAACCATAGTTGTAAACTCGGAAATCCTCGACCATTATACTTGGCTATGTATTGAACGTTCCCTTAACACTAGCAGCACATGGTTCTCTTTATTTATTTATTACTATATTTCTTTTTTGTGATTTTGGAAAGTAATAGACTTTAATTATAATGGGCTTCAAAAGACAATTGGACTAAAATGAAATTGAGCATGGATATGAAAGGTCATGTGGTCTTGAAATGAGAAGGGGATAAATGAAAAAAATAACTTGGATTTAAAATCTAAATGGGCGTGGATTAGACACAGGAAGTGGATATAAGAAAAAAAGTGGAATTGAATTTGAGATGGGCTTTTGAGATTGAATAAAATAAATAAGGATGATAAAGTATGTTCAAATATGTGCCTTAGTCTGCAAATCCAAACTAACTCGTGATTGAAGTAAACCAACCCCCTTTGAATAACAAACGTACTTAGCCCATGTTTCAAATAACCAAAATAAATCCCGTAGTAAGAATGCCTTACTTCACAAAGAATCCTCAATTCTGTACCTTACGTCATTATTCATGCCTTGCGATTCAATCCATAAGCACCTCCTGAGTTAATAATCAATGTTCTTTACGCACAAAGAAAGCTCTGAGGAAACTTGGAAGACATATTCACTAGAGACTTGACGACTCTTAGTGGAACGCCTTGTAGTCTTATGAACTTTGATAAAAAGATGCTCATGATGCCGTGAGCTCAGACCTTGCCTCAATCTTGATTGTAATAGCTAGATAAATCACCTTTGCACGATGAAAACTCCAAGTCATATGAAGATCTGATGCCACACCTTATGAGCTTATGAAATACATGATTATGATGTTAATGACCTAATGGAATATGCATATGAATATGAAGCGAAAAACCAATTAAGGTAAAAAGAATGAGGACAAATTTTGAGGTATTACATTGAGCTCCACAACCAGCTGCCCAAAATCTGTCGGATACACAAAAGCAAGTAAAATGTCAAAACCAAGTCATGACTAAGTTGCGTAATAGCTGAACTTCAATATAAATGCAATGCAGCCGAAACCTCAATCATATGAGGCAGCAATCAAAATAGAAGTTTTGTGCTAAATATGATGAAAACAAATCACATAGCAGGTTTATTCCTAAAGCTTCACAGGGCAGTTCATTACCTTTTATATTTCAGCCATGAAGAAGAATGGCATTACAAATGATTTTTGAGTTTTTTTCTTCCTCACTAAGTGTGCCGACATCCCTCAAGCCTCCAATGGCCTTTTCATCAATTCAAAACTCCATGCTACTCCAAGTGATTGTCATGTTCATAAGTGTCTTTCACCTACAAAGAATCAATGGCATAAACCTCGATATCAGAATTATTGGAAAAGGCGAGGTGATTTCGTACTAAGCACACACCAAGAAAGATGTATCATGGCATTTCTCAATCAAGCTTCAAGCTACAAGGCGTAAAATGCGAGAATTCAGAGTCATTGATCTTACCAAGAGTTTTTTATTTTCATCATCCAAGTGCAACATGCCTATTCACTTAACATTGTCATCTTCACGACAACATGCCAAAGCATTCCAATTGCAAGCACATTTACTATCAAAGTCTATACCTGTAAAACCAAATGATTATGTCAAAACAGAATCACAATTCCAAGTTTTCGCAGCAGTACACTAACAGGTAACAATGCAGTGAATGGGGTTGATCAATGCGAGGTAGCATGACCGGAAAGAAGATTGAAACAAGATCATAATGTCAAATAGAAATATTGTTAGATCCTACTGCGATAATTTTGTTTTGCATACCACCACTCATCCAAGTTGTCTGCGGTGAACATGTGGAGGAGACTCAGCTTAGCAATGCCTTGTGCCATGCCCAACTTGACACGCAAACACAGATCTTTAGAAATGGAATATAGATAATTTTTGAAATCTCATGGCGAGAATCATGTCATGCCGAAGTTGAATTCCGAAGGTCCCTGCAAGAAGAAGCAACATCAAAAATTAACAGAGGGCAAATAGCAGCACAATCATTTTGTTTCTCTAGCAAATATCATAACCTGTCAAGATTTTGAGCAAAAGATACATGAGTAAAAGATGACGGAATGAGTGTAGCAAGGCAAGTCAAAAGATGCATACAGAAAGATTCACAAGTTCACGTGACAGTGAAAATGAAATTTACAGCACTGAAAATTTCAATTCATATGGGACCACAATACACACTACAGACAAACACAAAACAATGACTCACCAAAGTATTGGTCCCCACGAAATCCCACAAAATACCTGCGAAAGAATTCCGTACGATTCTCTAACGGATTAGAATTTTCACAGCTTTCGCTCACACGTATCATTCAACAAACTTCATACAAATATTTTTCCTCACACATATGAGCCCAAAAGAATTCATCTATATAAAGGGCTCATCATTGAGCAATGAGGACGGGGATCACCATCTAAAAAAACCCTAGCGTACGAAAAAAAATCCTACTGCCACCTTGCTAAAATCCTCCCAGAAACCCTAACACTAAAGCTCTCTCCACATTTAATTCAACCCTGATTTTCACATTGAAAATCAAGGTCTGAAGAGCTAAACCTCACTCATTTGAACGTGATATATGTAAAAGCAAGAGTAAAGAAGGAGACAAAAGAGGAGAAACGAGAAGAGATTTGGAGCATAGCCAAAGAACACTGTACCTGGGGAATTTCTTCACTCCGGTAACTTCCGGAAGGTAGTGTTATTTCTCTGATTGACTTCCTTTGTTTTCCGATAAAGCTACTTGGTGCATTTTGTGTTGCGAAGTAGTGATTTTGGTGATTTTGGTTCGGGTTATAGTACTTTGATTTGGGGATTAGTTTTTTTTTTGAAAATTTTGGTGTATGCGATGATGACGATGAGGCTATAGGCTGAGTTTGAGATGGAAGAGGTGTGGAGACAAAATCGATGAAAGATTTTTGAGATTTTTGTTCATTCTTGTTTTGTTCTTTCCCATTTGATAAAGTTGTCTTTAAACTTTCTTTTTAGAACATTGAGAAAAACGTTAAAAGTAAAAGTTTTTTTTCTTCTGATTTTATTGATAATCATGAATGAGGTAGCTTTAAAACTATTGGTCCATGAGGAGCCGTTTGCTCGGTGTACGTTTGGTGCCTTCCCAAGTGTATAGCTGGTTAGATTAGCTGGTGATTTAACAAGGCATTAATATCATATGTCTACAGTGTTCAAGATATGTTTTTCTTATCATTTGTTACTTGGACCGATGAAGCTTTATGGCTAGGTCTCCCTATTTTGTTTATTTTAAGAATTTCAGCATGCACGTTTGGACCGATAACCATCCCAATCTCTTCTCAAAATAGTCCACCTTTGTTTTGTTAATTTATTTTATTTTCATATAAACATTCCTCATCAAGTTTTCTTTACTATTGACCCTTTTATTATGATAATTAATTTTTATAAATTGTTTTTAACCATTTTTATGTCAAGGACAAATTAAAAAATAAATAAATTAGGGTTTACATATTTATATTATTTTCACATAAAAATGCACAGTATAATCAAATTTGATTATCCTTTAGTGATTGATTTGTTCGAGTATCTTGCTCGATTTCTCTGAGTGTGCGGGTACTTATTTGCTTATTGATTGTGGTTGATTGTTGATAATAGGTTATATTTGAATTTGTATGAACTTGAACGTTGTTTTCGCATTACGACTATATTTCGCCAAGTAAAAACGAACGCATAATAAGACTAATTATTTCAAAGATAAGCGAAATCTTTGGTCCAACGCCAAAAAAATTATCTTTATGCACACACGTAAGTCGATCGTCATCCGATCGCCATCTACACAATTCTCGATTTCCTAAACTTTTCAAACTTTAAAAATTAAATCAAGGTAACGCGCCTATTTCCATATCGAGTTCTAAACCCTAAAACCATAGAAAAGAACACGTTTTTTTTACCAAAATCTTTCAAAATTAAATAACGAAAGAATTGAATTCTGGAGTCTAGCATTCCTCAAATTCTTGAATGAACGCTCCTGAGGCTCGCCCCGCGGGACGTGGTTCATTCGACCTTTCGTAATTAAAACACCTAAATCCACATATCAAATAGAGAAAGAACTGAATTCTGGAGTCTAGCATTCCTCGAGTTCTTGAATGGACGCTCCTGAGGCTCTCCCCGCGGGACGTGGTTCATTCACCCTTTCGTTCCTAAAACATTAATTAAATCAAACATATTTTCTCTAAACGATCATTATTTAAATCCTTTCTATCTCGCAAACAAGCTAGCGCTTCCGCCTCCTATCGCGAGCAGACAAGCCAACGCTTAGCAGTTAGCATGCGGTCTAAATAATCGTTTCTTAAAATGCACCAACCAACCTTAGTACCACGAACTACGAGGCTCTGAATTTCCCATTGCACAAGGGAATGCGTAGGCACACAGATCTCAATCCTTGCCAAGCACCCTAAGACCAAAACCACCCATTCTCTATACTCGTTTACCATTAAGAAGACATTAATATAAGTTAGCATTCAATCGCAGATTAGACTAAGAGGTTCCCGTTGAGTACAACGGACGTAAGAGGTGTCAATACCTTCCTCTTGCGTAACCAATTCCCGAACCTAGAATTTGGTTTCGATGACCAAGTTCTCTCCTTTATAGGTTTTATCTATATTTCCTTTTTCCTTTATTAGGAATATATTACAATTGGGTGGCGACTCTGTTTGTTTTTTCCGCGTCCTTCGCGAGGATCGTATTTTTCGCGATACGACACCTGCTTTGACTACTTCCAATGCTTGCTTATAAGAAGCTATGGAAGTACCAACTTGTTAGTTTCTCTGGATCACTGCTTTGGGAGATATTTCACTAACATTCACAACTTCAAAGGTCTAGCATAATATTTCATGGATCTCCCTGTCCATTTCCACATACTTAAACATTGACAAGTGACTCACAAAGATGTCTTCTTCACCACAAACTGTCACCACTTGGCCATCTGTATTTCAACTTCTGGTGCACTATGGATGTGACTGCTCCTGCATCATGGATCCAAGGCTTGTCCATAAAACAACTATATGCCGGTTAAATGTCCATAACATAGAATGTTCATTTGAATACTTGGAGCTAATCTTCACAGGAAGATCAACCTCTCCAAACACCGACCTCTTTGATCCATCAAAAACTCGTACTACCAAATCACTTTGTCTAAGAATGATCCCATCAGCGTCCAACTTCATCAAGGCTTTCTTAGGTAACACATTCAAGGAAGAACATGTGTCCACCAATACATGAGATAAAACAACACCCTTGCACTCCATAGTAATGTGCAAGGCCTTACTGTAATTACGGCCTTCTGATGTTAGGTCACGATCTGTAAAACCCAACCTGTGGTTGGCATTAACATTGGAGACTACAAATTCCAATTAACTGAGAGTAATTTCATGTGGCACATATGCCATGTTCAATACTTTTAATAATGCTTCCCGATGGGCCTGTGAACACATTAACAATGATATATGGAGATTTTCGATGGTGTCTGATTTAATTGATCCACCACTTTGTAATCACTTTTCTTTATAATTCTCATAAACTCTTCTACTTCTTTTTCGAACATACTCTTTTGAATATCCTCAGGAACAACAACTTCATCAGTCACCGCTTGTTTTCCTTTTGCCTTTGTTGCTGCATCAGCCTCTGTACCGGTCCTTAAAGTCCAGGGAGCAAACAAACGTCCTCTTAGATTGTGTAGCGGTAAAAACATGAGTGCAAACTATTAACTAGTTTAACTCAAAAGCAAGCTTCATTCCACTAAATTCTCATACCTAAACTCTTTAAATAGAGGTCATTTCCCATACAATTCTCAATCTTTTGATAGCCAACAAATCTCTTGCAAAATATCCCCCAAAAACCAAAAATTCACTAAAGCTCTTCTCCTCTTTTTGAAAGTTATCAAGATTTTACCTTGAACTCTTGATCAACTTTGAGCTAAACCTTCATCCTATTCTTTTTTGTTCATCAATTTCAATAGATCAAGCTTGATATTGGATCAATTTGAAGAGTGCTCTTGGTAATTCACTTCTTCCATGGTTTTACCTTCATCATCAACATTCAAGATGTAGATCTTTGATGCTTTTGGTTGTTGATCTTCTAGATCATAAATTGTTGTTTGATTGCAGGGATTTCACTGTGTTTTGGATGTAAAATTCGTGTAAATTCAGTTCATGATCATAAGATGTTTGAAAAAAGGTTTTAAAAATGGATCATGCTGAATTTTAGCAGAATTTTTCATTTTGCGCATAAAATAATCGGTTACTTCCTGAGTAGTAACCAGTTACTTGTGTTAATTTTCTAGAAAACTGAACTTTTTTTGTTAAGGTAACCGATTACTTCTTAGGTAGTAACCGGTTACTCTGAGTCAGAACTGAATTAATAGATTATTTTTTAGCTATTTTTGATTCCTCTTACTTCTTCTTCTTCCTCCTTCTTATTTTGACCTTGGGAGACATTCTTGGGACTGATTTCTTTTTAATTTCAACGGACTTTGGGTGTAGATTAGAGTGGTTAATATTCATTAGTCCAAATCTACCTTTAACTGAATTATTTAATTCACTTTAGCTACTTTGCATTAGTGAGATATTTTCATACTTGAATCCACCAAGATGAGTGATTGAACTTAAAGATGAAAGAATACCATAAATGAAACTCAATTTGGTATTCATCTTTATTTTCGTGCGGTATTGCTTTTGAGTGGCAATTTACATATTGTTTATCTCGCATGCATTATCACATACATTGTACACCTTAATTGGTGTTGGCCGGCCTCATTTGTATGGTAATTACTTCGTAAATTACTCGACTATTTCTTAACATAGACTTAAATGTGCCCCTAATTCGGAATAAAAATCCAATTGGATACTTGCACTTTCGTGGACCGGACCTCGTGTTGGTCGCGTAATCCCAAAGTGATTGATCTTTCTGCGTTAAGATCAAAGACTTATGAAGTTTGTTGTGTAGTTGCTTTGGTTCTCCCAATCTTCTTTCAAATTTCATTGAATTTGGTTCTAATCTCCTTGATTAATCACTATAGTGTAAAATACTAAGCGGAATCGGTTGCCATTTTGATTTTTGGTACTAAGTACCTTGGTTACTCTTTTGGTTGTGGATGATTAAGGTCATCATACCAGTATTATGTATATTATTATTACTATTATTATACTAACATTTTAATTTCTTGCACTTTTATTGCCTTTATTTTTATAATGCTTTATCATCCATTATCATGTTTATATTCTTGTTATTATTGTTGTGTTGATTTTCCTTTTGTCCATTTGGACACAAAAATATTAATAAACGATTAAACCTCTAAAAAACTTAATTGCTCCCATCTTAGACTATTGGTTACTATCATTTTCATTGGAATTGCAGTTTTGGACTTAGGTTCTAGGACACCTTCCCTTTGCTTTGATCTTCATGGAAATGATAGCTTTGTCTTTATTTGGCCATTTGCTAGCTTATAAGGAGGAAACACTTATGATCATAAAATGTGAAGCATCATCAAGTTTGGTTAGATTTTTCCTCCTTTATCTCTTTTATTTTCCTTTTAGGGTAGTCTCTTCATCTCCTCCCCTTCTTAAATTTTTAAAACTTCTCCCTCTTTTTTTTTATAAAAGAAAAACTTCTTTGTTTTCAAACTTAAAATCGCTTTCATAATCAAACATTGATTGAGGTCAAGTGATTTTACTTTTTCTTTTATTTTCTTAATAAATGTTAAATCATGTAAATATATCAAAACATTTTCCAAAAGACCATAAAAAATATATAACTCATCAAATATTTTTGTGCCCGTGCACTTTTCCTTTTAACCTTTTCTTTACATGTTTAGATATGATTCATTCTTTCTAGCGGAATTATCCGCTAAAGAATGACGACTTATCTTTACATTTTAAAATCAATCCAACACACTAATTTTTCACTATTTGTACCATGAACTACGGGGTTTTGATCTCGCATTGCACTTTGTGGGTACGTAGGCATGAGGTGGTAAACCTCTCCAAACACAAAAATATAAAAAATTAATTCTCCTCTCATCCCTCCACTCTCTTTTTACAAACTTTTTCAAACTAAAAGCAATAAATTTTTCAAGGATTCCCGTGGAGTACCACAGACATTTCGGATGCGTAAAACCTTCCCATTTTGTTACTTATCCCCTTACCCGGTTCTCTGTTTATTTCTTTAGCTTTCTCGCTTTTAGATTCATTATGATTTATTCGCTCTTTTTTCCTTTTCCACTTGGAATAAAATAAAAGCACGGTGACGACTCTGTTTAATTTGAGTTAAGTTAACTAATAGCTTACACTCATGATTTTACCGCTACAATAAATACAAAAATCGATAACTTTAATTGACATCTTTAAGAAAGATCCAAAGAAAATAAAAATTGCATTGAGAATAAAGCAGTATAACTCTTCCCCTATGCTAACAAACATATGTTCTTAGGAATAGAGCCTCTTATGCACCATGTCAAACTATTGGAAGAATTATCATCATCAAAATCATTAGATGACATTACTTGCACAATAGAAATAATCACACCAACTACATCCAATTTCTCAGTACACATCTATTTCTATAACACATATAATAAACAACACTAAACGAAGAAAAAAATGTGCCACTATATGAAGTGATTTGTTTTCTTTCTTTCCAATAATTGTAGATCCACTAAAAAATTGATTGAAAGTTGGTGTAGTTTCTTCTGTGGTTTCAAATAAAAATATATAAGCTGACAGCTGCTAAATTCTGCTCAAATCCACAAGTTCAAGTAAAACAAAAACTTCAACACACACATACACATATATAATATAATTTGATAGACGTGCACCCCTCTAAAATATGGATTAACGAATGCATATCTAACTAACCAATCATCAACATTCAACACCATTACTTTATTTTGTACATTGCTAAACCTTGTATTATAATTAATCATCTTAATTCTCAACAACTTAAAAGTATATGCAGCAACAGCATTTCTTGATGGTTCTTGTCTCCTGAAAAGTTGTTGACTTCACTAGCTGTCTAATGCACACATTTGTCTTTTATACTAATTTCTTAGTGCTTCATAATTGACCAACATTTTCTTGAGAGTAGTAGCTGGTGTTATGAATTAGGTTTAATTAGATGTCATTAAATTCTGTATGTAGCAAGTAGCAACCACTTTTCAACTTTAAGAAAATATATATATTTAGGGTTGCCAACTGCAGTTAGTAGAAATGGTTGGACTTTATACCTATTATTATTTGAGATTATTAAATCTTTATTTGAAAAAGTAAAATATTTTATATTATTATAAATGATGTTGTGAGAAAGATAAACATAATGAAAAAGGTGTAGAGTAAGAAAAATGAGTATTTATTCCATTAGCATTAGTGTAATGACTCGATAATGTTGACGTTTTATTTCACTATTATTAATTAATAAGTTAAGTTAATGTAGTGAATCATACTAAGTAAAAAATTAGAAAATGTAGTACTCAGGCTGATTCAGTTTAGCATTATAAGTTAGGCAACAAAGAATCAAACTGTACAATATGCTATAGTTATCAATGAGGCTGTAGTAATGATTTTACCTAATTAATGTGTCTTTACTTTTGCAAATGCGCAGAAGCATGTGTAATAAAGGGTGTACTCAACACAGTTGGGAAGGTGAATTTCGCTTAAACAAATCCATCTCCAAACTAAAAAGTTAATATTCCGACACAGATTATTAATAGACACAGCAAAATCATTAAAAATTATGTCATTTCTAGCCCTCCAAATTATCCAAACTACTGCAAATCAAATCAATAAAAGTCTCGATTTCTCCTTCGTAGCATTACTGTTGTCGCACCCACTGGTAAAAAAACTCCAAAGGCATCCATCAAACACAATCAGGATACCGCACCAACATGACATAAAGTGTCACACCTCTGCTACTACAGATGAAGAAGGTCCTCATGTGCGTTCTTGCACAGCACACACGACGAATCAGAAGTGACAATTTTGCGCTTTAACAACTGGTCCTGCGTAGGTAATCTCTTCTAGAAGAAACGCCAACCAAACAGTTTGACATTCGCTACTAACTTAGAACTCCAAAGCAACAGAAGAGCATTTGCAAAAACATTCTGCAATGAAACAAGGGCACGAGCTTGCGACAAAATTTTCCTAACACCACATGTAGTAAAGACTTTATTAGAACTCAATTTGCGGTTTGGTCGCATCAACCGACAACACCAGGCTAAGCTCTTCTTGAATGGAAGCACCTACACTAAGCCCAAGATCACCCCAAAACCAAACCCTATCATAATAATACGCCGATCTAGGAGGCTCTTCTTTAAGTAAATCTTTCTACCAACAAGACACCGATCTAGGAGGCTTAACACTCCCCTTCATAATAATATCCTCCACCATCTCATACCTCCCACTCAAGACCTCCTTCCACAAAGAAGCTTTGTCTTCCAATAGTTTTCATTTCCACTTCGCAAGCAACGCAAAATTTAAGTCATCTAAATTCAACACCCCCAAACCTCCCTCTTCTTTAGATCTACACACAACATCCCAACCCACCCAAAGGATCTTAGATTTAACCTCATTACCTCCCCACAATTAATGTTTTCTAATATAATAAATCCTATTCAAAACCGTTATCGGCACTCTATAAAAGGATAACCAGAAAATTGGTATGCTAGTGAGAACCGAATTGATCAAGATAACTCTCTCCTCCATAGAGAGAAATCTACCCCACCAACTAGATAACTTCTTAGAGAACTTATCAACAAGAAAATTCCAAGAGCTAACTCTTCTAGGATTGTAACTAATTAAAACTCCCAAGAAATTAAAGAGGATCTTTCAATCTTACAAGAAAGAAAATTAGCTACAACCTCCAAAAAATGAGTGCTAACATTAATACCAACAAGACGACTTTTGAGAAAATCCACCTTCAAACTGGAAACTAACTAAAACACCCTAAGGACAAATTTGATACCCCAAAGATTGTTCCAACTTACTTCTCCAATAATGAGTGTATCATCCGCAAATTAGATTATATCAACCTTCAAACAAGAATTAACATGGAAACATTTGAAAACACCACTAACTGAAGTCTTATTCATGAGTTGCATAAGACCCTCCATTACAAGAACAAATAGAAAGAAAAAAAGACAAAGGGTCTCCTTGTCTAAGGCCCCGTTCAACCTTAAAATCCTTCGTCGGGCTCCCATTCACCAAGATTGAGAGGTGACAGTTTGAAACTCTGGTTATGCAGATACTCTAAGGTCTTATCTTAATGTTAAGACAATGATTACTGCACTTTAGTAAACAAGAGAATAACACAATTGTTGTTTTGAAGTAGTGCAACACAAATACCAACAGATGTCAAGATAACATGTTGGGACATCTCCGTCAAGAACATACATACAAAAAACTGTAAAATGCAAAATAATAAGAACACATAAATTGTTGACCCAGTTCGGTGTTAACAAACCTACATTTGGGGGATACCAATCCAGGACAAAGACTTCACTATATCGTAGTATAATCACAAAGTTAAACTCCCCCATTTACAACTTTGGCTCCTAATCACTACCTTAATGAGCATGTTTACCAAATCTAAACTCTATAGTTTATAACTCTAATATGAGAGACCACTCACATCCTTCACAACCTGCGTTGCATCTGTCTTCTGCCATCACAAAACCTGTCACGGTTTCTTGACCTACAAGTTATCTTGGACATGCTTAAAAGCTTCGTCCAAGAACAATACAACAACCATTACCTAAAGGCTTCTGGTAGTTTACATGCACCAATGTCGTCCTCTCTGCATCCTATATTGCAGATTGGAACTACAACCCTAAGAGCCAACGACTCTCAAAACCTAAACCCTTATTTTACAAAAGAGAACTAGGTTACAATTGTTACATAAGTTATAATTAATGTTAGGTCTAAGTCTTCATATATATATAGTCTTCTGTCTTGGGCTTTCTATCTTTGTCTTGATCCAGAATATCATCAGCAAATCTCGTACATATTTGTTTCTAATTTAAATCCTGCAATACAGTCCAGGATGTCTCATCTTGTTGTTATGACATATTCTTCGACATCTTTAATCTGCACAGATTCTTTATCTTCAGTCTTCTTATGTTTAGCCAAAATTTTGTCAAATCTCGGGTGCTTTTACAATTAAATATATAAGCCTCCATCCACCTTCTCCATCTAGCACTGAAACCCATAATGATGAGCAAATGACATAGATAATTCCAATTAATGCAATCGTAAGCCTGTTCCAAATCTACCATTAACAATAAAACTCATTCTTATCTCCTGTAGCCATATCAACAACTTCGTTAGCAATCACCACCCTTTCTAACATTTGTCTCCCCGAAACGAAAGCCATCTGACAATGAGAAACAAGACCTCCAATAACCACCTTAAGTCTCAATGCAAACAATTTAGACCAAATCTTATAAAGACTCCCTACAAAACAGATTGGTTTATACTCCACAAGATATAAAGGATTCTCCACCTTTGGAATTAAAGTAATAAAAGCTGAGCTAATAGCTTTAGTAAGGAACACACGATGATGGAAATACTTCAAAAATCTCAAAATATCCTCCTTAAGAAACCCCCAACAATTTTTAATGAATAAGAAATTGAACCCATCGGGTCAGGGACTCTTCGAACTATCGCAGCTCCAGATAACAACTCTAATTTCTGAATCCAAAAACGAAACTTCCAAGAAACAAACATCAACATCACAGAAAGATATGAAATCACACCCTTGTAAATAGACTCTACCCGCAACATGTTCAGAAAACTTCTCAATGAATAAGTTTCTCACAACTTCTGTAACACCGTCAATCGAATTAACACATCCAACCTTCGTATCTATTGAACCAATAAACTATCTTTTATTCCTACCTTTAATGATTTTATGATAAAACTTTGTATTCTCATTGCCTTCCAAAAACCACCTATTTATAGCCTTTTGAATGATCATATTGTCTTTTATTTTAAGATTCCCCCACTAATTCCTTAACATCCTCAGCAACACAGTCAACAAATCTCCTATTCAAGTCATTCAACTCTTCTACTTCTTTTCCACTTTTAGATCATACCACACATAAACCTTCTTGTTCCACTCCCTAATTTTACCTTTCAAAATCTTAAGAAAAAATTTACAACAAAATCACTATGACCAGAAATTGAAATTACATTCCACTATTTCTCTGCAAACTTCATGAAAGAAGGGTCGTCGAACAAACAATCAAAGGATTTAAATGGTTTGGCTCCCCAATTCACTTCTTTCCGCTTCACCCAAATTGGAAATTGGTCTGAAACATCCCTCTTACCCACTGATTGATCAACCAGACTCCACTTACTGATGATGGATTCTCCAACCAAGAATTTGTCTAACCGACTCATAGCTTTCCCATCACCACAAAACCAAGTGAATTTATTACCAGACACAGGAAGATCAACAAGGCCCATATCAGATATGAAAGCTTGGAAATCATCCATTCCAGACCCTCTCAGACTTTTAGAGACCCATTTCCTTTCCGAAGAATGAGTCACTCTGTTAAAATCTCAATTTTGTTATGAAGACATGGATACAGTTGTTGTTGTTGTTGTTAAGTCTTAATGTTTCTAACAACAACAACAATAACAACATCAAAACTTTCCTAACAAACATCAAACAATTCTTACAAACATCAATTAAAGAAAATATCTTTAGTAATTACAAGAGAAGGTACAATAAGGAACTAATCTTGAGGCATTTATCTGCTTTATAATTCCTTTTAGAAAAAAACGTCTACCTCATGAAATGTTTTCATTATCAGTGTATTTTCATTATCAATGTTTTCATTTCAGCACTTTGCATTATACTTTTAAGATATATTGTTATTGTATTTACACTCTAATATATTGGTTATGATGAGTTTCATGTGGATTGTTGATGCATCATACAAATTGATAAGTTGACAATGTTTTGACCATTCTTATATTATAAATGGACCACAGAGTTTCGTTGGTTAAATAAACAAACATACATTTTTCCACTTTGTTGCTAGATGAACTGGGGGAATATCTCATAAATAATAAATAAATAAATAAAATATGCTAAATTGACGTTGTTGAGATTCAAATGAGGGTTGATAAAAAAATTTCCCCTTGGTTGCCAAGTGAATAAAGAGAATATGTCATAAATAAATAAAATGTGCTTGAATATAGTTGTTGAGATTCAAATGAGGGTAAACATAACATTTCCTCTATAGTTTACACTTATGTTGTTCGTTTTGCTGAGGTAAAAGTTGTGTCATAAAATTTATTATTTTTAGTGTAATTATAGATCTTTGTTAACATATATCTAACATGACCTTTTATGATCAAGAGATGGTTGAGGACGTTTCAACATCCTTAAAGTATCTTCTATCGATCTCGCCATGGTCACTTCCACCTTGATCGAACCCATTATTGTGTAAAGGTGAAATGTATTCCACATAACTCTTAAATCTTTATATGTCTTCAACTCAAACTTGTTAAAACTTACCTTTTCTTTGTTATCAATCGAGGGTGATCGGAACTAGATCTTAATATCACTCTTTAATTGTATGGGTAACACAAGAGATTATACTGTTTGGATTTAAGAACTACAAGAGGGGTGTCCTCTATGAACCTAAATTCAAGAAGAGGATCATGTCATTTAAGTAAACAAATGCAAGATACCAATATTAAGACATTGCAAAATATTTTTGTTAGCTACATATACATACAAGACATATTTATACAACTTTATGTTAATAAGGACCATACAAAATCTAACCTATCTCAGATGTCATTCCAAAAATTGAAATTATTGCTCAAATAGGCACAAATCAGTGTTAGCCTGGATATTAAAATTCAAAGTGACCATTTTACGTATGAAATAATACAATGAATATGGTTTGTCAGGATATTAAAATTTGAACTCATCCATTATATAAGATGATGTTGGAAGCAAATAGTTTTACACATATTGTCATCTTCTTCATTTTTCAAAAATATAAACTCAACTGAAAACATTCATATTTGTATAAACAACACCAACTATTTCCAGAAGTGGTAGATTATACTTGTTAGTTTTATATGTTGAATAAATTATGAGAGCAATAGAAAAAGTTTTAAACAACTTGATGGTTTTGCATAAGTAACCCCAACAATTATTGCATTGCAGATCTTGAACCTCTTATCGTTTTGTTGTTTCGGGTGCTAACATTATACACTGGCCTAATATTGTCGATACTTCGGGGAGTTTCCTTTTCAAAGTAAACAATATGTTTTTTGGTTGAACCATGTTCAATGTTCAAATTTGAGAGATGCTTTATACTTCACACTTCTTTTGCATCTCATCCTCACAAATGTCATTCTTCTGTTAGAACTAGAATCTAACCTCTCAATTACAATCTCAAACTCTAATTTGACACCCTCCATGTGAACCTATTGAAGCATATGTTAATGTATAGCAAACTCCTTATTATTTATAAAATATTTTCCATCTACATAGAGATCACCTATTTTAACATCCACATTTGAAATAGTCTTATAAATAGCATCAGAGACATCCACCATAACCACAACCAATCATAACAGAAGACAATTCAAATTTCACATCAAAATAGTTCGGATTTCAAATTTAATATACAATGTGACAAAATTCGAATTTAAAAATTCAAACGCGATGTACTTTTTCAGCTAAAAAAATCAGATCATTTAATTCAATTATCAATGTAATGCATGTATTACCTGATATTTCACTTTCTTTTGCTCCTTTTGATACCAAATTCATTTCATCTTTTAGAATTTCAGAGATTGTAATCCGGACTATATCCTGAGACTAAACTCGTAACATATTTTAGACAAAAAAATGGGTGTGCCTCAGGTATACAACTATTTTTTCTTGTAAAATGAGTTCGTTCGAAATTTAAAATCCATAGTACATGTATGTAATCCCTACATAGGGTAGGGTCTGTGACGCTTACAGTTGAAATTGTTACAAATTTCTAGAATATTCTTATGTATAATATGTATGAAAATAGTATAATAACCTAGAACTATAATGTATAAAAATAGTAGAAGAATCTAGAACTATAAACGTATGTAAATAATAGAAGAATATAGATATTTCATGATACTAATCTATCATGAAATATCTAAAAAGAACTAAAATGATGTAGAAACACTCACCACCATTGAGATGTTGGTGACTTGAGCCTATAAATAGGAAATTGGTACTTTGTAATGGATTATCCAAGAAATCACTGACATAACCTTCTTTCTAAACAATTCTCTAAAACTATCTCTAATCAAATACCAACTAATCAACTACTAACAGTGGTATTAGAGTCTGGTTCAGTCATATATTAGGCATACTTACATTACCTACCTAACATTCTAAAATCCTCTAATCTACTATAAAAAAATCCTTTGTACTACTAACCCACTCCATAAAATATTTATAAGTTATGGATAACACCACTTAATCATCATCTATTTATGTCCTTATTTTCAATGGTGAAAATTATGATTTCTGGTGTGTTAAAATGGAAACATTTTTTTCATCTCAAGATTTTAGGGACATAGTAGAATAAGGCTTCACCATTCCCGCATATACTTTAACTCTTAATGCAACTCAAGAAAAAGAGTTGAAGAAAAACAAACAGAAAAATTCAAAGTCATTGTCCACTTTGCAATAAGCGGTGACTGATGCAATTTTTTCAAGAATTATGGGAACTAAGACTGCCAAAGAAGCATGTAACACATTGCAAGAGGAGTTTCAAGGAAGTGATAAGGTACGTGTCGTTAAACTTCAATCTCTAAGAATATATTTTGAACTATTGAAGATGGAGTCTGGGACAGTTAAAGATTACTACTCTAAAGTTAAAGAAATAGTTAATAAAATGAGAGCTTTTGTGGAGGATATTCTTGACAAGAAAATCGTTGAAAAAATTCTAATTACTATGCCCCAAAAGTTTGACTCAATTGTGACAACGATTGAAGAAACCAAAGATTTGTCCACTCTATTAGTGACAGAACTTGTGGGCTCTCTTGAAGCATATGAGCAAAGACTGTATATGCATAAAGAAGATACACTTGAAAATTTCTTCCAATCAAAGCAAAAATTTCAAAATAAAGAAAATGGAGGAAAGAAAAATTATGGAGAAACTTCTAGAAGAATAGAAGTTTCTAAAAAAATTCTTAAGAACAAGCTAGATAAAATACTCCATGTAATATATGCAAAAGACTAGGGTACACAGAGAAAAATTGTTGGTACCGTAATATGCCACAATGCAACCATTGCAAAAAGTTCGGGCACGTAGAGAAAAATTGTCACAACAAAAATAGGCATCAAGCTAATATCGCAGAGGCGAATGATCAAGAACAATGTATGTTCTATGTCACTCAAGACTCAATCAAAGAAAAATGAGGAAGTTGGTATTTGGATAATGGATATAGCAATCACATGGCTAAGGATGTGACTATTTTCAAAAGCATTGATGAGTCTGTCAAAGTCAAAGTTCAACTGGGAAATAAAAGTGTGGTTGAATCAAAAGGAAAAGGCATTTTCATGGTGGAGACAAATAAAGGTACGCGACTCATCCATGATGTCTTACTAGTTCCCAGACTAAGAGAAAATCTTCTAAGCATTAGTCAAATGATGGAGAGAGGCTACACACTTCACTTTGAAGGAGGTGCATGCAAAATCTTAGACAACAAAAATAAAAAAAAAGTCTAAGATAGCCCCAGTGAAGATGAATAAGAGCCATAGAAGCTTCCCACTAAATTTAAAATATGCAACTAACATTGCCATGAAGGTACAAGTTTATGATTCATGGCTCTGGCATCGAAGATTTGGCCACTTCTACACACATACCTTGAAGTTGTTACATGAGAAGAACATGATGAGAGATCTTTCAAGTATAAAGGAGAATAATGAAGTGTGTGAAGGATGTATCCTTGGGAAGCAACATCGATTTCATTGAAGTTTTCAACAAATAGAACATGGAGAGTGAAAGATCTGTTGGAGTTAATACATACTAACGTTTATGGACCAATGAGGACGCCATCACACGAAACAACAGGTTCATACTCTTCATTGATGACTTCTCTAGAATGACATGGGTCTATTTCTTAAAAGAAAAATCATAATTCTTTGGAGTATAATATGTATGAAAATAGTAGAATAACCTATAACTATAATGTATGAAAATAGTAGAAGAATCCAGAACTATAAATGTATGGAAATAATAAAAGAATCTAGATATTTCATGATACTAATCTATCATGAAATATCTAAAAAGAACTAAAATGACGTAGAAACATTCACCACCATTGAGATGTTGGTGACTTGAGCCTATAAATAATATAGACAATTGGTACTTTGTAATGGATTATCCAAGAAATCAATGACATAACCTTCTTTCTAAACAATTCTCTAAAACTATCTATTATCAACTATTAACTAATCAACTACTAACACTTACATTTGATCCGTCAACATAATTTCCATTTTGATAAATTTTCAAATACACATCCCTTATGTCCGTTCATTATTCTCAAAAGAGTGCACTACAGTCCTGTAAGTATTTGCAGGTGGATATCACCATTTCTTTTGTAATGAGTTGGACTAACTAAGTATTCTCTCTTAAACACATTTTGTTTATATTGCAATTTGCAAAAAATATAAAGGAGTATATAAACTTTTAAAGTTAATTACACAAGACTATTAGTTTCTGGTAAAAGTATCATGATAAAACCGCAAAACAATATTTAAGTAATGATCAATGATCAATCTCAGATTAATCTTATATATGTTTATACCAACTTACATACAATCACTATCAATAACCATGCATTAAAAATATATACGCGATGATATATTATCACCACCATTCAAGCAAGATCACTTGCTTTAAAATTGTTACAAACAAATGCAACCACAACACACCTAGCAACTGTAATAATCAACGAGTTCATCCAGTGATTCCGGTTGAGGATCAGTATTCTCGATCATCCACAACATATGCTCAAACAAGACAACCTCACAAGCCACATTAACCGAATCATCGCCATCGTTTACCTCGACCGAGCTCCGAGACCTGTCCACAAGCTCCTGAAATAGCGGATGTCCAACAACATCAGAGTCAACAAGGTATTTACGCCTCGTTTTTCCAACGAACACGGGGCGAAGAGCTTGTTCCGATAACACAGATGACTCATCCTCGTTTACAACCGCCCTGGTGTTATCAGAGCGGTTGTGCTTGTTGTTGTTATTGTAATAGGTGAAGGTGTTCCATTTCTTCAGCACTGACTTAAGTTTTGTTAGTTTTGCAACTTTGGTCATGTTTGGAAGATGAAGAAACAAAGAGAGGCTAATGGTTATGGTTGTTGTGTGTGAGAAGGTGAAGGGAAGGTTCGGTTTTGGGATGTATAAAAGGATAGGAAAAGGTTGAAATGGTAATAAGCATCTAATTAAGAAAAAGAAAGTGGCCAAAACGATAGTTGAGTTTTTTTTTGGCGTTTGGAATTTGGTGGGTGGGAATTTTGAACCGTTCTTTGCTTTGTCAACCTTTTATGATATTTGAGCTATTATTATTAGGTGTCTTTAGAGCTCTTTTGGAAGTTCTTTTTCTTAAGTTAATAAATAAATAGTATTTATTTTGTTATTAATGTTTAAACAAAAGCATATGATTTCAAAGTTAAAACTATTAGAAATATATTTATCAAGGGGTTTGAAATGCAAAATAAGAAATATTTGAAAAAAAACTATAAAAGAACTTTTTTTTTATATTGTACTATATTTGAAGTCGATGTATTGGATGGATATACATATGAATCAAAATATTAAACAATTAGAATGAAAAGATAAATGATGAAAAAGAAGAAAAAATTATTCTATTTTATTTGATATGTCTATGCATCGAACAAAATAATATAATTATTATAATATGTTTTATTAATAAATAAAGTATTAATAGTATATTTATAAATTAAAATATTAAAAAGTGATACAGATTAAAAATTGTATTACGATATTATTTGATAATTTGTATTTGAGGTAAAAAATTATCCCATAATTTAATGAGTGATAAGAATTCATAGTTTGTCATATCTCTTACCATATATAATAAATTTTTGTATCAATATATCTTACATATTAAAAAAAAAGTTTTTTAATCAACCAAAGTATAAAAGTAGTTGTTTCGTCAATTATAATTCAAACTTCTTAATTAACTATTAAATTGATCATGTAACTAAATGGGTGGGAATCGACATAAACCGATCAAAACTGAGATAGTTAAATCGATTGAATTGAGAATCGAATGGATAATTGGTCGGAATTGACTATTGGATTGATCATGTGATTAAACCGGTGGAAACGAGTGAAATGATCAAAATCAAAAATATCAGTAAAATAGAAATTTTTTACAAATTGGAGGGATTAATGTTTACACTTTTTTTCTACCTAAAAGTCAAAATGACTTTGTTTTATAATTATTTTTCTTATGAAAAAACACTAACAAAATTTTAAAAATATTAAACTATTTAAAATTAACATTTAGAAAGTACTGGAAAATAAAATTCGTGTAACTTAGAATTTTATCAAATTCATGAAAGAAAACAAAAAAATAGTATTACATACACACAAAAAAATCAATTTAGATTATGATAATTTTGACATTTTTTTAAACATTATGATTCAAAGCATATGGCCAAATTGTTTAATCGGTCCTGAAAAATAAACCCATGTAGCTCTGGCGATTTATTTTGAGCACTGTTCATCTTCTACGTCTCCACCGCCCTTTGTTTTTGTTGATTCCTCTTCTACCATGGTTGTTGATATTCCATGGTCTTGTCTCTTTGTTAATAATACTGCAGTCAAATCCACACCTGAACCAGTGAAAGAAACATCTAAACCCCTCAAAACTTTTGCAGAGGCGGTTTCAAACGTTTGCAACATTTCGGCGTCCCAACCACCACAACCTTGCTTGAAAGGTGATAGATTGGCCATTTCCATCCCAGAGAAAGGATATCTTGCGGGTCTTGAAACCTGCAAACATAATCTTCTTGGTAAAATCATCTGGCCTAAAGGTTCATCTCCTCTTACGGTTCTTGCCTTGACAAACAAGTTATCCCATTTATGGAAGGACTTAGGGAAATGGGGACTTATTTCTCTTGGAAGATGGTTCTATGAGTTCGCTTTCTCTTCTATCGAAGATGTTCGCCGTGTTAGATCGGTTGCTTCATGGAACTTAGACCCTGGTTACCTTAAGTTGTTTGCTTGGTCAAAAGACTTCAATCCCGTCAATCAAAAAAATACCACTGCTCAAGTATGGATTAAGCTCTTTGGGTTTGCACAGGAATATTGGAGACCCAAGATTCTCTTTACCATTGCCTTCAGCCTTGGGACACCTATATGTACTGACTCTATAGCTTCCAAGCCAATGTTTGACTGAACATTTGGACAATATGTCAGGATTCTAGTTGACCTGGATCTTTCTCTACCTTTAAGACAGAAGGTCTTAGTTGAAAGACAAGGATTGCTTTTTTCGTGGAGATAGCCTATGAGAATCTTCCAGATTTCTGCACTCATTATAACATGATAGGTCACCATATTTCACAGTGCAACAAATATGCTGGCAGAGAAGCTTTTTCTCATAAAAACAAAGAGACTCTTAGAACTAACCATAAATCTACTGGTAATAAGCATTATATTCAGGTTAATGACAAAAGAAAAGGCAAGGAGCCACTTGCGCTCAATGAAGGCCACAACTCTCTGAACAACCATGTTACTATCGTACAACCAAACAGACCTGTGGAGGTTCCCACCGAAAATGCCCTGATTCCTGAAACTCAGAAATGATTTATGAATCTAGTTGACATAACTGATGATGCTGAAGTTTCTTTAGAACTTCATCAAGCTGATGTTGAAGGCACTCAGAGGGATAATTCCAATGATGAAGGCCATGAATTTGTGGATGCTCCCCAATATGATGTAGGCATTATTCACATATCTCAGCATACTGAAAACACAACAAAACAAAATGAAGGCCATGGATTTGTGGAGGCTACCCAAGATGATGTTGGCACCATTCACATTTCTCAGCATACTGAAAACACAACAAAACAAGATAACATTAACAATGGAAATAACATGGAATTCTTGGAAACTTCATTGGCTAATTTGGCTGAAATTGAGGAGGGTGAGGATGAAATTTCCAACTCTCCTGATGATGCTCCACCTAGCTTTCAAATGTTAAAACCAAAGTCTAAGTAAAAGTCCCCTAGCACAAGGGACAAATATGGTACCCGAACAAGGGTGGGTCCATTCAGACCTTCCAGATGAAATGTCTTTTTTGGAATATTAGGGGATTGGCCGATTCCCCCTCCAGATTGAATCTGAATAGACTAATTACTACTAATATGCATGTGTAGCGGTAAAATCATGAGTGTAAGCTATTAATTAACTTAACTCAAAGTAAACAGAGTTGCCACCGCGCTTTTATTTTATTCCAAAAAGGAAAAGGAAAAAAGAGAGAATAAATTCTAATGAATCTAAAAGCAACAAAAAAAAAGCTAAAGAAACACAACAGAAAAACAGGTAATGGGATAGGTTACAAAATGGAAAGGATTTACGCACCCAAAATGTCCATGGTACTCCACGGGAGCCCTTTGAAATATTTATTGCTTTTGGTTTGAAAGAAGTTTGTTAAATGAGAGTGGAGGGATGAGAAAAGAATTATTTTTATTATATTTTTGTGTTTGGAGAGGTTTACCACCTCATGCCTACGTACCCACAAAGTGCAATACGAGATCAAAACCCCGTAGTTCGTGGTACAAAGAGTGAAAAGGGTTGGTTAATTGGTTTTTATTAAGTGATGAGAATTTTTCATCTTCAAGTGGATAGCCAAACAAACTACCATGAGAATGAAGGCAGAGACTCATACATCATTATGGGGAGGGCGCCAACTCGGATAAAATCAACGAGTATGCCACTAAACCCCCACAAATGACAAGAGATTCAATTACATCAAACTACAACCATGGAGATTGAAAGACTTGCACCTGACTAAAGAATAATGACTCATAATCGGGAATCTTTTAAAGAAAACAAACAAAAATGCACAAAGGCACAAAACAACTTGAATGAATTTTAAAAAGGAAATCCTTTGAAAAAGAGAGAAGATTTTGAAAATTAAAGAAGGGGTGGAGATGAAGGGACTATCCTAAAAAAAGAAAATAAAGAGATAAAGGAAGAAAGATCTAACCAAACTTGATGACACTTCCAATTATGAGCATAAGAGTTCCATCCTTATAAGCTAGCAAATGGTCAAATAAAGGCAAGTACCAACTTCATGAAGATCAAGGCAAAGGAGAGGTATCCTAAAATCTAAGTACAAAACTTCATTCCAATGCCAAAGATAGTAACCAATAGTCCAAAGATTAAGATCACAAGTTTTTTTTAGAGGTTTAATCCTTTATTAATGTTTTTGTGTCCAAATGGACAAAAGGAAAATCAACATAACAAAAATAAGAACAAAAAATAAACATGATAATGGATGAATAAAGCATAATAAAAAAAATCAATAAAAGTGCAAGAATTTTAATGTTAGTAGCAAAAGAAATTAAAGTGCAAGAATCTAAAAGATTAATGGTAATAATAGTATAATAATATTTACATAAAAAGTGGTATGGTGAACTTAATCAACCACAACCAAAAGAGTAACCAAAATCGAAAGGCAACCGGATACGCTTAGCATCTTACACTATAACGATTAATCAAGGAAAACCCAATCGAATTCAATGAAATTTGAAAGGTGATTGGGAGACCCAAAACACCTACGCATCAAACTTTCATAAGTCTCGATTCTTAATGCAATATGATTAAACGCTTTGGGATTACGCAACCAACAAGAGGTCCGGTCCACGAAAGTGCAAATACCCAATTAGATTTTTATTCCGAATTTGGGACACATTTAGGTCTATTTTAAGCAATTGCCGAGTAATTTACGAAGTAATTACCCTACAAATGAGGCCGACCACCACCAATTAAGGTGAACAATGTTAGTACTAATGCATGCGAGATAAACGATATGTGAATCGCCATCCGAATTCAATATCGCACAAAACTAAAGATGAATACCAAATTGAGTTACACTCATGGTATTATTCCATCCTTAAGTTCAATCACTCTTCTTGGTGGATTCAAGCATGAAAATGTATCACTAATGCAAAGTACCTTAAGTGAATTAAGTAATTCACTTAAAGGTAGTTTTGAACTAATGAACTTTAACTATTCTAATCTACACCTAAATTTCATTGAAATTAAAGAGAAATCATTCTCAAAAGTGCTACCTAAGGTAAAAATAAATAGGAGGAAGAAAAAGAAGAAAGAGGAACCAAAAAGGAGCTTAAAACAAGCCAAAAATAAATTTTAACTTGCGTTAAACGGTTAACCAATTTGGTTAACCGGTTAACGCAAGCAAATCTTACGTAATTTTGAAACTAGTTAACCGGATAACCAATTTACACTGTAAATGGTTAACCGGTTAACGCTGAAACAGTATCAGAAAAATTGCAGAAATTCAGCATGATCCATTTTCAAAACCCTTTTTAAATATTTGGTGATCATGATCTGAATTTGCACGAATTTTAAAACCAAAATACAGTGAAATCCCTGCAATCAAACAACATATTGAGATCCAAAGGATCTAGAATCAAAGGCACCAAAGATCTACATCTTGAATGTTGATGGTGAGTATGGGTTTATGGAGAGAGTGGATTACCAAAAACACTTCTTCAAATTGGACCAAATCAAGCTAGATCTAGTGCAATTGATGAACAAGAAAGGAATAGGATGAAGGTTTAGCTCAAGTTAGTCAAGAATTCAATGTGAATTCTTGATAACTTCAAAATGAGGGAAAAAGCTTTAGTGAGATTTTTGGTTTTTTGGGGATTTTTGCAAGAGATTTGTTGCTTCAAGAAATTTTTGCAAGGTGAATTTGGCTCTCTAAAGCTTAGTGAATGAGCGAAATTATGGTCCTATTTAAAGGTCTTAGGTATGGGAATTTGGTGGAATTGAGCTTGCTTTGGTAATTAAAATTAGGCTTGGTAATTGGAAATTTGGTGGGAAATGGAAAAGAGTGGTGATTAAAGAGGGTTTATGGTAGGAAATGATCAAAGTAATGTAGATAAATCAGAGGCCAATGGATCTAGAAAATTCCAAATGAGATTAATGATCCAAAGGTGCTAAATTTGAATGAAAAATTCAAATTTCGCACTGGTTAACCGGTTAACCAGATTTCACTGGAAATGGTTAACTGGTTAACCAAGAATTAACTTGAATTTTTTATTCAAACATGATTGCATGGTTGTTGGGGCCCGATTCTTTTGTACGGCGAAGAAGGCGTAGAAATAAACACATGAACCTTGGAATCCTTTGAATGAAACAATTAACTTGGGAAATCCTTGATCAAATAAATTTGAATTACTTGCGGATCAACTTCGACTTTTGTCTGTGAAATTTGATTCGAGCTGCAGGACTACTATTTTTGCTATTTTTTATGGTTCCTCTTCCTGAAAATGTTAGTGAAAGGAAACAAAATATTTTTGGATTTTAATTAATGGTTAGTAAATAGAAGCAAATAAAGCAAATAAAAGGCAACAGTGATCTCCTGTGAGACATAAACCTACACCCGAGGAGAACCGAGCAACTAGTGTGATCTTGTTTGTATGCAAGATGTAAATGAAAATGCGAAGAAATCTTAGCAAAAATCATCATCAAAAGTAAATTGAAATTTTGTATTGTTTCGGATTAAATTTGTTTCAAAAATCACCATCATCAAATTCATTGATAGATTGGTAATCAGCAAATGGCATGACTTCATGGATCTTTACAAGTTTGAAAAATGGTAAATACATGGAAAAGGGCTACATTGAAATACAATGATCATTATTCTCCCTATCAACTTTGAACTCTACTGTATTTGAAACTTCAGTCAAGGATGAGTGAATAAGAATCTTTGATGGACAATTCTACTGAGGAATAGAATCTGAAATCCTCGGTTGCTGCTAGTGGTCCAGTCTGTCGATGCAGTTACTTGCCATGATCCATATCTTTTGCCTAGATTTCCCTTTCGGGTTTTCAATCTACGAGGATAATTATTTCTGTTTATGTCTCTAATTTTTGCCTTGACTGCCCCTTCGGGTTTTCAATCCACCGAGACGCTCATTTTTGCCTAAGTTGCCCTTTTGGATTTCCGACTTAGCGAGTTGTTCTTTTATTTTTTAGGCAAAGTATTTCTTGACTGCGTCCGCATTCACAGGACGAGTGATATCCTCACCATCCATAGTTGCAATAATTAATGAACCGCCAGAGAAGGCTTTCTTAACAACATATGAACCATCATAGTTCAGAGTCCACTTGCCCCTAAAATTTGTAATGAAAGACTGAATCTTTTTTAGCACAAGGTAGCCTTCTCTGAATACACGAGGTTTGACCTTCATGTCAAAAGCTTTCTTCATTCTTTGTTGGTACAACCGACCATGACACAAAGTTGTTATTCTATTTTCCTCAATCAAATTCAACTGACCAAATCTACTTTGACACCATTCAGCCTCAGTCAACTTGTCCTCCATCAGATCTCTCATTGATGGGATCTCAACCTCGACGGGGATCACTTCTTCTATACCATAAACAAGTGAGAAAGGGGTTGCCCCTGTTGAAGTGCGGACATATGTATGTTATCCATGCAAAGCAAAATGGAGCATCTCATGCCAGTCCTTATATGTCACAAACATCTTCTGAATGATCTTCTTAATATTCTTATTCGCAACTTCAACAGCCCCATTGATCTTCGGTCTATAAGGAGAAGAATTATGGTGTTGAATCTTGAATTCTTCACAAAGCTCTTTCATCATCTTATTATTCAAGTTCAAACCATTATCAGTAATGATTCTATTCGGAACACCATCTCTGCAGATAATGTTATTCTTGATAAACCGAACCACAACTTGCTTGGTCACATTAGCATATGATGCCGCTTCCACCCACTTGGTGAAGTAGTCAATTACCACAAGAATAAAACGATGCCCAAATAGAGAAAGGCCACGGGGAAGAAATTACATTGAGATGAGTTGGAGACACATGAATCTTATCAGCATACACTTGGCACTTATGGCACTTTTCACATACTTGCAACAATCAAATTTCATTGTGAGCCAATAGTAACCTGCTCTCAACATTTGTTTAGCCATTTCATACCCATTAGCATGAGTACCAAAAGATACTTCATGAATTTCTTTCATTAACATGTTTGCTTCATGTCTATCCACGCATTTGAGCAAGACCATGTTAAAATTCCTCTTATAAAGCACATTTCCATTCAGGAAGAAATTGCCTGTCAATCTCCGCAAAGTCCTCTTATCTTTATTGGATGCCCCAAGTGGGTATTCCTGACTCTACAAAAAACATTTAATATCATGATACCAAGGCATTTCATTATGGACCTCTTCAATTGAAAACACATGAGTTGGTTTTTCAAGCCGCATCACTCTGATCATGGGAATGTCATTCCACTGGTGAACCTTTATCATAGAAGCTATGGTTGCCAAAGCATCTTCCATCTGATTTTCATCACGAGGCACAAAATGAAACTCAACTTTAGTGAAGAAAGTTGATATCCTCCTGGCATAATCTCTATAAGGGATCAAGTGGGGTTGATGAGTTACCCACTTACCCTTAATCTGATTGATTACCAAGGCAGAATCTCCATACACATCAATATGCTTAATCCTCATATCAACAGCTTCCTCAAGACCCATAATACAGGCTTCGTACTCAGCTTCATTATTGGTACAAGGGAAAGTCAACTTTGCAGGTAAAGGAATATATGAACCATGAGGAGTAATGATCATTTTCCCAATTCCTCTTCCGCGTGCATTTACAGCACCATCAAAAACTAAACCCCTTCAAGATCCAGGCTTCGGCCCTTCCTCAATCAAAGGTCCATCACAATCTTTCATTTTCAAATACATAACATCCTCATCTGGAAAATCAAACTTGATAGGCTGGTAATCATCAATCGGTTAATGTGCCAAATGGTCAACCAAGATATTACCTTTTATAGCTTTTTGAGCTCGGTATTTGATATCATATTCTGATAACAACATTTGCCAACGAGAAATCCTCCCAGTTAAAACAGGCTTTTCAAAGATAAATTTGATTGGATCCATTTTAGAGATCAACCAAGTCGTATGATTCAACATATATTGGCGAAGACGCTTTGAAGCCCAAGCTAAGGCGTAACAATTTTTTTCAAGCATGGAGTACCGAGATACATAATCGATGAATTTCTTACTCAAGTAGTATATTGCATATTCTTTTCTTCCAGATTCATCTTGCTGACCGAGCACACAACCCATGGAATCTTCCAACACAGTCAAGTACATAATCAATGGTCTACCTTCTACCGGAGGAGACAAGATAGGAGGTTCAAGCAGATATTCTTTGATATTTTCAAACGCTTTCTGACAATCATCTATCCAGACACAGCCTTTATCTTTCTGAATCAACTTGAAGATCAGAGCACATGTGGCAGTTATGTGAGAGATAAACCTCGAAATATAATTCAAACGGCCAAAGATTCCTCTTACTTGCTTTTCAGTTCTTGGAGCAGGCATTTCCCGAATAGCTTTCACTTTATCAGGATTAACTTCAATGCCTCTTTGGATGACAATGAAACCTAAAAACTTTCTAGAACATACACCAAATGTGCACTTGTTCGGAATCAAATGAAGCTTAAACTTCTTTAACCTCTAAAATAACTTCAGCAAATGTTCAATATGATCCTCTTCAGTCTTCGACTTAGCGATTATATCATCAACATATACTTAAATTTCTTTGTGGATCATATCATGAAAAAGCATTGTCATAGCTCTTTGGTATGTCGCACCAGCATTCTTCAATCCAAAAGGCATCACTCTGTAGAAAAATGTTCCCCATGGTGTAATGAATGTAGTCTTTTCCATGTCCTCGGGTACCATCTTAATTTGATTATAACCGGAAAATTTTTCCATAAAATAAAACACATCAAACTTAGCCGTATTATCTATCAACACATCAATGTGTGGTAATGGAAAATCATATTTTGGACTGGCTTTATTCAAATCTCTGTAATCAACACACATTCGTACTTTTTCGTCTTTCTTTGGAACAAGCACAATATTTCCACCCATTGAGGATGATTAGATGTCACAAGAAAACCTGTATCAATCTTCTTTTGAACCTCCTCTTTGATCTTTACTGCCATATCAAGATGAGTTCTTCTCAACTTTTGCTTCACAGGTGGACATTCAGGCTTCAACGGCAATCTATGATCCACAATATTAGTATCAAGACCTGGCATGTCCTGATAAGACCAAGAAAATACATCGACATACTCTCTATGAATCTCTACCATCCTCTTTTTAACATCGGGACCGAGCAATGCTCCAATCTTGACTTCTTTCTTATCATCTTCAGTACCCAAGTTGACCAATTCTATAGACTCTCCATGAGGCTGAATAATCTTCTCCTCGTACTCAATAAACCGAGAAATCTCATCAGGAATTTCTTCAACATCCTCTTCCTCGGCTTCGAACATAGGGGATTCAAAGTTGGGAGTGGGCATAGGATCATTGTTTTCAATGGGTTTATCAATCAATCTTCACAATGATTTTATTTTTATTTTAGAGTATGAAAAAAATGCAAACATTATGCAGATAACAGTGATTATTTTTATTTTGGGTTTTTTAGGTTACCATTTTTCAGAAGAAAGAAAAAAAGGAAAAACACATATGGAAATAACAAAATAACATTTTATTAATGATGATAAAATTTGAAACAAAGCCCGACAAACATCACTTTCCCCTTGGGCAGAGTGAAAGGATATATGAAAGAAAATAAAATAAATTACTTTGAAGCATGAACAATAGAAGGAACATCAACAGCAATCCAGTTCTTGTAAATATTTCTATGCGTAACAAAGTTAGGCATTTCTTCATCTTTATCATCTTTAATGATGGCAGCAGTGAAATGATCGTTGATAAACCCAGCACTTCGGAATCCTTCCTGAATAGTCTTTGGGTCATTGAGAGCCACACCTAATGCAAAACCAATACCAAATCCTTCTTTGTTGTTAACAGCATCAATAACTCGTCCCCAACCGTCAGATTGACCAGTTTCAAGCACGCGCAGAGCATTCTTGAGAGAAGATATAGGCATAACATTCTTCTTAGAAGCATTATTAACAACAGAAAGAGCCTGGAATGAAGTTCCCACCTATTCTTCAGCATCAACATAGGAGAAGGATGACAAATTACTCACTAGCATCACCTGCTCACCTCCAATAGTCACTAATTTCCAATCTTTTACAAACTTCAGCTTCTGATGAAGAGTAGATCTGACAGCTCCTGCCTCATGAATCCAGGGTCTTCCAAGGAAACAACTGTAAGCGGGATATATATCCATTACTTGAAAAGTAATTTGGAATATAAACGGTCCAATCAAAATAGGAAGATCAACTTCACCAATCACAATTTTCTTCGATCCATCAAAAGCTTTTACAATAATTCCACTATGCCTTATGGGAGCACCTTGGTACGCAACCCTTGACTAAGTCGACTTCAGCATCACATTCAAATAAGACCCAGTATCAACCAGCACTTTAGACATAGCATCTTCCTGACAATTCACTGAAATATGCAGAGCCAAGTTATGGTTCCTTCCTTCTTCAGGCAAGTCACCATCACAGAAACTCAGATTATTGCACGATATGATATTAGCCATAATACTATCAAACTGATCAACAGTCACATCATGATTAACATAAGCTTGATCAAGAATCTTCTACAAAGACTGCCTATGAGCCTCATAGCACATTAAGAGTGATAAAACTGATATCTTCGACAGAATATGCAACAACTACTCAGTAACATTATACTCGCTCTTCTTTATCAATTTTAACACCTCATCTTCACTATCTTTCAAACTGGAATCACCAAATTGACCTAATCAGGCAACAACATCCTCAATTTGTTTACTTGCACTTGTATCTTCAGTTCTCTTCGGAGGATCCGAAGCATAAACTCTACCACTTCGAGTAACCTTTGTCACATCATTAATGCTAACCACAGGCTTTGGAGAAGGAATAAGAACTTACTTACCATTTTCTATCATCGTAGCATTATACCGGTTCGGAACAGCTTTATCAGGCTCATGTGGCAATGGACCAGACAAATTGATCACTAATGGAGTAACAGCATATTTGCGGCTATCAAAAGAAATAACCACATTCTCAGGAACAACCTTCTCAGGAATATTAAACTGAGGCACAATAACATTCACTTCATTGTCATACTCGTCTCTTTTTGTTGTCACTTCAATCAATTTATCATCCATCATCTTTTGAATGTCTCTCTTAACAATCACGCAACCACGAGGGTTCACCGAAAAAATACAACATCCATCATAATCATGATCAATATTATGATATTCACTTAAGAAAGCACGCATCTCAACCAAAGACCTTCGAATATGGCGGACCTCATAAATATTGAACAAACTAGGACAACCATCAACCATGTTCACAGACGTATTACCATGATTCGGAAGCGGAATCGTCTTCACATTTGGATTAACATCATTGAAAGATAGAACATTACTCCTTATCAATTTTTGCACTTCAAACTTCAATGGATAATAGTTCTCAATATCATTCCCCGAGGCACCTTGATGAAAATAACAGTGAGCCTCTGGCTTATACCACCATGGGATAGACTCTGGAACAGGAGGTGGAGAACGTGTTTGCACAAGATTCTTCTCGATAAGAGATAACACGACCCTGTTGATTACCACTTTGTTTCACAAATGGATGTTGATAATGAGACTGATACTTTGGAGCTACTATCACAGTTGGAGTCACATTAATCATTGGAGTTACAGAAGCTACATGTTGCTGATGACGATTCTCACGACCACGGGGTCTTCTGTAACTTTCATGAGACATGACATTAGTCTCACCTTATTTCTTCTTACCAAAGTTAAACCTCTTAGAACTTTAGCCAATACTACTCTCTTTGCTCAATCATCCCTTACATACACCTTCTTCCCCATACTCATCATTTAAGTGAAATCAGAAGGAGCACGTACAATCATCTTCTTATAGTAGAAAGAACCTAAAGTCTTCAAAAAGATCTTTGTCATCTCTTTCTCTTCTAGAGGGGGAACAATTTGAGCTGCTAGCTCGCGCCATCTCTACGCATACTCTTTGAAAGTTTCTTTGTCCTTCTGGAACATAGCACGGAGCTTATCTCTGTCTGGTTCCATATCAACATTATAATTGTATTTTCTAACAAAAGCCTCTCCCAAATCATTGAAAGTCTGGATTTGGCTGCTATCCAAACTCATGTACCATCTCATGGTTGCACCATTCAGACTGTCCTGGAAATAATGAATCAGGAGCTGATCATTGTCTGTCTGAGCAGGCATCTTTCTAGCATACATAGTCAGGTGACTCAAAGGACAAGTGTTTCCCTTATACTTCTCAAACTCAGGCAACCTAAACTTGTACGGAACCTTAAAATTTGGGAACCAGACAGAGATCATAAGCATCTTTATCGAACAAATCCTTATGCCTCAAAGCTCTCATCTTTTTATGTAACTCAACAAAACGGCCTTGAAAATCATCAAGTCTTTCAATCACACCAACGCCTTTACTGGGCTCAGCATGGTAAATCACTTCATCATGGTGCAGAGTAGTGTGCATCACAGGCAGTGCAGTAGTCATCATTGGCTGAAGAGTATTAAACGCAACAGTCTTAGGATGAGGAGGATGATAACCAGTAAGAATGAAAACAACCAGCATGCCCCACGGTGTGCTAGGAGGCATGCGGTAGCAAGGAGAAATGACATTTTTTGCAGGAATCGATGCAGTGAAAATCTCAGAGATGACTGTATGCTGAGTCGGAGAATTATGAACAGGGGGTGGCTGATTCTGAGCAGCCACCAAGCTTTCAATCATGGCGGTGACCCTTTCCAAGCTATCCATCAAATATGCAACTTCCTCACCAGCTCACGATTCTCTTGTTGTAAGGCTTCCGACATCTTCTTTCGATTAGCTCGAGTATCAACCTTGTGAGTCAACTTGACAGGAGAACTGAATGAAGACCAAGAAACAACATAAAAATCCATGTACAACAATCAAGAAGCAAAACCAATGCAGGCATGATGCATGGTATGCGTATGAAAATGCAAAGATTTCAAAGGACTATAAGATAAATTGCAATATTTATAAAGAAACACCTTTTTGAAGTACTAAAAACTCATTCTTATTAAAATCAAAGTAAGGATTACAAGTGAAGTACAAGTCTCAACAATCCTAATACATGAGAGAAAAAGTAAACTATGCCTAGGGGGTCAAATCTGGAAAAAAAATCCAAATCCCGACTGATACTTCATGTGAATCCTTTTAATCTCTTTCTTGTACTGATTCTCCATGTCTTCCTTATCTTTCACCAACTGGTCAACAATGGCCTTCCAAGCACCGGATGTAGGAGGAATGGTAGATGAAGTACTAGAGGAAAATAAATCCTCTTTTGGCCTCTTCGTAACACGCCGCTCAAGTAACTCAATGAGATCATCTTTCTCCTTCAGTTGCTCTTGCATCATCGTCTTCTCAAGTAGCCATTCTTCTTTCTCTTTCTTCATCTTGTCCAACTCTTCTTGAATAGCAACCTTCTCATAAACGGGAGGAAGAAAAGCGGACAATGGTAGTATAGGAAACAAAGGCTCCTCGGATGGATAAGGCATCTTGAGCTTGAAAGCCCTAGATCAAACCCACTGGATGTAACACTCAGAGGGTGCAAGGTGTTGTCTTCCCAATTGACCCTTCTCTTTCTGATGAAATTCATGCCAAGAATGAGCAATCCTTTTCTTCATTTCTACATTATTTGCACCATTAAAAAAGAAGAAACTGGATAAGGGAAGGTTGCTTGGTATGTCCTTCAAGCAATATCACAGTTGTTGCCTAACAAGAATAGGGTTGTAACTAATTCCTCCATGTGTACCAAGAAGAGGTACGTTAGGAAACTCTCTACAATTGTCAATAAGCACTCCAGTATCATAATAAGAACATTACCAAGTCATATCCTTATGAGAAAGAGACATAATCCTTTGAGACCATCTTCACTTCTCTCTATTATCCTTGAAGATATCAGACTTTGGTAGGTGCGAAATAAACCACCTATAGAGAAGAGGCTCACAACATACAATATCTCCCTCACCTTTGGAGGTCCTATAATGAAAGGAATGATACATGTCTCCAAGAAAAGTATGTATCGGGTTTCTCTTCAAGAAAATCGGAATGGCACTCTCGTCCACAATACCATCTAAGTTAGGAAACAAGAAAATCCCATAAATGAGCAAAGAAAGAATAGCCTCAAATGTGTCCTTATGACCCAAAGTAAGAGAAGTAGAATATTTCCTCATTAATAACTTGGCATTAATACCATAGACACTCCCTTTTGGAAGAAACTTACCATTAAGATCGGACTCCTTGAGAAAAAAGGCTTTGGAAATGACTTTGGTCGTAAGCTCCTTCTCTAAACCACTGAAAAGAAATTCCTTTTCCAAAATAGGTAAACCCATCCAATAAGAGTACTCCTCTAAGGTCGGCACAAGCTGATAATCAGAAAAGGTGAAATAATGATGCAACGGGTCATAAAACTGAGCAAAGGTAGGGAGAATCCCCTCTGGTACATCGGTATCCAAGATAAACAAGAGCTTTCCAAAACATTTCCGGAACTCTTGGGTGTCAACCACTAAAGCTCCTAGTTTTCTTAGCTCTACTAGATTAGGATTCTTGAAGCTATACTTCCCTGTGTTCCTTCTTTCAACATTCATAACCATAGACATCTGAAATTTTGCAAAAGTACCTATGAGTCCCTTGAAATATCAAAAACAATGCTCATGAATGCATGAGTGAATGTATACAACAACCACAAACAAGATCACACAAAGCAAACGGGTTTAGGTTCCGATTCATGAGCATGAAGTCAAGGTAGCAGAACACATCCCACACAGGTAAGTACTAACAGGGTGCTAACAGAGGTGCCCAGAGTATACAAAGGTAGCAGAACACATCCAAAAGGGTGATAACAGAGGTGCCCGGAGTTAACAACCGTCTTTATAATATTATCGTTACATTAGATTATTCCCCAACCAATAACATTCTTAAAATAGACCTCGTCCAAGTGTAGTATCGCGTGACAACCACCTTAGGTTTACACCCAGATAGTTTCCGCACTACGTTCCTAAATTGGCTTGGATGGGTTAAGGGTTCTACGGTCTTCAGTATGATCAAGTCAAGGTCGGAACATAATGCCACGTATTATTACTCATCATGAGATTGATAATCCAAGAGAGCCTAACTGAGTGGAGATTATCATATTGATATAGCTTTGGACTACTCCATCGCTTATCACTTCGTATATCGTCGTCCTATCATAAGTTCAACTCAGATCCAGGTTAGAATCTATCTCACTCACAAAGTATCACCAAAACCGAAGTAGAACAAACAAATAACAAACAAATCAAACCAAAGCAGTAAATAAATCAAAGTAGGCCGAATCCACTTAGAGATTACTCCCCAGCAGAGTCGCCACTTTCTGTAGCGGTAAAATCATGAGTGTAAGCTATTAATTAACTTGACTCAAAGTAAGCGCAGTCGCCACCGTGCATTTATTTTATACCAAAAAGGAATGGGAAAAAAGAGCTAATAAATCCTAATGAATCTAAAAGCAAAAAAAAAAGCTAAAGAAACACAATAGAGAAACAGGTAAGGGGATAGGTTACACAATGGGAAGGTTTTACGCATCCAAAATGTCTGTGGTACTCCACGGGAGCCCTTTGAAATATTTAATGCTTTTGGTTTGAAAGAGGTTTGTTAAATGAGAGTGGAGGGATGAGCAAAATATTTTTTTTTTATATTTTTGTGTTTTAAGAGGTTTACCACCTCATGCCTACGTACCCACAAAGTACAATGCAAGATCAAAACCCCGTAGTTCGTGGTACAAAGAATGATAAGGGTTGGTTGTAATTGGTTTTTATTAAGTGAAGAGAATTTGTCACCTTCAAGTGGATAGCCAAACAAACTACCATGAGAATGAAGGCAGAGACTCATACATCATTATGGGGAGGGCGCCAACAAGGATAAAATCAACGAGTATGCCACTAAACTCCCACAAATGACAAGAGACTCAATTACATCAAACTACAACCATGGAGATTGCAAGACTTGCACCCGACTAAAGAATAATGACTCATAATCGGCACTCTTTTAAAGAAAAGAAACAAAAGTGCACAAAGGCACAAAACAACTTGAATGAGTTTGGTTCTTTTTATTTTTGAATTAAGGTCAAAATGATTAAATTCATTGGGTTTTAAAAGAAAAGGGGTGGAGATTAAAGAAGGGGTGGAGATGAAGGGACTATCCTAAAAAAAGAAAATAAAGAGATAAAGGAAGAAATATCTAACCAAACTTGATGACACTTGCAATTATGAGCATAAGAGTTTCATCCTTATAAGCTAGCAAAAGGCCAAATAAAGGCAAGTACCAACTTCATGAAGATAAAGGAAAAAGAGAGGTGTCCTAAAATCTAAATGCAAAACTTCATTCCAATGCCAAGGATAGTAACCAATAGTCCAAAGATTAATATCACAAATTTGTTTAGAGGTTTAATCATTTATTAATGTTTTTGTTTCCAAATGGATAAAAGGAAAATAAACATAACAAAAATAAGAACAAATAATAAACATGATAATGGATGAATAAAGCATAATAAAATAAAAGCAATAAAAGTGCAAGAATTTTAATGTTAGTAGCAAAAGAAATTAAAGTGCAAGAATCTAAAACCTTAATGGTAATAACAGTATAATAATATTTACATAAAAAGTGGTATGGTGAACATAATCAACCATAACCAAAAGAGTAACCAAAATCGAAAGGCAACCGGATCCGCTTAGCATCTTACACTATAGTGATTAATCAAGGCAAACCCAATCGAATTCAATGAAATTTGAAAGGTGATTGGGAGACCCAAAGCACCCACGCATCAAACTTTCATAAGTCTTGATTCTTAATGCAATATGATTAAACGTTTTGGGATTACGCGACCAATAAGAGGTCCGGTCCACGAAAGTGAAAGTATCCAATTAGATTTTTATTCTGAATTTGGGACACATTTAGGTCTATGTTAAGCAATCACCGAGTAATTTACGAAGTAATTACCCTATAAATGAGGCCGGCCACCACCAATTAAGGTGAACAATGTTATTGCTAATGCATGCGAGATAAACAATATGTTAATCGCCACCCGAACGCAATACCACACAAAAATAAAGATGAATACCAAATTGAGTTACACTCATGGTATTATTCCATCCTTAAGTTCAATCACTCTTCTTGGTGGATTCAAGCATGAAAATGTATCACTAATGCAAAGTACCTAAAATGAATTAAGTAATTCACTTAAAGGTAGTTTTGAACTAATGAACATTAACTACTCTAATCTACATCCAAAGTTCATTAAAATTAAAGATAAATCACTCTTAAAAGTGCTTCCCAAGGTAAAAATAAAAAGGAGGAAGAAGAAGAAGAAAGAGGAACCAAAAAGGAGCTTAAAACAAGCCAAAAAATCAATTCTGACATGCGTTAACCGGTTAACCAATTTTGTTAACCGGTTAACGCAAGCAAATCCTGCGCAATTTTAAAAATGGTTAACCGGTTAACCAATTTACACTGTAAATGGTTAACCGGTTAACGCTATACCAGTAGCAGAAAAATTGCTGAAATTCAGCACGATCCATTTTCAAAACCCTTTTTAAACATTTGGTGATTATAATCTGAATTTGCATGAATTTTAAAACCAAAATACAGTGAAATTCCTGCAATCAAACAACAAATTAAGATCCAAAGGATCTAGAATCAAAGGCACCAAATATCTACATCTTGAATGTTGATGGTGAGTATGGGTTTTTGGAGACAGTGAATTACCAAAATCACTTCTTCAAATTGGATCAAATCAAGCTAGATCTACTCTAATTGATGAGCAAGAAAGGAATAGGATGAAGGTTTAGCTCAAGTTAGTCAAGAATTTAATGTGAATTCTTGTTAACTTCAAAAATAGGGAAAGAGCTTTAGTGAGATTTTTGGTTTTTGGGGGATTTTTGCAAGAGATTTGTTGCTTCAAGAAATTTTTGCAAGGTGAATTTAGCTCTCTAAAGCTTGGTGAATGAGTGAAATTGTGGTCCTATTTAAAGGCCTTAGGTATTGGAATTTGGTGGAATGGAGCTTGCTTTGGTAATTAAAATTAGGCTTGGTAATTGAAAATTTGGTGGGAAATGGAAAAGAGTGGTGATTAATGAGGGTTTATGGTAGGAAATGATCAAAGTGATGTAGAGAAATCAGAGGCCAATGGATCTAGAAAATTCCAAATGAGATTAATGATCCAAGGGTGCTGAATTTGAATGAAAAATTCAAATTTCGCACTGGTTAACCGGTTAACCAGATTACAATGGAAATGGTTAACCGGTTAACCAAGCATAAATTTGAATTTTTTATTCAAACATGATTGCTTGGTTGTTATGGCCAGATTCTTTTGTACGCCGAAGAAGGCATAGAAATAAACACATGAACCTTGGAATCCCTTGAATGAAACAATTAACTTAGGAAATCCTTGATCAGATAAATTTGAATTACTTGTGGATCAACTTCAAATTTTGTCTGTGAAATTTGATACAAGCTGTAAGACTGCTATTTTTGGCATTTTCGATGGTTCCTCTTCCTGAAAATGTTAGTGAAAGGAAACAAAATACTTTTAGATTTAAATTAATGGTTAGTAAACATAAACAAATAAAGAAAATAAAAGGCAACGGTGATCCCCCTGTGAGACATAAACCTACACCCGAGAAGAACTGAGGAACCAATGTGATCTTGTTTGTATGCAAGATGCAAATGAAAATGCGAAGAAAACTTAGGGCAAATATTAGGGTGCTACAACCTGACATAGTTATTATTGTTGAACCTTGGATGGACTCACTTGCCCTACCCTTTGGTTGTCTTCATAGGCTTGGTTTAAAATTATTCTCTCTAAGTCGGAGGGATAATTCTCTACCAAACCTATGGTGTATATGTAGACTAAAATTTAACCCTATTGTTTTACATATGGATAGTCAATGTGTGGCTTTCACTATTAACAATGATGGTTCTACTTTTAGGATTGCTGATGTTTATGCCTCAACCTGCTACATCAAGAGAAGGGAACTTCGGCAAAATCTTA
Source organism: Lathyrus aphaca (assembly GCA_963966055.1). NCBI lineage: Eukaryota > Viridiplantae > Streptophyta > Magnoliopsida > Fabales > Fabaceae > Lathyrus > Lathyrus aphaca. Next base: position 170,302,521 of record OZ014519.1, read on the forward strand.
TAAATTTCCTTAATACAACACAACTACCTTGGTGTTTTTTGGGAGACTTTAATGCAATACTAGGGGATGATGAGCACATGGGCAATCACACTCCAGCCCCTTTGCCCATGACTGAATTTCAGGATTGGTCATCTTTTAATGATCTTCTTCACCTCCCTACTAAGGGGGCCTGGTATACTTGGAGCAATAAAAGACATGGGTTAGCCTTTATTGAAAGAAGGCTTGACATGGCTATTTGCAACCAATCTTGGATGAATACTTGCTCTTACATGTCTTGCTCTTCTCTCATTAGATGCAAATCAGACCATCATCCTATTTTGATCTGCTTTGACTTTGGTTCCACCCCAGCTATCTCTCAATTCAAATTCCTAAAGATGTGGTCTTTACACCCAAACTAGAGGTAATTAAAGAGGCTTGGAATACTATCTTCCATGGTTGCCCAATGTTTATCCTTTGCAGTAAGTTAAAACTCCTCAAAAGTTTGTTGAAGCATTGGAACAAGCATACCTTTAGGAATATTCACTCTCTAGAAAAAGATCTTGAAGATAACCTGATGGATTTATAGTCACAAATACATAACAAAGGGGCTACTGATTCTTTAATGCAAGAAGAAGTTAGAGTTCAGAAGGATCTTGATGATGCCCTGAAGAAACAGGATTGGTTCTGGCAGGAAAAGGATAGGTTGAATTGGCACTTGAATGGGGACAAGAACACTTCCTTCTTCCACAGAATGGCAAAAATTAAGAATTCTACCAGGCCTTTTAACTCCCTTAGAGTAGGGGACTTGGTCATTACTGAACCAAACCACATTGCTGATCATGTGGTTCAACACTTTCAAAACCTATTTTGCTCCCAAAACACCATTATATCCAACTCTCTTATGCAAGACTCAATACCTAATATTATTGATGATACACTGAAAAATATTCTTACTATGATCCCCACTCCAAAAGAAATTAAAAATGTTGTCTTTGACCTTAACTCTAATGGAGCACCTGGCCTAGATGGCTTTGGAGCGTTCTTTTACCATCACTATTGGGACATTGTGCAACTGGATGTAACCAAGGGCATCACTAAATTTTTTACCAAGAGTTGGCTACTACCTGACTACAATGCTAATACATTGATTTTGATTCCTAAATAACAAGGAACTTACAAGATTGATCAATACAGACCTATTGCAATGGCCAATTTCAAATTCAAAATCATATCTAAATTTTTAGCTGACAGACTTGCTCCTATCATGACCAACATCATCTCCCCCCAGCAGAAAGGTTTTATTCAAGGAAGAAGAATTCAAGATTGCCTTTGTCCTTCTTCTGAAGCAGATAATCTAATTCAATATAAATCTTTTTGTGGTAGCCTAGCTATAAAGATTTTGACACCCTTGATTGGTCTTTTTTGCGCAAGGTCCTTAAAGCTTTTGGTTTCAATAATAAATTCTGCAAATGGATGGATATTATTCTCAACTCTACAAAGCTTTCCATTTCCATCAATAGAAAGCCTCATGGTTACTTCCATTGTAGTAGAGGAGTGAGGAAAGGGGATCCCCTATCACCCCTTCTCTTCTGTCTAGCTGAGGATGTTCTCAGTAGAAGCATAACCAGATTAATGGATAATGGAAAGCTGATGATATTATGATCTACTGCAATGGGAAGATGGAGAACCTTGAAAACCTGAGGGAATTACTTACACAATATGCTCAGGCCTCTGGACAGTTGGTTAGCCCTAGAAAATCTACAATGTTTTTAGGAGCTATCTCCCATACCAGATGCAAGCCATTGCTGATTTCTTAGGCTTCTAGATAGGATCTTTTCCTTTTATCTATTTAGAGGTGCCCATTTTCAAAGGAAACCCTAAAGTAATTCACCTCCAGCCTATTACAGATAAAATCAAATGTAAATTGGCTAAATGAAAGGCCTTTCTCCTTTCTATGGTAGTAAGAATGTATCTTGTCAGGTCAGTGGTCTAGGGTATGCTCATACACTCTATGTTTATCTACTCTTGGCCTGCTGGTTTAATCAAGGAGCTATATAAATGGACCAGAAATTTCATCTGGTATGAGGACACTAATTAGAGGAAAATGGTAGCAGTTGCTTGGCAGAAGGTGTGTACACCTATTTTACAAGGGGGTTAGGGTTGAGACCCATTGTCACCCTAAACTCAACTGCTAATCTCATATTGTGTTGGGAATTAGTTCACTCTCACGAGCCCTGGGCTTTGATTCTGAGAAGCAGGGTCTTGAGGGGCCATAAATGTATTCACTACCATATATTTTCTTCTGTTTGGAGCAGCATTAAGGAGGAGTTTGTTGTCATTAAGGAAAACTCCAAAATATTTATTGGAAATGGTTTAAACATCCATTTTTGGTCTGATTGTTGGTGTTCTGACCAACCATTGCAGGATTCTCTTCAGATCCCTCGGGATTGGGAAAAACTTATGGTCGGTGACCTTTGGAGGGAGAATCAGTGGCAAATACCTAATGACTTGGATCACCTATTTCCTACTCTAAGAAGTATTCTGCAGCATGTTTCTACTCCTACAATGGCTGGCCATGATAGCTTATACTGGAAGCATACTGAAAATGGGGATCTTAGTCTTAAATATGCCTATGCATTCAAATACAAAAATCAAACTAACATAACATGGAATAATTATGTGTGGAGTAAAGACATACCTCTTCCATTGTATATGGTCTCTTGGAGGTTAATGCATCACAAACTGCTAATAGATGATATTCTTATAATTAGAGCTTCCATTATCCTTCCATCTGCAATCTATGCAAGAAACATCAGGAAATGGCTACACGCTTATTTCTTCATTGTTCTTTTGCTGCTAGATGCTGGGAGTGGCTGGAAAAACTCCTGGATAAACAGATACGGATCTCCTCTTTTGAAAGTCTTTGGGGTATATGTGATAGAAGCTGGACTCCTCAAGTCAAGGTTGTCATTCAAGCTTGCATCATAAACATAATCAACAGCATATGGCTCACAAGGAATTCTGCTAGATTTAACAACGAAGCTGTCAACTAGAAAAGATTCATCAGTTTAATAACAAACAGGGTTTTGATGACAGGTAATTCAACAAAACTCACATTTAAATCCTCCATGGCTGACTTTGTCATTCTGAAAAATACGGGAATCAAGATAAATCCCAAGAAACAACCCATCATCAAGGAGATCATTTGGTGCCCTCCCAATTGCGAATGGATGAAATGTAATATTGATGGTGCGAGAACACCCACGGCTTAGGCTTGTGGTGGTGTTTTTCGAGACCATCAAGGGAGATTTGTAGCTACCTTTGCCGAATACCTGAATCATGCCTCCTCCATAGCAGCCGATGTCTCTGGTGTGCTAAAAGCTATTGAACTTGCTCATACTCATCAATGGTTAAACCTGTGGGTCAAATCTGATTCAACAATAGCAGTTAGGGCCTTCAAAAATCCCTCCCTCGTCCCTTGGGTGCTCAAGAACAGGTGGGTCCATTGTCAAAGACTGCTCTCAAATATGAACTTCTTCATTGTGTATATCTATCGGGAAGGCAATGCTTGTGTGGACGGCTTGGCTAAGTTTGGATTGAACATCCCTGGTTTTCTATTTTGGAACTCCATTCCCGAATTCATTAGGGCAGATATTGCTAGATATATGCTTGGCTTGTCAAGCTTTAGGTTTTCTCTTTTTGAGATTTTTTGCTTATCCTTTTGTAACCAATCACCTTTCGTTATAATGGATTTGGGGTCAGCTATTTAGCTACTCCATTTGTTTCAACAAAAAAAAAAGAACACAACAACAATATATTAAGAGTTTGCCAAGAAAATGGGTTGAATTGCCAAAGTATTTGCAATCGATGGGAGCTTACTTGTTGGATGTAATAGGTCTTTTGTAGGTTGTGGCTTTGTTAATATAAACTCCAAGTGGATGGTGTTTGAGGGACATGCCATAGCTAATTAGTCCTTTGAGTTCATACATTATAATGGGCCATACTTATTACATACTAGAATAAAAAATTGTATCTGTCGTGAAATCGGATGTCCTAGAAATAAAGTATAATAGGTTTTTTATGATCAAAAACCACAAGGGTTAAGATTTATGATAAAACAAGGATAACAATAAGAATTGGTTATAAATTGTTATTCTTCCATTTCTCTTAAAACAAGATTATAAGTATACAAGGATAACAAATAATCATCTCACTTTTGAATTAGGATTTTATCTTACTATTTTTCTTTATGTAAAGATAAGAGACTAGTATGCTATTTATAAAAAAACTAACACACTAACATAATGAACTTTTTAACAATTACCCATTACAAGGTAACATAAGGTACAAGCTAACTTAAACAATTGGACTTTCAGGTAAGGTCAAATTCAACATGCTAACAAACCTAGCAATATTGACTAATGCATGTTAGAACAAACTTTGACTACAACACGCATTACTTCGACTTCAGCATGTGAGCACACATCGATGGCATGCTAAAACTAGAGTTCGATCAAATATCTCACAAATATCCACCTTGGAACAAACTCTACAACATCAAGAAACAAACTAGCTTTCTTCATGCAGCTTTATCAACTGCATACAGTGGAAGAACTTGCAACTGGGCAATGTCTTGGTGATCATATCAGCTGAATTATGATATGTCGAAACCTTCAGCACTTGGATTTCTCCATGCTTGATTACCCCTCTGACGAAATGCAGCCTCACATCGATGTCTTTAGTTCACTCATGATAGGATGAAATCTTTGACAGGTGTATTCCACTTTGACTATCACATTTAACAGTGATAACTTGACCTTGAAGTTTAAGCTCCTTTGCAAAACCTTTGAGCCACAATGCTTCCTTCACAACTTCAGTTAGGTCGATATATTTTGCTTCAGTGGTTGATAAGACAACAACCTTCTGAAGTGTTGCTTTCCAAGTGATGATTATGCCAAACATAGTGAACACGTATCCAAAAATAGATTTTCTGGAATCCATACAACCTGTATAATCAGAGCCGACATATCCTTCGATTGCTGCTTTACTATCTTCACTCAAGGCTCCGCCATAAATTAGAACTATGTTCAAATACTCATTTATGTACCTTAGAATCTAATTCAAAGCTTGCTAGTGAGCCTTTCCAGGATTCGTCATGTATCTGCTTACAAGACTTACTGCATATGTTATGTCGGGTCTAGTACATACCATATCATACATCAAAGGACATATTATATTAGCATATGGAATGCTATACATATAAGTTCTTTCGATATCAGTATTGGGACACCGATCTATACTCATCTTGAATTGGGGGTTTGTCGAAGTCACATCACGCTTTGAATTTGACATACCAAACTTTTCGAGAATCTTCCATAGGTATATCTCGCTGGATGTCAATCCCAAGAATCCTGGACGCAACTCCCAGATCCTTCATGCTGAAATCCTTATTGAGTTCATCCTTTACCCTCCTTACATCTTCGACATTGTTCCTTGCTATTAGAATATCACCCACATAGAGAAACATAATAACAAATGAATTACCAGGTCGAAATATGAAGTAAACACAATGGTCGAACTAACTTCTAAAGAAACATATGTGTGCCATGAACTTGTTGAATCTCCTATTCCACTGTCGAGGAGATTGTTTTAGCCCATATAAATATCTCTTCAGCTTGCACACGTAATCTTCCTTCCCCTTTTCCACATAGCCTTCAGGATGCCTCATTAGGATTGTTTCATCTAGATCACTATACAAAGAAGACAGTCTTCACATTCATTTGTTCCAGTTCAAGATCAAATTATGCCATTGTGGCAAGAAACATTTGAATGGACGTGTGCTTCACAACAGGAGAGAACACATATTTGAAGTCGACACCTTATTTCTGAGTGAAACTGCTTGCGACCAACCATGCCTTGTATCACTTCGAAACCATTCCTTTGATTTCTTCCTTAACTTTAAAAATTCAATTACAGCTGACTAACCTGACTCTAGCTGGTTTCTTGATCAGTTCACATGTGTTGCTATCATGAAGAGACTTCATCTTATCATCCATGGCTTTCATCCATTCAATCTTATTTCGACTCCTCTTAACTTCCTTATAATCTCTAGGTTCTCGTTTAGAACCTCACTTGTAGAAATTAAGGCATACGTTATAAGATCTACATAACTAAGTCTCTGAGGTGGTTTGATGACTCTTCTTGACCTATCTCTTTCCAGCAAGTAGTCACTATCAGTTTCCTCATCTTTGACAACATTTTTTGCTTCTTCTTCGACTTCATATGGGTCATGCAATTTAGCATCACTATGCTCCACCTCAATAGGAATTTCTCCATGTTCCAGCTCTTCGTCAACGTCATCATTTTTCTTGAATGCCATCTCAGCTTCATTGAAAAATACATTTCGACTGGTGATACACCTCATGTGACTTGGCTTTATACACCATAGCCTATAATCTTTGACTCCTTCAAGTTATCCCATGAACATGAATTTCAGAGCTCTAGGTTCGGCCTTGTCTTGCTTAATGTGAGCGTAGGACACACAGCCAAATACTCTCAGTTTGTTGATATTTGGTGGATGTCCCGACCAAACTTCTTCAGGTGTCTTCATATCTAACATTGTAACACCCAAAATTACCCCACGAAATCTCAATAAAATCAGAGTAAAAATTTTAACAAAATATTTGAGTGTCACACATCAACTTCAAAAACTAACATAAAACTCATGATACCTTTACAAAAATATTCGTTTAAGATGTTGTGGAATTCAAAATAAAGTATAATATTCCCATTACGCAATATTTTTAATAAATTAAAACAATAAAATGAAACATCGGCCCGACACCCAAAGCGACATATCAGAGATGACATCCTAATGATGTGAAGTGCATCGACTTCACCGAACACCACTCGACTCATCCTGCTCGCCTGCATGTTACCAACACAAGAGTAACATTCAAACAGAAGGGGTTAGATACTTACATCAAAAATAGCAATATAACAAGTATTGGCAAGTATCGAAAATAAAGTATCATTTCTCGACGACAATTATACCACCGCATCATATACCCAACAACATAATACACATCATCATATCATACACAATAATCACAATCATTATGCAACGATACTTTATTTGACTGTATGCATGTGGTGCCGATTTCGATCTCTATTTCAAGACTCATTTCCCGTCAGAACTCTCGGCCCCTCTTTCATGGTCCAGTATGACCCCTATTCATGATCACACCCTCGGCCCCTATTTCATGACCACGTACGATCCCTATTTCATGACCGCACCAACATCACCATAACGACATACCCCACCTTGGTATGTTACACAACTATGGGACATGTCATGCAACATCAATGACATACATGCATACTCACTACAACTACGTCATACAACATCAACAACAACAAAAATTTATCATATCACCGATCAATATACACAATTCATTATCCTTATATTTATAATGCATTTTTTTAACATATAACCACATAGTTCAACTTCAACCACCACGACACCACAACAACACATACACCACCATATCACATATACATATATCAATAACAACCATATATTACTTATCACAACAACGACACATAGCAACAACAACAAAACCAACAAACATTCTAAATTATATTCATTATCCAAGTTATACTAGTTATTCATATAATTATGTGTATAACTCCTCATTTATTACTTTTCACCACACCCCACCGATTCCTAAGCATTACTAAATGGTTAAAATAATTTTAAGGAATTTTTCGAAATTAAAAATCACGTTTTTCGCTTCAGGTCTCGCTCAGCGAGGGGAATGGCTCGCTAAGCGAGATACTCTCAGATTCTAGTTTTTCCATAGTTCGCCGCGCTCGCTAAGCGCGCTCTGCGATTTAGCGGATTCCTCTTCTACGATCTGCATAATTGTTGCTACGAGAATACCAATTCAAAACACCAATAACAAGCAGGATTCGCAGTGATTATCAAATTTTACTACTTAATTCATACCATAAGCAACTAATAACAACAATAACTCATAATCACAGAAATTCTTCATCGATTCACTCCAATCATAATACCTAATCCTTAACCTACCCAATTCCCATTGTAAAACCCTTAGAGATGGAAGAATCTCAGCCTTACTTTAGTATTGACGAGAAATTTACCTTCCTTGCGGGTTCTCCTTCACGTTCTAACCCTTTCTTCTTCTCTTCTCAACTTCTCATGATCGTTCTATCGTTCTCACCAACACAATCTCTTTCTCCTTATTCCAAAATAACCCCTTAGACCAACTTAGGGACTTCCAACTTTATCCTCACTAATTTCACCAAATGACCACCCTACCATTTACTCCTTATTATTCCTATTATTTAATTAATCCAATAATAATATTATCCAATATACTTTAATTCTTCTAAAATTATATTATATTCAACAATATAATACTCTTTCACACATTAAACATTATAATCCAATTAAAATAAATAAATACTATTTGGGGCGTTACAACTCTCCCCCACTAAATATGTTTCCGTCCTCGAAAACTTTCCTCAAGCAAAAAGATTCGGATATGACTCTCGTATCCTGCTTTCCAATTCCCAAGTCATGTGCCCAGCGGCAGCTCCTCCCCAAACCACATTCACAAGGACGATCTCCTTGCCTCTTAACTGTTTTACCTCTCGATCATCAATTCGTTCTGGTAATGCTTCAACTGTAAGACTATCTCTTACTTCTACTTCATTCATCGGTATCACGTGTGACGGATCCGGAACATACTTCTGAAGCTGCAAAACATGAAACACATCATGCAAATTGGAAAATCTTGGTGGCAATGCCACTTTGTAAGCAACAGGTCCAATTCTCGCCGAAACCTGGTACGGTCCAATAAACTTAGGAGTAAGATTTTTCAACTTCAAAGCTCATCCCACACCGGTCACTGGAGTAACCCTCAAAAACACATGATCTCCCTCTTGAAACTCAAGATCTTTCCTTCTCTTGTCATGGTAACTCTTTTGCCTACTCTGTGAAGTTTTCATCTTATCTCGAATTAACTTCACCATCTCGGTAGTCCGTTGCACCATATTAGGTCCAAGTACAACACTCTCACCTGACTCATGCCAACACAAAGGTGACCGACATCTCCATCCATACAAAGCTTCAAACGGTGCCATTCTGATGCTAGAATGATACTTGTTATTATAAGTAAATTCAATCAATGGAAAGTGACTATCCCAAGTACCTCATTGTTCAAGTACACAAGCCATCAACAAATCTTCCAAAGATTGTATTGTCCTCTCTGTCTGCCCATCGGTCTGAGGATGATAAGCCGAACTCAATTTCAGTTTCGAACCTAACGCCTCTTGCAAACTCTCCCAAAACCTCGAAGTAAACCGCAGATCTCTATCCAGCACAATATTCAAAGGTATCCCATGCAACTTCACAATTACACCAATATATAACTCCGTCAATCTCTGCAAGGAATAAATAATACCAATTGGAATAAAATGTGTCGACTTAGTCAACCTATCAACGATTACCCAAATAGCATCATGTCCTTTTGGAGTAGTAGGTAACCCCGTAAACAAATCCATTTATATAATATCCTATTTCCACTCGGGAATTTCTAACGGTTGCATCAGACCAACAGGTTTCTGATGTTCTATTTTCGACTTCTGACAAGTCAAACACGCATATACAAACTGAGCCATATCACGCTTCATACAAGACCACCAAAATATCTTCTTTAAATCCTGATACATTTTTGTCGCTCCTGGATGAATACTCAAACTACTTTTATGCCTTTCTTCTAGAATCATTCTCTTCAATTCAAGATCATCAGGAATACAAATACGATCCTGAAATCTAAGTACTCCATGTTCATCAACTTGAAACTCGTTATTTCCAACTCTCTCATCACTAACCATCAGGTCCACCAATTTCACATCCGACTTCTAACTTTCCCGAATACGGTCAAGAAAATCATTATTAACCTTCAACATACCCAACATCACACTATGAGGTGTTTGTTCACAAACCAAAATCATTTCTCTGAATTGTTCAATTAACTCCAACTCTCTAGCCATTATAGCCGACATATGCAAAGTCTTCCGACTCAAGGAATCCGCTACAACATTAGCCTTACCTAGATGATAATTAAAACTAAAATCTTAGTCCTTCAAAAAATTCTAACCAACGTCTCTGCCTCATATTCAGCTCTTTCTGATCAAATAGATATTTTAAACTTTTGTGGTCACTATAAACTTCAAATTTCGAGCCATATAAATAATGCCTCCAAATATTTAATACGAAAACCACAGCTGCTAACTCCAAATCGTGAATAGGATAATTCCTCTCATGAATTCTCAATTGACATGAAGCATACGCCACAACCTGATCATCTTGCATCAATACTCCACCTAAACACATCAAAGAAGCATCACAATAAACTACAAACGGTTCATCTTCTTTCGGAAAAATCAAAACTGGTGTCGTAGTCAACTTCTTCTTAAGCTCAATAAAACTCTTCTCACACTGAGAATTCCATACAAATGCTTTATTCTTACAAGTCAATTGGGTCAACGGAAGTGCCAACTTTGAAAATCCTTCAATAAATCTTCGATAGTAACCAGATAATCCCAAGAAACTTCTAATCTTTGTCACTGACTTTGGATCCTTCCACTGAAGCATTGTATCTACCTTGGATGGATCCACATCAATTCCTTTTTCTGAAATTCTGTGACCAAGAAAACTCACATCTTTTAACTTAAACTCACACTTTGACAGTTTAGCATACAATTTCTTCTCTTTCAATACTTGCAACACTATCCGCAAATGCTCAACGTGTACTTCTTCTGACTTAGAGTAAATCAGAATGTCATCTATAAAATCAACAACGAACTGGTCCAAATATTCATGAAAAATATGATTCATATATTCCATGAATACACCAGGTGCATTAGTAACTCCAAATGACATCACTACGTATTTATAGTGTCCATACTGAGTCCTAAATGAAGTCTTATGAATATCTTCATCCTTCACTCTTATTTGATGATAACCCGACTGCAAGTCGACCTTACTAAATACATGAGCACCACCCAACTGATCCATCAGATCATCTATCCTCGGAAGCGGATACTTGTTCTTGATTGTCGCCTTATTCAGCTGCCTATAGTCAATACATAATCTCATACTACCATCATTCTTCTTTAACAACAATACCGGTTCTCCCCACGGTGATACACTCGGTCTCACAAATTTCTTTTCTAATAGTTCCTCTAACTGTTTCTTCAACTCAGATAACTCGGAAGCCTACATGCGATACGGTGCCATCGAAATAGGTCTCATTCCTGGCACAAGATCAATATTGAATTCCACCTCTCTTTCTGGTGGCACATCTACAACATCATCTGGAAACACTTTCGGAAAATCCCTCACTACTTACATTTCGCTAATTGCCATGTCATTTTCCACCAACAACGATGCAAACAGTGCAAAAACTCGTGCCTCATCATCCCTAAGTTCTTTCAACTCTCGAGCAGACAAATAACTAGCTTCTTATTCCTCTTCACTAGGAGTAAGAAATCGAACCGACTTACTGAAGCGATTAATATGAACATGGTTGTACTCCAACCAATTCATACCTAAAATCACATTCATGCTTCTCAAAGGAAAGCAAACCAAATCCACACCAAAGTTCTTACCATAAATCGATAATGGACAGTTCATACACACAAGAGAAGTAGTTAACGACCCATCAGTAGGAGTCTCGATAACCATCTCTCCTCTCATTTGAGAAACAAAAAGTCCTAATCTTCTCGCACAATCAATTGAAATAAAATAGTGCGTCGCACCAGTGTCAATCATAAAAATTAAAGGAATACTGTTAATGTGACAAATACCTCTTATCAACTGATCTTTGCTGGATGTCCGTGCCCCTTCCAGAGCGAACACCTTTCCTCCAGTCGCAGCTTTCTTGGGCTTCTGAAAATGCATACTAATATGACCTTGCTCCCCACAGTTGTAGCAAGTAACCTGGTTTGTCTTGCAATCAGCAATCAAGTGTCCAGGCTGACCACACTTGAAACATTTCTTCACATCACTCGTGCACTCACTAACACAATGACCCATCTCACCACATCTATAACACTTCAGCGAAGTAGAAGCACCTCCCCCAATTGGCCTTTTACCCTCATTTTGTTTCTGCTTACCCTTATTAGTAGGAGCTGCATAAGGTTTTCCACGATGCATTTGTTGTTTCCCTCTTCTCTCAGCTAACCCTCTGAAATGCTCAGATCAAGCCTTATTGTCTTCTTCGAAGATTGATTGCCCACAATCCACCAAATATGGAAACCTTCGGATTGTCTGATAGCCAATTGCCTGCTTAATCTCAGGCCTAAAACCATTCTTGAACTTGGCAAATTTTGAGAACTCAACAGTCACCTCACTATAATGAGGATAGAACTTCGCCAAATCAGTAAACTTAGCAGTATATTCGGTCACCAACATGTTGCCTTGTTTCAGCTCTAGAAACTCAATTTCCTTCTTTCCCCGAACATCTTCAAGAAAATACTTTCTCAGAAATTTCCTCTTAAACACAACACAGGTGACTGCTTCACCCTCCGAATCCAATCGTTGACGAGTGCCAACACACCAATCATTAGCTTCAGCTACCAGTTTGTGCGTACCCAATCGCACCTTGTTTCCCTTTGAACACTCCATAACTCTGAAGATTCTCTCAATGTCCTTGAGCCAATCTTGTGCTCCATCAGGATCATACTTTCCTTTGAACATTGGCAGATCATTCTTCCTGAATTCTTCTCTTTCACGATCCCCAGCATTCCTCAGATTTTGCACAGCTTGTGCCATTGCTTGCATAGTAGCAGCAAGTGCATCATTGTTTCTTCCAGCCATTCTAAATATTTCACACAACAACCATCAATCAACAATTTAGAATCAATAACAATAATCACAATGCTCTACACCCAACAACAACTCAACGACTCAACGATTCAACTACTTGGTCGGGCAGACCGACCTGCTCTGATACCACTTTGTAACACCCAAAATTACCCCACGAAATATTAATAAAATCGAAGTACAAATTTTAACAAAATATTTGAGTGTCACACTTCAACTTCAAAAACTAACATAAAGCTCGTGATATGTTTACAAAAAGATTCGTTTAATATGCATAGGAATTCAAAATACAGTATAATATTCCCATTAAGCAATGTTTTTCATAAATTAAAACAATAAAATGAAACTTCGTCCCAACACCCAAAGCGGCATATCAGAGTTGACATCCAAATGACGTGAAGTGCATCGACTTAACTGACCACCACTCGACTCATCCTGCCCACCTGCACGTTACCAATGCAAGGGTAGCATTCAAACAGAAGGTGAGATACTTACATCAAAAAGAGCAGTATAACAAGTATTGGCAAGTATCATAAATAAAGTATCATTTCTGGACAATAATTATACAATCGCGTCATATACCCAACAACATAATACACACCATCGCATCATACACAATAATCACAATCATTATGCAACGAGACTCTATTTTACTGTATGCATGTGGTACCGATTTCGATCTCTATTTCAAGACCCAGTTCCCGTCGGAACTCTCGACCCCTCTTTCATGGTCCAGTATGACCCCTATTTTATGATCACACCCTCGGCCCCTATTTCATGACCACGTACGATCCCTATTTCATGACAGCACTAACTTCACCATAATGACATACCCCACCTTGGTATGTTACACAACTATGCGTCATGTCATACAACATCAATGACATACATGCATACTCACTACAACTACGTCATACAACATCAATAACAACAACGATTTATCACATCACCGATCAATACACAATTCATTATCCCTATATTTATCATGCATTTTTTTAACATATAACCACATAGTTCAACTTCAACCACCACGACACCATAACAACACATACACCAGCATATCACATATCACATATACATATATGAACAACAACCATATATTACTTATCATAACAACAACAAAACCACTAAACATTCTAAATTATATTCATTATCCAAGTTATACTAGTTATTCATATAATTATGTGTATAACTCCTCATTTATTACTTTCCACCACACCCAACGATTCCTAAGCATTACTAAATGGTTTAAATAATGTTAAGGAATTTTTCGGAATTAAAAATCACGTTTTTCGCTTTAGGTCTCGCTCAGCGAGGGGAATGGCTCGCTAAGCGAGCTACTATTAGATTCCAATTTTCCAAAGTTCGCCGCGCTCTGCGATTTAGCAGATTCCTCTTCTACGATCTGCATAATTTCTGCTACGAGAATACCAATTCAAAATACCAATAACAAGCAGGATTCACAGTGATTATCAAATTTTACTACCTAATTCATACCATTAGCAACTAATAACAACAATAACTCATAATCACAAAGAAATTCTTCATCGATTCACTCCAATCACAATACCTAATCCTCAACCTACCCAATTCCCATTTTAAAACCCTTAGAGATGGAAGAATCCCACCCTTACCTTAGTATTGACAAGAAATTCACCTTCCTCGCGGTTTCTCCTTCACGTTCTAGCCCTTTCTTCTTCTCTTCTCAACTTATCTCGATCGTTCTATCATTCTCACCAACACGATCCCTTTCTCTTCTTTCTCCTTATTCCAAAATAACCCCTTAGACCAACTTAGGTACTTTCAACTTTATCCTCACTAATTTCACCAAATGACCACCCTACCCTTTACTCCTTGTTATTCCTATTATTTAATTATTCCAATAATAATATTATCCAACATACTATAATTCTTCTAAAATAAGATTATATTCAACAATATAATACTCTTTCACACACTAAACATTATAATCCAATTAAAATAACTAAATACTATTTGGGGCGTTACAAACACAATCGAAGGAAATTTGTTTATCAGATATGTTGTTATCAAAACAACCTCATCCCAAAACACCTTCTCAATCCAGCACTAACCAACATGCATCTAATCCTTTCGAGCATTGTTCGATTGAATCTTTCAGCTAGACCATTTTGTTGAGGATTACCTGCTACAATCTTATGCCTTGCAATCCCAGACTCGACACAGTAACTGTCGAAAGCTTCATTGCAGAATTCAAGGCCATTATTTGTTCTCAACCTCTTGACCTTTATGCTAGTTTGAGTTTCGACCAGAACCTTCCAACTCTTGAATTTCTCAAAAGTTTCATCCTTAGTCTTCTAAATGAATACCCATAACTTTCTAGAATAATCATCAACTATGGATAGAAAATACCTTTCACCTGAATGTGATGGATTCCTTGTAGGCCACCAAAGATCGGCATGGATGTAATCAAAGGATCCACAGATCGAGGAAGGTGATAAATAAACCACCTAGGTATTAGAGGTATGCAACACATCAGAGTTCCTCGTGCCTTCGTAGTACGAGTGTGGAGAGAGTGTAAGATATCTCCAAACAATGTAGGCACTGGATTATGAGTCAGAAATATGTTGATGGCGTGTACATCTATGAACTGGTCTGGATTAGGGAATAGCACCAAACCATAAATCAACAAGGCTAAGATCCCCTCAAAAGTATCGTAACTCATAGCATCCAAGAACACCTGAGCTTTCTCTATCAATACTCTGACAAGAATACCCTTAACTCCACTTCTTGTTTCTAGGATAATGTCTGATTTCTTCAAATGTAGGGCTGCAACAATGACTTCAGATTTAGGATTTTTATCTAAGCTTGTGAAGGGTTTCTGATTAAGGATAGGTATACCAAGTAATTTTGAGAATTCTTCCATTGTAGGTACCAGCTAATAATAAGGAAATGTAAAGCAATGATGTTTAGGATCAAAGAACTGGAACAGGACACTCATCATATCTTCATCAAACCCTGAGGTAACCAAGTCAAGTAGATAACCATGCTTCTTGATGAATTGGGAGCTTTCAGGAAGTTTTGAGACCAAATCCTTAAGCTTGGAAGGTATCCCTACAAAGTTGATCCGGATAGTGTTCCTACGAGTGGAAGCCATAACCTACATCAAAGAACAAAGATAAATCCTTTGGTCCTTGAAATGTTTAGTGAAAATGTTATGCTTATGATGTCATGGTGTTATGATGTTATGTTCAATCACAAACATGTGGCGCACACAAGCAAGTCGCACAATATCCCTAGGTTTAGAGGCTTGCATGAGGTTTAAAGGAAAGTACCATCCCTCTGAAGTTTAATTGGTTCGTCTTGTCCTAGTAAAAGTAACCAGGTTCTAAGGGATCTCAATATCATTGATCCTTCTCAAGGGTTTTTGTTCAGTAGTCAACTGACTTGCCAACCAAAACCCCCCAAGATTAAAATCTCAATGAGCGTAGCATCGAGTATCAACCAACTTTATACTTCTCTAAAGCCGACTATCTCACTACTTTCTAAAGGCCAAGATAGGTCAATTAAGGTTCTAAAGGGTAGTCAGTGTTAATGACAATGTATGGCAGCCCCATATTATCCTCAACTTACTTAAGGAACATAAGAACCAACCAAGAAGTCACATTAATTGTAGCCACTAGATCAACCATATCCGTATACGTCGTACAGTTTCCTTGGTCTATTGCCACTTACCTAAAGTACACTAGATCCGAGTTAGGATCTTTCTCATAGTAACCCCATAACAATCCCTTAAATATAAAGCAAACAAATCAAACAAGTGATCTTAATTCCTAAGGTAACCCCTCTTTTACTAAGTGATCCCCATCTGAGTCGTCAGTTCTGTAACACGGTGGGAGAACTGACTTAGGTGTTTTTGTTTGACAAAAACATGTGTGGATAGCAAGAGTCGCCACCGACTTTTATTTTATCCAATAGGAAAGGGTATAAAATAACAAGAAACACCTTTTAAAAAAATTGAATTCGGGGGGTAGGTTATATAAAGGGAAGGTGTTAGTACCAGTTATATCCATGGTTATCCGTGGGCTCTTAGTTACTTAGCTCACTTGTTTGTTTGAAACAAAAGTGAAATGTGTGTTTAGAAATTTTCATAAGTCTTTGTAATGATCCTCGTATGGATGTATACAAAGTTTTGAGTTTTTTCTAAAATTGTTTGAAAGTGAGGTGTGAAAAAATAAATTTGAGCAAGTAACTAAGAACTACCTACCCTAGACTGGTCTTTCATGTTTCTTTATTTCCTTTCAAGGGTAAGATTTTCCTTACTATTAAGGAGTAAGTAGTCATTTACCTTGGATTTATTAAGGGACGGATGTAAGGTCATCGTATGATCAACGAAGGCAACTTGTAGGGGTATTTTAAGAAATTTATAGGGACTATCATCATTTGCTCGTAGGGACAAGATCATTATTCTGTAGGAAACTTCGAAGGGACTATGATCTTTTAAATCTTGAAGGGACCATGATGATTTTTGAAGGGACATTTCTTTAAGAAACCCCCACTTTCGAGGGACTTGACCATCTATTTAAGGCAACCAAGAGAGGAAACCTAGGAAATGCAGATGGCGATCATAAAATGATCGACTTACGTGTGTGAATCTGTAACACGGTGGGAGAACTGACTTGAAGTAATGTTGCGGATAGCAAGAGTCGCCACCGACTTTTATTTTATCCATAAGGAAAGGGTATAAAAGAACAGGAAAGACCTTAGAGATATTTTTGGGTCCGGGGGGTAGGTTATGTAAAGGGAAGGTGTTAGCACCCTTTACATCCATGGTTATCCATGGGCTCTTAGTTGCTTAGCTCACTTTAAATTGTTTTTTGAAAGTGTAGTGTGTGAATAGAAAAATTTTCAGTATAGTTAATAATAATCCATGTATGGATGTGTAAAAACTTGTTTTTGAAAATTTGTTTGAAATTGTGGAAAGTTTGAAAATTGGAGTGAGCAAGCAATTAAGAGGTACCTACCCTGAAGTTCTAGGTCTTTCTTGTTCTTTATCCTTTCATTGGTAAGACTATCCCTACTATTAAGAAGTAGGTAGTCATTACCTTGGATGTTAAGGGACATGTGAGGGACAATCTGGTTATGAAGGCAACTGTGGGGTGTAATAAGCATACGGGAGGGACTATCATCATTTTTCGAAGGGACTCGATTCGTAAAGGCAACCATAAGGGACTTGATGATTTTCTTTTTAAAGGGACTTGCTTATACACCCCACTTGACCATTATTCGTAGGCAACTTGAGGGATAACCTTAGAAGTGTGAGATGGCGATTAAAATCGACTTACGTGTGTGTGAGTGTTTATTTTAATTATCTTTAATTAAAAGTGATCTAGAATTAATTTTAAGAACATACATGTTTTTGCACTCCCTAATTACTAACCATAATAATAATTAAATAATTAAACAATTTACATCCAGGAAACAATTACAAAATTATAATAATAAACGAAATAATTAAATAGCAAAAATAAATAAAATATAAATAAATAAGCAATAAATAATAATAAAGAAAAATAGGGGTTAGTGATAAATAATAATATTAAATAATAAGCAAAATAAAATAAGAGAGGTTAGTGAATAATAAAAATTAATTGAAATAATAATAACATATAAAATTAATAAAGCAAAATAAATTATATGATTAGTGATAACAATAATAAACAAAACTTAAATCAAAATATAAGAATAAGAGGTTAACTATTTAATATAAACAATTATATAAAAAAACATAACCAAACAATTATTTTTTAATTTGCAAATTATTAAATTATTATTTTTTTAAATATATTACAATTATAAAATTTAATTATTATAAACATATATTAACATTTATTTTTTAAACAATATATACATGTTATAAAAAGAAATAGGTTTAAATATCATATTTACAATATTAATCATGTTTATAAGATTTAATTCTATTAATTATTATATTTATAAACTATTTCAAACCATATACAAAAATATAATTATTATAAATTAGATTGTTTCTAAACATTAAAAGAAAAATAATTTGAATTATAAATATATACATAACAACTATATTAGGAATAAGAAAATAAAATCATTAAAAAAATTAGGTTTTAAAAGAAATAAATTAGGGTTTGTTAGAAAGATGTTTTTTAGGGTTTTGATAAACAATTTATTTAATTAAATAAGACATATATACAAATTTTTTTTAAAATAATGACGTATACAATTTAATAATATTAACAAATTAATATTTTTTTAGAAAATAAAGATAAGTTTAACCTAATATCAATATATTATTTTTTTGAAAATTTTTTTTAGATTTTTGAATTTAAAATAACATGTTAATCAAAACAATAATAAGAAAAAAGAAAAAGATAAGAAAATAGAAAAAGAAACCTGCTGGGATTTGATCCCAAGACCTCACTCTTGCAAGCAGCAGCAACAACCACCAGGCCAGCCAGGCGCAGGTGACAATGAAGGGTTTCCAATGGTTTTGTTCTTCAATACAAAAACTCAGGAAAAATAAATGAAGCAAAAGGCCTGGGGTGAGATTTGATCCCAGGACCTTTACATTCACAAACGCGCACAACACCACCCGGCTGGAAGAGCCAATCTGATAACTGAATAGCCATAATGCATAATATATTCTATCTTCTTTTATCCTGAAAAATAAAACAAAACAATGCACTTGGCCAGGGATCGAACCAAGGTTCCTACAACATACGCAGGCAGATCTTACCACCAGGACACACGCGCGTGTGTGATAATAAAACAACAAAACAACATAAAATATATTAATATAATTTGAATTACTGAGCGCGGCAAACTTCATCTTCTTCATTCAAATTTCCTGCGAATTTTGCTTTGAATTTACCTGCACTTTTTCCTGCAAATTCTTAATCCGAAACCTATGTTTTTCAATCATCAAGCAAATCATGATATTGATACAAATTTAAAGCCCAGATTAATTAGGTGAAGCTCATAGGTCACGGCCATGGTTTTATAATTCATTGAGGTGCCCTAAACACTAAGTTCCCGAAATTGGTTTTCAAACCCTAACAATGGTGAATTCTGGTACAGTCCATAGAAATCAAATTAAACCATCCATAAAGCTTCTAAACACCATAACAAACATAAATCCAGGGTTAGTTTTCATTATCAATGCATAAACAATTCAAATCGAAAAAAAATTTAAACATGAACTATATGCTTTCGGATTCCTCATATGTGCATGAATTGGATGTATTTGAGGATTGCTTTCGACTCAATGATGACCAAGGAAGCTAGCCATGTCCTTGTTTTACCTTGTAGAGCCTTGGAATAGAGAATCCGAATTGCACTTTTTTGCTTGAATTTTGAGTTTTGAACTTACACTTTTGGCTGCTGGATTTCGTCCCCTTGTGTTTGGTTTATGTTTAGTATATATATGTGAATCATTCTAGGTCAAAACATTGATTAGTCATGTGGAAACTTTGATCTAAAAAGATTGAAATTGATCAAGTGTTAAAAGTCAAATATTTGTGTATTATGACTTGCTATCTTTGGATCAATCACATTATTTCTTTCTCTTTAAACTTCAATCATCCATTAAGAATTTCTAGAACCTCAATCTTCACCTAAAAATAGATTTTCATATTTTATATTTATTTAAAATGATTTTTATGAATTAAATCAATAATAAATAAAAATAAAATAACAAAAATGCTGAATTTTGGTCAATTGGGTCGTGCACAATGTTATGAGATGGATTGGATCACAACTTAGCAAGCCCATTTGGAAAGAATTACTTCTAAGCCTCCATTTTCAACATAAACCATCACAAAATTTCCCAACTTTGCAAAGCCATATCTCCCTCAATTTTAAAGGTATGAGGGTGTTCTTGGACTTTTTGGAAAGCTTGAAGAGTCCTCTAAACAACCCCATTGGTTTCAGGTCCATATCATTTACCAATCTCAAGTTATGCCCTTTTGAAGTTGTTGACTTTTTGTTGACTTTTGAAATGACCTATAATGTCTTAGATCATATCTTTCAAATGAAGCATTTTTGGGCTTAACCTTCAACATCAAAGTTGTAGAGAATTCAATTTCCTTCAAAATGAGCTTTGGATGGAGACTTGGTGATGAAGTATGTGAAAGTTATGGCTGGTCAAAGTTCAGTTGACTTTTACTAAGGAAACCCTAATTTAGAAACTCCTGATTATTGATGATCTGGAATCTCCTTGATGAATCATGATCAACCCTTGATCAAATGATGAATTTTAATTCATATACTTGATGTTGGCAAAAAATCATGAAGTTTGACTTTGGTTTGACCACAGTTGACCTCAGTTTGACTTTTTAACTGCATTGACTGATTTTGACTTATCTGATCATCTGACTGAGCAAACTTTTGAGAAAAGTCTTGAAATTTGTCATGGGGGTTCTTACACACATATAAGATGTTATGAAACTCACTTGAGGTATTGGAAGTCCATTTAGCCTGATTAAAGTCAAAACCCTAGTTTTGGATGCACTGCTTAGGAGGTGCATTGTCTGAGGGAATTGTCAACTTCTTTGACCAATTGTGAACTTTGTGAACCTTGTGAATGTTCATAGGATGTCTTGTGATACTCATGGGAAGTATTGTGAAGCTTGTGAACCTTGTGAACCTCATGAAGTGGCTTTGTAGACCTCATGAACCTCAGGAGAGCTTTGTAATCATTGTGAATCTTGTGAACCTTATGAACTTTCAAGAAGTAACTTGTAGACTTCATGAACCTCATGAAAGGTCTTGTAAGCATTGTGGAACTTGTGAACCTTGTGAACCTTCAAGAAGCAACTTGTGGACCTCATGAACCTCATGCAAGGTTATGTAAATGTTGAGAAACTTGTGAACCTTGTGAACCTTCTTAGCACACAAAGTCTTGTATTGTGAGGGCAAATTTTGGGGTGCAACAGCTGCCCCTGTTCAATTTTCTGAAACCTGAGGGGTTAGATTGGTATATTTGCCAGTCGTAACCTGGAAGGTTGAAGGGGATTGAACACAAAAGCCCAAAAATTTGCACTCACCAGTGCCTATATTGATGGTTGGTTGAATATGATTGAGTGGGCTTAAAGATGCCACTAGGGAAAAGTTTTTTTTTTCTAGCAGTATAATGAGAGCTGTCAGGAGTCTGGAGTAATACTGATGTAACAGCATGTCTTCATGAGGATAGAGTAATCAATAATGATAACCCTAAAGCAGTCTTGAAGTAATGATTTCAGTAGGATAGAGCAATGAATAACTCTAAAGCAGTCTTGAAATAATAAGATGGCTTCAGGAGGATAGAGCAATGAATAGCTCTAAAGCAGTCCTTAAATAATAAGATGGCTTCAGGAGGATAGAGCAATCAATAGCTCTAAAGCAGTCTTGAAATAATAAGATGGCTTTAGGAGGATAGAGCAATCAATAGCTCTAAAGCAGTCTTGAAGTAGTAATATGATTTCAGGAGGATAGAGCAATGAATAGCTCTAAAGCAGTCTTGAAATAGTAATGTGATATGTCTTCAGGAGGATAGAGCAATCAGTAGCTCTAAAGCAGTCTTGAAGTCATGAGAAATTATCAGGAGGATAAAGTAACCCTGAGGTGACAATAAAGCAGTCCCAAAATGATAAGAAGCTCATCAGGAGGATAAAATAACCCTGAGGTTATGATAAAGCAGTCCCGGAGATCATAAGTTTGTTTGTTGGATAATTAACCTGAAACAAGGCAGCTTTTGTATAATAACATTAGTTTATGCTTTATGTATGCATGTATGATATGATGTACTTAGGTAATGTACTATATGTCTATGGATATATATGTTATGGTATGATGTAAATGATGTATGTATGATATGATACTGCCGGAAGCATCTGGATATCTTCGTATAACAACTGCTGGCCAGGGAAAATAAATCCCGATTCCTTGTTGAAGAATATATAACCCTCTGTCTGCTGGGGATAGGAAGGTATATATAACCTCCCGTATGCTGGGGATAGTAAGGTATATATAATCTCCCGTCTGCTGGGGATAGTAGGGTAAGTATAACATCCCGTCTTCGTTCGTCGTACCCTTATTGGAAAGTAATTTCCCGAATATCCGTATGAGGATAAAAGAGATGGATATAAATTCCAGGGGAGATGAGACTTTATGAAGATGGATTCGTCCTACTGAGGGTTTGTAACTGTCTTGTAAAGGTGAACTGGCGAAGCTTCGTTGAAATCTTTCCCTCGTTCGTCCTTAGTAAATACTATTACTGCATTTTCATGCATTTCTGGTAAACATCAATCATATTAAAAGCATATATGCATTTTTGGTAAACATTAATCATATTCAAAAGCATACATACATTCAAACACAACCAATGGACGTTTCGCTTATGTAAATAGGGTAAAAGTAAATTTGGATTCAAAAGATGGAATTTATTTATATCAACAGGTGACCCATACACGGGTAAGTTTGTACAAGGAGACATAAACCCTAGTAAGAGGATTTTGTCATAAAGTTTTTACAAAACAAAGAATATCAGCTATGTGGGAAACAATCCTATTGAGTTTCAATTCTACTATTGCCATTCAAGTATCTCATCTTCTTGCTGTTGAGACGGAAATGATTGGATTGAGCTTTTATCTATTCGAGCTTGAATAAGTAGTACAACTGGTTACAGTTTCATGGGTGATATAAACGAGACATAGTCATACGCTTTAATCCCTAACTTTTGCCTGGATTGCCCTTTCAGGTTTTCAATCCACCGGGATACCCTTTTTTGCCCAAGCCGCCTTTTCAGGTTTTCGACTTGCCGGGTGTACATCTTTTTATATATATCCCTAATTTTTGCCCAAACCCTTTTGGTTTGCCGGGATGCCCTTATTTTTGCCTAGGCCTGTCAACCTAGCGGGTCTCTTTTTATGCGTAGTATTTTTTAACTATGTCTGCGTTTACAGGCTGTGGGAAGTCTTCACCATCCATTGTAGTCAGTATCATGGCACCTCCTGAGAACACTGTCTTGACTACAAATGGTCCTTCATATGTCGGAGTCCACTTGCCCCTAGGATCACCCTGTGGTAATATGATACGCTTGATTACCAAGTCACCAGCCTGATATACCTTTGGCTTAACCTTCTTGTTAAAAGCTTTGATCATTCGTTTTTGGTACATCTGGCCATGACAAACTGCTGCTAACCTCTTCTCATCAATCAAATTTACCTGGTCAAGTCGAGTCTGAATCCACTCATCTTCATCCAAGCCTGCATCCTTCATAATTCTCAAGGAGGGGATCTGAACTTCAATGGGCAGAACTGCTTCCATACCATAGACTAAGGAGAATGGGGTTGCCCCTGTTGAAGTACGTATTGTAGTACGATAACCATGAAGATCAAATGGTAACATCTCATGCCAATCCTTGTAAGTAATAGTCATCTTTTGTACAATCTTCTTAATGTTCTTATTGGCAGCTTCAACTGCCCCATTCATCTTTGGACGATACGGAGAAGAGTTGTGATGCTTAATCTTGAACTGCGTGCAGAGATCAGTAATCATAGTGTTGTTCAGATTAGAGTCATTGTCAGTGATAATCCTTTCAGGGATGCCATACCTACATATGAGATTATTCTTAATGAACCGAGCCACCACATTCTTGGTAACAGATGCAAATGAAGCTGCCTCCACCCACTTCGTGAAGTAATCAATAGCAACCAGGGTGAATCGATGCCCATTAGAAGCAGTAGGCTTGATCTCACCAATCATATCAATGCCCCACATGGCAAAGGGCCAAGGAGCAGTCAACACATTCAATGGAGATGGAGGTACATGAACTTTATCAGCATAGATTTGACATTTGTGACAAGTTCTGGAGTGTTGATAACAATCAGCTTCCATGGTAGACCAATAGTAACCTGCTCTCAGTATCTTCTTTGCCATAGTATGACCACTGGAATGAGTGCCAAAGGTCCCATCATGCATCTCTTCCATAATCTCAGTTGCTTCCTTCTTATCCACACAACGAAGCATAGTTGAATCATGATTACGCTTATACAGAATCCCATTACTCAAAAAGAATTTAGCAGCAAACCTTCTCAGGAACTTCCTATCTTTGACAGATGCCCCTTCAGGGAACTCCTGAGCTTCAAGATATCTTTTCACTTCATGGAACCAAGGCTTCTCCTCTGCCCCTTCAGTGTCAATTTCATTGCAATATGCAGGCTTCTCAAACCTATCAATGGTAATCTTAGGAGCTTCATCATCCCAACTGATCTCAAACATAGATGCCATGGTGGCTAATGCATCTGCCAACTGATTCTCTCTTCGTGGAATGTGCTCAAAAGTAATCTCTTTGAAATGTGGGATCAAAGACAACACATGCTCTCTGTAAGGAATGAGGTTATCATGCTTAGTATCCCAATCTCCTTTAATCTGACTTACTACCAGGGTCGAATCTCCATACACATCAAGGAACTGAATCTTCATATCAATAGCAGCTTTAATACCCAGGATACATGCCTCATATTCAGCCATGTTATTGGTACAATGGAAACAAAGTCTGGCAGTAATCGGGGTATGACAACCTTCAGGGGAACTAATCACCACACCAACACCATTACCAAGTGCATTAGAGGCACCATCAAAAACCATAGTCCATCGGGATCCTTGTTCAGGTCCGTCATATTGTCCAGGTTCTTTGGTAATGATCATAATATCTTCATCAGGGAACTCGAAATTCATTGACTGATAATCATCCACTGCTTGATGAGCCAAATGATCAGCAACAACACTTCCTTTAATGGCCTTCTGAGTAGTGTACTGTATATCATATTCTGTTAAGATCATTTGCCATCTTGCAATTCTTCCGGAGAGAGCAGGTTTCTCAAATATGTACTTGATTGGATCCATCTTCGAAATCAATAAGGTAGTATGGGTCAACATATACTGTCTTAGTCGGCGAGCAGCCCATGCCAAAGCGCAGCAAGTTTTCTCGAGCAGTGAGTATCTTGTTTCACAGTCGGTAAACTTTTTGCTAAGGTAGTATATTGCCTGCTCTTTTCGACCAGACTCGTCATGTTGCCCCAATACACACCCCATTGAGTTGTCTAACACTGTTAAGTACATAATCAAGGGTCTTCCATCAACTGGTGGCATCAAAATTGGTGGCTCTAGCAGATATCTCTTAATTTCATCAAAGGCAGTCTGGCACTCATCATTCCATTCCATCACCTGATCTTTCTTCAATAACTTGAAAATTGGCTCACAAATGGTAGTTAACTGGGAAATAAATCTTGCAATGTAGTTCAATCGTCCCAAGAAACCTCTAACCTCCTTCTCAGTACGGGGAGCTGGCATCTCTCGTATAGCTTTCACTTTTGCAGGATCCACTTCAATACCTTTTCCACTGACAATGAAACCCAGAAGCTTTCCAGATCTAACTCCAAAAGTACACTTGTTTGGGTTCAATCTCAACTTGTATTTCTTCAACCTCTCAAACAACTTGTGCAGATGATCAAGATGTTGCTCTTCATTCTGAGATCTGGCTATCATATCATCCACATATACTTCTATCTCATGATGAATCATATCATGAAACAAAGCCACCATAGCACGCTGATATGTTGCCCCTGCATTCTTCAAACCAAATGGCATTACCTTATAGAAAAAGGTGCCCCACTGTGTCACAAATGTTGTCTTCTCCATATCTTCAGGTGCCATCTTGATCTGATTGTAACCAGAGAAACCATCCATAAAAGAGAATACTTTATGCTGAGCAGTGTTGTCTACCAAAATATCAATATGAGGGAGTGGAAAGTCATCTTTAGGGCTAGCCTTGTTCAGATCTCTGTAGTCCACACACATACGTACCTTACCGTCTTTCTTAGGAACTGGTACCACATTTGCAACCCACTGAGGATAAGAAGTCACTGCTAAGAACCCTGCATTGAACTGTTTCATTACCTCTGCCTTGATCTTTTCTGACATTTCAGGACGCATACGACGAACCTTCTGCTTCTTTGGACGACAATCTTCTTTCACTGGCAAACGGTGAACCACAATGTCTGTATCCAACCCTGGCATATCTTCATAAGACCAAGCAAAGATCTCCACATAGTCACGTAACATCTGAATCAACCTGCTCTTGACACTGCCCTCTAAATCAGCCCCTATCTTGACCTCTTTTCTGTTTTCTTCAGTTCCCAGATTCACAACTTCGACTGGCTCTTCATGTGGCTGTATAGCTTTCTCTTCTTGTTGTAACAACCTAGCAAGCTCTATAGGTATTTCACAATCGTCCTCATTTCCGTCTTCAGTTTGATAGATCGGATTCTCGAAATCATAATTGGCAATAGTAGAACTGTTATCAACAGGATCCAGAGTGGATGAGGATCTGCATTTTAGTGATGTGGGTGTGTGTAAGAACACATGGCTGATAAAGCAAAAAATAAAAGAAAAAGAAAGACAAGGAACACAATATTTACGAAAACGAAACGTCCACTGATTTTATTGAATGAAGTATGCAAATGAAATGACAGCCCGTAACAAGCACACCATTGTGCCCCGGGTAAGGCACATGGCTTGAGAGTTTTAATTGTTCAAGAAATTACAAATTTAAAACATAACACAGTAATAGTATTTACTCCTGACTAAAGGAGATAGGGATAACATCTTCAGCTTTCCAATTATTGAGTCCAGCACCCACAGTAGGAGAAATCCATGCATCCAAGTTGTAATCTTCATCATAGTCTCCCACAACATTAATAACCCCTTGATTGGTGACACGAGCAGCACGAGCACGACGAACAGCCTTCTGGGACTCTGCAGTGAAACCCAAACCAAACTTGTCAGACTTGTATGGAATATCAGGAAGCTGACCCCAAATAGTACAACCACCTTCATCCACCACAGCTCTTGCATCATTGAGGGAGGCCATTGCCATTGCTGGAGGTTTTCTGGTGACAACAGGAACTTTCTTCACAGCAGGAGGAGTTACATAATCATTAACAACCCAAGGAACCACTTCAAATGTCTGACACGGAGTCTCAATGTATTCGCCTTCCATTTCCAGATACTTGAAAGTGTTTACATGGCTGACAAAGTATTCTTCTTCTCCATAGACAGTAACAACCTTTCCATTCACCGGATATCTCAACTTTTGGTGTAATGTAGAGGTCACAGCACCTGCCCCATGGATCCAGGGACGACCAAGCAGACAAGAGTATGAAGGACGAATATCCATCACATAAAATGTAGCAGTAAACACCTGGGAGCCAACTTTGATTGGCAGATCAATTTCCCCATGCACTACTCTTCTAGAACCATCAAAAGCCTTTACCACAATATTACTGGGCTTCAGCACAGCATCTTCAGGACTCAGCTTGTTCAGGACTTCCTTAGGCAACACATTCAAAGAGGAACCATTGTCTATCAGCACATGAGACAGGGTAGTGCCCCTGCATTCAATTGAAATATGCAAGGCCCTGTTGTGATCCCTCTTGGCAGGGGTCAAATCAGCATCAGAAAATCCTAACCCATTGTCGTAGGTCAGGTGGGCAACACAGTTCTCAAATTGATCAACGGAAATTGCACTGGGTACATGAGCCATCTTCAGAAACTTGATCAATGACTTGGCATGAGCCTCAGAACATAACAACAAGGACAGCATAGAAATCTTTGAGGGAGTATGCCCCAACTGATCAACAATGTCATAATCACTCTTACGAATGATTTTCAATACTTCTTCCATCTGCTTAGAGAGGTCATCAGCAGCTGGAACATCAGTAGATACAGGCTCAATAACAGGACCCTTGCCCCGAGCATCAGTGGTGGAAGTAGCAGCAGGAGTAACTGCACTCTTAGAAGCAACTGGAGGAGAGAAGACTCTTCCACTACGAGTGATCTTGCTAGATCCAGCAATATTATCAATGTCAACAGGCACATCAGGTAAAGGCTCTTGCTTAACACCATGGATGTAAACGTCAGACCCATAGTGCCAAGGTACAGCTTTGTCAGATGTATAAGGTATAGGACCAGGAGTAGTAATGACCACAGGAGCTACTCTGGCTTCAGCAACGACTTTCACGGGACCTTCAGCAGTAATTTTGATTGGACCCTGACGAGTGATTTTAATGGGACCCTTTGAAGTGATTCTTACCGGTACTTTGTCAACCATATCAACCTCTTCAATCTTCTTACCCTGAGTCAGATGATCCACCATACTTTCTACAGATGCTGGTCTTCTTTCAAACACTATAGTATACTTATCCATGAGACGTTGAATTCCATCTCTCAGAATGAAGCAACTATCCGGCTTATAGGTACAATACAAACAATCTTCATGACAACCTGGAAAGATCCCAGCTTGTACTAACCTCTTTTTGATAACAGACAATGGTGTACTCAACTCCATTACTGAATAGACATGCAGGTCTTCATCAATGTCTTCATCAATGGCATTGACAGTCTTCTCGTGATTTGGCATTGGAGTTGTAATCACATTTGGAGTACCTGGTGGATCAAACTCAATTTCTCCAGCATCAATCATATCTTGAATTTTGTTCTTCAAGACCCAGCAGTTATTAGTATCATGTCCTGGACAGTTTGAATGATATGCACATCGTGCATTGGGATTGTACTTGGGAGAGGTAACATTGGGATTCTGAGGAGCCTCCCTCAGGGTAATAAGTTCAGCCTTTAACAAGTGTTGCAATGCCTGAGCCATTGACATGTTGATCTTCGTGAACTGTCTTCTAGCCCTCTGTTGGTTGCCTTGAGGCTGCTCTGTTGTTGCAGGAGTTGGATTTGAAATATGAACTGCACTAACAGACTGATGCCTTCTGTTACGATCAGGTTGACCATAAACAGCATTAGATTCTTTCTTCCCAGTGGGAGGCTTCTTTGCAGCACCTGATGAAGAAGTGCCCACTTGGATCTTACCACTCTTGATACCATTCTCTACCCGCTCTCCTGTCATAATCAACTCAGTGAAGCCAGATGATGAGCTTCCAATGAGATGACTGTAAAACGGACCATTCAGCGTACACATGAACATATCAACCAATTCCCTATCAGTCAAAGGGGGTTGAACTCTTCCAGCTAAATCTCTCCACTTCTGAGCATACTCCTTAAAACTTTCTTTGGCACCCATAGACATGCTCTGAAGTTGCATGCGAGTGGGGGCTAAGTCAGCATTGTATTGGTACTGCTTATAGAAAGCTTCAGCAAGATCATTCCAGTCTCTGATGTTGACACTCTCCAACTGATAATACCACTCCAGCTGAGCTCCAGATAAGCTCTCTTGAAAGAAATGGATCCACAACTTTTTATCAGCAGTGTGGGGTTGAATTCTTCTGACATAAGACCTCAAATGCAGCTTGGGACAAGAGACCCCATCATAGAAAACAAATGTTGGAACCTTGAAACCAATGGGTATCACAACCCCAGATATCAAACTCAAATCCTCAAAATCCAGCCCAGATGATTTCTGTAATTCCATAGCATCCATTCTATCCACCAGCATCTTGAATTTGTCTTCATTAGGCTCATGGTAGTAGTTAGCCTCAGAATCAGAGTCCCCCATTGTGTGGTGGAGACTGCCTTCCTCTTGCTCAGATTCTTCAGATTCATAGTCTTCAGCTGGTTCCTTGGTCTTGGCAAGACCTTTGAACCTTCTTCCCATGTTGATCAACCCAGCAGACCTTCTTGTCTTCTTAGTCTTCTTGGCCAGCAGTGCCTTCAATTCATCCTGTCCCTTGGATAGGTTCAGGATCAGCTCTTGGAACTGTGCATTCTGTGCCTGAAGATCCTTAACTGATTGTTCAAGAGCCATTGCTGAAATAAACAGCGAGAAGATGAGAAACCTGTGCACAATTATAAACCTGTGATGCAATGAAATGATATGGGAATGCATATGCAATGTTTTCAAGGACCGCAGGATTTAAATTTGCTTAAACAAACAAGAAAGTAACTTTTATTAGTAATAACTTTGTTTTGCCTTTTAGGCTTACAAAAAATGAAAGTGAAATAAGTACAAAAGATGGGGTTTTAAGTCTCCCATGGACGTTTCCTCTTTGTATTGAGGTATGAATTGAGGTTTCGTTCCTCATGAAGTTGCTTTGTTAGCTCTAGGATCCTTGCTTGGCTTGCTTTGTAATGAGCCTCGAAAGTATCCCTTTGCTCCTTCAGTTGGATCCATGATCTCTGCAAGTCTTCCATATCAGTAGGCATGTCTGGGTGAAGGATGGTATAAGCTGTGTCTCCTTCAGCAACAGGTTCCATGGTAACTGGTAGGACAGCAGGATATGGCATCATGAGTGTTTGAGCACGAGATCGTACCCATCTGAGATAAGCCTCCATAGGAATAGTGTACTTAGGCTCCAGTGTCTTGCTGTCAATCCTGTTTACTTTTCCCCAAGCTCGGATGAATCTCTGACGGTAACCCTGAAGATCGTTGTCGTAATCAAACACAATGCCCTGAATCAACATGTCATGTGGACCATCACTTCGGGCGTAACCAAACTGTCGTAAAGCTAGAGATGGGTTGTAGGTGATGCCTCCCCTTATGCCTAGAAGTGGCACATTAGGAAACTCCCCACAACGGTCAATGATGGTGACATTCTCCATAGATCTGGAGCACCAATGGATGTCTGAGTGAGAAAGTGACATGATCCTCTTGGACCATCTGAACCCTTGCTCATTCTTCATTACTGAGCGAGGAAGGTGAGAAATAAACCACCTAGAAAGTAAAGGTATGCAGCACATCAAGGTTCCTCTTGCCCTTGTAGTACGGGTGTGAAGAGAATGTAGGATATCTCCAAGCAATGTAGGCACTGGATTGTGACTCAGGAAAATGTTGATGGCATGAACATCTATGAACTGATCTGGATTGGGGAACAACACTAAGCCATATATCAGCAAGGCTAAGATCTCCTCAAAAGCATCATAGCTCATGGCCTTCAAGAACATTTGAGCTTTATCCATTAATATCTTGGCAAGAATACCCTTAACTCCACTTCTCGTCTCTAGAACAATGTCAGACTTCTTCAGATGTAGGGCTGCAGCAATGACCTCTGGTTTGAGTTCCTTCTCCAAGCTTGTGAAGGGTTTCTGATCAAGAACAGGGATACCCAGAAGTTTAGAGAACTCCTCCATGGTTGGAACTAGCTGATAGTCAGGAAATGTAAAGCAATGGTGCTTAGGGTCAAAGAACTGAAATAGCACACTCATCATGTCTTCACTGAACCCTGAAGTAACTAGATCCAATAAGTGACCATGTCTCTTGTTGAACTGGGAATGATCAGGCACTTGGGAAACCAACTCTTTGAGCTTGGGAGGTATCCCTACAAAGTTGATCCTGATGGTGTTTCTACGAGCTGAAACCATGACCTACAACAAAGAACAAAGATAAATCCCTTGGTCCTTGAAATGGTTAGGGAAAATGATATGCTCATGATGCATGATGATGTCATGATGTTATGCTCAATCAAAGACATGTGGCACACACAAACAAGTCACACCATAGCCCTAGGTTTAAAGGCTTGCATGAGGTTTAAGGTAAGTGCCCTCCCCTGAAGTTAGATGGTTCATCCTGTCCTACAAAAGTAACCGGGTTCTAAGGGATCTCAATATCATTGATCCTTCACAAGGGTGGTTGATCAGAAGGCAACCTACTTGCCAACCAAAACCCTCCAAGTTTAAGATCTCAATGAGCGTAGTATCGAGTGTCAACCAACTTCAGTCTGCACCAAAGCCGGTTACCTCACTACTTTCTAAAGGCCAAGATGAGTTAACTAGGGTTCTAAAAGTTAGTTAGTGCATTGACAACATATGGCAGCCTCAATATTATCCTCAACTTGACTTAAGGAATATAAGCACCAACCAAGAAGTCGCACTAACTATGGCCACCAGATCAACCGTATCGATATACGTCGTACAGTTTCCTTGGTCTATTGCCATTTACCTAAGGTACACTAGATCCGGGTTAGGATCTTTCACACATAAGAGCACCCCAACAAGTAATATAAAGCAAACAAGGCAAACAATTTAAAGTGATCTTAATTCCTAAGGGTACCCCTCTTTAATATTAAGTCCCCGGCAGAGTCGCCAGTTCTGTAACACGGTGGGAGAACTGACTTGAAGTAATGTTGCGGATAGCAAGAGTCGCCACCGACTTTTATTTTATCCATAAGGAAAGGGTATAAAAGAACAGGAAAGACCTTAGAGATATTTTTGGGTCCGGGGGGTAGGTTATGTAAAGGGAAGGTGTTAGCACCCTTTACATCCATGGTTATCCATGGGCTCTTAGTTGCTTAGCTCACTTTAAATTGTTTTTTGAAAGTGTAGTGTGTGAATAGAAAAATTTTCAGTATAGTTAATAATAATCCATGTATGGATGTGTAAAAACTTGTTTTTGAAAATTTGTTTGAAATTGTGGAAAGTTTGAAAATTGGAGTGAGCAAGCAATTAAGAGGTACCTACCCTGAAGTTCTAGGTCTTTCTTGTTCTTTATCCTTTCATTGGTAAGACTATCCCTACTATTAAGAAGTAGGTAGTCATTACCTTGGATGTTAAGGGACATGTGAGGGACAATCTGGTTATGAAGGCAACTGTGGGGTGTAATAAGCATACGGGAGGGACTATCATCATTTTTCGAAGGGACTCGATTCGTAAAGGCAACCATAAGGGACTTGATGATTTTCTTTTTAAAGGGACTTGCTTATACACCCCACTTGACCATTATTCGTAGGCAACTTGAGGGATAACCTTAGAAGTGTGAGATGGCGATTAAAATCGACTTACGTGTGTGTGAGTGTTTATTTTAATTATCTTTAATTAAAAGTGATCTAGAATTAATTTTAAGAACATACATGTTTTTGCACTCCCTAATTACTAACCATAATAATAATTAAATAATTAAACAATTTACATCCAGGAAACAATTACAAAATTATAATAATAAACGAAATAATTAAATAGCAAAAATAAATAAAATATAAATAAATAAGCAATAAATAATAATAAAGAAAAATAGGGGTTAGTGATAAATAATAATATTAAATAATAAGCAAAATAAAATAAGAGAGGTTAGTGAATAATAAAAATTAATTGAAATAATAATAACATATAAAATTAATAAAGCAAAATAAATTATATGATTAGTGATAACAATAATAAACAAAACTTAAATCAAAATATAAGAATAAGAGGTTAACTATTTAATATAAACAATTATATAAAAAAACATAACCAAACAATTATTTTTTAATTTGCAAATTATTAAATTATTATTTTTTTAAATATATTCCAATTATAAAATTTAATTATTATAAACATATATTAACATTTATTTTTTAAACAATATATACATGTTATAAAAAGAAATAGGTTTAAATATCATATTTACAATATTAATCATGTTTATAAGATTTAATTCTATTAATTATTATATTTATAAACTATTTCACACCATATACAAAAATATAATTATTATAAATTAGATTGTTTCTAAACATTAAAAGAAAAATAATTTGAATTATAAATATATACATAACAACTATATTAGGAATAAGAAAATAAAATCATTAAAAAAATTAGGTTTTAAAAGAAATAAATTAGGGTTTGTTAGAAAGATGTTTTTTAGGGTTTTGATAAACAATTTATTTAATTAAATAAGACATATATACAAATTTTTTTTAAAATAATGACGTATACAATTTAATAATATTAACAAATTAATATTTTTTTAGAAAATAAAGATAAGTTTAACCTAATATCAATATATTATTTTTTTGAAATTTTTTTTTAGATTTTTGAATTTAAAATAACATGTTAATCAAAACAATAATAAGAAAAAAGAAAAAGATAAGAAAATAGAAAAAGAAACCTGCTGGGATTTGATCCCAAGACCTCACTCTTGCAAGCAGCAGCAACAACCACCAGGCCAGCCAGGCGCAGGTGACAATGAAGGGTTTCCAATGGTTTTGTTCTTCAATACAAAAACTCAGGAAAAATAAATGAAGCAAAAGGCCTGGGGTGAGATTTGATCCCAGGACCTTTACATTCACAAACGCGCACAACACCACCCGGCTGGAAGAGCCAATCTGATAACTGAATAGCCATAATGCATAATATATTCTATCTTCTTTTATCCTGAAAAATAAAACAAAACAATGCACTTGGCCAGGGATCGAACCAAGGTTCCTACAACATACGCAGGCAGATCTTACCACCAGGACACACGCGCGTGTGTGATAATAAAACAACAAAACAACATAAAATATATTAATATAATTTGAATTCCTGAGCGCGGCAAACTTCATCTTCTTCATTCAAATTTCCTGCGAATTTTGCTTTGAATTTACCTGCACTTTTTCCTGCAAATTCTTAATCCGAAACCTATGTTTTTCAATCATCAAGCAAATCATGATATTGATACAAATTTAAAGCCCAGATTAATTAGGTGAAGCTCATAGGTCACGGCCATGGTTTTATAATTCATTGAGGTGCCCTAAACACTAAGTTCCCGAAATTGGTTTTCAAACCCTAACAATGGTGAATTCTGGTACAGTCCATAGAAATCAAATTAAACCATCCATAAAGCTTCTAAACACCATAACAAACATAAATCCAGGGTTAGTTTTCATTATCAATGCATAAACAATTCAAATCGAAAAAAAATTTAAACATGAACTATATGCTTTCGGATTCCTCATATGTGCATGAATTGGATGTATTTGAGGATTGCTTTCGACTCAATGATGACCAAGGAAGCTAGCCATGTCCTTGTTTTACCTTGTAGAGCCTTGGAATAGAGAATCCGAATTGCACTTTTTTGCTTGAATTTTGAGTTTTGAACTTACACTTTTGGCTGCTGGATTTCGTCCCCTTGTGTTTGGTTTATGTTTAGTATATATATGTGAATCATTCTAGGTCAAAACATTGATTAGTCATGTGGAAACTTTGATCTAAAAAGATTGAAATTGATCAAGTGTTAAAAGTCAAATATTTGTGTATTATGACTTGCTATCTTTGGATCAATCACATTATTTCTTTCTCTTTAAACTTCAATCATCCATTAAGAATTTCTAGAACCTCAATCTTCACCTAAAAATAGATTTTCATATTTTATATTTATTTAAAATGATTTTTATGAATTAAATCAATAATAAATAAAAATAAAATAACAAAAATGCTGAATTTTGGTCAATTGGGTCGTGCACAATGTTATGAGATGGATTGGATCACAACTTAGCAAGCCCATTTGGAAAGAATTACTTCTAAGCCTCCATTTTCAACATAAACCATCACAAAATTTCCCAACTTTGCAAAGCCATATCTCCCTCAATTTTAAAGGTATGAGGGTGTTCTTGGACTTTTTGGAAAGCTTGAAGAGTCCTCTAAACAACCCCATTGGTTTCAGGTCCATATCATTTACCAATCTCAAGTTATGCCCTTTTGAAGTTGTTGACTTTTTGTTGACTTTTGAAATGACCTATAATGTCTTAGATCATATCTTTCAAATGAAGCATTTTTGGGCTTAACCTTCAACATCAAAGTTGTAGAGAATTCAATTTCCTTCAAAATGAGCTTTGGATGGAGACTTGGTGATGAAGTATGTGAAAGTTATGGCTGGTCAAAGTTCAGTTGACTTTTACTAAGGAAACCCTAATTTAGAAACTCCTGATTATTGATGATCTGGAATCTCCTTGATGAATCATGATCAACCCTTGATCAAATGATGAATTTTAATTCATATACTTGATGTTGGCAAAAAATCATGAAGTTTGACTTTGGTTTGACCACAGTTGACCTCAGTTTGACTTTTTAACTGCATTGACTGATTTTGACTTATCTGATCATCTGACTGAGCAAACTTTTGAGAAAAGTCTTGAAATTTGTCATGGGGGTTCTTACACACATATAAGATGTTATGAAACTCACTTGAGGTATTGGAAGTCCATTTAGCCTGATTAAAGTCAAAACCCTAGTTTTGGATGCACTGCTTAGGAGGTGCATTGTCTGAGGGAATTGTCAACTTCTTTGACCAATTGTGAACTTTGTGAACCTTGTGAATGTTCATAGGATGTCTTGTGATACTCATGGGAAGTATTGTGAAGCTTGTGAACCTTGTGAACCTCATGAAGTGGCTTTGTAGACCTCATGAACCTCAGGAGAGCTTTGTAATCATTGTGAATCTTGTGAACCTTATGAACTTTCAAGAAGTAACTTGTAGACTTCATGAACCTCATGAAAGGTCTTGTAAGCATTGTGGAACTTGTGAACCTTGTGAACCTTCAAGAAGCAACTTGTGGACCTCATGAACCTCATGCAAGGTTATGTAAATGTTGAGAAACTTGTGAACCTTGTGAACCTTCTTAGCACACAAAGTCTTGTATTGTGAGGGCAAATTTTGGGGTGCAACAGAATCCTATTTTCAGATATTTATCTTGAAATTAATTATCTAAGTCCATATTGATTCATTTATGTCTTTTCACGCCCTAGATTATTAACCACGCAGTTATCATACAATAAAGGCAGAAATTAAAAGGCAGAAAAATAAATAGTTCCTAAACTATTACAGGGCTTCGGGGCAGTTACAAAATAATAAGGCGAGAATAAAGCTACGCTATTATAAATGAGAAACAATTACATAATAAGGAGCATCACAAATGAATAACATAAAAATTAGTGAAAAGGTTTGTAAATTAGGTTTAGGGTTTACAAAAAAAATTAGGGTTTAGGTTTATGAAAAATTAAAGTTAGGTTTAGTGAAAAATATTAGGGTTTAATAATTATTATAAAAAAATAGTTTTCATAAATTTAAAAAGAAATTGAAAAAACTAAAACTTAAATATTTTAAGGAAATAAATTATGACTTTAAAAATAAGGCTAATGAAAAAAAATTAAGGGTTAATCAAGGTTTTGAAAAATGTTTAAAGATTTAATTATGGTTAACCATGGTTAAAAGGATAAATTAAGTTATAAAACATAATATAATTAAAAAACTAGAAAGGAGAAGAAAAAACCAAAAAAAAAGTTGGAGGGGAGGCTTGAACTCAGGACCCTTCACTCCTAGCCTCAGTCCTTCACCACAAAGTCGCGCACGCCTCCTAGGAAGTAATAGGAACAAAAAAAATTATATATTAAGTCTGATAATAAAACAAGGTGTTAAAAAAATATGCTTGAGGCTAGGTTCGAACCCACGCCCTCAAGATTACCAAACATGATCTCCATCCACTACACCACACGCGCGCATCTGATATCAATATAAAACAAATAAATTATAAAATAAATCAACATTTCAAATTTCAGAAAAAGGCACCAATCTTCATCTTCTTCCTTTGTCTGTCCATTATACCTTTACCTACGGTTTTCCGTCACTAAAGGTCATGCGCAATCAAACATTAATAATACAACAAATAAATGAGTTCCAATTGTTCAAAACAATCAATATCAGTCTCTTAAGTCCAATTAATCCACCAATTTGGTTGGGAATTGTCTATTACGTGGAGCTCTAATTCGTGACCTTAAGAACCCTAAAAATGGCAAAACGCAATACCTGCATCAAAGCTTT
This sequence comes from Lathyrus aphaca, assembly GCA_963966055.1. Classification (NCBI taxonomy): domain Eukaryota; kingdom Viridiplantae; phylum Streptophyta; class Magnoliopsida; order Fabales; family Fabaceae; genus Lathyrus; species Lathyrus aphaca. Next base: position 170,340,983 of record OZ014519.1, read on the forward strand.
AAATAAAGCATCCAGAAACGTGATATGACACATTATAAATAATATTCAAGCATCAAAAACAATTTATAACGCATGAATTAATAGAATCAAAAAAATTCAAGAAGTGCTTAAAATTCCATTTGGTTCATGCATATGGCTACGATTTGAACTCTTCTACTTGGGGAGGATCGATGTTAAAATGGAGCTTCGAACCATTCCATGCGTCAGACAGGCTTGGCAATCCAGAAGCTGTTGAAAACAATGAGTATCAGCAAATTAATTCAGTAAATTCTGTGTTATAACATAGTTGATTGAAACCAGTTTGTAATCATAATTGATTGCCATCCAATTGAAATTGTGTCTCATAACATATCTTAGTAATGTCAAAATCATATTTTGTTGAAACCAAGCATGTGTAAAAAGCAAATCACAACATAGTTAGAAAAACATAGTTGTTTGAAATCAGTTTGGCGATCCTGAAGCAGTTTGAAAACAATGTGTATCTGCAAATGCAGTCAGCAAATATTGTTTCATAACACAGTAGATCGAAATCAGTTTGAAATGATAGTTGATTGCCATCATCTTGAAAGTCTGACTCTTAACATACCACAACATATGTAAGAAAACATATTTAAAAGCATGTGTAAAAAGCAAATTACAACATAGTTAGAAAAACATAGTTGATTGAAATCAGTTTGGCAATCCAGAAGCAGTTTGAAAACAATGTGTATCTACAAATCCAATAAGAAAATTTTGTTTCATAACACAGTTGATTGAAATGAGTTTGAAATCATAATTGATTGCCATCTTCTTGATATTTTGTCTCATAACACAACACAACATATGTCAAAATTAGATTTTATTAACACCATGTAAAAATCATATCACAACATAGTTAGAATAACATGTCAAAGCATATGTCAAAAATTGTCCTTGATTTTGTTTACACCAAGCATGAGTCAAAATCAGAATTGTTGGACCAGAAGAGTTGCTAGAGTCATAGGTGCTCACGAAGTTTTTAGCGTAATCATCTCATAATGCAACCTCGATTACATTTCCATCTTCATCACGTAGAGTAATGTTTGCATACAATTTTTTGCCTCCGCCACCCATTTGCGTCTTAACAACATCATGGAGAACACCAATCACATCTGAAATTAAGAAGTCGTATTCACAATTACGTGTGCATAATTGAAAAAGAATAGAGATGAAACTTTATTGTCTACAAAACTGTTACAGAAAAATGAAAAACACATCACCATATAGGAGATCTTTGTTGAATTTGTCAGTGAGAAAATCAACAATAGGTTTAAACTGGAATTTATGTGTTGGTATTTGCGGAAGCGGGATTTTGGAAACTGTTGTTCCTCCATTGAACACGAGTTTAATTTTGTTTGGGCATACTTTGAAAGCGCCATCATTCAAGATAGGATCTCCATTATGAAGGATATATGTTTCATGTTCCGCTAGTTGTGAAAATTAATCCTTAAAGTATCGATTCCAAGTTGTAACATGAATTTGATCACCCTATAATATTATAGGTGACGTAAATAAATGAGCATGGAAAGAAGTTACATAATATTGTTGGAAAGTATTACCTTTGAATCCTGAATGATCATTTCGAGATGTCGTAGTCCGCTTATTTCTTTGACCACCCAAAGATCAACGACACGAATAAGCATTTTACAAACCTGGTTTCCTTGCACCGGATCTTCGATCAGAATCGGCGGTCGTGACATTGTTGGCCAACAAACTGTCAAACAATAGAAAGGACCTTTTCAGCATGAGAAGCATAAGTATGACATTATAATATCATCGACATCACCAACATTGAATGCATAGGTTACATGACTAAAATTGATACTCATTATAAACATAATAGAAGCTTTTCAAACTTAAAGCTTTTCAAACTAAAACAAAAAACTGATATTGTAATGAGTATCAGTTAAAGCTTTTCACACTTAAAGCTTTTCAAACTAAAACTGAAAACTCAAAAACTGATACCTTAAACACGCGAGGGATAAAATGCACATCACATGATTGTCACACTGTAAACCCATAATTTCGACAGACTGAAATTAAGGGCTTGGGGTCATCTTTGTCGAAGAATAACAAAAGGAAGAGAATTCAAGAATTGCTGGCAAGGTTTAAAACTCCACTGTTTCGACAGAAAGGGACATAGTGTTCTGGCAGAATAGGTTGGAAAGTTTTTTGTAGCTGAGCGTTTCGACATAAGAAGGTTTTGATAAAAAGCAGGGTTTGGCAGATGTTGGAAGAGTTGTTTCTTCTTTAAAAGGGTTCGACGGTTTGAAGAGGTGTAAGGTTTCGTCACCAAAGAAGGGAATTCAAATTCAAAAGGTTGTAACCTTTGGCAGTTGGACACATGGAAGTTTCAGAGAAGAAAATTACATGCAGGCTGACACTTGTCATTTAGTTATAGTTTTTCCGTTCTAAGCAGTTATTTTGTTTGTATATAAATAGGTTAGTTTGTGTTTAGAATAGGTGTGTGAAAATTGATACAAAATTCCTATAAAATACTCTAAGTACCCAGTGTGAGAGAAAATGAGTTTGCTATTTGGAACCATGTACGTTTGAACACCATTTATACTTCAAAGTTATTTAAATTACTTGTTCATTCTTCAAGTTTATGTCATTTTTAAACTTTATTTACTGTTTTCTGCAAGTTATAGCCTTCGACATTTTCTTCTTATCTTTGTTTAAAACTTTCAACTTTATTTCATTTTAAGTTTAAACTTTACTTTACTTGTAAAATCAGAGTTCTTAACACTTTGACAATACTAACAAAACAAACCATAAATTCATCACAAACACTAAGAGCAGTTCGACAGAATCAATGCACATGTATCCCAGGACTTGTTTGGTTGGTCCTGCAAGTAACCCAGTTTCCTGAAGAAATTGGTTAACCAGAGGTTGTTCGCCAGAAACCACAGCGAACAAATTGGCACGCCCGGTGGGACTAGTGCATTAGAAATTATCTAACAGAGAGCTTCTTAGACAAATTGTTCCTTGCTACGTTGTATGATTCTTAGAAGCGGTAAACTAGCCGTAACCGACGTAGAGAGACCAAAGAGAACAAGAAGAAGAAACATGGCTAACTTGCTAAATACTTCAAACATTCCTGACGAAACAATACCAGTTTCCAATCCTGTCCCTTCGTCAGGAACAATACCAGTGTCTGGCCCTGTTTTAGAACAAATTAGGCCTCCTTTGGGGGATTCCATACCAACGGGTTCAGGATCCCAGAATGTGCCTAGTTCTTCCACCATGGGACAAGCCAGACCCTTTGGAACCCCTCCCCCTGGAGGAAATACATTCAGGCCATATCTGAATTATTCTCAGCCTTTGACTGGGAGGGAACAACCATATGGAATGCCAACTTCAATGATGGCAAGCCTACATAATTCGTCACCATTATTCTCTGATGCTATGGTTCAAGTATCATCACCATTGCAGGGATCAGGATATGGTGGAAATGGAAACAGAATGAATCAAATTCCACCAGGTTTCCATATGCCCGCTATGACAAACCATTCTGCACAAGTAATTCGTCAACAGATGGATGAAAGCAATCATGATATGATGCAGGCTTTGACGCAACAGATGGGAGAAGTGTTCAATCCCTTAATACAAAACACTACCCAAACAAACCAAATATTGGCAAAACAAATGGCACGCATTGGTGACTTTTTTGGAGTCCCGCAAGCACAGCAAAGAATGCAATTAAATCAGAATCCTTCCAATAGGGCTGTCGAAGAGGAACTTACTATAAACCAAAGGCCATTGGGGAACCCTCATGAAAATCCCAGGGGCCAAGAGGTGGTAGTTGAACAGCCTAATGTAGAAGAGCCTATTCGACAGGAACCAAGAAGGATAATAGTCCAGAGAAACCAAAATGTTGACGAAGTGTTACAGCAGAGAATGCGTTACAATAACATGCTTGTCGAAAATAATATTGCCACCATGGTTGAGAGAATAATGGCACAAAATGGAGTAAACGTAGGATTACAAAGGCCTAGTTATACTTCCCCCTTGTCTGAATTTGTCTTACAACAAGAGTTACCACCAAGGTGGAAAGTCCCCAAATTCACAAAATTCTCAGGGGATACTAGTGAGTCCACCATAGAACACGTGGCACGTTATTTGATAGAGGCAGGAGAGATTGCTAATAATGAGAACTTAAGGATGAAATATTTCCCAAGTTCTTTGACGAAAAATGCTTTCACTTGGTTTACATCACTTCCTGCAACTTCAATTTTTACTTGGACCCAATTAGAGAGATTGTTCCATGAACAATTTTATATGGGACAAACCAAGATAAGTTTGAAAGAGTTGGCAAGTGTCAAAAGAAAATTTTCTGAACCTATAGATGACTATTTGAATAGGTTTAGATTATTAAAAGCCAGATGCTTTACGCAAGTGCCGGAACAAGAACTAGTCGAAATGGCTGCAGGGGGTCTAGATTATTCCATAAGGAAAAAACTGGATACCCAGTACTTGAGAGACATGGCACAACTGGCAGACAGAGTGAGGCAAATAGAAAGACTAAAAAATGAAAAATTTAGATCAAACAAAAACAAGAAGGAAAGAGTGGCCTATGTAGGAATAGTTCAAGAAGATGATTATGACGAAAACGAACCAGTCATTTTCGACCAGCAAGAAATTGATCTTGCAGAATTAAAACAAGGCCCTTCATATTCTTGTAAAGTTTTAGCCCCGTCGAATGGAAAAAATCCAGTCGAAGTGGAAAAGAATGACAGGTTCCCTAAAAGAACCTATACATTCGACATCACCAAGTGTGATGAGATATTTGATTTATTAGTCAAAGATGGTCAGTTAATAAAACCAGCAGGCACTAAAGAGCCTCCTGTAGACCAACAGAAAAAGAGAGGTTTTTGTAAATACCATAATTTCTTGGGTCATAAAACTTCTCAATGTTACCTTTTCAGGGATCTTGTCCAGAATGCAATCCAAAATGGAAGGCTGAAGTTCGGAGACAAAGGCAAGCAGCAGATGAAGATTGACTCCAATCCCATGCAGGTTGTGGAGGCCAATTATGCTGAACCAGAAATGGTAAACGTGGTCGAAATGGAGATCATGGCAGAAGAAAATTTTGAAATGGTAGAAGTTACTGAAAGCTTCGACACCAACTTCACCATGATAGAAGCTGCTGAAGGTTTCGACACCCATGTCAATGTGGTGGAAGAAGGTGATAATTCTACTGACCAAGCTGAGGAAAAAGAAGTCAAAGTTTCTGAAGACTTCGACAATGAGAATGCCATTGAAACTACTGAAGGTTTCGACGGAAGAAATACAGTCAAAGTGGGAAGAAGCTTCGACAAGAAAAACTATGAAAGAGATGCTGAGCAAGGGGTGATCTGGGACACTTTGGGAGAGTCAAATGGGAAGTTCGACTTCATGGTGAAATATTCAGCACCACCAAGCTCCAAAACAGATATCAACAAAATCAAACCCACGGGATGGGGAGATTCTTTCAAAAACAATGACGAAGAGGAGGATAACAAAACCCTCACTGTCCAAAAAGAGGCCACTGAGGGCCTTGATCAGGATGAGATCAAAACAGCAGGGACTGATGATAATGCCCTTACTGTCGAACCAGTAAACAGTGGCACCATCAGAACTGAAGAATACCCTGTCGAAAGGGTTGCACACTGCTGCAAATATATCTACAAGGGTTTACACCCAAAGGGCAGTGTAGATCAGTCAAAGGAGAATATCCCAGAGGAAATGATGCTAGTCGAAAAAATGAACAAATTGAAAATTACAACCGAACAGAGTGCTGGGATTCATATGGTGGAAATCACTCAAAAGGGAGGACCAGACACCAACAAGGGAAAGAAACGTCAAGAGAAGCATCAGAAGCTGGTTTACCCAGAAGAGAACGAGAGTCTTGTCGAATTCATCCAGAGGTGTCAAAGGAAGAATGCAGAAGTCATGCTTTGCCCAAGATGCAGTGCTGTGTTCGACAGGAAAGCAGCTGATGACTTAGAAGCAGCAGAAAAGACCCAGAGAAAAAGAAATTGGGGGACAGTCCCACCAACCAGAAATGAAAGATTCGACCCAAGAAGAGGGAAGCATCACAGTCAAGGGGTGGGAGAAAGACGTTTCAACACCTACAAACCATCCAACAGACCAAATGATGACAAATGGGTTCAACCTATAAGGGATGCCCAAGGTCAGAAGAGATGGAAGAGTTTTGAAGTGAACAGGGGTCCTTCAATGGAAGTTAAAAAGGAGGCAAGGCCAAAATATGTCTCTGAAAACTACAAAGGGAAGAATCCTATGTCCAGATCCCAATGGAGAAGATTCCAAAGGCAAAAGAAAATTGAAAAGGAAACTGTAGAACACCAAAGGGTTGGGCAAAAGGAAGCTGAATCAAGCAAATGTGTGCAGATTACAAACAAGGGGATACCTCTGGCAGAAAAAGAAACCCCTCAGGAGAATAGATCTAGTGACACCACAGAAATGCAGAAAACCAACAACAGAATGCCAGTGGACGAAGAAGTCACGGATGAATTTAGTTCAGAATCAGATGCCTCTTTCGACATAACTTGCAATGTGGTTTCTGTGCTGCCTAGAGATTATGACAGGATAATGGAAGTCGAAGATGAAGAGGATGACATGGCAGATGACAGCATAGGCTTGAAGCCTGTATGCTACTACATAATGAACAATGGCTGTGTCGAAGAGCAAAATGCTTTCTTCGAAAAGCCAGATGATGCTATGAAGGCTCACTTAAAGCCTCTCTTCAAAAAAGGAAAGGTAGAAAACGTGGGTGTCAACAAAATTCGGATAGATGGTGGAGCAGCTGTAAATTTAATTCCTCATTACATGATAAAGAGGATTGGAAAAGATGACTCCGACACTAAGCCTCACAATATGGTGTTGTCCAACTATGAAGGTAAAGTAGGGACAACACTAGGAGTAATACAACTGAACTTGACTGTAGGATCCATCACCAGGCCTACAATGTTCGTGGTGATAGCATCAAAGGCAAATTACAACTTATTGTTGGGAAGAGAATGGATCCATGGGATTGGGGCTGTACCATCCTCCATGCATCAAAGGATAGCAATCTGGAGGCCAGATGGGATTGTCGAAAACATAGAAGCAGATCAGAGTTACTTCACAGCTGATGTGAACAATGTCACTGGTCGTAACTTCGACAAAAACCTAGCCCATATAGCACCATGCAATCCTGCTGATTTCGACCTAACAGCTTCCGACAATGCTTACTGTTCCATGTACCTCCATCCTACGCATGGTTTCCAGTGGGATAAAGAAATAATTGGGGAGACAAATTACACTTGGGGAACTGCCCATGTCAACCCAACTGGATGGGGGAGTGAATTCAGTGAAAATGACTGAATTTTCAGCAATGGAAAGGATTTCGGCTTATATAGCCGAAAAATAACTCAAAACGGCCCTCGAGGATGAAGTTAGGAATATGGCTGTCAAAGCCAGCACTCAAGTTTTCGAAGAACAATATCCTCAAGAAAATATTGAGGAACAATATGCAAATCAGAGTTTTGAAGAAGACTCAAATGGCGAATGGCAGAGTCAAAGACTTGATGCCATTTATGATGACGAACCTTTGGGGTTCGAAAAGGATCCAACCTCAACCAATATGAAAATGGTGGCACAGGACCCTTTAGAGGAGATTAATCTGGGACTGGGGGCAGAGAAAAGGCCCACTTACATCAGTGCCAAGTTGAATCCTCAACTCAGAGTCGAAATAATCCAACTGCTGAATGAGTTTAAAGACTGCTTCGCCTGGGATTATGACGAAATGCCTGGTTTAGACAGAAGTTTGGTGGAATTGAAGTTGCCAATACTGGAAGGGAAGAAGCCAATAAAGCAGACCCCCAGACGCTTTGCACCTGAGATTCTGTCGAAAATCAAAGAAGAAGTCGAAAGGCTTCTAAAATGCAAATTCATCCGTACAACAAGGTATGTCGAATGGATTGCTAATATTGTTCTTGTGATTAAGAAAAATGGCACATTAAGGGTGTGTATTGATTTTAGAGATCTAAACTCAGCCACCCCTAAGGATGAGTATCCTATGCCAGTAGCAGAAATGCTAGTAGATTCTGCAGCAGGCCATGAGTATTTAAGTATGCTTGATGGCTATTCTGGTTACAATCAGATTTTCATTGCTGAAGAAGACGTTCCAAAAACAGCTTTTCGTTGTCCAGGAGCAATAGGAACATATGAGTGGGTAGTCATGCCCTTTGGTTTGAAAAATGCTGGAGCTACTTACCAAAGGGCTATGAATTCTATTTTTCATGATTTCATCGAAACATTTATGCAAATTTATATAGATGACATTGTGATTAAATCTGCTTCAGGCTTGGACCATATTAACCATCTTCGACAGTCCTTTGAAAGGATGAGGAAGTTTGGTTTGAAAATGAATCCTCTTAAATATGCTTTTGGTGTGCAGGCAGGGGACTTCTTAGGTTTTGTGGTCCACAAGAAAGGGATTGAAATTAATGAAAACAAAGCTAAGGCAATAATGGAAGCAAAAGCGCCATCGACAAAGAAGGAATTGCAGTCTCTACTAGGGAAAATCAACTTTCTCAGAAGGTTCATCTCCAACCTTAGTGGAAAAATTCAGGCCTTCTCACCTCTGCTTCGACTGAAGAAGGAGAGTTTCACTTGGGGGCAAGAACAGCAAGATGCCTTCGACAAGATCAAGGAGTATCTGGCAAATCCTCCAGTCTTAATATCTCCTTGTCGAAAAAGGAGCATGAGGCTTTACATATCAGCATCTGACAAAACATTAGGAAGTATGCTTTGTCAAGAAGATGAACATGGCGTCGAAAGAGCCATTTATTATCCCAGCAGAGTCTTAAATGATGCTGAAACTAGATATAGTATGATAGAGAAATTATGTTTATGTGTATATTTCTCTTGTACAAAACTGAAGCATTATATAAAACCCATTGATGTACATAAATCTTCTCATTTCGACGTAATAAAACATATGTTGTCTAAGTCTATTTTACATAGTCGAATTGGAAAATGGGCTTTAGCCTTGACTGAATATTCTTTAAAATATATGCCTCTAAAAGCTGTTAAAGGGCAAGTAGTTGCTGACTTTATAGCTGACCACTCCATACTTGGAGAGGAGGCAAATTATGTCGAAAAAGAGCCTTGGAGGTTATATTTTGATGGTTCCAATCATAAAAATGGAACAGGTGTTGGGGTGTTAATTATTTCTCCCAATAAAATTCCAACAAAGTTCAAGTATAAAATAGAAGGATTCTGTTCAAATAATGAGGCAGAATATGAAGCTTTAATTGCTGGACTTGAAATTTTGTTGGAACTGGGGGCTACAGAGGTCGAAATAATGGGCGACTCTGAGTTGGTGATAAAACAATTGACGAAAGAATACAAATGTGTCAAAGAAAATTTGATCATGTACTTTGTGATAGCCAACAGACTCCTCAAGAGATTCGACAGTGTAGTTTTTAGACACATTCCCAGATTAGAAAATCAGGAAGCAAATGACTTGGCTCAATTGGCTTCAGGGTATAAAGTGTCGAAGGAAAATCTGATGAAGGTTGTCGAAGTGAGAGGCAAAGTTTTATCCACTAGGCTGTCCCCATCTGATTTGGAGACAATAAGGTTGGGATATGGAGATGAAGAAAACTTTGAGATTTTCAATATAGATAATCTAGAGGTTGGAGATTGGAGAAAACCTATCAAAGATTATTTACAAAATCCAAATCAGACAGTCGAAAGAAAGATAAAGTACAGAGCTATAAGTTATGTACTCTTTGGAAATGAATTGTTTAAAAAGACTGCAGAAGGAGTTCTACTAAAGTGCCTTGGAGAGACTGAAGCTTATATAGCTTTGTCGAATGTACACAGTGGTGCATGTGGTGCCCACCAAGCAGGACATAAGATGAAATGGCTATTATTTCGACAAGGAATGTATTGGCCAACCATGTTGAAAGACTGTGTCGAATTTGCAAAGGGTTGTCAGGAATGTCAAATTCATGCAGGCATACCTCATGTGCCAGCAAGTGAGTTACATTCTATTATAAAGCCTTGGCCATTCAGAGGTTGGGCTTTAGATTTGATTGGTGAAATTCGACCAGCCTCTTCAAAAGGGCAAAAGTACATTTTAGTGGGAGTAGATTACTTCACTAAGTGGATTGAAGCCATACCATTGACGAATGTAGATCAGGAAGCAATCATAGACTTCATCCAGAAACACATAATGTATAGATTTGGAATACCAGAGACTATAACCACTGATCAAGGATCTGTGTTTACTGGCAGAAATATGCAGGCATTTGCAAGAGAGACAGGTTTTAAGTTGTTGACTTCGACACCCTATTATGCCCAAGCAAATGGTCAGGTCGAAGCAGCCAAAAAAGTAGTAATAAACCTGATAAAGAAGCATGTGGGTAAAAAGCCCAGAAATTGGCACAAGACTCTGGATCAAATCCTTTGGGCTTGTCGAACATCTCCTAAGGAGGCAACTAATTCTACCCCATTTAAATTAACCTATGGACATGATGCAGTATTGCCAGTCGAAATTTGTTTACAGTCAATACGAATTCAAAGACATCATGAGATTCCATCTGAAATCTATTGGAATATGATGATGGATGAGTTGGTTGATTTAGACGAAGAAAGGTTGCATGCTTTAGAATTAATAAGAAGGCAGAAAGAGAGAGTCGAAAAGTTTTTTAATAAAAAATTAAAATTCAAAGCCTTTTTAGTAAATGATTTAGTTTGGAAAGTGATCTTGCCCATGGAGAAGAAAGACAGAGTGATGGGAAAATGGTCCCCTAAATGGGAAGGACCTTTCAAAATTCTAAGAGTTTTTTCAAATGGTGCATACGAAGTCGAAGAAATAGAAAAAGACAGAAGAGTGCTGAAAATAAATGGGAAGTACTTAAAGAAGTATAAACCAACATTGCAGGAAATAAAAATAGGAACAAATTAAAATTGCAAATAAAACTTGTCTTCGCCAAACAGATGGCGTGAAATAGCATTACATATGAAATTGCTAAAATAAAGTATCCTTAAACAAATAAAATTCCTAAGTCCTATTACAAAACTACTGTCGAAGGAAGGTAGCTTTGAGTTCGTCGAATTTTTTCTTTTGAAGCTGAATTCGACACTCGCAGAGACTCTTGCTGACAGTCATTTCATCAATCTCCCTGTGAAGTTGCTGGGCTGTTTCCGCATGTTGTAGCCCCTTTTGGAGTTCACTGTCTATTGCTTCTTGATTGGGCTGTTGGAGAGAGGCCTGGCGTTCTTTTTCTTGGAGTATTTTCCTTTGAAGATCAGCAATCTGGGCCTGGTAAGCTTGAATATTGCTTTCACACTCAGCAGCAGCTTTGGTGTATTCGTCAGAAAGTTTATTCAGCTCTGAAATCTTTTCTGTCGAAGAAGCCACTATGTTCCATTCTGAAACTTGCTCTTCAGACTTGGCTGTGATTTTTTGGGAAAACTCCTTTTGTCGAACCAGATCAGCACTGACAGAATCAATTAAGGACATCAAATCCATCACCAAACGGCTTTCTTCAGTCGAAGCCTCCAACAAATTGGCACTTTTCAGAAGTTTCTTCAGATCATGTTGGGCAGAAGCATTTTCAGCCAAGACTTCAAACAGGTCAACCCCAAGGATTTTTGTCTTGATCTCATCCATAATGACACTGATTGGTTGAAGGTCAGAAGTGGCCCCTGAAGCTGTCGAACCACTGGGAGAGGAGTCTTGGAAGTTATACCTGGTGTTGAGTAAGGCTTTTAAATATTCCAAGGGTTTTCTAACTTTCAAGCTCTCAATCTCTTCATGTGACAAGCTCGTCGAATCAGTACCCAAAGAGGTTTCGGCAGGAATTGCTGATGAAGTAGGAACAGTATGGGAAGTTTCTCCAAGGTTCAAGTTGACTCCTGGTTGATTCGACAGAGTGACCTCTTCTTCGACATTCTCTTTGTCAGCTGTTGTGGTGTCAGTTGGATTTGGAGCTTGTGCATCCTGAGCAAGGGCATCTTCGTCAGTGTCTGGTATAGCAGCTGGTGTTGGAAGTGGTGCATCTTGATCTGGAATTATTTTTTCAGCAGTGAAGTCTGGTCGAAAAGGAGAATTGTTGCCAGAAGATTCAGAATCACTGATGTCGAATTCATCCAAAGTTTGAGGTCCATGGACACCTGCATCTGGAGTGGCATCATCTTGAAGTCTTTCAGCCAGGGTCCTCTCAGAATTAGAAGGGACATTTTCTTCTTGAATTGTAGAAGTCTCTTCGACATCAATGACAACCTACAGAAAACATAAAAGAGAGCTATAAGATAAAGATACATGCAGTCAAGACTAGGATTGTTGTTTGTCGAAGTGATTACCTGGGGGATCTCAGTATGGGCACTTGAGTCTCCACTTCTTTCACTCCTTGAGGGAATTTTGTTGACTGGACTGGCAGGGGGAGTTCGTCTTTGGACCAGAGATCTTTGGGATGCTACTGTTTTTATCTTTAGACCTTTGTTTCTTTTCAAAGGTTGGGGTTCAGGAGATTCGTCTTCAGACTCTTCGACGCTTGCTTCCTTTTCTTCTGGCTTTCTTTTCTTTGCTGGGGTACGAGTTACCTACAATAGAAAAAAAAGTGTTCAGTATAAGAAAATGTGAAGTACATAAATAAGGAGGGATGCTCTATTTTGTCGAAACCTTCTTGGCAGTTGTAGGAGACTTTTCGACTGTCTTGGAAGAGGTTCCTTCGCCAGCAGTCTTCCTGACAATTCTAACAGCTGAAAAAGAAAAGTTGCATGAACATTGATATAAAAATAAAAGGAGTTAGAAACAAAAAGAGGAATGCAATTTCTTCGACACCTTCAAGAATGGGTTCGTCCACAGTAACATGTTCTATCCCAATGTGAAGGTGCCCAGTGAAGTTGTCCAAGTGATACTTCGTCGCAACCACGCGTTCGGCAGGTTTTTTGTTTCTTTCACGAAGTAATTTTAAATCAGATCCACACACAAACCAATCTGGAAATGGAGGACACAAGGCCACTCCAAATTCTGCAGAAGGGAGTGGAGGGAATTTTGGAGGAAAAGTTGTGAATGCAAAGTCATAGTGTGCATGTGGTGGAAGAGATGAAGGAAAAAATAACTTATTCAATTTTTCTGTGAATTTGTGTTTTAAAGATACTGCTGCCTCGCTTATGGTTCGACGAAGATCATCAGGCCTGTAAATGGTTTCAAAATACTTTTGAAACTTTTGAATTTCTTTGATATGCTGATCTGTACCTTTTTTCTTCTTGTCCTGCACAAAGGTAAAAGCATTCGTCAGAAGAGTAGTGAAGGTTGCTACGTCGAAAAATCTGTTGATATAATATTCCTTCCACCAGACGTCGAATTCTTCAGTACAGAGGAAGTTTGGTAGAAAGATGGTGGGATAAACCTCCAGAGATGGGTCGAAAAACTTGTTGTATAGCTCCAAACTTTTGTCGAAGTGGTGAAATGAGTTATAGAAGATGATGGCACCTTTCTTGTGGTAGATAGGCTTCGTCTTTGTCTGAATTAATCCAAACTGCCTAGCTACCAGATTGGGTTGGTAGACAATGAGGGATACCTTTGTGTTGTTAAGACTATGATGGGAGAAAAAGTGCCTGGGCATGAGAAAAGCTTCCCAAATGGAGATATAGGAGTCTTCGTCTTTCTGGTTCTCCACTGGGAGTCGTCTGGTAAACCATCTTGGACCTACTTGTCTGTTGGCGAATGGTGCCATCGAAGGAGAAAATTTGTAGCGTTTGGCGAACATCATGATGTAGCCAGTGAATGCTTGTTGAAGGCTTGTATTATCATCTGTAGGGGTCAGTTGAACCAGCCTAGGCCATTCGACGCGTCTTTCTTTTACTGCTTCTTCGACAATTAGCATTTTGATGGGGATGAAATTTTCAAAAGTGGCATTCAGCCATAGTTGTAGGAGCCAAAAAGGGCCTGTAAGACTAATGTTACCTTTGTCCTTAAGGGTTTTGAGGTTGCTTACACTCTCACTTAAGGATTCATAGAGGTTTGCCAAAAGTAGCTCACTCAGGCAGAATGCAACTCCATTATGAAGTTGATTGGCCATAATGATATAACTTCTGGCCACCTGAAGAGACCTAGTACAGAAAACAAATTTGGCTAACCACAGGGAGAGGAAAGCAATGTGCTCTCTATCAGAGACTTGTTCATTGCTTTCACCTTGGTGATGGGCTATGAAAACAGAATACCCAGCATGTTTTGTGTCGAAGCCTATGGGATCCTTGTTCAAGTGTTCAGGGTTAAAGATTTCCCCTAAAGGACTAAGGTCAGTTATGGCTGCTATGTCGAATAGGGTAGGAGTTATCATTCCACAGGGTAAGTGGAAAGTATTGTAAGTACTATCCCAAAAATACAAGGAGGCTAACAGCATGTTTTGGCAATAACGGGGACCCTCTTTCGACAATTGGATTAAGTCATAAATACCAGTTTTCTTCCAGAACTTTTCTTTGGCTTTTTCAACCCTAGTAAGCCACGCTAGGTAGTCAGAGGGATCTTTCGTCAAAGGGGGACTCCTAAAAATCCTAGTTTGGTTTAGATAAGACAGATCTATCTCTGTCGAAGCCATGAGGACTTCAGGTTCTTTTGCTGAGGTTTCGACAGGCTTAGGGTTTTTGTTAGCAGCTATGGGTTTAGAAGCAGAATAACAGGGATAAAATTCTTTCAGACGGTTAGGGTCAACAGTGGGATCAAAAATAGGACCTAACATAGCATGATGAACTCCAGAAACAGAAATGGGAATCATTACCTGTGACCTGTAAATGCTTGCCTTCTCCCTTTCATTTGGGGGTTCTGGAAAATACTGTTGGTGCTGTGTTTGTGTAGGCCCAGATAGTATGTGAGCAGGAGGAAGATCCATGGTCTTATTTGTCTTCTTTGCGCTGCGGCCAGTAGTAGTCTTTGGAGGAGCCATTGATTTGATGAAGAGGTTGAAGAGACAGGAGCTTTGAAAGGTCTTGAAATGGAGTTTTTTACGTTTGGGTAAGAGAAGAGTTGAGAAGGTGAAAAGTATGAAATGTTGTTGAAAGTGGTATTTATAGAAGATGAAATAAATGACTAATAATAAAAAAAAAGGAAAATGAAAAGATTTTCAGTTGGGAAGTGGAGACGTGCGTTTCTGATCCATTGGTGGAAGTTAGAAAGTGGCAGTTGGTAGGGGGCCATGATTTACCTACAATATAGGGTTATGGGAGATTGTGTAAAAACGTGGGCTAGACATGACGTTTTCATAAAGTGGAAATCATGATGTTTTCTTGGGACTCAACAAAATCACTTTACAATAAATGCAACTGACAGGAAGTCAAAGGTCACTTCGACAGCAAAAGATATTTCTCCAAGAATAGTCGAAAACATCTTTGCTGGGGGGCAATTTGTAAACCCATAATTTCGACAGACTGAAATTAAGGGCTTGGGGTCATCTTTGTCGAAGAATAACAAAAGGAAGAGAATTCAAGAATTGCTGGCAAGGTTTAAAACTCCACTGTTTCGACAGAAAGGGACATAGTGTTCTGGCAGAATAGGTTGGAAAGTTTTTTGTAGCTGAGCGTTTCGACATAAGAAGGTTTTGATAAAAAGCAGGGTTTGGCAGATGTTGGAAGAGTTGTTTCTTCTTTAAAAGGGTTCGACAGTTTGAAGAGGTGTAAGGTTTCGTCACCAAAGAAGGGAATTCAAATTCAAAAGGTTGTAACCTTTGGCAGTTGGACACATGGAAGTTTCAGAGAAGAAAATTACATGCAGGCTGACACTTGTCATTTAGTTATAGTTTTTCCGTTCTAAGCAGTTATTTTGTTTGTATATAAATAGGTTAGTTTGTGTTTAGAATAGGTGTGTGAAAATTGATACAAAATTCCTATAAAATACTCTAAGTACCCAGTGTGAGAGAAAATGAGTTTGCTATTTGGAACCATGTACGTTTGAACACCATTTATACTTCAAAGTTATTTAAATTACTTGTTCATTCTTCAAGTTTATGTCATTTTTAAACTTTATTTACTGTTTTCTGCAAGTTATAGCCTTCGACATTTTCTTCTTATCTTTGTTTAAAACTTTCAACTTTATTTCATTTTAAGTTTAAACTTTACTTGTAAAATCAGAGTTCTTAACACTTTGACAATACTAACAAAACAAACCATAAATTCATCGCAAACACTAAGAGCAATTCGACAGAATCAATGCACATGTATCCCAGGACTTGTTTGGTTGGTCCTGCAAGTAACCCAGTTTCCTGAAGAAATTGGTTAACCAGAGGTTGTTCGCCAGAAACCACAGCGAACACACACTAAAACTCAAAAACTAATACCTAAAACACATGAGGAAAACAAAAGCATATAACATGATTTTCACACTAAAACTTAAAACTTTTATCCAACTAAAATTGATGCCTCGAAAGTTATTTTTGATACAAAACCATACGACCTCAAACGTTTTTTATCTACATAACAAAAGCATATATATCACATTATTTTAAATATTTTTTGATACAAAACCATCTGAAGTCAAACGTTTTTTCAAACAACGTAGAAGACGAAGGAGGCAAACTTTGAAAAAAAATAACAACAATGTAGAAGACGAAGGAAGGTGTAGAAGACAAAGGAGGCAAACTTTGAATAAAAAATAACAACAATGTAGAAGACAAAGGAAGATGAAGGAAGCTGAAAATGATCTTTACCTTTGATTTGCATGAGATGTAGCCGAAAGAAGATGATAATGGACAAACTGAGTTGATAGAAAAGGAGAGAGAAGGAGAGTTTTGTGAGAAAGAAGAAGCTTGGTTTGTCTGAGCATTATGCGTGTAAAGCCAATGTACAAAAAGGAGGAAAATTTTGGTTTGTGTGTTAGCCAATGGGGTCATGACACATATGTCCTCATGGGAAGCAGTAGACAATGAAAAAATTGTATGATTTGTTAATTACCAATTCGTCCAAAAGGTAGTGTAATTTCTAATTGGTCAAAGGATAATTTGGAGAAATCAAGCACTAATTTTTGTAAGATAGATAGCAGATATTAAGGATATTAGTCTTTTACTTATTAGTTCTTTTCTCAAGATAAAAATAAGAAACACTAGAGCGCAATTTAGGACATGTGGTTAGTAGTCGATTTTCTTAGTTATACAATTGATTGATAGTTGACTCTTTTGTCACTAGTCACGGTTAAACTTTTGTTGGTTTGTAACACTTCATAAACTATATTTGCTAAAAGAAAAATATTCTTTTGGTTTTTCCACCTGTTAGGATAGACCCAACTTGGTAGAACACAATGGTCACAAAAAGATGCTTCTCCCACTGAATGTATATCTGCCAAATTTCTTTGTCCTAACTTTCCAGAATTGTATGTAAATGTAAGGTGGCATTGTTTCCACCCAAACTTGTTTGTACAAGTACCTTAAAAAGTGCATATTAGAGGAACAAGTTGCGTGAAAACTCAATGGCCCAAACAATTCTCATTATCACACACACGTGTAACATACATAACCCAACGCATAAGATAAGACCAATAAATTGAATTGAAAGCACCTCTCAAATTTCATTTATAGGGTTAATACCCAAATTGGAAGATTCTAGTAACATCCAAAAATGCAAAAAAAAGAAAAGTACACTTTATTTTTACTTTAAAAGAAAAAGAAAAAGAAACACTTTTATTTTCGATTAGAAACCTAATCACAATATCAAATCAATGGTTTTTTTATTTATTTAAAATCTCTCCATATGACTCCAAATGACAAAATGTTGGTTCCGCAATATCTTCACCTTCTTCATTTACTCAACAGCAAGAGGCACAGATTCAGCCTAGAGATCACCAAATAACATTATAACTTAAAAAATTGATAAAGGAATTGAAATAAACATTGAAAACAACATTATTAATCATTTCTTGGACTTAAAGCAATGTTTTAATACTGTTAATAAGTTTCGAAAGCTATAACTATAGTGTAATGAATGAAGAAAATTTACCAATTTGCTGTATTTGAGTGCATAAAACATCTCGAGGTAGCGCTTGCTCTCAAGACGATCGAGATTCGTCACGTGCTTCCAGAAGCCATACACGCCAGTAAGAGTCAGAAGCCTGTCAGAATAAATCTGCCATGTGTACCTATAGCACAAAGTTGATAAAACGTATGTGTCAGACATTATGAAACACTGACATAGACACCAGATACCATACGCTAGTGATAATTAAATGTGTCTAGCTTACTTCTCGTGAATTCGTTTGAGACCTCCATGGGAGATTTTGTCCCAATAAGTAGGATCAGCCTTAGACTTCTCGAAGAATTCAACAATAGTCTCGGCAGCACGGTCGCCGTGATAAGGATCAATATGGTAACCAGATTTTCCATGAACAATGATCTCAGCAGGACCACCATTACATGTCGCAAATGTTGGCAATCCACAACTCATGGCTTCAATAACAGTTAAACCAAAAGCTTCATAAATAGCTGGCTGCACGAAGGCGCCCTTTGTGTCACAGATGACACGGTAAAGCTCTCCGTTTCTAATTCGGTCCATTTGCGCGGAAATCCATCTGAATTGACCGTTCAGTTTGTAGGTTTCAATTAGACCGTACATTTTCTTCATCTCGGCTATCTCTTCTAAATCCTTGGACTCCTTCCTTCTGTCTCCGGCAACAACAACAAGGTTTACCAACTCCCTTAGGCGAGCATTCTTGCCGTACCACTCAACAAGTCCTGTAATGTTTTTCACTCGGTCCAACCTTGCCATCGTGAAGATAATCGGCTTGCTGCGATCCTTCAGTACACATCTATTATGAAACATCGATAAATCAGACAAGGTTCTGTGAAATAATAAAGAGAAAAATCAATACTAAATTGTGTTGTGCTTACATGTGTTCCTCATTCTCCACCGAGCTGTAGAGAAGTTCTTCGATATCAGGGTGGAAGGATGTCAATCTACGCTCGGTTTCAGCATATGGGAAGTAAATGCTCAAATCAGCTCCGGGAGAGACAATGTTGAACTTTGGATCAAAGACATCGATACCATGAACGACACGGTAAAGTCCAGGAAGGGTGAAGGCAGTGTGACTCTCATACTGCCCAACAGTATCCTTGCTGTAAAATTACCAAGACATGAGATTTTCAAGTGCAATAAGATTATCAATAAATAATGTGATGCATTAAAACAATAGTTTACCTTCCAGCAATCTCTTGGAAGGTACTTGTGATGATAAAGTCTGTGTGGTTCATTGCAAAAAGATCCGCGGTAAATTGGGACGAGAAGTGATATTTGTCATCGAATTTTTTCCAATAAATGTCCGAATCTGGATACTTGGTTTTCTCGAGTGCATGAGCAATAGTACACTACAATTTGTTGTTAAAATTATGGCATAAGCTTTAAGATATTTCAAAGTATAATCAACAAAGGTAATTATTAGAAAATCGAAGCGTGTAGACAAACCTGTGTTACGCCTAATTTATGTGCTAACAAAGAGGCAACGATGTTTCCATCGCTGTAGTTTCCGACGATCAGATCAGGCTTGCCTTGCAACTCTTTGGCAAGTTCATTGGCGACATCCTAATGACAATAAATAGTTTCATCTCAGTCAAGTGAAAACATAAAAATGCTTATATTTTTGTCGGATTTATGAATGAAAGTTTCACCTCACTGAAAGTCTCTAGGTAAGGCCAGACTTCGAATCTTGAGATCCATTTGCGAACGATTCCCTTTTCTGTTCTAAAGGGTACTCGAAGAATGTGGCAATATTCGGTATTGTATACCTTCTCAAGACGTTGACCACAAGTAGTTCCCACTGCATCGGGGAGAAGACGCGTAATCTGAAAGAATTAAACCGAAACCACAAGCACTAGTTAGAGAAATAACCATATACGATACGTAATAAACGCGCTAACTCTTCATAAGTTCATTAAGGACATACAATGAGAATGCGAGGCTTGATATCCAAGCCTTGTTGCTTGATGCGTTTGAGCATCTCCTCCTCCAAGGCACGAACTTGATCCAAGATGTACACAATCTAGATTCAAGAATTAATAAGAAAATGTCACTCAACCGTGAAACGTTGCAACCGCAAAGATGTTGAACCACAATTTAAAATTCTGGTGTAATATGTTATCGAAACTAACCTGTCCCCCGGTATCAGGGTATCCTAAGACATTATCTTGGGCGAAATAGCCGTGTGGAGAAAGAATGACAACATTGAAAACCATAGGGATTCTTCCGAGGAATTTCTCGAGGGTGAAAGGATCAGGTGCGTCGAGAAGATCCAACAGAAGTTGGATCGTTTCAACGACACGCTCGGCAGTGTCTCCCCACCCTCTCTCCAAACCAATTTCCTGGAATTCGTGTTCAAACTCCGAGTACAGAGTTTCGGGAGCAATTTTGATCAGATAATCTTCTGCTTCTCGCAAAACATGTTGAAGAGAATTCAGATTTTGAATTCTATCATTAACCATTATAGTCTGCACAATAACCAAAACCTTAACTCAGTAAAATCAAACAAACATACAAAACAAAAAGACGTAAATTAAGGAAATGTCGAATATGTAGCAATACAATTCTCGAAAATACCTTTCCGTTATGATTGTGAAGCCTAAGGAACTCCAGCAGTGGCTGCAAACTTTCTTTACCATGGAAAAGCTTAGCCGAAAGATGGCGATTAAGAAACTCAACGCCATTTCCAATCGACTTATTCTGAGTTGGTTTCGGAATTGAAGCATTGAACGGTTCAAAGTCCAACTCAAGCACAAAGTTGTCATTAGAACTACAATAAAGCCATAAACAAAACATGTTAAAGTATAGTACTAGTATAGTAGCAACATAACAAAATCAAAACAATGGAGCTTCAAAAACTTTACCTTCCTTCAACAAGCTCCTCCTTGAACTTGAGATACTCAGCAGCACTCAGTTCATCGACAACAAGATCGTGCGCGTCGACTCTCAGATACTCCCAAACGCCAGGCCTTGGACGAACAGCAAGAGCAACAAACGGCGGTAACACTATAGCTTCCTACATAGCAGAAAGCATTAACAAACTCCATCAATTAATCATTCATCGTTACACAAAAAAGTCACACAAAAAGCAGTTAGTTACCTGAGTAGATCTCAGAACTTGTCCGAAAACTCCATTAACAAGTTTCTTCCTATTATCCTCAGGGATTTCTTCAAACTCAGCAATGATCTGATGATGTTGCAGGATTCCCTTTCCCTTTGCTTCAATCCTGTTAACAGAATGGCATCAGGGATCCAAACAAACATGCATAATTTTGTTCGAAATGGAAAAAGATAAAGAAGGTTTAGCCGGTACCTTGACAAAAGAGACAGAATTTCGTTCCTGTGAGCAGTGAGAGATTCATCAACCCTCTGACGGAGTGAGGTGGAACGGGTGAGACTCGCCATTGCTGAAAAGGTTGAAAGGTTGAAAGGTTGAAGAAAGAAAAGAATGAATGGATGGTAATGGAAATGATGAAGGTGTGAATTTATAGACAGGAGTAGAGCGCGAAAGACAGACAAAGAAAGAAAGAACATATTCAACACAACACTTTTTGGTAAGGACTGTTTTGTAAATTCAGAACTTCTAAATATATTCTAGAAGTACCTCGCTTTAAAATGATGAGATTTTAGATACTCCATAGGTTGATAAAAAGAAGGCAAAATAGTCTCATCCGTTAACTTTATCTTTTAATTCTTAAAATATATTATGTTAATTTTTTTTTATTTAATAAATTATCGATTTTTGAATTTTTTTCATCAGATAAAATGGACTAACATAATATATTTGAAGAGTTAAGAGACCAACTAACACGAAAAAAATTAAGTGATCGATATAAAAGGTATAAATAAAGGATCAAAACAATATAATCTTTGATAATTTAATAAATTCTGTATATATTTTTTGAAATTAGAATTATAGTTAGAAAAATAATAATTAGATTTATTCAAAAAAAAGTGTTTATATTTCTATACTAAAAGAATGCTGATATGGTAATGGCACATGGGACCTGCCCAAGGTTTATCGGTTGAAATGCATATATATACATATCTTTTTTTGTGAAAGTACATGGTCCTTTTTCTTGGTGGAAATTTTGAATAATCAGTTTGTCTTTAATTCATATATATATATATATATATATATATATATATATATATATATATATATATACATATATATATATATATATATATATATATATATATATATATATATATATATATATATATATATATATATATATATATATATATATATATATATATATATATATATATATATATATATATATATATATATATATATATATATATATATATATATATCTCTTAACTCTTAAGATATTAATAACTATAAAGATAAATATATATAAAATATTACAATTTGTTGACGAATTTATGATTACAATGTTTTATTATAAGCTACATAACTCATGTATATTAAAATAAAGGTGAATATTTTTGTAAATTTAGTTGGGTATTAATATTTAACAAATCAAAACTTAATATTCAATACCATGTCACTTTATTATTTTATTTTATTTTTGTGATTGTTAGAATATATGGTTTGGTATAACTGAATCCTATAAAATCAGCTTATAGAATGAAGATTGTTCCCACTTATAATTATATGTTTAAGTTATATATTGTCTGATATGCGACTCTTAACATCCTTTCTCACGGGTCATGATTTAATGTCTAGAACATGGAACTAAATGGTGGGTGATCTGGTAGCGAAGTGACTCCAACGGATCTAAAATTGGACTCTGACACCATGTTAGAATATGTGGATTGGATCTAACTTAATCCTACCAAATCAGTTAATAAAGTGTGAATTACTTCCACTTATAACCACAAATTAAAGTCATATATTATTCGAAGTGAGACTCTTAATCTAACCATTTTAATTTTAAATGAACCTATTTTTTAGTCCTTAATTAATATGGATTATTTATGTAAATTATTTTACACAGATCAATGTATCATTATTATTTATAAATATTGTTTATAAATAATTAAAATAAAAGTTAAATATTCTTAAAAACTTGGTCAGATATGAAGTATATCAATTAAATCTTTTTTTCTTTGATATTTTGAGGAGATATTTATTTGATTTTATCCATTGGATGGGGATGGAGATATATTATTGGGTGGTTGCAATATTGCAATTTGTTGTTAATCACTTAATCACACGCAATAACTTTTTGGTGTTACACTTACGACCTTATGAGGAATTTGGATTCATTGCATTGAAACCTGGTCCCATCATAAAGCTTGTTATGCTACGGTATTTATTTATAAATAAATAAAAAAAACTCCATTTTAGAGCAATTAGTAGTACTCTTCAAAGTATAAAACAATGACATATTTACGAAATGCTATCTCATCTGACATAAAGTTATCAAAACTATTAATACAAGACTTTAATAGCACTAGGACAGTTCATAACAATAAATTGCATTCAGAAATAGTAATCAATATTGAATGTCGAGTGAGGTAGAAATATTACCTCGATACCAACACTCAAAATATATAAAATCAAATAAAATTTGAAATTGCAATAATAACATATATTGTAAGTATTAGTAATAGAAATTTTAGTACTAAGCACAAAGCTACAAACATACCTTATTGTTTTTGAAATGGCAGCAGCACAGCAACGAATAAAGGAACAGATCAAATATTGAATGAGACAAGAAAATGGTGATAGAACAAAGAGCAAGTAAATGAATATGAATGTGTGAAGAGTCAAGAGTTTAGAAGCCCTTTTTATAGTGAAATTAGGAGAGAATTTTTCCTCATTTTTTGTTTCTTCACATCTCAATTGCCTCTTTCCCAAGGAAGTTGTTTCCCAGTATTGATTTGTTGATATTAATATTATAATAACCTTTCGGTGATTTCTCTGCTGTTTTCACAATACCACTTTTCGGTATCATCAACAACTACTACTTCAATCTCTTTCACTCTTGCTGATTCCCTTTTTTTTTTTTTTAAATCCAAAAGTTTATGATTTAAATAATATAATTTTATGATACAATATGCTATATCCTCGTAGTTGACAATTAAATTAAGACTGTATTATAGTACAAAGCATTTGTTTAAAAACACTTATTTTTTCTGTGGTGCCTGTTGTCTTTGACTTATTGCCATTTGACCTAACGGCTATACACCTTAAAAATTTCAAGTATTTATATTTTAACCTTAATCATAATCCACTACATTATAATTGGTTAGAACTTGTAATTCGATGTTATGTTTGAAAATTAACATTCGATTATGTCGAAATAGTTAGTTGGTACTTCGAAGTAATTAGTCGAGATGTAGAAGTTGAATACAACATATAGTTATTATATCGAAATGTAAATTGTAGTTTTGTACTTTGCATCGTGTATGTTTTGAGCATGTTTCTATTTGTATAATTTTGGGTCTGAGTTTTAGTTGTCTAAATAAAGGATATTGTATGATGAAAACATAACAACTTCACACAATATAAATCATTATTTTCATAATTTAGTTTTTCTCTCTTGTCTCTCTTCTTTTCCTTCTTTATCTTTCTTGAAAATCTTTTGTTCTAACAAATTGGTATCAAGGAGTCCGAATTATGATTCAGAGAGAATCTGTAATGGCAAACAGAAACACAACATCAACGTAATTTACAACGAATCTAGTGATTCATGATCGAAGATGCTCCAAGCATGTTTCACAAAGTGTATCTCTGAACATTAGGCATAACAACATAACTCATACTCATGGGTATCCACCCGAACCCGCCTCGAATTTGACGTAGAAAACCCGCTTTAATTAGGTTTGGATTTGGATTTTTCCCAGTTATAAAATATGGGGACAAATAGAGTAGTGGGGACACTAGTACTCACCCCAAATTTCTCCCGTTTATTTTACTATGTTCTTTATTCTCTTAGTTTTGATAATTTAGAATATTTAATATGTGGTTAATGTTTTGATATTTTGATTTGTATTTATTATTTAAAATATTTGAAATGTATATATGAAAATTTGTATTTAATTATTTGTAATCTAATTTTATTTTTGAAATATAAATATCTTTATTTAAAAAATGATTTTACTAAATAGGTAGTGGCGGAGCAGGGATACCCGAACCCGTTTGGAACGAATTTGAGTTTTAATTCTCCATCCCTAATGGATTTTACGACAGGGAACTGTGACTATTTTGAGATTCGGGTTTGGGTTTTGGAGAGGCAAAACCATCATCAGCCTTCCCCATTGTCATGCCTACTGAACATGGAGTATATGGAAATGATGCATACAAGGTCAGTTGAATCATCTTATGCATGTGATGATTTGTTGATTACAGGTGCAGATGAAGAAGAAATTAAAAGAGTCAAGTTGAAGCTGATGCAAGAATTTGAAATGTATGACCTAGGGAATTTGTCATATTTCTTAGGGGTGGAGTTCAATGATACGATTGAATGAGTGTTCTTTAACAAAAATAAGTATGTCTAAGATATCTTTAAGAGGTTCAAGATGAGCAATTGTAATGCAATTGCTATGTCATTAAAAATTGGAGCAAAGTTGAAGAAGGAAACAGATGATAAATTTGTAATTAAGTGTGACATTGTACAAACAAATCATTTGATCCATGAGGTATATCTTCAGTATCATCCTAGACATTTCTCAGTGTTGGATTGTTATGTAAATTCATTGAGAAACCCTAAGAATGTCTCCCCACTGCAGTTATGAGGGTGTTGAGATACATAAAGGTATGATAGATCATGGTGTGTTGATGTTAAGGCAGAAGAAGGTCATCACAGATGCAGAAGTATATGGCTACATTGATTCATATTTTAGTGGAGATGACAATGGAAATAAGAGTATTGCATGCTACATATTCATGATGGAAGGCGCTCCAATCTCATGGAGCTTAAGGAAGAAAAGCATTGCGGCTTCATCATCATGTGAAGTTGAGTATGTGGTTGCATCATATGCAGCATGTCAAGCAACATGGATAGAGATGTTGCTTGAAGTGCTCAAGTTAATGGAAACTAGGAAAATGAAGTTGTTTGTCGACAATAAGTCAACTATCGACCTGGCGAACCATCCAGTGTGTCATGGTCGAAGTAAGCACATATAGAGGAGGTATCATTTTCTGAGGGGTCAAGTAAACAAAGGAAAGCTTGAACTAGAGCATTAGAAAAAAAGAATGACAACTAACTAACATACTCACCAAACCTCTAAAGAAAGTCAGGTTCAACGAGTTGAAGAGAAGTATTGGGATGAGAAGTCTCAAGATCATGAATTAGGGGGTGTTAGAAGTTGTAATTCGATGTTCTGTTGAAATCTAGCATTCGCCTATGTCGAAGTAGCTAGTAGATATGTTGAAGTAGCTAGTTGAGATGTCGAAGTAGTTAGTCAATATGTAGAAGTCAGTTGTATTCGTCTAAGTCGAATATGCTTTAGTTGTCTATATAAAGGACATTGTATGATAAAACATAAAAACTTCACTCAATACAAATCCTAATTTCATAATTCAATTTATAGTTTTTCTCTCTTTCTTCTTTCATCATTCTTGAAACCTTTTGTTCCAACACAATTGTGTTGCATATATATTCAACCATGTAATGTCGTTAGATTAATGCAAATCAATTGTTAAGATTTGGAATAAGTCTATTAAACTTACTCCTGGAGTAAGAATATCCCCACTATATATATATATATATATATATATATATATATATATATATATATATATATATATATATATATATATATATATATATATATATATATATATATATATATATATAATTTGATTATTTTTAAAATAATTTAAAACTTGTAATAATTTTGACTATAAATTATTTATATCTAACCAAAGTTCATAATACACGCACAAAATCTTTACAAATATTTAATGTAATAATTATGATATTACTTGTGTTAAATGTTAATCCATAATGTGAATTAGTTAGTTAATTGAATGGTGTGAATATGGATTTCGTCAAAGATTTTTGGAATGAGATTAAAGGTGATTTTTTCATAATGTTGAATGAATTCCATGAGTATGGGAAAATGGTAAGAGGGGCAAACTCATCATTCATAGTATTGATCTCAAAAAAGAAAAACCCGTTAAGAATTAAAAAGTTTCGTCATTCATACTTTGGGTGTATTTACAATGTGATCTCCAAGATCCTCGCAAACAGGCTTAGAAAAGTGATGAATTTGGTGATTTCGGAAACACATTCAACATTCATTCATGGGAGGCAAATTCTGGATGGAATATTGATCGCAAATGAAGTAGTGGATGAAGTGAAGCGAAATAAAAAAGAAGTGATTATGTTTAAGGTAGATTTCAAAAGAGCATATGATTTAGTGGATTGGAATTTCTTAGACATAGTGATGGAGATGATGAGATTTCATACAAAATGGAGAATATGGATCTCGGAATGCCTGAAGTCATAAAGGGTGTTGGTGATGGTAAATAGGAACCTAACAGAATAATTCAGCGCATGTAGAGGTTTGAAGCAATGAGACCCTCTATCTTTGTTTTTATTTATATTAGCAGCAGAAGGATTCAACAGGTTAATGGATAAAGCATTGGAATTAGGAAGATATTACAGGTACAAATTCAACAATGGCAACGTCAGATTTTCGCATCTTCAATATGTTGACGATATGATAATTATGGGCGAGAATAGTTGGTGGAATATCAGATGCATTAGAGAGAACATATCCCTATTCGAACTAATGTCGGGTCTGAAGGTTAATTATTAGAAGATCGTATTATTTGGTGTTAATATTTGTCAGCACTGGCTTAAGGAAGCTTCAGGAATCCTAGGATGAAAGGTGGGCTCATTGCATTTTTCATACCTAGAGATACCTATCGGGGCCAACCCAATGTCCAAAATATCGTGGATGTCAGTCATTAAATTGTTGAAAGATAGGTTGTCAAATTGGAGAAACAAGAATTTATATATTTGGGGCAAAGTGGTGGTACCGAAATCTGCCCTGTCGACAATACCAGTCTATTTCTTTTCCTTTTTCAAAGCTCCTATAGGTATTATCTCTAAAATTGAATCTATATTTAAACACCTTTTTTAGGGCGGTACAGAGGGCGAGAGGAAAATCAATTGGATCAAATGGGAATCCATTTGCACTCCGATCGAAGAGGGCGGGATGGGCGTCAAAAACTTAGAAGTTTTAAATAGGTCTTTATTAGGAAAATGGGCCAGGAAAATATGTAAGGAAAAAAGGATTGCGGTTTCTAGCTTTACAGGAAAGATATGGGAATAGAGGTGAGATTTAGAGAGTTGCTAACACACAAAGCTCGCAGTGGTGGAGAGACTTGTGCAGAGTATATGCAGGTGAGATTGAGAACCTATGGGAGTATTCCGTTAAGGAGAGATATAAGGATCTAAGAGTAACAAGTAATTCAGAAAGTAACAAGGATTGGTCAAGGGCTTGGTCTAAGACGGTGCTGCTGAAGGTGTCGTGTCTATCTTGGAAATTATTCCATAATAGATTACCAACAAAAAACAATCTAGTAAGGAGGGGGATATTGTGCCAGGTCAATAGCAATTGTGTCTGAGGGTGTGGCGAGATAGAGACTGTTTCTCACTTATTATTTGAGTGTCCAATATTTGCAGGTATCTGGAAGCCTGTTTTGAGGTGGCTCAGAGTATCAGCAATTCTTCCTAGATACAGTTGGGATCACATTAATCAGTTCGAATCTATCATAGAATGCGACAAAGAAATTTCGAAAAAAGTCAAAGTAATTTGGCTCGCGGGAATCTGGTGCATATGGAAGGCGAGAAACAACTTCATCTTCAAGAACAAAGTCGCATCTTCAGAGCAGATTCTTGAGAATGTCCAAAGACTATCGTAGATTTGGATGAGGAATAAATACAAACTTCTCTG
The DNA here is from genome assembly GCA_963966055.1 of Lathyrus aphaca. NCBI lineage: Eukaryota > Viridiplantae > Streptophyta > Magnoliopsida > Fabales > Fabaceae > Lathyrus > Lathyrus aphaca. The sequence goes on from OZ014519.1 coordinate 170,369,888, forward strand.
ATGCTATATTCTCCAATGGCACATGAATCCTATGATATTTCTAAGACTTAAGGAGTAAATGTTGCATCTCTTCATTATCTGGTCCTGTAGGATCTGTATTTTTATCCGAATGCATTCCAGTTGTGATCCAGGAAGTTTTTCCTTATTGTGCAGATGTTTTAGTCATAGTTGTAACACCCCAAATTTTTCCCGTCATTTTTAATAAATAAAATACAACAAATCAGAGTAAAATTCCATTCTCAATTCGAGATGTTACTTTCAACCACTCAAAACATGCTCTTAAAGGTTTGATACATGACATGAAATGGAGAATTTATTCAAATTAAGCAACGGAAAAACTAAACGGTAATGTCATAATTAAAATAGAAATAGTTTGAAAAATTTTGAAACAACACCAAAATGTTCCAAACATAACAAATAAACTAAAATAACAAAATGACGCTCCCGACTCCCATGTTATGTATCAGAGGGGACGCCATGACCACGACTACTCCTGAGTATCTGCATGTTACCAGCATAGGGGTGGCATTCAAACAGAAGGGGTGAGATTCTTACATCAATTAAATGAGGAAAATGATATAAATATAAGGCATATATCACACAAGTAGAACATCAACATAATCATCGCGACAAGAATCACAACCCAACTACACATTTACAACAAACACGTCAATAACATATACATCCACATCATACACATCAACAATAATGCATGCAAATGAGACTTAACCATAGACTCAATGCATGTGGTACCAAGAATCGATCCCTATTTCATGATCCAGTTCCCGTCGGAACTCTCGACCCCTTTTCCATGGTCCAATGCAACCCCTCTTTCATGATTACATACTCGACCCCTATTTCATGGTCCAATGTGACCGCTATTTCATGATCACACCCTACACCATGATTGAACACAATCACCTCACCAACAACGACAACATGCAACAACAACGACAATATGCAACAACAACAACAACAATAACAACAACATTTCATGCATATACATTCTCATACTAACAGTTTAAAATCAACAACATATACACAACTAAACATACATCATGCATTAACAAGTTTCACACAACAACTTTCAAATTTAACAAAATGCACATACAACCTCTATAAATCTGCTCACATTGCATCAACAACATATCAACCCTCCTAAAACATAAAACACAATTTTTCATGAATTTTAATGAATTAAAAACATATTTTCTCACTCCCAAGTCTCGCTAAGCGTCCCATTTTCTCGCTAAGCGAGCTAGTTATTTCCTTGAAGAGGTAAAAATTTCCAACTACTTGCTAAGCAAGCAACCCCTCGCTAAGCGGAAAAAGCAAAATAGGCATAAAAACCCGGTAATTTTTGCACTTCTCCCTTGCGATTCTCACCCTAAAGCAGTGTATAAAATCAGTCCCAATCACTATTTTCTACCAGAACATTCACATATAACATTACCAACACAAACATACAAATCAAACCTTATGAATTCCTCAATTTCATATCATATTCATCAATTTATTAATCACCCAATCCCCACTAACATACCTAAGGACATCTACTTAACATTCATATCATAATACACTTAAAAGATGAAAGAGATCCCACCCTTACCTTAATTCGATGAAAAATCCCTTCCTTCCTCACGAATTTCTTGCTTCTAGCATTTCTCCTCTTTTCTCTTCTTCACGCTCTTCCAACTTCCACGATCAGTTTTCATGAATGATTCTCAAATTCTGCTAATTCCAAACATAATCCTTAGACCCCTAATATTGGAATCCCTATTATGCCTCCATTAATTCTTCGTTTAACTACCGTACTACCTTTTCTCCTTATTTCTAATATTATGAATTAATCTAATAAAATATTCCACAACTTAATTAATTAATTCCAAAGTAGAAACTTAGGCTAATTTAATTATTCTTCTCAACACATCATCAAGTCCTATGTTCTTAGTCCAATACTTCCCCTACGACTAAACTTACTCTTCACCACGGGTACACAACACGTGACTATAGCGCCACCACACACAATTAATCATAATGGTTTACACAATCACACAAATATATAATATAAATAAATAAATAAACAAATACTTAAATAAATTGGGGCGTTACAACTCTCCCCCACTTGAATATTTTCGTCCTAAGAAATTAGCTGCCACAAACAGATTCGGATAAGACTCCCGCATCTTACTCTCCAATTCCCAAGTCATGTTTCCACCGGAAGCTCCTCCCCATACCACCTTCACGAGAACAATATCTTTGCCTCTCAACTGCTTCACTTTGCGATCATCGATAGGCTCAGGTAAAGCCTTAACCGTAAGATTATCCCTTACTTCCACCTCATACATCGGTATCACAAGTGACAGATCTGAAACATACTTCTAAAGTTGTGAAACATGGAATACATCATGCAAATTTGACAACTGCGGCACCAACACCACTCTATAAGCAACCGACCCAACTCTTTCTGAAATTTGATACGGGTCAATGAACTTCGGAGTAAGCTTCTTCAACTTCAAAGCACGTCCAACGCCCGTTACCGGAGTAACCCTAAACAAATACATGGTATCCCTATTGAAATTCAAGATCGTTCCTTCTCTTATCGTGATAACTCTTCTGTCTACTTTGTGAAGTTTTCATCTTCTCTCGAATCAACTTCACTGTCTCAGTGGTTTTCTGAACAATCCCTGGTCGATCCTAGTGATCAGATTAGCTCGGGTCAACAGCAGCTTTTGGTCATCAGTCTCGTCCTCAGAAGGAGTCATGGCCACCTTCAGTCGAGCATTTTCATCCTCTGCTATTTTCCTCTAGGACTCAACAGTGGCCAGTACCTCCTTCAGTTCTTTGATCTTCTTGACCACTTATTTCCTTTCCTCGGAAGCCTTGCGAGCTTTATCCTTGGTGACAGACAGTGAAGTCTTCAGCTTTAAAATTTCCTGCTCCTTAGTAGCAGTCCCCTGGACGTACATCAACGTCATGGCCAGGACCATCATCACCAAACTAGCATCATGAGCTAGGGCCAACCTCCTTCTTGGCCTGTCTAGTTCCTCTAGGCACAATGTTTCTTCCCGATGAACTTGGAGGGAAGTCTCATCTAAGAACTTCGGTCGGAGGAAACAGGTGGGAAACTCGAACTTAGGTTTCGAAGGAGTCCCAGTCAGATTGACAACATCCTCAGTCCTCTGCCTCTTTCCATGTTCTGACCCTGTGCCTGAAAATCCTTGGGGAACGAAGGAGGATTTTCCCGAACCCGTACCAGTCATTATCAAATGGTTGGCCAACCGAGTCTGAGTTAGCTTCTTTTTTCTCCTCTTGGTAGTGTTTGTCATCACTTTATCCTGTACGTACGACATGGAATCTGAAAAGGGAAAAAGAAGCAAGTTAAAACATAAACATATATGAGAAAAATACACAAAGCGAGCGTATATAATTAACTCCAAAACTACCAAGGTAAGTTAAAACTTCCTCGTTTGTCTCACAAGCAAGGAGCTTCTCCACATCTATGAATCGGGATTCAACCATTGCTCTGCAATCCTTGTTTAGAATTGGATGACCCTGCTCGTCTAAGTATCCAATCAGGGAAAAACTCGAAACAAACTTCATCAGGACGTCATAGCTAGCCACGTCCTCAACGCACATTTCGGAAGCAACTGTCATATACTCATTTGTACCATGTAAAAAATGTTCACTAGACCTTGATAATTGAAACTTCAACATCAGGAGAGGAACAAGTCTCCCCTGATCGTTGAGCAAGGTTCTCCCCTCGTCGTCGGTGTCTTACCCCCAAAAGTATACAAAATCCCGAGCATGATCTGGCAGCGGCTCCACCAGGTAGTATCTATCTTTAAACGTCCTGATCGACTCCGAATAAGCCTTAAAATTCTTCCTCTTCTGCTTGAGGAAAACCCATCCATATCGTCCATGGACGACTTGCCTCTGAAGGTATAAGACATGGAAAAATAAGGTAAGGGTTTCCCCAATCTTCAGGTAACCACATGTCAGCTTGAAAGCCTTTAGGAACGCAAAATTATTGGGGTGAAGTTGTGAGGGGGCCAGTTCCATGTGAACGAAGACAAATGTTTGAAAGGTCGAGGACGGGAGCCTGAATTTGAGCTCCTTTACAATGTAGTCATACATAGTGAAACAGTTTGACACGTACGACGAGCAAATTTGATCTCCTTCGTCAGGGTATCAAACATACCAATCAGCAGGATCCCTAACTACTTGGACAAGACCCTCTTGGGGGACAGAGTAAACAAATTGAATATGCAACGTCTCCTAGGCAGCCCAGTCTTCGACAGTGATCTCCTGTTTGGCAGAGTTATCCTCGGGAGGATTATCTTCAGTTGAAGCAGAAGCAGTTCCATCGAAACTACTGGAAGATGGGGCCGTCTCATTAGAAATATCTTCCACGAACATATGGTCATAGTCTTCGTCAGACATATTTGCACCTGAAAAGCAATGAAAGAAAACATGAATTCGATGCTTTAAGTAAAATCCATCATTCCATTGTTGATCAAGTGAAAGGGCGTGCTAAAGAATGTGGACAATGTCCTCAACCAAAGCCCTTATTCAAAGTGACTAATACGTGCATCCTCGAAGATATGCCCGGAACTCACGTGAGGAGAGACATTTGCGAACGAAAAACTCTCAACTCACGTCGAGCATAGCGTCCTCACTAAGTGAAACCCAGAACTCTGGTTGAACTTCAAACGAAGCCACCATGAAAAAGAAAAGAAAACACCCTCATGGGTTTTACTCGTCATAACGAAGACGGACATAATTCATCATCCAACGGACGACGGCAGAGATGTCGCGTTAGAAACCAACAACCACGCCAAAGAATCCTAACAGTCCACTAAAATGGTTATCTAAACCCTAAAGTAAGCCCTAACTGCATGCAGTTCTACTGAGTGAAGACAAAAATATATCCTAAAACAAGAAAAGTTACAGAAACTTACAAGTTTTTAGATTAGGAGCGTGGTCGGTTGGTTTTCCTCGGAAGTTGCGTTGGAAAACAGCGGTTCGCGGCGGAAAGTCGAGAACTTGAAGGCATGGTCATTGTCGAGCAGAAAGACAGTAAGCGAAAAAGTATGAAAATGACATGTTCTTCCTATTTATAGGCGCCTTCAGCAAGTGTATGAGCACGTGCGGCCTGGGATCTATAAAAGGTGAACTCATGACCTAGGGGCAGGTGCAGACTAGCCATCATTACGTATTAAATGTGCATGCTTCCCAAGGCACATGCGTGAAACGACCCTTCTGCATCATTCAGTTATTGACATCCTCGTCTGTCGAGCAACGTTGCAACGCCCAGGCTTAGTCGAATAAGTCCACAGTCGGGCTGACGAAGAACTCTTACAGAACTCAGAATTCATTCCATAAGTGACGAGAGGCTCTTAAGTCATCACTTCTGCGACCAAAAACAACAACTTGGGGGCTCCTATTCCATACTGGCTCAATGATTAGGCTTAGCCCATTCCACTCATGCGTCTAGGATGACCCAATAGCCCAATGTCAAAGGGACCCATTGGCTTTATGCCCCTCAGCCGGGGCGGCCGCACCGACCATGATTACCTGTGGTCAGACTCCTCTGCTTCGTCCAGACTTCTGCCCGACACCTAGGGGAAGTCACCCAGATTCAGCCAAGGATAGCTCTTGTTCGGGTCACATTATGCCCGACTGGCACCCCATCCGAGCAGGTATGTCCGTCCCAACGACTAGTTTCTGGCAGTTACCTATTTTTGGGGGATCCAAGATTCAGACCCAAAATAGAGACCAATAGTCAAGCGTTGGGGGGATTATATAAACTCTCTCACATGAGAGGGCCAGGTATCCAATATTCACTCTAATAACTCACTTTCTCGTACTTGCTCATTCTTCTGCCATGTCTTACTTTGACATCAGAATGTCTTGCATGTACACCCCCTTCTCTCCTCGACGAACGAGCATCATCACCAACGTCTGTGACCCACCTCAGATTATGATATCCATGAACAATCAATTTCATAGTTCAGCCTACAATAAAATTATCTTCACATGATAACATCAAATCATGGCTTAACAGTTTCTGGTGCAAGTCGCAGGTTGGGGGCATCAGAGCTGGTGGATTAATTTTGGTGGTTCTTAGGGTCCTCAGCTTCTAGCAAGGGGGGATGGTGTTTGGCTATGGCGTTTTTTGGACAGGCTATTGGGTTCCTCTGGATATTTTGGTGAATCGTTTTAATGTAGTATATTGTTGCATTGTGTGTGGTGCACCTTTGCTTTTTACTATTGCTAGTTTTTTGTGTGTCTTTTTGTATCAGATTTTTTTTTAGCTCTTTTTGTTTTTTTGGACCGATTGTTCAGGTATGTCTTATGATGTATCGGAAGTTAATAAAATTTAGCCTTTTAAAAAGAAAATTGTTTGTTGAAAATTAGTTGGTTAAATTTATTACTTAACTAACAAGAAAGTAATCTAAATGTGTTGTGACCCTCCCTATTCATGATTATAGTTGAAACATTTTATCTTCTTTTCAATAGTTCATAACCAATTCATTATTTAATGAGTGTTTATATATTGCTAGTAAAGAGTTTTGATTTTATTTAGGAAAACACGAGAGACAAGTAAGGGAATAAATAATTGGGAAATAGAAGCCTTTTTATAGTGAATTAAGGAGAAAGTTTTCCTCATTTTAAATTTCTTCACGTTTTAATTGCCTCTTTTCTAAGAAAGTGTTGTTCACTATTGATTTGTTGAAATTAATATTATAATAATCTTTCTGTGGTTTCTTTGTTGTTTTCACAAAACCACTTTTAGATATCATCACAGCTAGCTACTTAGTAATTAATTCATCCACTTTTGATTCAAATCCAATTTAATTAATAATTTGACTTCTATACAATATGCTATCCTCATAGTTGACAATTAAATTGAGATTGTATTAGTATAAGGCATCTGTTTAAGAAACACTTAATTTTTATGTGGTACATGTTGTCTTTGACTTGTTGACAAGACTGGAAAGGTTTTTTTAAATATAATTTAAATATTACTCCATTTGACCTAACGAACGGCTATACACAATAAAATTTAAAGTATTTATATTTTAACCTCAATCATTTTCTTATATTTTAGAGTTCAACCATCTAGTGTCATATATTTTCTTATATTTATTCTAAAGAAAATTTAAGAAAAATGATATTCATATACCAAAATCTTATATTTATATCTATTGACGAACAATAAAATATTATTATAATATATAGAGTTAAATATATTTTTAGTCTTTATAAATGTTTTTATTTTCATTTTTAGTTCTTATTTAACAAATAATATATTTTAATTTCGACAAAATTATTATGTATATAGTTTTAGTCTCTCTTATTAAACCAAAGAGTATTTTTAAATAGTTATATTACAGATATCTTTAGAATATTATAAAAAGTTTCTCGAAAAAAAAATTCAAAATTTGATTTTTAAGTCGAGATTTTCATTACTTTAATCATTATATTTTGAAAGTTAAAAAATTTATATTAAATTCTTCTCATTTTAAAAAATTATAAAATTTAATAAAGAAATATTTTATAGTATTCTAAACGTGGATGAAAAAAATTATTCAAAAATTTGAAAATTTAAGGATAATTAAACAGTTTTCAAAATTTTAGAAAACAACAGGGACTAAAATTGCATGCATACAAAATTTGTAGGGACTAAAAATAAAAATTGAGATATTTATAGGGACCAAAAATAAATTTAACCCTAATATATATATATATATATATATATATATATATATATATATATATATATATATATATATATATATATATATATATATATATATATATATTAAAATAATCATTATATATATATATATATATATATATATATATATATATATATATATATATATATATATATATATATATATATATATATAATATAATCATTATATATATATATATATATATATATATATATATATATATATATATATATATATATATATATATATATATATATATATATATAATCATTATATATATATATATATATATATATATATATATATATATATATATATATATATATATATATATATATATATATATATATATATATATTTATATATTAAAATGATTATTTTAATTTTTTTTTAATACCTGAACGTTTATTAACCAACTTCATTACTGCATGAATTAAGTTTTTACATTGAATTAACCAACTTTGATGATTGTTAAAAATTATTTTTAATGTCTGAGTGTTTATTAATCAACTTCATTACTTTATTAACCAAATTTTTACACTGAATTAACCAACTTTGGTGACTATTAAAATTATTTTTAATACCTGGACATTTATTAACCAATTTCATTACTGCATTAACCAAATTTTTACACTGCATTAACCAACTTTGTTTCACTACTTTAAAATCATTGTTCATAGATATTGTTCACATGCACTATTCACGAACACTGTTCATGTTCATAATAGTATCATATGTACTGTTCATGTGTACTATTCATAAAAATATTATTTTATTAAAAAAAATATTATTTTATTAAAAAAAAAACTATTTATCGTATAAATAGATGAATAGTATATACGGTGTAAGTATTGGGTGTAGGAATAATATTGTTTGAAATTTTAACTTTGTATTGATTATTGATTATAAAGTACTTATATCTAACAAAAGTTCATAATATACTAAAAAAATCCTAACAAATATTTTATGGAAAAATCATATTGTTAAATGTTAATCTATAATGTGAATTAGTTAGTTAGTTGAAAGTGAGTTGAATAACTAACTTTGTTAGTTAGATAATTAGTTGGTTAAATTTGTTCCTTATCCAATAAGAAAGCAATTTAAATGTGTTGTACCTAGGGCTGTTTTTGGACCGGTTTATCCAAGATTCACCCATGAGTCGGTCCAATAAAATCGGATCAATGGCCGACCAAAATGCTACTCAGTCTAGGAATGAATAATTGTTTTTATCCAAAACCGAAAATGGATATTATATTGGATACTTTTGTCAGTTATATGTTGGATACCCGAAGTATCGGTCCGGTTTTTGTCCAAAACAAAATTGTCCATCACTATTTCGGTCTGGTATCGATTTATCCAATTACTATCTCAGGATAGTAAATATTCTGACTGAACCAATAATAGCCCTAGTTGTACCCACCATATTCATAACTAATGCATTGTAGTTAGAATATTTCATCATGTCTATAATATTTCGTGCAAATTCATTCTTTCATACGATTGATTATAGTTATCTTGTATTTTGGACCGGATATGAGCTCAATAATTACAACCTAGAGTGCAGAATGATCCACCACGTCGCATGTGGATCATGCGTATTATCTTAGTTAAGAAAGCATGTGATCTCAATCCAAGATCGATCATACGAATATTTGCATCTCACATCAATGAATCACTATATAAGGGGGAGAATGCACCATTTTTAAGGTGATTCAAATTCAAATCTCATTCGCCTCACTTTACTCTCATATTGACTTTGGCATTTGAGTGTTAACCTTGCATGTCAACCATTCTCTTAGTGTACCTGAAACTCAAGGCCATCGTAGCAATCCACATTGATCATTGACCGATCAATTCTGATTCCCACACAGTATAATGACATCACCTGTGGGAATCAATATTTGATTATCGAGTTTTCCATATTTGAGCATTCATCTCTTGATTTACTGAATTGAAGCTTCCTCAATCTAGAAATTCATAATTCCTAAATTTGAATTGTAAATCTCTGTTCTTGATCATCTCTGATTGAAAATTAATATTGCTTCTTAGAACTCCATCCAGATCCATCGACAATGGCAGGTTTTGGAGCTAGTCGCTCAATGACACGACGCTAGGAAACCGCGGCAGCAACCACAATTGCTCAAGCTAATAAAGATCCATCATTGACTCCTCAAAACGTTAGTGATCAAGTCCCCGTGAATTCTAATCCACACTATCACATCAAGATCATGTTTAGCCTATAACATCTCAAGGTGTCTTTCAATCTCTCTCATTTTTAGGATTTGCTTCGCAATTTCAACAAGGTGAACCATCGCTCATGCTTATAACACTACCGATAGTGCTTAAACCATAAGCATTACCAGGTTTTCAACTATAGAGAGCCAATCTCGACGTGCAAGGTGCTAATGAATTATTGAACATTGTATACAATATGGTTCGGTAGTAGAATTCACAAGCAATAAAAGAGATTACTTCGCCTCAAAGAAATCTTGCATCAGGTTATTCTAAAGAGCAATATGGTATATTAGGATATTTTCTAAAGGAGTCATACCTCCATCCATGAATCAGCGACATCTCGTCGGGGAGTAGTTTCAAGATCTCTAAGCCACTAGATAATCCAGAGACACCAAACTCCTTATCTTAGTCCTAAAGGAGGAAATGACAGCTACCTGTAACGCCTAGGTTTATTTAAATTAATTTATTTTAATTATTCGAGTCAATATGTGATTATGTGAGTAATGATGTGAAATGTATGATTTTGTGGGATTTTTGGTGGATGGGTAGAATTAACACTTTAGTAATAATTTTATTATAATTTAAATGAAGAGAAACTAAATTAATATAAGGGAATAAAAGAAATAAGAGAGAATAAAGAGTTTTTGTGGTAAAAACAAAATTAGGAGTAAAATGGTGGAACAATGAGAGAGAAGGCAAAAGTGTAGAGGCGCAAAACAAATTTATTTAAAATAATGGAAAAATAGGATTTTTTTAAAGAAATTTGAAGAAGAGAAAAAAAGGTTTTTGCAGTAAGAGAATAACACTTAAAAACAAAAAAGAGGTGGAGTTAGAAGGGAAGATGCCAGCTTTAGGAATCACAAAGCACATAAATTTCATCATTGAGTGTTCATCTCTGAGTGCAGATCTTGTCTTTAAAGGACTATCTTTATTTCCATTGATTATCTCTTATGGGTGTGAAGACTTGTAGTTGAAGGTATTCTTGGATTGTGTTTCCTCTTGTGAGCCATCATGAGCTTCTTCAGAAGCTTCTTCCTCTGGATGAGCTTCAGAAGTTGGATTAGCTTTTAAACAATCAACTTTTGAAGGTTTGGTGGCTTCTAAACTACCATATTCTGAAGTATCTTAAGATACATGAAATTCTGAAGAAAAAAATGTCAACTAGCTATGACATTTTATCGCCAGACTCTTTGTCATCAAATTTGATGTGTATTAATTCTTCAACCATTTTGGTTTCAAAGTTATATACCTTATATGTCTTTGAGCGTTAAGAGTATTCTAAGAAGATACCCTTTTGAGCTTTGCCATCAATTTTTTTTAGATAGACTTTATTGCTTAAGATGTAACATGTACATCCTAACTGATGAAAAAAAGAAATATATGGTTTTTTTCATTTAAAAACCTCATATGAAGTTTTGTTTAGAATATATCTAATATAAATTCATTTACGAACATAACATGTTGTGTTTACAACTTTTGGCCATAAGTACTTAGGTAAAAAATTGTTTTCATGAATCAGGTTTTAGCCATTTCTTGTAAATATGTGCTCTTTCTCTCTACAAATCTATTTTGTTATAGAGTTCTACGAGAAGATAACTCATGGATAATTCCATGTTTTTCACAATAGATTTCAAATGGCTCGTTTTCAAATTTTCCTTTATGATCACTTTTGACTTTTAAAATCTTTAATTCTTTTTCAATTTGTACTTGTATGTAAAAGGTGTTGAACACATAATATGACTCATCTTTAGCTCTAAGTAATTTTTCCCAAGTCCATCTGTTATAATCATCAACTATGACTAATCCATATTTCTTCCCATTAATTGATGCAATACCAATTGGACCAAATAAGTCAATGTAAAACAGTTCTAAGGGTTTAGAGGTGAAGACAATGTTCTTTATTTTTTTAAAGAAGTTTTATTAATTAATTCTACTTGGCATGCTCCATAAAGAGCATCTGAGTGATAATTGAGTCCTGGAAAACCTTTGACAAGTTTTAACTTGCTAAGCTTAAATATTAATCTCCAGTTAGCATGTCTTAACCTTATATGCCAGAGCCACTTTCCATCAATCACTTATAGAAGGCAAAATACCTTCTGATCATCCAATTTAGAGAAAATAATTTTATATACACTGCATTTCCTCATACCTTTGAACACTATGGACTTGTTAGACTCATTCATGAATATACAATTTTTCTTATTAAACATTACTTCATAACCACTATCACAAAATTGACTAATGCTTAGTAGGTTATGCTGCAGTCCATCTATTAACTAAACATTATTGATTTAAATGGAATAATTATTAATAATACATGTACCAATGATCCTTCCTTTTTGGTTTCATCCAAACTCCGTAGTTCCTCCCTCTTTCAGAGTTAAGGTTTTGAACATATACTTTTCTCTTGTCATATGTCGTGAGAAGCCATTGTCCAGGTACCAAGACTATTGTTTTGCTTCTCCATTGAAGCATATATGATGAAAAGACAATTTCAAATTTAGGTACCCATAATCTTATTGGTATTTTTTGGTTAGTTATAAAAGGCTTTTTCTTACTTTGTACTTTGGCCTTAATGTAGTATGACTTAGGATTATTCAAGAATTATGGTTTAAAATTTTTATGTCTAGTTGTGAACCCTTCAGAACCTTAGACTCTGATGTCTTAAGCAATGGTATGTTCAAAACTTTTGACTTTAGAGTATTTGTTTCTAGTTTCTTCATAACCTTTGACTTTGAAGTTTCTGGTTTTGGTTTCTTCAAAACCTTTGACTCTACAGTCTTTGGTTCTGACTGGTTCAAAACCTTTACTTTGTCAACTATTGATAAAAAGTGAGAGTATAGCCATTTATGAGCAGAGTTTGAAGAAGAAGGATATATTGGTTTAACAACAATTCCAAACCTTGGTTTGACAGGTTTTTGTGAAAAATCAATGCCTTCTCTTTTGCTCCTACTTACACCATAAATCATGGATGCAAGTTTTGTCCTATCAAATCCATTTTGACAAATTATTGAAGAGAAAATTCATGCTCATCTAGAGATTTATCATACACTTTTTGAACTTGAGCAATATGGTATTTGTCTAAAGTTTCTTTTTTTTAATTTTTCAAAGATTTTAATTCACTTGTCACAAGATCATACTATTTTTTCAAAAATTTCAGGCGTCTGGCTTTGTCTTGACACCGACCCATAAGGTATTGAACAAAAATAATTAAATTAGAATGAGATAGTTTAGAAAATACCTCTTTGTCTTCTTCAAAATCTGAGTCAGATTATGGGTCTGAAGATGTTATAATCATCAATGCTAGATTTGCTTCTTCATCATCTTTGTTCGATTCTTCTTCTTTGTCAATTTAATCCCATTGTGCCATGCGACTCTTCTTGACTTTGTTTCTGAAGTTAGCCTTCTGATAGCTCTCTTTCTTTGACATGTCTTTCTCCAAATCTAGACTGTCAACAATGAAGTGACCAGGCTTATTGCAGTTGAAGTATCCATTTTGGTCCTCTTTCATGTCACTGGAACTGATCCTATTAAGCCATAACTTCTACTAGAGAACCTTTTGTTCTTTTTAGCCAGATACTGAAATCTTTTGAATATAAAAGCCATTTTTTCATCATCTGAATCTTCTTTAGAACCTCTTACATGAGCAACTTCTTTAGGTTCCCAAACTTCATGATACTTAGTAGGTTGACCAACGAATCTCAAAGTAAGAGACTTTGGTTTCTTTTCAGGTTCATCTCCAATGATCTCCATCTCATGACTATGAAGATTTCTTATCAAGCTTTCCAAATTTATTGTATTCAAGTCCTTGGCTTCTTGAATAGATGTCACATTTGGTATATATTTGACAAGAAGACTCCTAAGAATCTTCTTGATATGACTAGAAGTTATATAACTATTATTGAAAACTTGAAGTCCATATACAAGAACTTGAAACCTTGAGAACACGATTTCAATATATTTATCTTCCTTCATTCTGAATAGTTCATACTGTTACACAAAGAGGTTAACATTTTCTTCTTTTACCCACTGATTGCCTTCATAGGTAGCAACCAAGGATTCAAAAATAGTTTTTGCAATAGACTTGTTTATTTTTTAGGTACTTAGAATGGGGTAGAGAATCTACTAGAATTCCACACACTCTATGATGTTTTGTATGGGTTTTCGTTTGAGAGGGAGTGAGGCTCTTTCTATCAACCACCATTCTTTCTCCATCCATTGGATTAACAATACCATTTTCAAGAATATCTCACAAATCATCATCAACACCTATGATGTGAGTGTATATCTTACTTTTCCACCATTCAAACTCAGTAGAATCTTTAATGAAGGTTGGAGGTTTATAAGTATAGTTGTTCTTTTCAGAAGTATCATAATCATATTTACATCATTGTTTCTGGTACCAGAGGTTTCAAATACGTCATTTGTATTTTTCTCTCAGGATCTTTTACATGCCAATGTTAAATTTTAAAGCATAAAAATTTCTCTGATGCCAACTGAATGTGAGAAAAACACAAGAAAATGGTTGAATTGTGTTAGTTATTTCTTTCTTTTTTCAAAATCTCTTATCAGATTGTGAACTCGATGTCTAGAATTTGATACTTAGATAAGTGATCGTAGTGGATAAAACAAGTTCATAGTTATAGAGAGAAAGAAAGGTAAGAAGAAGAAGAAGAAGAAGATTTATCTTGGTTCCTCCCACAAGTAGAGAGTAGTTCAATTCTCTTGCACTTCCAAAGGATTTCACTATAATCACAACTGATTATAAATGCTCAAGCACACAAGCAAGATATTTCTAATGTTTAAACACACAAGTAAAAGACTTCCAATTCTCAAGCACATAACAAGAGACATCAGATGCTCAAGCATTCAGCAAGAGTTTTCTTACAATCTAACTTACATTGAAAAAAATTGTTTATTTCTTACACTTAATATACAATCAGAGGTGTAAATAAAATACAACACACTAAGATTCTTTAAGACTTAAGAATTTCTCAGATATATAAATGATCAAAAATTATATATTATACTTGTGTTTTTTTGTTTGATAGAGAAACAATTTTTTTTATTGTCAATGGTTTCGTTAATATTTCTTCAAGTTTTTAGATCCTTTTATAGAGAGATATAAAAAGAGTTGTTGAAGAGAATAGCTAGCACAAGTGAGTTTTTGAGAAGATTGATCAGAGACATTGAAATGTTACTTAATATGGTTAATCCCTTTGAAAAGATATTTGAAATCTCTTTGCTTCAAGAGGGATTATTTGTTGCATCCCAATTGTCTGTGATTTTTTTCTTTAAATCTTCACGTGATCAAAAGAAGAAAAATTATTGTTTGAGTCTGCAAGTGACCTATCATAGTCTCTTCGATTCTTGTGTTCACTGCCCTTAGAGTCTGATAGTGACATATTTGTTTCTTCTTGATCCTTGCGTTGACTAACTTTAGAGTCTGAGTCTCTGCTTATGATACTTCAGAGGTTGATTTTCTTCAGAATCTGAGTCTTTAGAGTCACAACTTCTGATCATTTAAAGGTTGACTTTCTTCAAAGTCTGATCTTCAGAAGTTGACCTCCTTCAGTGGTTGGTTACGATCCTTCAAATTCTGAATCTTTTAGTTTCTCTTTAAATATTCATTTTTAGTATCAAAACTGACTTAATATAAGAATTTTTAATCTATAGTCCTACACACTTGACCATATATTAATATACTTAATTGTTCTTTAAATATCATCAAAACGTTAGAATTACGATTCATATCAATTTTATTCCAACATTAATCTCTAGTGAAGGTGAATTTATTACTAACATATTTGCTTTTTGTCAAGCAATTTGACAAAATTCCTTGTTGAAATGTGAAGTGCGGAAACCATTGAAGGACATAAAAACACTAGACCAACTATAAACTTTGATAAGAATCAATCTCACATGAAATGAACAAACATATAGAAACTATATTTCATAACAAGTCACCAAGGGAATGTTTTAGTTTGTCCTTGGTCATTTTAATTTTAATTAACACTCGCCAATTTTTACTCCATTATCTCCATTTTATATATTGATAGCTACCATGTTGTTTACTCCATCGTAAAAATAAATAGCTTAAATGTCAAAAGTAGTATTATTTTAGTTCTTTCTCATATCAAATGTGAAAAATGGAAAACGTGTAAGGATGGTTGGATTGGATTTGGTCGGTGGTTTGGATAAGCCTTTGAATTCCAAATTTCCATAGTTTACCGACATTGAGTTCTAAGACAGCGTGCACGATCTTATCCGTTGGTTTCTGCTTGTACTGTTTTAGATTCTCAAACCATTAATGCTTTTTTCTAGAACTTTTCATTTGTGTGACGGAAAAGTCCTCTGGATTTTCTGCCCAATGTTGTACCTCTCTGCTCCACATAACACAACACCAATGAACGCCTGTGTCTTGCTTAAACATATCCATCATGGGAAACTCTATTTTGTTTCATATTCGTTTTCTTAAAACTACTTTCTCTCTTATATATTAAAAAAAAACACTTCATTATATTTTTGGTCCCATTATTTTTAATTTTAGTTTTTTATTTTAAAATTTATAATTTTTATCTCTCTATTTTTATTTTTTTGAATTTTGATCTTCTATTTTAAAATCTTGAACTTTTATCTCTTTATATTCAATTTTATTAAATTTTAATTCCCTTATTTTTATTTATTTTTTAATTTTTGATCTCCTATTAAATTAGTTTTAAATTGGAAAGAGAACTAAAATCTAAAACAAAGGATCAAAATTTAAACAAATTGAAAATATATGGACCAAAATTTCGGATTTTAAAATAGGAGAATCAAAACTCAAAAAAACTAAAAATATACGGGCAAAAATTCCGGATTTTAAAATAGGAAATAAAAACTCAAAAAATAAAATAAAAATCAAAATTGTAATTAAACATAAAAAATTTGTATAAAATACTACTATTTTTTGCTGAAAAATTCGAATCATCAATTCTCATAAATATAAATCTCCCAGGATTTAACGGGTTCTTCTCAGATTCTTAATAGGTATTAAGAATCTGAGATATCAGAACAACAAAATTAATCTCCAAGAATAATCAGAAAACATGTAACCAACAAAAAAGAAAAAGAGAAAAAAGGTGAGTTGGAATATATTCTCCTTTTATTTTTCTCTATATCCTCTTTATTTGTATATATATAGAAGAGAGGTAAATGTGTTTACTAAATCAAGTAAAAAATCGACATTTGATCGAATCAAATCATAAATAAAATAAATAATAATAATTTCTTAATACAATATTTTATTACATTTCTCAATTAAAATTATAATAAAACTTAATTCAAAACTTTCGAAATATAACTAAAGTTACAACACTTTTTTCTTCCAATGTAATATTGTTATTCTTTTTTCTTGAGTTTTACTCATTTCGGATTGTTCGTTTAAAAAAAATTATATTATATACTTTGGTTAAGAAAACTCACATTTTTATAAAAAGAAAATTAAAAAATCATTTAAATAATAGTTGTTATTAGATTTATAAACAAAAAGGTCACATAAGCAAATAACGAAGATCACATACAATAAAATTTGTTTTAGGTGTCCTTTATTATCATAAATTATTGGATTTGTTGATTTAGGTCAAACTTACAATGTTAGCTTGTACAAAAAAAAATGTATTTATTTATAAATATACATCATTAAATTATATTTTATTCAATTTAAAAAAATTAATGATCAAATAATATAATAGTAAATAGAATTAAATATGTTTGTGGTCTTTATAAATTTCTCATATTTAACTTTTAGTCTCTTAATAAATTATTGCAAAAAAGTGATCCTAATAAAATATTCCATCTATATTTTTTACCCCTCCTACTAAAAATGTCGCTATTTCAGTCGCTAAATAGTAAATCGTCGTTAAAATCATCGTTAATTTTGTTGTTAAGTTGTTACAAAACGTTGCAAAAATGCAGGAGAGATCAAAAGTGTGGATGTAAATTCTTAGGACGATTATTCTTTGAAGAAAATATTTCGAGGAACTTAAAGCGAAATATGAAATATTTAGGAAAACCATTCTTCAAAAGAAATTTTTTAAGGACTAAAAATGAAATATGAGATATATTGAAGGACCACAAAAGATATTTAACCCTAATAAATAATGGTTTAAACTCATAAATGAAAAAGATATAACTGGCACAAGAAGTTCAAGGTAGCAAGAGACAGTCAAACACACAAAATAAAACAAAACAAAACAAACAACCACTACAAATAACCATAACCAAACACAAACAACAAAAAAGAAATAATAGATCTACACTAATCATCTCCGTATTGAGAATGATATGTATTTATAACTCTCATTGTTTAGGATTATCGTGATGACTTTCTTGTTTAGGTTTTTTTTTATTAGGATTCTATTTGTATTGTTTTAGACAAATGAAACTAAATATTACATGTTATATATATATATATATATATATATATATATATATATATATATATATATATATATATATATATATATATATATATATATATATATATATATATATATATATATATATATAAAAACAAATTCACCTCGGTTGAAAAATAAAGCTGAGATGAAAATTAACTTATTTTTAAATAAAATATAAAATATCACGAAGGCGTCACTTGTAACGCTTCAATATTAATTATCAATTATTTTATTTATTTATTTAATTTAATTGGTGTGAAATTAATTAAATAATTATTTTGTGTGAATTAATTATGAATTGATGTATTTTATTTGATTATAATATGTGGGGTGCAAAGGTTATGATTATCTTGATAATTAAATAATAAGAGTTTATTTAATTAATTGAGTAAATAATATTGGAAAAAATAAAGAGAAAAAGGGGAATGCGTAGAGATTTTGAGGTCAATGTGATAATTACAATGTTAAGTTGAGAATGACCAGGGCAAGAGGAAGGAGAAGAAGTGCTTAGGAGAAAAAGTTCAAGCATTATTTCATCTTTGCTGGAATTTATAAAATCTATAATGAGTGTTAAAGCATGAATGGTAGATGGAGGGACCTTAACCTCCTTAGGGTTAAGTGTGTCTATTCATAATTTTGAATTGGAATGCTATGATGGATGTTATATGATGATTATATGATGAATTTCGTGTGCCTTAAATGTGTTTATATTTTTTTTTTATTATTGAACCTATATTTACTATTGTTGCAATTTCAAAGGTTTTAGGCATAATCTTAAAACAATGATTTGATGATTTAATCATGTTAAAATTATAAATTAGCTTGAGATAATTAAAGTATTACATGTGTTGTAATTTTCTGAGCGTTTGGATTTTTACGGAATCAAAATTGGAGGTTCGAAAGGTGTCCAACGATGAAAAAAGCAGAAAATTATGCAATTTGTCTGTCACGACCACGCTCAGCGTGGGAACCGTTGTTCGTATTTTTGGTCGGAATTGTTTTGTCCATAACTTTTGATTCATAAATCCAAATTGAGTGTTGTTTGAAGCGTTGGATAAATGAAATAGAGGGAAATAACTTTGTTTCAGGGATAAAATAATTTTTGGTGATGATTTCATGGACGTTTTTGGGTTGAAGTAGATGAAAATCGTGCTGGAAAGTTTAGAAAATCAACAACTTTTTAGTAACGCTTTCGTGCACGACTTTGATCATAACTTTCAACTCGTGAATCATTTTGGGTTGAGGTTTGAAGCCTTAGAAAGCTGACACTCAGATCTTTAACATGATAGTGATAGGTGAATTTTTTAATTATTATTCATATGCCTACTGTGTGGGTGAAGTTTTGGTTCATATGTTCGGTTAAGGAATTGTTGACATATCCCGGCGATTTTGGTCATAACTCTCATTTTGTAAGTCCGATTTAGATGTCATTCAAAGAGTTGACAATATGACACGCTGAACTACACATTAGTAGTGAGAGTTAGGATGATTTAAACTAGGATTATATATGTAATATTTTTGTGGTTTCATGATGATGTTATGAACCATTTAATGAAACATTTAATTTCCACTGATGATGAACTGTTGTGGTAAATTGCTAATATAATTGTAAGCTGTTTGATTGTTGTGTTTTGATGATATGTGAGTTGTGATGTGTAATTTTGATGTGAAACTATCCTATTGATGTTGTATAGGAAATTATGTGGTTTGATGTAATATTGTTTGTATTGTTGCAATTGTTGTGATAATATTGATTTGACTATGAGATGAATTGTTATACTTACAATGATAACATGCTTACTTGAGATACATGGTTTCAATGTGAAACTATCTTGTTGATGTTGTACAGGAAATCAAGGGGTTTATGTGATATTGTTTGTGTTGTTGAGTTGTTGTGATGATGCACATATTCATTCATGCATCATGAGTTATTACGTTGTGAAAAAATACGATTACGGGTTTCGATGTTGGTGACCGATAATTATCCCAAGTTTGATGTTGTGGATTAGAGCTCGGTGTGAGGCTCAGGGTTATTGAGTGAAGCCCATGGGTTCATAGTTGATTGGGACCCAATTTATAATTAGAACCATTGTTGAAGTCGGTACCGCATGCATATGAGTCTACTGATGTTATTAAGAGTCACATTTGCATATTGACTGTGTATTTATTGTGAAGTGAGTGAAACTTGAATGCATGTGTTATGGTACATAATGGATTATATTTGAACTATATTGTATTTAATCTACTCTGATTGTTTATGCACCGTTAATTATTTGAATGTATTTCTCACCCCTTCTATTTGAATGTTGTCTTTACACGGGCATCGTGAAGTTACACATGAGTAGTATTGCTGAAATAAGTAAAAGATAGATCTTGGATTTACTTATTTAGTTTATCACTTTGACTAGTGGTACCTTGCTTTGATCATGTAATATTGGGTTGAAGGATAAACGTTTGAATTGACTCTTATGTCGTTTGTGTTTGAATTCGAGACTATTTATGTTGTTGATATTTTCTAAGTTGTTTTGACTTAAGTGTTATGAACTCCTTTTGCTTATGTTATGAAGTTAACGTTTATGAGACTAGATATTGTGAGTCACAATATTATTGTTAATTGCTTTATTAATGATTTCGCTGCGATGACACCTTAAACATTATATGAGTTGAATGTCGTGTAAACATACCTAGTACATATCAGATGAGTTGGATGTGGTATAAACATCCCAAGTACAAATGTGTGTATTAAATTATTTTGTTGTAACCCGTGTTACGTAGCAGGTTATGTGTTTGTTGTGTGTGACACCTTGAAGTTATATTATCTTCGAATCAAATTCCATGATAATTTTATGTACGGGGGCTAGGATGTTACATAGTGGTATCAGAGCAGGTTTGTCTGTCCTGCCAGGTTTTGTAATGTTGTTTGTTCTCTGGTATGTGACGTGTGTGTGAAACACTGTGTATACTCATTTTTTTCTATCCACTTGTTTGCACGAGAGGGTTTAAAACAAGTGGGGGAGAAGCCTTGGCTTCTATTATGTATTTCAAGTGTGGAAATATTTGTTCAACACGCTATTGTTAAATGGATGCAAGTGTTGTTGAGGTTGTGTTGTCTCCCGGGTCCAAGAGGAACACATAGTAGAGATTCATGTTCGTCGGTAGAGTGGAGATATCCTTGAAGGAAGATGATTAAGTGCTCGTTATGTTCACTTCCTTGAGAGTGAATGGTGATGTTATGGCTAGTGATCCTATGTTGTGAGTTTCCTGATATTTTTTAGTGGATGTTTGTGATTTGCTGCCAGAGCGTGAAGTTGATTTATTATAGATTTAATACCAGGTACAAGTCTGATGTCAAAGGCTCCGTATAGAATGTATACTTCATAATTGAACGAACTGAAGAAATTGTTAGAAGAGTTACTTGAGAAGAAATATGTTCGACCAAGTGTTTCTCCTTGGTGTGCGCCAATATTGTTTGTAAAGAAGAAGGGTTGTGGCACGAGGTTGTGTGTTAACTGTCAACATATGAACAAGGTTACGATTAAGAATAAATATCCTCTTTCGAGAATCGATGATTGGATGAATCAATTGGTCGGTGCTCGTGTTTTAAGCAAAAATGATTTGCGGTCGGGTTACCATCAGATTAGAGTGAGACCAGAAGATATTCCAAAGATTGCGTTCCGAACGAGATATGGTTACTATGAATATTTTGTAATGACGTTTGTACTAACTAATGCACTTGGAGTTTTCATGGAGTACATGAACGAAATTTCCCATCCGTAATTAGATAAGTTTGTTGTGGTGTTTATCGAGGATATCCTTATATATTGGAAATCTAATGAAGAACACAATGAACATCTGAAGGTGGTAGTGCAGACATTGAAAGATAACGAGTTATATGCCAAGTTATCCAAGTGTGAATTCTAGTTGGAGAAAGTGAGTTTTCTTGGGAACATGATTTTTAGTGGTGGTATTGTTATTGATCTCTCGAAAGTTAATGTTATGTTGTAGGGGGACTCTGAAATCTGTTTCTGAGATTATTAGTCTCCTTGGGTTAACTAGTTATTATCGTAGGTTCATAGAAGGTTTTTCGATGTTGGCAATGCCTTTGAGTTGGTTGACTCAAAAGGATCAGGCTTTTGTGTGGGATGTTACTTGTAAATAAAGTTTTGTAGAGCTTAAGAAGAAATTGATGACTATTCCAATTTGATTCTTCTGAATCTAATTGAACCTTTTATAGTATATTGTGATGCTTCGAAGAGGGGTCTAGATGGTATACTGATACAAAATAACCTGGTGGTTGCTTGCGCTTCCAGACAATTGAAAATTCATGAGAGGAATTATCCCACACACGACTTATAGTTAGAAGTTGTTATGTTTGTACTTAAAATTTTGAGACATAACCTTTTTGGTTCCAGATTTGAAGTGTTCAGTGATCACAAGAATTTGAAATATTTGTTTGATCAAAAGAAATTAAATGTGAGGCAGAAGAGATGGCTTGAGTTCCTGAAAGATTATAATTTTGGTATAGTTTACCATTCGGGTAAAGTGAATGTGGTAGTTGATGTGTTGATTAGGAGGTCTTTGCATATGCCAATGCTTATGGTTCAAGAATTGGAGTTGCTGGAACAATTACGAGGTATGAGTTTAGTATGAGAAGAAACTCCTATGAAGTTAGGTATGTTGAAGCTGACTAGTGGTATTCTAGAAGAAATCATATAGGTTCAGAAGATTGACTTAGGGTTGATGGACCGTTGGGTGTTGATAAATCAAAGAGAATTTGGATAACTCAAGATTAATGAGAACAATGTGATGAGATTCAGAGATAGAGTTTGTGTTCTTGGTGTGCCAGAACTTAAGAAGAGTATTCTTGAGGAAGGACAACAAAGTGGTCTGAGTATTCATCCTGGTGCCACAAATATGTATCAAGACTTGAAGAAGTTGTTTCGGTGGCCCGATATGAAGAAAGAAGTCGATGAGTTTATTTATGCTATTTTGACTTACCATAAGGCAAAGATTTAACATCATAAGTCGATGGGTCTGATGCAATCATTGAGTATTCCATAATGCAGATGGGACAACTATTCTATGTATTTTGTATCAGGTTTTCCCAAGACTATTAATGGTAGTGATTCAATTTGGTGATAATAGATAAATTGACTAAATCAGCTCAACTCATACCAATGAAGATTAATCATTCATTGTAGAAGTTAGCTGAGTTGTATATTAAAGAGATTGAGAGACTGCATGGTATACCTTAGAGTATTGTGTCAAATAGGGATCATATGTTTACATCAAGGTTCTATGAGAGTTTGTAGAAGGCTTTGGGTACAAAGTTAAAATTAATTTTTTCTTATCATCCACAGACAGACGGTCACACAAAAAGGACTATCCAGTCTTTGGAGGATCTGTTGAATGGCTTTGGTGCTAGAATAAGGCGGTGTTTAGGCTAGCTACTTGTCATTTATTGGGTTTACCTATAATAAGATTTTTCATTCTAGTATTAGAATGACATCGTATGAGGCATCCTATGATAGGAAATATAGGACTTTTTTATGTTGGTATAGGTTAGGCGAGAGTGTTGTGCTTGGACCTGAAATTGTTCAGTAGACGACTGAGAAAATCAAAATGATCCAAGAGAGGATGAAAGCGTCACATAGTTGTCAGAAAAGTTATCATCAGAAGAGGATGAAAACACTTGAGTTCTAGGTGGTTTATCACTTATTTTTTAGGGTTAATATGGTAATTGGTGCTAGTAGATCTCTAAAGTCTTGAAAGCTCGCGCCATATTTTGTTGGTCTGTACCAGATCTCACAGAAGATAAGAGTGGTGGCCTATCAGATTTCCTTGCCAACACCGCTTACTAATCTTCATGATGTGTTTCATGTGTCTTAGTTGAGGATATATATTCTGGATCTGACTCTTGTGATCCAATTGGACAATATACATGTGAGGGAGAACCCGACTATTAAGGCATCACCCATGCAGATAGAGGACCGAGAAGTGAAGCAGTTGCATGGTAAGAAGATTGTCTTGGTGAAGATATTAAAGGGGAGGATCAACCGATGGGTGTATGACTTAGGAGTGTGAGGAGTAGATGAGAGAGTCATATCCGACTCTATTTTCCTCAAGTTATTTTCGAGGGCGAAAATTCTTTAAGTGGGAGAGAGTTGTAACGCCCAATTTAGAATTATCGATTATTTTACTTATTTATTTAATTTAATTGGTCTGAAATTAATTAAATAATTATTTTGTGTGAATTGATTGTGAATTGGTGTATTTTATTGATTATAATATGTGGGGTGCAGAGGTTAGTCGGAATAAGTTAGAATTATTTATGATTATCTTGGTAATTAAATAATAGAATTTTATTTAATTAATTAAGTAAATAATATTGGCATAATAAAATAATGAGAAAAATAAGAGTGTGTAGAGATTTTGAGGGCATGGTGGTAATTACAAGGTTAAGTTGAGGTTAGTATAGGGAAAACATAATTAGGAGGAATATGATTAGTAGAAATATGAGAGAAGTGGAGAGAAAAACAGTTTGCAATACTACGTGAAAAACTTGGAAGAGAGAAGAGAAAAGCTGGGGGAAAAGGAAGGAGAAGAAGAGCTTAGGATAAAAAATTCAAGAATTCTTTCATCTTTACTAGAATTTATGAAATCTAAGATAATAGGGGAGATGTGCTTCTATAATAGGTGTTAAAGCATGAAGGGTAGATGCAAGGACCCTTAACCTTCTTAGGATTGAGTATTTTGATTCATAATTTTGAATTAGGATATTATAATGGTTGTTATATGATGATTATATGGTGAATTCCATGTGCCTTATATGTGTATATTTTTTCTGTTTTGATGATTGAACCTATATCCACTATTGTTGCAATTTCAAAGGTTTTAGGCATAATCTTAAAACAATGATTTGATGATTTAATTGTATTATATTGTAAATTAAATTAATATAATTAGAGTATTGCATGAGTTATAATTTTCTGAGCGTTTGGGTTTTTACAGAATCGAAATCGGAAGTCCGGAAGGCCTCTAACGATGAAAATGCAGAAAATTCGGCATTATGTCTGTCACGACCGCGCTCAGTGTGGGAGTCGTTGTTTGTAGTTTTGGTCGAAATTGTTTTGTCCATAACTTTTGATATGTAAATCCAAATTGAGTGTTGTTTGGATAGTTGGATAGTTGAAACAAATGGCTATAACTTTGTTAGGGATAAAGTATTTTTGGTGATGATTTTATGGATGTTTTTGGAGTTAAAGAAGATGAAAATCGTGCTGGAACTTTTAGAAAAATAACAACTTTTTAGTAACACCTTCGTGCATATTTTTTATCATAACTTTCAACTCATGAATCATTTTAGGTTGGGGTTTGAAGAGTTAGAAAGCTAATGCTCATATATATATATATATATATATATATATATATATATATATATATATATATATATATATATATATATATATATATATATATATATATATATATATATATATATAACTTGATAGTGTTAGGTGAATTGTTTGAGTATTATTTCCATTCCTAGTATATGGGTGAAGTTTTTGTTCATATGTTCGGTTAAGGAATTATTGACATATCCTGACAATTTTGGTCATAACTCTCATTGCGTAAGTCTGATTTAGATGTCATTCAAAGTGTTAGAAAGATGACACACTGAACTACATATTAGTAGCAAGAGTTAGGATGATTTAAACTAGGATTATGTGCATATTGTAGTTGTGGTTTCATGATGATGTTATGAACCGTTAACGAAACATTTTATTTCTGTTGACGATGAATTACTGTGGTAAATTACTAATATAATTGCAATTTGTTTAATTTTTGTGTTTTGATTAAATGTGAGTTGTGATATATAGTTTCAATGTGAAACTATCTTGTCGATGTTGTACAGGAAATTATGCGGTTTGATGTAATACTGTTTGCGTTGTTGCAATTGTTGTGATAATATTGATGTGACTCTGAGATGAATTGTTATACTTATAATGATAACATATTTAGTTGAGATATGGTTTCAATGTGAAGCTATCCTGTTAATGTTGTACAAGAAATTATGCATTTTATGTGATACCATTTTTGTTGTTGAGTTATTATGATTACACATTCATTCAGTCATACATCATGAGTTGTTGTGTTGTGAAAGAGGCGATTACATGTTTCGATGTTGGTGACCGGTAATTATCCCAAGCAATATTTTTTAACTTGGAGCTTGGTGTGGGGCTGAGGGTTGCTGAGTGAAGCCATGGGTTCATGGTTTATTGGGACCGATTCGTAATTGGAATGATTGTTGAAGTCGGTACCGCATGCATATGAGTCTATTGATGTTGTTGAGAGTCACATTTGCATATTGATTGTGTATTTATTGTGAAGTAGGTGAAACTTGAATACATGTGTTATGGTGAATAAGGGATTATGTTTGTACTATATTGTATTTAATATACCTGATTGTTTATGCGTCGTTGTCGCTCCCGATAAATGGGACAAGGCCCAGATAAAGGTACAGACGCGAACGGTCGGCGAAGGGAACAGTGAGAACACACAGCCGTGAACTCACTGGAGATGAAAAGAGTCGCCAGCTAGGCATTTTTATCCCGGAGGAAAGGTAATGCTGCATAGACCTAGAAAGAGATGGATAAGACGGTTGCGAACCAGAGAGACTGAGAAAGGGGGTTGGTTACAACCTGGGAAGGTATTAGCACCCAGATTGTCCGTCGTACTCGACGGGATCCACGCTTAAAAGATTTGTGTTTTAAAGGGGTAGTGTCAGTGCAATTTGTGTGTAAAAAGCTGAAAAAGGATGTACAGGTGTCAGTGTAAAGTGTATAAGTGATATGAAGTATAAAAGTGTCAGTGTAAGAACAAGAGTGAAATGCTCAAGATCATGAGGCTAAAAGAATGATGCTAGAAAGAGGGGGGAATGTACAGAGACTTTTGTTCGATAACTGTTAAGTTATGCCTACGTATCCTCTCGTGCAATGAGGAAGTCAGAACACCGTAGTTCGACCCAAAGAGACTGAAAGATGAATTGACTTGTGAACTGCTTACTTGCCTATGCTCAAGTGTATGACCTGTCTGGCTCAGGTGCAAACTGTCTTGCATTAGACGGAAGAAGCAAGTTCTCGTTTATGAGTGAATGAGATAAGAAAAGAATCCCGGAGGAGACGATTATTGTTTGTTTTTGAGTTTTCAGTCTTTTATTGTTTTTGGATTTTGTCATAAGTTAATGAGCTTAAGTCTAAACCGAAGGATTCAGTAATCTCATCACATCCTCCCTCTGATTAGGGGCAATGAGAATACCTTAAGTGTGAAGTCAGATTCTCACACTTAATCACCTTTGATGTAGGATTAAGATCATTAACCTACTTGTGATTATTTAGATGTTTTTGTTGTTTTTGTTTAGTGTTAAGTAATGAGATTAAGCCATAATCAAGGATTAAACAGACTCATTACACCATCCTAATAGAAGGATAATAGATGAGGGTGTTTAAGCTGAGGAAAGCTCCTCAACTTAATCCATGATTAGGGATTAAACTCATGACAAAACAAACCTTTGATTAAGTGGATTTTATTTAATGATATGATGATGAAGTGAATTTTATGATTTGTAAGACAACTTGAGGGGGACTTGTCCATTAACACTAGGGTTAGTCCTTCTTAACCAATTAAGGAAGAAATAGAACCCTAATGCAAGGCCCAAGTTACAAGTGTAATGTCTTGATAGTTATTAAGTGAATTGATTAAGAGATTTAAACACATGAAGGGTTTAACACTTAGGATTAAAGTTATACACTCCATCCTAATAGAAGGATGCAGGCATAAGCTTAATCACAAAGCCTTAAAGCCTTTAGGGTTTAATCCCTGATTATGAGGTGAGAAGAGAAGACTCAAAGAGATGACACAAAGGTAAAATCTAAGTGGGGGACTAATCAAAACCCTAATCATTGACATGCTTGGTTGTTCCTAAGGTTTGTGTGGTTTTTAAGAGATATCTTCAAAGAGAACCACCAGGAAGCAGATGAAAGGATCAAGAAGTGAAGAGAAGCAAAACAACTTGCTTCACTCAAGAAGTCAAGTTGCTTGAAGGAAGAAGATATAATAAACAGGGAGGAGCAAGCTCACTCCAATATCCATACAAAAGATGTAACAGTAATGCACAAAGGAGATGAGAAAGAAATGCGAGAAGTGAAGGCAAATTCACTTCTCGGAATACTTACCACCTGAAAAGTTAGCACGAACGAAGTAAATAAAGTGAAAATGAACTTAATATTAGGGTGTAAACCGAAAATGATATGAATTATTGTACAAGTGAGAACAAACGAAAAATAAATAGCTAAGTTAAAATGAGAATAATTAACAGAAGTGATTAACTAACTAAAATAACCTCCCCTCATATAACTACCTAAAAAGGGATGCTTTCTCTCTTTTTGGATTTTTTTATATAGCTATATCTAAAAAGTTTTACATAATTTATCTAAAGAAATGAGTAAATGGTTTACAAAATTTATCTAAAGAAATAAATAAATAGTTTACAAAATTTATCTAAAGAAATAAATAAATAGTTTTACAAAATTTATCTAAAGAAATAAATAAATAGTTTACAAAATTTATCTAAAGAAATAAATAAATAGTTTTACAAAATTTATCTAAAGAAATAAATAAATAGTTTACAAAATTTTAAATGTATAAACAAAAGAAATTAGAAACAACAAGGACAACAAAGGCCCTTCTGTTGGCAAAACGCAGGCCCACTGCTGCCAATCTCTTCCTTAATGGGCCCGGGGCACCAAAGGCCCAGGTATCCCAAACGCCCTACCCAACCTTACCAATCTGAGAGACAAAAACTGTGAAACCTAGCCAAAAACCGGGCACCTGCGACGTGTCCACGGGATGACGACAAGTGGCCTTTGTGAGAAATAGAAACGGCGCGTTGGCAAAAAGGCAGTAACCCTTGTGGTTTTCCAAGGCCTTTAATGTTATGAATTGGGACGGTACATTCACGCTGAGCAAAGCAGAAAGGTCTCAGAGACCTCCATCAACCTTTCGCCTCTTTCCTTCTCTATTCTCAAAAAAAAAAAAACCTAAAAACTCAAGCATGGTGAAGACAGAGTACCCAAACGAACGAATCTGCGGAGCTACCCCTAAACCCAGTCAAACCCCAAACCCTAATCGCTCATCAATATCAAACCAGCAGTCATTCCAGCATTAAACAACAAATCGTAATATTATTGGAGACATCAAACAACAAAAGCAGTAGAGAATTCGAAGCAGATGCACACCAACAACACGAGAAAATGGAAATCAGGAGAAAAAAAGCAGATTTTTATACCTGCTCTGAACGTTCTCAGAGGGGCGATTTTCTCTCCAGGTATTCCTTTCTTTAGCTCAAGCTTTTCTTTCCTTTCTGTTTGAAAACTTCTCTTTCTCGAATTTCAGCTTTTTTCAACGAAAAAACAAAAAAAGAAATTTTTTAGGGTTTCTCTTCTGGATGTTGTTTTTGATGCGGCTGTGTGTTCTTCTCGTTCACGAATTCATCTCTGGCCTTTATACTGAGAATTAGGGTTTCAAGAGTTTTTGATTTAAGACTGAAACAATCTCAATCCAGCTATGTCTTCTTTTTCTTTTTTGTAACAGAGAATTGCTTTTCCTATTTTGTGAAATTTTGTCCTGCAACACTGCTGACACTTCTGCTATGGCCTTTTGTCCGTTTATGCCTTGATACTGCACTTTGGTTGAATTAGTTTTTGAAACGAAAACGGATTGATTGCGTTTTGATTGGATTAGTTATTCCTCTTTTTTTCACTGCCGTTAAACTTATTTCCACTGCTTGTTACCATGTGGTAATTATTTCAGGAGATTTCCATGAGATTCATCATTTTTGGTTTTGAGCAAGTTTCTCCAAGGATGATACGATGATCCCTCAAAGCTCTGTGTGTTGCCGTTGACAAGGGAGGCCAGTCATTATGCCCTGCACCATATGAAGCAGGGTTCTGATGGAAGGGAGATGAATGGCAAAATTGTTTATTTTCCAATTTTATTAAATGAAATATGTGGTTTATCATTTATGAACTGTTGGCTCATCCTGTTCCTGCTTCATATCTGCAGATTCTCATGAGTGAAGATCAACTTTGGAATGTGGCATATCAGCTGGAGGTACAACCATATCAGGAGCCGTTGCACTCGGTCGGACAAATGTTTTTGGAACCTTGATGCTCCTTGCGGAAGGATTAAACCTAAGTTTCATTATTTCTCTGTCACCTTTACTTACCATGTGATTTGGAATTGTTTGCTATGATGTTTTGTTCAGACGAAATTATTCTGATACGGTGATTTCGCATTGCAGGTGTACACTCTGATCATATCCGTCAATTAAAAGTGATAGACTGCTGGTTTACCTCCTTCAACTCTTGCTGCTCATGAAGAAAATCCACTTATGGCGTGTTAATGGAGACTTAAAAGTTGGCATGGAGAAGATGAATCAAGCCATGGAGACTTGATTGTGCTGCCTTGATCCTAAGTTTTAGGAACACTGTTTGTATTATTTTGGCCCTGAACCTTGCAGGGTAGCGGTCAACCCAAGACTTCCGCTAACCGTTTCCATTTTTTTTGATGATCATTTGCGTCTGCCCTTGCTTTGCTCTGCTTGTGATAAGTCTGCCATACATCTTCATCTTCTTAGTCTTTCTGTTGTTAATTTGTATCTCTTTCCAATGGTGTGGACTAACTTGTTATCTATGACATCGCAGCAAGAATTCCGAAACATAACACTGAACCTTGGAGCATGAGGATGGATTCCATGCCTGCCGAAAATCGCAAAGAGGCAAATGTGGGCTGACAGTAGTACTTGCTGCAAATGCCGTCTCTCATTATTTTTTCTTCTGAATGTCTGCTTGTTGGAAGGTGCTTGTTCTTATGAGGATGTAACCTTGTCTATATTTTCAGGTTGAAGAAAATAGTACAAAGTGTAACGCTTCCCTTGTATGGATCAGACCGCATTTGGTACACATTTAACAGTGAATCTGGATTCAACTTACGGTCATACAGATCACGCCTGAATGTTGTTTCCGAAGGACATGGAGACCTGGGTGAAACGGGCGGAAGCTGCGCCAATTTTGATGATGGAGGAATGATGCCTTAAGCTTAGGCATGTGTATTGGTAGGATTCATATATGGCCTTGTAACCATGTGGTAGCTCACAACTTTGTAATGCTTCTGCCTCGGTTTTGAGTTCAATTGTTTTTTTTTTCTTCCTTGAACTTGCAACTTGTAATACCGTAAGTTTCACCTGGGAATTATAACATCTTAGTCTTGCAATTATTCCAATCAAAATCTCAATGTCTTGTAAAACTTTGAGAATATTAGTGCTACCATGCTTTGAGAACGGTGTATCTTAATAGCAACATAAAATGAATCATGACTCCGAACATATGCGTATCCAAATCATAATCCAAATCCAACATAATCCAGACCCATCATAATACCACGAAATGCCCATGCTATGCCATTTGAATCCAAGTCCCTCACGAAACCATGAACTTCCTTTTTCCTTTTCTTTTTCTCCGAAACCAATGAATCAAATCCAATAAGCCATCCTTCTTAAATTTTGAAAACGATGAACCAAAGAAAGCACACTTATCATTTTTCTTTACGAAAAAATGCAACAAGTTTAACCCATAACTCATCAATTTACTGAAGATAAATTCGAAATATCTTAAAACCAACTTTGAAATTTTGGTGACGCTTAACCATCAACGAGACCCCAGTTGATTGAGATGATTTGCAGGAAACACATTTGTAAGGCCTTTGGTGAGTGAGAATGACTGATGTGGCACAGGCCCATGGACCGAATCCTGGGAAATTGCAATGAGTAGAGACATAGTCACATGGGTCTTTGCAAATTGGTACAAGTCTGGCCCCTTTGTGATCTCTTGAGGCATAAGTCGTGAAACTTGGAGATTCTTTGGTGCATTCAGAATTTAAGGCCCTAGTTTATGCTTGCGTGATGATCAAAGGTCGCATTGAAGCCACATAAAGGCTTGCCATGAGAATTTGCAAGTTCTCCAATTCGAGGCAATTTGCAAAGCGACTCGAAGTTCTTCAATCTTATGATCTTCTGGCATCCCATATGATCAAATAAAGATCATACGCAATTAGAAATGACGAAGAACACCCTTTGGTCGGGTCCTCGGGAGCCTCAGATATCCTGATTCTGTACTGACGTGTTCCAGAAGTCGTCCCTTGATCAGATATCCTCCCCATGGAATTTCTTCATGAAACTTGATATGCGCGAACCTCATAACCTGCCCCTGTTTTCATGCCATTTTCAGTTCTTGTGTTTCTTTGGCATTTTTTTTTTGACTTTGAGGGCATACAATATGATGCTTGAACATTGAAGACCTTTGGAGTGGCTCTTGAAGCTTCTGGATTGCTCGGATCACAAACCCTAGATGCAGATGACTTTGAACCAATGCAGTGAATCAGAAATGCGGTATGAGATGCCATGATTGAGATTATGTATATGAAATGATCACAAGCCATGGTGTGAATGGGTGAGGGCAAATTTGGGGTGTTTACAGCTGCCCCTATTCAAACATGAGTTAGCTGTGCAGGATGTAAGCAGCGGCTTAACAGGCAAACAAGATAACTTGTGGTTGAATACCAAAGACGGTCCGAAATTTGCACTCACGAAATGAAGAAGACAAGGGATATAGATTGTAAAAGAAATTAAAGTACATTGTAAAGTGTGGGCGACGGAGGACGACCGTCGAGCAGAGGACGACTGCTGGGTAAAGAGCAATGACGGGGACGGCCGACATGCTGGGGATAAATGGTAAAGCTAAGACGGGGACGGCCGACTAGCTGGGGAAAATAAAATATTATGATGGGGACGGCCATCAAGATAAAGTTGTAAGCTCTCTGGATATTAATGAAGCATGACGGGGACGACCATCAAGTTCATAAAGTAAAGTAACCGACGATGGGGACGGCCATCGGGCTAAAAAGAAAAGGGACCACGACGGGGACGGCCATCGGGTTAAAGAATAAATGAAATAAACAGATGATGAGGTACAGCCATCAAAGGTGAAGGACGATCACCTAGCAGGAAACGGCTGCTCTGTTGGGGTTAAGATGAGGGACGGTCATCTAAGGTGGAGGACGACCACCTGGCAGGGTACGGCTGCCGAAAATATCACGACATAGGACGAATGCCGGATAAAAGGTCAACGATGGGGACGGCCATCGGATGAGCATGATGGAGGACGACCATCAAGAGGTGGAGAACGACCACCCAGCAGGGGACGGCTGCTCTCGAGGTTTCTCATGACATAGGACGAATGCCAGATAACCAAAATCAACAATGGGGACGGCCATTGGATAAAATGATGAAGGACGATCATCAAAAGGTGGAGGACGACCACCTAGCAGGGGACGGCTGCTAAATATCAACGATGGGGACGGCCATCGGATGAGCATGATGGAGGACGACCATCAAGAGGTGGAGGACGACCACCTAGCAGGGTACGGCTGCTCTCAAAGCTTATCATGACATAGGACGAATGTCAAATAAGAAGAAAATTCACTTTGTTGGTGATCTACTGGGGATATAGTAAACACGGACGAGTGTCTACAACCAAGAAAAGAACGTATAAGTGTTTAGATGTTGTGTATAGGTTAAAGATGCGGACGAGCATCCTTAAGACTATGATACGGGCGAGTATCATGTAGAAACAAACTGACACATGTTCAGAGATGACGATACGGACGAGTATCAGCGGGTTAATAGAGAACACGGACGAGTGTTGAATCTGAGAGGACTCTTCTAGGGAATAGTAGACACAGACGAGTATCTGTATTCAAGAAGACACAAGTTTTTTTGACACGGTGTATGGATTAAAGATGCGGACGAGCATCCCTAAGACTATGATACGGAAGAGTATCATGTAGAAACAAACACTAGACGCAATGTTCTGAGATGATGGTACGGACGAGTACCAACTGGTTAACAAAGAACAAGGACCACTGTCGAATCTGTGGGGATATAGATGGTGTATACAAAATACGGACGAGTATCTGTATGAGTGTAGCACGAGTAGTGAGTATGAGTATTGTATAGATGAGTGTTTAATCTGCTGGGGAGAGTGACACGGACGAGTGCCAAGTGAAAAGTGTAATAATATCAACAAGTATATGGGTCGTAAAAGTGTAAGTGACTGCGCTGGGGATATGACACGGACGGGTGTCAAGACAATGAATATACAAGTGAGTGCAAAGAGGATGTCTTTGGCTTTCTGCTGGTGATCTGCCACGGATGGGTGTCAGGAAGTATCCGTGATACAAGTGATTTTGTTTGTAAAGAGTGTTCAGGCGACTTTACTGGGGAGTGATGACACGGACGGGTATCAACTGGTGTTTGTGGATTGTGAGACAACTGCTTTTGCTGGGACTCTGGGGGATTTTTGTGTATTGCTGATTGACTGTCGACGTTTACAAGTGTTCGATTCACAACATGACTTATGATTATGCTATGTATTTGATTTTTGCCGTAATGCTCCGTATTAGACGGAATGCTACGCTTTGTGGGTGAATATGATGCAAATGTTATGATTATGCAAAGATAACAAACCGGGACTCGGATCCCGTTGCTGCGAAGATCTCTGGCTGATCTGTTTGAAATGAGGATCCCCGCTGGGGATGTGATCATTGGTAGATCTGATGATATGATATTTGCTTGGGGATACAGGCCACTGATTGACATATCCTTGTAATGAGGGACCCAGCTGGGGTTCGTAGAAGCCGTCTGTACTCTGTTGTGACTCCTTCATGCGTTGCTCTCCTGGATAGAGGCTGAAACTCTGTGGGGAGACGATTCCCTGATTCCTGCATTCTGCTGAGGAAGAAATGATTGGTACTACGACTGGGGAGAGTTATAGGTAACTCAGCTGGGGAGAGAGCACCTTGAGTGCTAAGACTGCTTGTTGGTTTGCCGGCTTGCTGGGATGTAACTTGCATGCCCCAAGTTGCGTTCTGGATACCTGCAATCCTGCAAAGATAAGGAAACGCACAAAAGGTCCCGAGGTATCCTCTACTGGATTCCGTCATAGGAGTTAAGTACTTTCGAGAGTAATTACATTCCCTGCAAGCATGTGCTTTTATTTTTTAGAGAAAAACATCTGTACTTATGCGATTATATTTTTAGAGACATCAGACAATTTTTTGCAAATAAAAAAAAAGTACAAAACGAAACATGACTGAAAAGTCTGATTTTATTAATTCATGTGCCCTGAATTGGCAAGATACAGTCAAGGAAACAAATCTCCTAAAATGAAGAGACTGTTACAAATTGAGGAACAAAGTGCTGGCGATGTTGACGACGCTTTCAAAGGAGCTTCCTCTTCCGCTATGACTCGTATGACTTTTGACGTTCTTCTCGTCTTGCTTTCTGGAGAAAGTTGATTCTGACTAAAGCTCGATCCTTTCGAAACCTACCAAGTTGTAAATGATACAGACGAATTCAGAATACAGTTGTTCGCTTATTCCCTTATTTTGCATGGATCGCCCTTTCGGGTTTTCAATCCATCGGGATACCCATTTTTTCCTGAGTTGTCCAATGTGGCTTTTCAACTCAGCGGGTGTACATTTTTCATTTACTTCCCTTATTTTTGCCCGAGTCTTTTATTCTGTTTTTGACTCGCCGGGATGCCCTATTTTTGCCTGGACTTACATTCTGTTTTTATGTCCAGCGGGTCATTTTATGCGAAGTATTTTTTAACTGCATCTGAATTCACAGGGGACGGGAAATCTTCACCATCCATGGTGCTGAGCATCAGTGCTCCACCAGAGAAAACTTTCTTCACCACGAATGGTCCCTCATAGTTTGGAGTCCATTTGCCCCTGTGGTCTGTATGAGGAGGAAAGATTCTTTTCAACACAAGATCTCCTACTCGGTACTCTCGGTGCCTGACTTTCTGATCGAAGGCTCTCTTCATTCTCTTCTGATATAACTGCCCATGACAGATTGCAGTCAATCTTTTCTCTTCAATCAGACTCAGTTGTTCGTATCGGGCCCGAACCCATTCTGCTTCACTCAGTTTAACATCCATCAATACCCGCAGAGAGGGTAACTCAACTTCAACAGGTAGGACTGCTTCCATACCATACACAAGCTGATACGGTGTTGCCCCAGTGGATGTCCTGATTGACGTGCGGTACCCATGCAAGGCAAATGGTAGCATTTCATGCCAGTCTTTGTAAGTGACTACCATCTTCTGCACAATCCTCTTGATATTTTTATTTGCTGCCTCAACAGCGCCATTCATCTTTGGCCTGTAAGGAGAAGAATTGTGATGTTGGATCTTGAAGTCCCGGCACAGTTCTGCCATCATTTTATTGTTTAAGTTGGAACCATTATCAGTAATGATTCGCTCGGGAACTCCATATCGACAGATGATATCTCTCTTCAGAAATCTGGCCACCACTTGCCTTGTAACATTTGCATATGAGGCTGCTTCAACCCACTTGGTGAAATAATCAATGGCGACCAGGATGAATCTGTGGCCATTTGAAGCAGTTGGCTCAATCTTGCCAATCATATCAATGCCCCACATGGCAAAGGGCCATGGTGAAGACATGATGTTCAAAGGATTGGGAGGTACATGCACTTTATCTGCATAAATCTGGCATTTGTGACATTTTCTGGCGTAAGCACAACAGTCTGCATCCATTGTGATCCAGTAGTAACCTGATCTTAATAACTTCTTAGCCATGGCATGCCCTCCTGCATGGGTACCAAAAGATCCTTCGTGCACTTCATGAATCAACAAATCTGCTTCCATCTTGTCAACACATCTGAGGAGTACCATATCAAAGTTCCTTTTGTATAAAGACCCATCAGTGTTCAGAAAGAAACTACCAGCAAGCCTTCTCAAAGTCTTCTTATCATTGGAAGATGCCCCAGGTGGGTATGTTTGATCCTCCAAGAAGCATTTAATGTCATGGAACCAAGGCTTATCATCTTTGACAACTTCTGCTGCAAACACATATGCTGGTCTATCAAGTCTGGATACTGAAATCTGAGGTACGAAATTAGCAGCTTGAACTTTGATCATGGATGCAATGGTAGCAAGGGCATCTGCAAATTGATTCTCGTCCCGAGGGATATACTCAAGCTTGACTGTTGTAAAGAAAGTCAATAACCTCCTCGTATAATCCCTGTAAGGTATCATATGATCCTGGTGTGTATACCATTTGCCGTTGGTCTGATTGATTACCAGAGCTGAATCTCCGAATACAGTTAATGTTTTGATCCTGAGGTCAATGGCTTCCTCAAGACCCATAATGCAAGCTTCGTATTCAGCTTCGTTGTTAGTGCAGTTGAAAGTGAGTTTTGCCGAGAAAGGCATGTGAACTCCTTTAGGTGTAATGAGTACCGCACCAACACCACGACCATTCATATTAACAGCCCCGTCAAACATCATAGTCCATTCTTCTTCTGGGTCGGGCCCTTCAGTGTGAACAGGCTCTTCATGATCTTTTGCTTTCAGTAACATGATGTCTTCATCAGGGAAGTCAAATCTCATAGGCTGGTAGTCATCAATGGGTTGCTCAGCAAGATATTCAGACAATACACTGCCCTTGATGGCTTTCTGAGATGTGTACTGAATGTCATACTCTGTAAGAATCATTTGCCATCTCGCAACCCGCCCGGTAAGGGCTGGCTTCTCAAATATGTACTTAACTGGGTCCATTTTTGATATCAACAAAGTAGTGTGGGTCAACATATACTGTCTCAGTCGGCGAGCAGCCCACGCTAAAGCACAGCAAGTTTTCTCGAGCAGTGAATAACGTTGTTCACAGTCGGTAAACTTTTTGCTCAGGTAGTATATTGCATACTCTTTTCGACCAGACTCGTCATGTTGGCCCAGCACACACCCCATTGACTCTTCTAATACTGTCAAGTACATTATCAGAGGTCTTCCTTCAACTGGAGGCATAAGGATTGGAGGTTCTTGTAAGTATTCCTTGATCTTGTCAAAAGCCCTTTGGCAGTCTTCGTTCCACCTGACCGTCTGTTCTTTTCTTAACAGCTTGAACAAGGGTTCACAGGTTGCTGTAAGGTGAGATATGAACCGTGAAATGTAGTTCAATCGACCTAAGAACCCTCGAACTTCTTTCTCAGTTTTCGGTGCAGGCATCTCTTGAATAGCTTTGACTTTATCGGGGTCAACCTCAATCCCTTTCTCACTTACAATGAAGCCCAGCAGCTTACCCGATCGCACCCCGAATGTGCACTTGTTGGGGTTCAACTTCAATTGGTACTTCCTCAGACGCTTGAACAACTTCAGCAGATTTACCAGGTGATCTTCCTCTGTAAGGGACTTGGCAATCATATCATCCACATAACACTCGATTTCCTTGTGGATCATATCGTGGAATAATGTCACCATAGCCCGTTGATATGTTGCTCCAGCATTCTTCAGTCCGAATGGCATCACTTTGTAACAGAACGTTCCCCAAGGTGTGATGAATGTTGTCTTCTCCATGTCTTCAGGTGACATCTTGATCTGATTATATCCTGAAAATCCGTCCATGAAGGAGAATACCGAGAACTGAGCCGTATTATCCACCAATACGTCAATGTGAGGTAATGGGAAGTCATCTTTCGGGCTGGCTCTGTTCAGATCCCGGTAGTCAACACACATCCTTACTTTGCCATCCTTCTTAGGCACAGGTACTATGTTGGCAACCCACGGCGGGTAACTAGTTACAGCAAGGAACCCGGCGTCCCACTGCTTTTGTACCTCCTCTTTGATTTTCATTGCCATGTCCGGGCGAGTGCGGCGCAGCTTCTGTTTGACCGGTGGGCATTCTTCTCTCAAAGGCAGCTTGTGCACAACAATGTCGGTGTCCAACCCTGGCATATCTTGATACGACCAAGCAAACACGTCCACATATTCTTGAAGCAGATCAATCAGTCGTCTCTTCACTGAGTCTTGCAGGCAGGCCCCGATTTTAACCTCTTTCACGTCTTCGTCTGTACCGAGATTAATCACTTCAATCTCCTCCTGATGAGGAGTAATAACCTTTTCCTCTTGTCTCAACAACCTGGCTAGCTCTTCAGGAAGCTCATATTCTTCTTCAACCCCTTCATCAGCTTGATTGATCGGATTGTCAAAGTCATACGAAGTCATAGCCGTGTTGTTGTCGGTGTTGTCTGGAAGGCACTCTCTGCAAGGGTTCAGTTTGTTCATTTTAGTGATTGATTTTAATCTTGCTTAGAAAAAGTGAAATAAAAGTTATCATTTTGAAAACATCGCCATTTATTTTTTTGTACAAAAAGAAAAATGGAAAAACAGTGAGCAGAAAAGAAAAAGACTCATTTGCAAAAAGATGTCTGATATTTCATTAATTAATCTTGTTTGCACAAAAAAGTACAGATGACCCGATTACAAAATGAGTCTTGTCATCTTGGGCAAGATGCAAGACTTTGATGCATGCAATAAAAATACAGGAAATAATAATTACTCTGCTCGAGTAACTCTTATAACTTCCTGGGAAGACCAGTTCGAGATACTGCTCCCCGGGATCTTCGGACGAATCCAATTCTCCAGATTGCGCTCCTCTTCCAGCTCGTCTTCCAAATTGTTGACAGCATCGGGGGTGAGCATCCCCCCACTGACAAAACCGGGCTCTTCAGCAGCCTTTGCTTGATGTTGAGTTGGTCTGTAACCCAACCCAAATTTGTCTTTCTTCTCCTCCACAGCTAAAACCTTGCCCCAGCCTAGGGCAGTTCCTTCCTCAACAACCTTCCGGGCTTGTTGGTATGATGACATGGAGATCCCAGATACAGCAGATGCTTCATTCACATTCAAGGCTTCAAATCCTTGGCTCATTGTTTCATGGATCTCCCCATCCATTTCAATGTATTTATAAGTAGCCAGATGGCTAACAAATATATCCTCTTCCCCACAAATTGTAACAACTTGGCCTTCCCACTCGTATTTTAACTTTTGGTGAAGGGTAGATGTTATTGCGCCGGCGGCGTGGATCCAAGGTCTACCCAACAAACAGCTGTAGGCGGGCTGAATGTCCATCACATAAAAGATAGTTTTAAAGGTCTGTGGGCCAATTGTCATAGGTAGCTCAATCTCTCCCAGAACCGATCTTTTTGAACCATCAAAGGCTCTTACCACCAGGTTGCTGGGTCTCAATGCCAATCCATCATATTCTAACTTCACCAGAGCCTTCTTTGGTAAGACATTAAGGGATGACCCCGTGTCCACCAGCACGTGAGAAAGGACTGCCCCTTTGCATTCCATGGTGATGTGCAAGGCTTTGTTGTGGTTGCGGCCATCCGCTGTCAAGTCAGTATTGGTGAACCCTAGCCCATTGCTAGCAGTAACATTTCCAACCACGGTTTCCAACTGGTTGACAGTAATCTCTTCGGGCACGTAAGCTGCGTGCAAGACTTTGAGTAGTGCATTCCGATGGGCTTCGGAGCACATAAGCAGTGAGAGGATAGAGATTTTGGATGGCGTTTGGTGAAGCTGATCCACAATTTTGTAATCACTCTTTTTGATGATTCTCATAAACTCATCAACTTCTTGATCGAACGGTGTCTTCAAGGCTTCTTTAACAGCTTGATCTTCCTGCACCGGGCTCTTTCCTTTTGCCTTGGCAGCAGCTTCTGCTTCGGCAGTAGGTTTTTGAATTGGTGGAGCAAAGAGACGTCCGCTTCGAGTGAAGCCTCCGCCTCCCCCCACATTATCTACTTGTGGTGCAGGTGTTGATGTTTCAAGAGTGATTCTTTTTCCTTCGCAGTACACGTCAGAGCCGTAGTGCCAAGGGATGGCCCTATTGCTTTCATATGGTACTGGTCCAGGCACCGTGACAGTGACTGGACTGATTGCTGCTGCTGAAGGGACTGTAATTGTTTGTGGATCATAAAAGATTGTAACTGGTGCTCTGATGGGAGCAGCACCTTCTGAATGGTAGGCAGAGTTGTTTTCAGGATCATAAAATATTGTGACAGTAGAGACGTCTTCATGATTTGTTGCTGGTGTTGTAGGAGATAATGGTGGCAGGATGGATGTTGTTGTCGTAGGAGCTTCATAATGGAGTGGTGCTGGAGTTGTAGGAGGAACATTTGTTGAAAACTGATCAGTTGAGATGATAGATGAAGTACTTGTTGATGAAGCCGAAGAACTATCAGGAACAATGGTTGCTGCAGTTGTAGGAGGTTCTGAAACCGTTGCTGATGAGATTGTTGGATTTGTTGGAAATGATGTGGTGATCTGAAGTTGGCCACTCTGAATAAGGCCATCTATGCCATTCCTCAAATTATCGCACCCATTTACTGAGATATTGCAGTAAGCACATCCCAACTCACACCCCGGGAACATCTGACATTCCAAGAGCTGAGCCTTGATTTCTACCAACGGTGTCCTGATCTGGCCCACACTGGTTATTAAATAAGACGGCTTGTCTCCTTCAATAGCGTTAATTCTGGGACCACCGTGATTTGGCATCGGGTTCTTATTGACATTGGGTGGTGGTGCGAAATTCAAAGCCTTCGAGTCTACCAGGTCTTGTACCTTCATATGCAGAGCTCTGCACTTTTCTGTACTGTGGCCAGGTGCGTTTGAATGGAAAGCACACCTAGCATTGGAGTCATAGTTCCGGGGTAGACTGTTGGGATCCGGAGGTGCCAACGTCCTTAGCTCAACTAGGTTGAGTTTCAGGAGCTGTGGCAGCAATGTAGCATATGGCATGGGGATCGGATCGATCACTCTGTTAGCTTGAGATGGCCTCTGTTGGAATGGCCTTTGCTGGTTGTTGTTGTTGGTGTTGCTGTTGTTGTAATTTCTCGGAGGATACTGATTTTGCTGATAATACTGAGGTTGCTGATGATAGTTTTGCGGCGGAGGTTGATAAGCTGGCTGCGGATGAGTTGGCGCGGGAATGGTGACTGCTGCCACAGACCTATGATCATACTGGGGTCTGCCCCTGTTGGCGTGGATGGCATTGGTCTCACCAGTCCTTCTCGGACCCGCAAAAGGCTTTCTTGTATTACTGGATGAGCCTGCACCGTTGTCTGAGATCTTACCCATCTTCAATAGGCTTTCAATTCTCTCCCCGGCTATGACTACATCTGCAAAGCTGGTAGACGAGAAGGCAGCTAGCCTATCAATGTAAGTCCCCTGAAGGGTATTCATGAACATATCAGCCATCTCCCTTTCTGACATAGGTGGCTGGACAGCAGCAGCAAGCTGTCTCCATCTTTGAGCATACTCTCGGAAGCTCTCTTTAGATGACTGTGACATTCCCATTAGGAGGGTCCTGTTGGGTGCCATATCCAGATTATACTGATACTGTCTGATGAAGGCCTCTGCCAGGTCCTTCCAGCATCTAATAGTTGCTCTTGTCAGATGGGAATACCATTCCCTCGAAGCTCCAGTCAAGCTATCCTCAAAATAGAACATCCACAGCTTCTCGTCCGTGGTATACGCCTTTAGCCTCCCCAAAAAGGATTGCAAGTGGGTCCGTGGACAGGAGGTTCCGTTGTATTTCTCGAAGCTCGG
The DNA here is from genome assembly GCA_963966055.1 of Lathyrus aphaca. Lineage (NCBI taxonomy): Eukaryota > Viridiplantae > Streptophyta > Magnoliopsida > Fabales > Fabaceae > Lathyrus > Lathyrus aphaca. The sequence continues at coordinate 170,412,905 of OZ014519.1, forward strand.
AGGTTTAAACTTGTGGGGAATCCTGACCCCATCCACTAAGCCCATGTCCATGACATCAAAACCCAAGGAGTTTTGAGACTCCAAGGATCTTAATTTCTCGGCAATTTCATCTAGCCTCCGGTCATAGACCTCATCCCCAGCTCCCATCACTGTGAACTGGTCTTCTTGGGCGTCTTCTTGGAGTACCCTTCCCGTAGCAGCATTCCCTTGTACATTAGCAGGGATATTAACCTCTGGATGTAGGTGAGGGCCGAATACAGGTGGGTTGACCTGAGGCTGACCCCCCTCATTGTTGCTTGTTCCGCCAGTCCCTAGGTGGGCATCTTCCCGAGTCTGCCTCTCTACCAAGGCTCTTAGTCTTTCCTGGCTCTGAGCCATGTTGTTCATCACTTCCATAAACTGAGTCATCTGCGTTCTCATTTCCAATCTTTCGTTTGCCATTTGATTTCTAACCTCCGTAAGGTCCTGCTGCATCTGATCCATCTGAATGCCCGGAAGATTGTTTCGGGTAGGGTATCTGTGTGGCCTGTTGAGTGGGAACCCTCGTTGTCGAGCAATAATTCCTGAACATCACAACAGAGTTAGCGACAACAAAAACAAAAACCTACAAAACAAACAAAAGGTTAGCATGCAATGCAGTATGCTTATTTGTTCTCAAGGTATCCGGCTTGGCATTCAGTTTTGACCCTTCCAGCCCCTTGAAGATGCTGTTGAAGTTGCTTTTGAAGAAGACTCAGATGAAACAAACTAACACAAATATATATTACGGAAGGGGAAATAATACAACTTGTTCATTTTACAACACAAGCCCTCTAAGGGGTCTAAAATGCATTACAAGAAAATAAAAGTACATGGAAAGAAAACAACAACAAGCAAATGGTCAAACACCAAGTCCAAAATCATCCTCCCGAACTTCCTTGAGAAGTGCTTCGGTCACAGGATCAGCCGGACGCTCCGTAAGGTTCCTGATAAGAAGGTTCCTTGTAGCAATAGCTGCAGTCAGCTTCTTGTGCTGACTTTGGTCCTTTGACCTCTTTACTCCAGCTCTGATCTTTAGCTCTGATATCTCCCCCTGGGCTGCTGCCAGGGTTTCCTCCATCTGTTCCATCTTGTCTTGAACTCTCTTGTCCTCCAGAGTACGAGCCTCGGTGATCCTGACCCACCTAGCCTGACTCTCCTTCAGATACAAGTCTGTCCTAGCTTTCTGGTACTGGGCTTCTTTGCAAGCATTCTTCAGGATTTGTTCTCCAGCCCTAGACTTCTTGATGTAATCTTCAGACCTCTCAATCTTAGCCAGATGCTCTTTCTTCAGCTTCTCCAATCTTTCAATATCCAATCTTCCATCACTCCTCTCATAGAGGGTCTTCTGCAAAGCTTGGGTTAACCTCTCATTTCTCTCCTTCAACTTTTCAAACTCTTCCAGACTGATAGTTGCTGGAGGTGGTGCTGTGGAAGGCCCAGGCACATCTTCAATAGTAAAGGGCATTCCAGAGAATTGAGCCCTAGCATAGGACCAATCATAGTATTGTGCTGATGCCACATTATTACATTTTCCCAAGATGGTTATCCCCTTAGTCTGCACATTATCCCAGGCCCAGGCTGCCTGCCTAACAACAGTCAGACTAATCTTGTTCTCACAGTAAAGAGTCTCAACCAAATCCTGTGCCTTAGGGGTGTGGACCAGTGCATAGCCCAGTTGCCTTTTGAACAGCAGAGGGTTGTAATTAATACTACCCTTAACTCCTACTAGGGGCACATTGGGAAAATGCCCACAGCTGGTGATGATATCCCTGCCTTTTGTGCTTTGAGTGCACCACCTGATGTCAGCTGAAGTAAGAGTAGTAAGCCTTCCAGCCCAGTTTTTCTGTTGATGAGGGTTCAGAAATGCATCTGTCCTGGGTAGATGCCTGAGAAGCCAAGTATGGAACAATGGAGCACAACACCTCACTAGTCTTCCCCTCTGCTTTTCATTCCTCTGATGCACTGAATAGTAGAGATCACCCAATAAAGTTGGCACTGGGTTCTTTAGAACGAACAGATGGATTGCATTCTTACTAATGAATCGAGGCTCATCTGCAAATAACATAATCCCATAGATGCTCAAGGCCAGCAAAGCACAGACTGCTTTCCATTCTCCTAAAGAAGCCTTCAAAGTAGCTTGAGTAATCAAGAAATCCAGATGCAGGCCAGGGATTCCTGCTTTAGAAGTCATATGTTGCCCAATCAAGACTGGTTCCAGATGCAATGCCTTAGCTACTTCTCCATTACTAGGAAAGACCATCTCAGGGTTGAAAGGGATTTCTCTCCGGATAGGTATACCAACTAATGATGAGTATTCTTCCAATAAAGGGCCCATCTGAAAGTCCTGAAAAGTGAAACATCTCAATGGGGGATCATAAAACTGAAGGCAAGTGTGGATCAGGCTTCTCTGTGAAGGGTCCAGATCCATAACCACATCAAGTATATCTCCATGGTGTTCCCTGAACAATGGTATATGATCTGGAGTAATCAGGGTCTGAATCCTCCTGATGTCTGACAGCTCTGGCTGGAAGAAGTGGTAAGTGATGTTGCTTTTCTTTGGAGCCATGATGCTGAGACTGAGTAGAAACAAATGCTGATGAAGATGCTGAGGAGTGGGCCACTGGATGGCTGGTGCAGGTGACTGAAGTAGACAGCTGATGGCTGCAGCAGATGCTGATGAAGACAGGTCAATACTGAAGATGGGGTCAAAACCAAAACCAAATGGAGATGGATACCCTGAAACACAAATAAGCAAATGTCAACATGATGCAATGATTATGTATGCAAATGATATGCAAGGGTTTGTGACTGAGCTGGATCTGATCAAATGCTCTGATATAAGTCCATGTGTGTAAGAAATCCAGATGGAGGTCTATAAGTCCAGTAACCAAGGTGGGGGGCTCAAATAAAGAGCCACATGTCCAGGGTTTAGAATCACAAGAACTATCCCAACATGGAGTATTCTTAAACAAACCAAGGTAACAGGGTATTCTGAGGTCAAGGTACCTGCAAACCTGTAAACAGCCCAACCCCCTCACAGGTGGTGTTCTAGAATAAGGATCCTCAGACTTGGATCAGTTATGAGAAGTGTAAACACCTCTAACCCGGAGGTACAGTGTTTACAATAACCATAACAATTCCTCCTCTAATTCACCTCAGTTTCTGAAGGTCAAATACTAAAAGGTCATCCAGACTTAGCAGGCTTCCCAGATAGCCCTAGCATTGCAGGAAATCTGCAACACAGAGTTCTCAAGAAGAAACCCACATCTGAACCGTGTTTCATATTCCCGCACCAGACCGAAATGGAATGGGAAAGAATATGATTCACTCTAGCCTAGGTGTCACTCAGATCCCAGGTATAGGATCTTATCTCTCAATGAAACACCCACCCACCAAAGCAAACAACCAGATCCAGCCAGCAGCATGACAATATGATATATACAAAAGCAATAAAGAAAGCAGTAAAGCAACTGTACATAAAGCAGTAAAAACAAAACAAGCATACAAACACAAGTAAGCACATAACACCCCAGTAAACACAAATCAATCAAACACTAGGAGGAACCCACAAAAAGAACCAGAAGCCCTGGTTGCAGTATAAGAATCCCCAGCAGAGTCGCCAAGCTGTCGCTCCCGATAAATGGGACAAGGCCCAGATAAAGGTACAGACGCGAACGGTCGGCGAAGGGAACAGTGAGAACACACAGCCGTGAACTCACTGGAGATGAAAAGAGTCGCCAGCTAGGCATTTTTATCCCGGAGGAAAGGTAATGCTGCATAGACCTAGAAAGAGATGGATAAGACGATTGCGAACCAGAGAGACTGAGAAAGGGGGTTGGTTACAACCTGGGAAGGTATTAGCACCCAGATTGTCCGTCGTACTCGACGGGATCCACGCTTAAAAGATTTGTGTTTTAAAGGGGTAGTGTCAGTGCAATTTGTGTGTAAAAAGCTGAAAAAGGATGTACAGGTGTTAGTGTAAAGTGTATAAGTGATATGAAGTATAAAAGTGTCAGTGTAAGAACAGGAGTGAAATGCTCAAGATCATGAGGCTAAAAGAATGATGCTAGAAAGAGGGGGGAATGTACAGAGACTTTTGTTCGATAACTGTTAAGTTATGCCTACGTATCCTCTCGTGCAATGAGGAAGTCAGAACACCGTAGTTCGACCCAAAGAGACTGAAAGATGAATTGACTTGTGAACTGCTTACTTGCCTATGCTCAAGTGTATGACCTGTCTGGCTCAGGTGCAAACTGTCTTGCATTAGACGGAAGAAGCAAGTTCTCGTTTATGAGTGAATGAGATAAGAAAAGAATCCCGGAGGAGACGATTATTGTTTGTTTTTGAGTTTTCAGTCTTTTATTGTTTTTGGATTTTGTCATAAGTTAATGAGCTTAAGTCTAAACCGAAGGATTCAGTAATCTCATCACATCCTCCCTCTGATTAGGGGCAATGAGAATACCTTAAGTGTGAAGTCAGATTCTCACACTTAATCACCTTTGATGTAGGATTAAGATCATTAACCTACTTGTGATTATTTAGATGTTTTTGTTGTTTTTGTTTAGTGTTAAGTAATGAGATTAAGCCATAATCAAGGATTAAACAGACTCATTACACCATCCTAATAGAAGGATAATAGATGAGGGTGTTTAAGCTGAGGAAAGCTCCTCAACTTAATCCATGATTAGGGATTAAACTCATGACAAAACAAACCTTTGATTAAGTGGATTTTATTTAATGATATGATGATGAAGTGAATTTTATGATTTGTAAGACAACTTGAGGGGGACTTGTCCATTAACACTAGGGTTAGTCCTTCTTAACCAATTAAGGAAGAAATAGAACCCTAATGCAAGGCCCAAGTTACAAGTGTAATGTCTTGATAGTTATTAAGTGAATTGATTAAGAGATTTAAACACATGAAGGGTTTAACACTTAGGATTAAAGTTATACACTCCATCCTAATAGAAGGATGCAGGCATAAGCTTAATCACAAAGCCTTAAAGCCTTTAGGGTTTAATCCCTGATTATGAGGTGAGAAGAGAAGACTCAAAGAGATGACACAAAGGTAAAATCTAAGTGGGGGACTAATCAAAACCCTAATCATTGACATGCTTGGTTGTTCCTAAGGTTTGTGTGGTTTTTAAGAGATATCTTCAAAGAGAACCACCAGGAAGCAGATGAAAGGATCAAGAAGTGAAGAGAAGCAAAACAACTTGCTTCACTCAAGAAGTCAAGTTGCTTGAAGGAAGAAGATATAATAAACAGGGAGGAGCAAGCTCACTCCAATATCCATACAAAAGATGTAACAGTAATGCACAAAGGAGATGAGAAAGAAATGCGAGAAGTGAAGGCAAATTCACTTCTCGGAATACTTACCACCTGAAAAGTTAGCACGAACGAAGTAAATAAAGTGAAAATGAACTTAATATTAGGGTGTAAACCGAAAATGATATGAATTATTGTACAAGTGAGAACAAACGAAAAATAAATAGCTAAGTTAAAATGAGAATAATTAACAGAAGTGATTAACTAACTAAAATAACCTCCCCTCATATAACTACCTAAAAAGGGATGCTTTCTCTCTTTTTGGATTTTTTTATATAGCTATATCTAAAAAGTTTTACATAATTTATCTAAAGAAATGAGTAAATGGTTTACAAAATTTATCTAAAGAAATAAATAAATAGTTTACAAAATTTATCTAAAGAAATAAATAAATAGTTTTACAAAATTTATCTAAAGAAATAAATAAATAGTTTACAAAATTTATCTAAAGAAATAAATAAATAGTTTTACAAAATTTATCTAAAGAAATAAATAAATAGTTTACAAAATAAATAAATAGTTTACAAAAATTTTAAATGTATAAACAAAAGAAATTAGAAACAACAAGGACAACAAAGGCCCTTCTGTTGGCAAAACGCAGGCCCACTGCTGCCAATCTCTTCCTTAATGGGCCCGGGGCACCAAAGGCCCAGGTATCCCAAACGCCCTACCCAACCTTACCAATCTGAGAGACAAAAACTGTGAAACCTAGCCAAAAACCGGGCACCTGCGACGTGTCCACGGGATGACGACAAGTGGCCTTTGTGAGAAATAGAAACGGCGCGTTGGCAAAAAGGCAGTAACCCTTGTGGTTTTCCAAGGCCTTTAATGTTATGAATTGGGACGGTACATTCACGCTGAGCAAAGCAGAAAGGTCTCAGAGACCTCCATCAACCTTTCGCCTCTTTCCTTCTCTATTCTCAAAAAAAAAAAACCTAAAAACTCAAGCATGGTGAAGACAGAGTACCCAAACGAACGAATCTGCGGAGCTACCCCTAAACCCAGTCAAACCCCAAACCCTAATCGCTCATCAATATCAAACCAGTAGTCATTCCAGCATTAAACAACAAATCGTAATATTATTGGAGACATCAAACAACAAAAGCAGTAGAGAATTCGAAGCAGATGCACACCAACAACACGAGAAAATGGAAATCAGGAGAAAAAAAGCAGATTTTTATACCTGCTCTGAACGTTCTCAGAGGGGCGATTTTCTCTCCAGGTATTCCTTTCTTTAGCTCAAGCTTTTCTTTCCTTTCTGTTTGAAAACTTCTCTTTCTCGAATTTCAGCTTTTTTCAACGAAAAAACAAAAAAAGAAATTTTTTAGGGTTTCTCTTCTGGATGTTGTTTTTGATGCGGCTGTGTGTTCTTCTCGTTCACGAATTCATCTCTGGCCTTTATACTGAGAATTAGGGTTTCAAGAGTTTTTGATTTAAGACTGAAACAATCTCAATCCAGCTATGTCTTCTTTTTCTTTTTTGTAACAGAGAATTGCTTTTCCTATTTTGTGAAATTTTGTCCTGCAACACTGCTGACACTTCTGCTATGGCCTTTTGTCCGTTTATGCCTTGATACTGCACTTTGGTTGAATTAGTTTTTGAAACGAAAACGGATTGATTGCGTTTTGATTGGATTAGTTATTCCTCTTTTTTTTCACTGCCGTTAAACTTATTTCCACTGCTTGTTACCATGTGGTAATTATTTCAGGAGATTTCCATGAGATTCATCATTTTTGGTTTTGAGCAAGTTTCTCCAAGGATGATACGATGATCCCTCAAAGCTCTGTGTGTTGCCGTTGACAAGGGAGGCCAGTCATTATGCCCTGCACCATATGAAGCAGGGTTCTGATGGAAGGGATATGAATGGCAAAATTGTTTATTTTCCAATTTTATTAAATGAAATATGTGGTTTATCATTTATGAACTGTTGGCTCATCCTGTTCCTGCTTCATATCTGCAGATTCTCATGAGTGAAGATCAACTTTGGAATGTGGCATATCAGCTGGAGGTACAACCATATCAGGAGCCGTTGCACTCGGTCGGACAAATGTTTTTGGAACCTTGATGCTCCTTGCGGAAGGATTAAACCTAAGTTTCATTATTTCTCTGTCACCTTTACTTACCATGTGATTTGGAATTGTTTGCTATGATGTTTTGTTCAGACGAAATTATTCTGATACGGTGATTTCGCATTGCAGGTGTACACTCTGATCATATCCGTCAATTAAAAGTGATAGACTGCTGGTTTACCTCCTTCAACTCTTGCTGCTCATGAAGAAAATCCACTTATGGCGTGTTAATGGAGACTTAAAAGTTGGCATGGAGAAGATGAATCAAGCCATGGAGACTTGATTGTGCTGCCTTGATCCTAAGTTTTAGGAACACTGTTTGTATTATTTTGGCCCTGAACCTTGCAGGGTAGCGGTCAACCCAAGACTTCCGCTAACCGTTTCCATTTTTTTTTGATGATCATTTGCGTCTGCCCTTGCTTTGCTCTGCTTGTGATAAGTCTGCCATACATCTTCATCTTCTTAGTCTTTCTGTTGTTAATTTGTATCTCTTTCCAATGGTGTGGACTAACTTGTTATCTATGACATCGCAGCAAGAATTCTGAAACATAACACTGAACCTTGGAGCATGAGGATGGATTCCATGCCTGCCGAAAATCGCAAAGAGGCAAATGTGGGCTGACAGTAGTACTTGCTGCAAATGCCGTCTCTCATTATTTTTTCTTCTGAATGTCTGCTTGTTGGAAGGTGCTTGTTCTTATGAGGATGTAACCTTGTCTATATTTTGCAGGTTGAAGAAAATAGTACAAAGTGTAACGCTTCCCTTGTATGGATCAGACCGCATTTGGTACACATTTAACAGTGAATCTGGATTCAACTTACGGTCATACAGATCACGCCTGAATGTTGTTTCCGAAGGACATGGAGACCTGGGTGAAACGGGCGGAAGCTGCGCCAATTTTGATGATGGGGGAATGATGCCTTAAGCTTAGGCATGTGTATTGGTAGGATTCATATATGGCCTTGTAACCATGTGGTAGCTCACAACTTTGTAATGCTTCTGCCTCGGTTTTGAGTTCAATTGTTTTTTTTTCTTCCTTGAACTTGCAACTTGTAATACCGTAAGTTTCACCTGGGAATTATAACATCTTAGTCTTGCAATTATTCCAATCAAAATCTCAATGTCTTGTAAAACTTTGAGAATATTAGTGCTACCATGCTTTGAGAACGGTGTATCTTAATAGCAACATAAAATGAATCATGACTCCGAACATATGCGTATCCAAATCATAATCCAAATCCAACATAATCCAGACCCATCATAATACCACGAAATGCCCATGCTATGCCATTTGAATCCAAGTCCCTCACGAAACCATGAACTTCCTTTTTCCTTTTCTTTTTCTCCGAAACCAATGAATCAAATCCAATAAGCCATCCTTCTTAAATTTTGAAAACGATGAACCAAAGAAAGCACACTTATCATTTTTCTTTACGAAAAAATGCAACAAGTTTAACCCATAACTCATCAATTTACTGAAGATAAATTCGAAATATCTTAAAACCAACTTTGAAATTTTGGTGACGCTTAACCATCAACGAGACCCCAGTTGATTGAGATGATTTGCAGGAAACACATTTGTAAGGCCTTTGGTGAGTGAGAATGACTGATGTGGCACAGGCCCATGGACCGAATCCTGGGAAATTGCAATGAGTAGAGACATAGTCACATGGGTCTTTGCAAATTGGTACAAGTCTGGCCCCTTTGTGATCTCTTGAGGCATAAGTCGTGAAACTTGGAGATTCTTTGGTGCATTCAGAATTTAAGGCCCTAGTTTATGCTTGCGTGATGATCAAAGGTCGCATTGAAGCCACATAAAGGCTTGCCATGAGAATTTGCAAGTTCTCCAATTCGAGGCAATTTGCAAAGCGACTCGAAGTTCTTCAATCTTATGATCTTCTGGCATCCCATATGATCAAATAAAGATCATACGCAATCAGAAATGACGAAGAACACCCTTTGGTCGGGTCCTCGGGAGCCTCAGATATCCTGATTCTGTACTGACGTGTTCCAGAAGTCGTCCCTTGATCAGATATCCTCCCCATGGAATTTCTTCATGAAACTTGATATGCGCGAACCTCATAACCTGCCCCTGTTTTCATGCCATTTTCAGTTCTTGTGTTTCTTTGGCATTTTTTTTTTGACTTTGAGGGCATACAATATGATGCTTGAACATTGAAGACCTTTGGAGTGGCTCTTGAAGCTTCTGGATTGCTCGGATCACAAACCCTAGATGCAGATGACTTTGAACCAATGCAGTGAATCAGAAATGCGGTATGAGATGCCATGATTGAGATTATGTATATGAAATGATCACAAGCCATGGTGTGAATGGGTGAGGGCAAATTTGGGGTGTTTACAGTCGTTAATTATTTGAATGTATTTGTCTTTACATGGGCATCATGCAGATACTCAAGAGTAACATTGCTGAAGTAAGTAGAAGATAGATCTCGGAGTTACTTCTTTACTTTATCGCTTTGACTAGCGGTACCTTGCTTTGATCATGTAACATCGGGTTGAAGGCTAAATGCTTGAATTTACTCTTATGTCGTTTATGCTTGAATTCAAGACTATTTATGTTGTTGAAAATTTTAAAGTTGTTTTGAGTTGATTGTTATGAACTCCTTTTGCTTATGTTATGAAGTTAACGTTTATGAGACTAGATATTGTGAGTCGCAATATTGTTGTTGATTGCTTTATTAATGATTTTGCAACAATGGTACTTTAAACATCATGTGAGTTAGATGTCGTGTAAACATCCCAAGTACATATCAGATGAGTTGGATGTTGTGTAAGATTATCATGGAATTTGATTCAAACATAATACAACTTCAGGGTGTCACACACAACAAACACATAAACTGCTCTTTAATACAGGTTACAATAAAATAGTTTACACCGCTTTTAATGAAATAAAAATTAATAATCTAACGCTGCTGGGAATTGAAGCATGTAAACTGAATTACTTTACCCCTCAATCTTTATTAAAACTAACAAATATATTGCATATTTTTTTAAGAAAAAAAATGGCGCATCTAGGAATTATACCTTATTTTTTAGATACATGAGAAAGAATTGTTGTCATAAAAAGTATTTTTTCTAGATGTGCATCTCCAAAGCAATAAGAGAAGAGATTAATATTTTGAAGGTAATAATATATCTTTATTTTCAAGAATCATTGCCAATTTTACTAACAAAAAACACGAGGCATGGATAAACATGACTCTTTGTGTATAGTTGGTACACTCCCACATGGTAGCCAACCACTCAAATTGCGTAGGCAGTAAAAAATTGGATACGTCGAATTTGAATCAGACCTTAACTTGGAAGATAATAAGAGGATCTGACCCTTGGCCGAGAATGGTCCTCGCCGACGGATACAACAATGAAGCAAAATTACAAGCAAAGAAGACATTAAAACAAGAGAAAACCAGAAAGCCACACGACTAAAAGCATTGTTCAAAATATGTTACAAAGTCCTCAATGGCACAAAACATTACTCAAAGAAAAAATTACGAATATCACGCATCTTCGTTAGTCTCTTCCTCCTCTTCTTTGTCATATTTGCCATCTTCAATTGCTTCCTCGTTGTCACTAACAATCTCCCCATCCAAAATCCTCTTTCTCATGCCCATTTTTTCCAAAGAAATTTTAATCCTCAGGCAAAAGAACTTAACTTTCTCAATGACCTTGTGAAAAACATCAAGAGCAACCTGGATACCTTCATTATTATTTCTCCAACTACTAACAAGATTTTTATCCTCCTTCCAAACTTTTTGATCGTCAGTCACTTGAAAAGATAGCTCCACATCTGAAGTTTGAGTGTCCAATTAAAAATTAAAATGCCTTTATTAATTCTGCATATTGTCGTTGACATTAATTTTGATAAAACAACTTGACAATAACATGTTGAACAGGATGTTCTATTTTGAAGAATAAAATGATTTTCAAGACGTCGAGTAAAATGTCCTAACTAGTTTATTCGACATCCTGACTATCAGTTGACAATTTGAATTCAGCTGTCATATGTACAAATTACATAATATTATGTGATCCTAGCTGGTGTCAAAGACTGAAGTTTTTAGAGATTCAGTTTGTGATTGAATATTTGCGGTTTTTAAAACATGGATACATTTTAGGAAACTTTAGATTGAAGATCTATTTTCTTGGAGAATAAGTTGCAGATTCTGTGCATCAGATTTGCTGCGATTTGAAGTCCAATATCCTGTCTGATATATATATATATATATATATATATATATATATATATATATATATATATATATATATATATATATATATATATATATATATATATATATATATATAATGAATCAACCCTAATTGTAATGTAGAACATATATTGCTTTTACTGAGTTTTAGGGTTTGTTGTTTGTGAGCCTCTATTGTGTCTTGTTGATACTAGAGCTGGACTGTTTTTATTGAGTTGTAAAATGTTGATCACTCTTAAGCTTATAAGCATTGAGTGAGTGTGATCACATGATGATTGTAAGGGAAATGAGAAGGGCCTCATACTTAGGAGAGTCTTAGGTATAAATTAAGCACATGTAGTGATTAGGTGCAAAGATTAAACCAGAGGTTGTTTACTTCAAACTAATACTATTTAGTGGATTTACTTCCTGACTTGGTAGCCCCCAGACGAAGGTGTTGTTGTACATCAAATTGGGTTAACAATTGACTGCGTGTTCTTTACTTTCTACGATTCCATTTATGTGTTCACATTGTATTAAGTGCATAAATCAATATCTCGACATCTCTTAAGACATATGAGATCTACATACCAGAATTTTAGCCTATATTAAAAATATTAATTTTTCTGCCATATTTAGCGTTTTTTTATGAAACTTGCTCTTCTTAAAAAAAATTAAAAAATAAAATTTTTGCATCTAAAAAATGTAGTTTAATAAATTTAGTTCAACCAAATAATATTAATATTATTAATAAAAATTTATTTAAATCAAACATAAGTTGTATGATTCGATATAATATAAAATATGTTCAATTATAATTTTGATTCCTTATTTTATCTGATTCAAAAAATTATCTCTTTATTTAAATAGTTTTAATCTCTCTTTTACTTTTACACTTAAATTTAACGATATTTATATTTTTAAAATTATAATTTCTTGTAAAATATAGTAAATCATCGTATATAAATTTATTTTGAGACTTATAGATAAAAATATAAATTGAATAAATAAAATTAAGTATGAAAACTATATCAATTTTCTTAAAGAATATTTATAATAAATTGATGAAATGCTTGTTTACCAACACCTGTGATAACGAACACCTGGGATAGTTGACTACCAAGAAAATGATAATTTTCTTAAAGAAATTTTAATTTAATTTTGTAATGTAGACGGTATAATGGGGACAAAGATATATTGAATATCATTTGTTGGATTTGGAAAATGACTTTTCTTAGGCTCAAAGTGTTGCCTAACACACTAGTTAGCTTTAGCAATTAGCCAAATTCGGTTTCCACTTTCTAGTAATAGTAGTTGTAAGGTTGCAAAATATATCAATTTGTCTAGTATGTCTATTTTGTCCATATTAATTAGACATAAAATTTTGAAAGAATTTATATAGATCGATATTTTAACTTTACAAATTGGATTCATCAGGATGAATTAAGTAAAATTCGAATAAACTTAACCAAAAAAATTAATTTCAACTTTTTGATTTTTAGGAGAAGGATATGTAATCATCCAAAGTTCAAACAGAAAAATAAATAAAATTTACTCAAAAAATGGATATTATTCTTCCACAAAAAGAATCACAATGGATATTAGGTGTAAAATCCCTACCCAATTTTTAGGAATAAGTATATTAGGTCATATATTGCATGAAAAAATAAAATAAAATAATAGCGTGATTCATTTATTCATTATTATATTTTTGCGTAAACAAGTGGAAATTAAGGGGGTGAGTCGATGGTTTTCTAACCCAAAAAGCTAATTACCTTTTTCTTTTTTGGTAAAAAGACAAATATATGTAAGAATCTAATTCGTAATTGGATTGCGTTTAAACGAAGTTCTATCCAAAATCATAACCGTTTATTCTTTTTATTCATGTTTGTAAATTTACGCATAAGTGCATATTTAAATCGAGGTCTTATGCAAATTAATAAAAGAAAAATTGGAAACCGATTCCAAATAATTGAAAATAAAAAAAAATCAAATATTATTAGATATGTTTGAATGTAATTTTATAAAAACCGTTCGTTTCGAATCAAATTTCGGATTAAATTTTCAAAACCGATTCAAATAGGAGTAAGTTTATAAAATTTATTTCACATCCTTATCTTTAATCAATAACTGAAAATAAATCATAATTATTCTCTCTCCATATTTAATTATTGATTTTTTGTTCAGATTGATTAAAAATGATTTAATAATCACGATGTGGATTAAGTTTTATAAACTTACTCCGAGAGTAAGAACAATGACGGAGCCAGGACCCCGATTCAGGGGTGCAAAAAAAATTATCTATTAATAATTAATTATATTAATAAAATCATTATTTATATATATATATATATATATATATATATATATATATATATATATATATATATATATATATATATATATATATATATATATATATATAATCCTTAAATTAAACCATAAATTATTGTATTATAAATTATAAATATTATATTTGAAAGCTAAATGTCAATCATTTACTTTACCAAATAGATTAATTGTCAAATAGTAATGCATATTAAAACTAACACTAAGTAAAGTTTGATTTTTAATATTGATAGTTTTCACAATTTTTTATTTATTTATAAGTTGTTATGAAAAAATATTTATAAGTTGTTACCAAAAGAAATCCATATTGTCTTAAAACAGGAAAAATATTAATAAATAGATCTATTGATAAAATATTTGTATATTTGATTAAAATAAATTATAATACTACAGATGACTTACCGTCATTAAAGTTATACAAAAAATTGAGGATCTTATCGAAGGATTAGCCCTTAGAAACTTTACTGACGGCTTAGCTGTGGATAATATAAGACAAAAAAATTGATGTTTAATCACCTATTACCCGCAAACTATTCACGGTTTAGTCGTGGATAATATCGTGGGTTTAACTAGCTGTTGGTAGACGTTGCCGAGGAGTGAATTACCGAGGATCCCATAGTCGTTGGTAAGCCCTGAATAATTTACTTTTATCCATGGATTTTTCTTGTTACCAGGATTTTTGGCCCTGGGTATTGACAAATTTTCTTATAGTGATAGTCCCTAATGTTAGATTAATTAAATAATTAATCAATTATGTATTGACATGATTAATTATTAATTAGTTATATTATGGTCTATTGTTATTAAACTCTAAAGAGATGAATTGTTTGGTTGAGTTTTATGCCTGAATGGACCGTGATGTGTTGGACCATTCAGTTAAGCCCAATGAGATGTCACTGCCCTCCGCCGTTTAACTATTTAAGTGTCGTCCCCATTAGACAATTAAGATAGTCTGAAAACCCTAAACGTTAATGATGGTAGTAATCCTTTCATATACACTATCTTCGACGGTAATCTCTCCGGTCCAACAAGGTACACTGTTCTTATTATTATTGATCATTATTTAGTATAATAATATGTTATAATATTGTATCTAACCGTTATTTTAAACTCATCTATTGATATTAGAGCCTAGTTAGATACATATTATAGCTATTATATAAATATTGTCATTCGTTAATTAATTTTAATTTTCCATGATATCCAATGAATGATATGCCTTGTTTCATTGCTAATGAGATTCATTTTAAAGGCATGCATTGTTATGTCATAGTAATAACTTTTTAATTTCACTGTATGCGAATGCTTTGATATTAGTGTTTAGGGTTTGATATGATTTTGGATGAGATCAAATTGAGTATTGAAATGCTGGTACCGCGCCTGATTTAGATATATTTTGTGGCTATTATTGATTAAATTATATTAAACCACATTAATGGATTGCACATATTATAAAATTTTGTGTTGTCTTATTATTTTTTTCCCAACAAATTTTTCATCATCATGTTTTTATTTTAAGACAAAACCTAGCTTTAATTTTGTTCCCAAATTCGTATTTGCAATTCAAAAGGATCATCAGAGACACCTTTATTTAAATTTTTAAATAAATGGAAATTTTGTTATGAATATATTTAAGTTGATAAGAACAATTCGTTTTATATATGTTATTTTATTTTTGGATTCGAAGTTGTTATTTTTGCATGTAAAATATAAACGTGGGTATCTTGAATTTCAATTGATTGCAAACTGCAAATCACATAATGTGTCCTTTTTTTATGCTTGATATGGATTGCAATTCATGAATTAGATTTTTTTTATCATGTGGTGAAAAAAAATTGATTTTGAATGTATTGATAATAGAAAAAGAAAAGTTGTTATGCCCCCTTTCTTCTTTTTATCTCTCAATAATTAAATGAGTCTACTGATTATTAATACGCCCACTTTCAAAGTTTTGTGCTAATTTATAGCATAAATTTTAGAAAATTTTAAATATTTTTCCAATTCACCAATTATATAATAATAGCGACATTAATGAATTAATTTATACCTGCATTGATAATACAATTATATTATATTAATTTTAATAATTAATTATAATATTAATAATGCTTAATGTATATTTTGTATTTATAATTTCTATCAATTCTTTTATGAAATAATATTATGATTGGTTGTTAATTTATAAATCATTTGAGACGACATTTTGATATTGTATAATTCATCGAAGTTTAGGAATTTTTCGAACAAAGATGAATGTCATATTCACTATAAGGTTATTCGTAATTTATTTATTATTTTTGAATCTCATGTGATTTATTATATAATTACATATAAGGAAAATTTTGTTTCTAATATTATATACTTCTTTAAAATTATAAAATTTTCATTTATATAAAATTATTAATATTCAGAATATTCTTAATTAAAATTTATTATTTATTGTCGTAAATTGGTTTCTTGATATATACTCAAATAAACAAATAAAATTTTATTTTAATGAGTATATTAGAAATCTTTTTTTTTTGAAAGTTTTATTCTGAAAAATTAAGTGATCACTATTAATTTGTATATTGTAATTTCACGTATCGTGGATACAATTATATAAATTTTTATTTTGAATAAAATATAATCAATATTAATCTGTATGATTGTAACTCACATATCCTGGGTACAATTGTGAAAATTTTGTTTAGTAAATAATTAAATTATTTTAATTATAATAAATATTATATTGATAATAGTTATACTCTATCGGTATGTTATTATTAATATAATTTATTTTGTTCAATGTACTTATGATTTATGATTATGTAAATTATAGTTCAAGTACCCTATCGGTATTAGAATTTATCGGTGACATAATATTTGTACATTGTTATATTTTGTTGAAACAAGTATTTGATAAATATTTTAAAGACACGTAGTATACTTTATGAAATTCAATATTGTTTTATTAAAATAAGTTTCAATTCTCTAAGTATTATGTAAGTGATGAATATACCCTATCGGTATGACGTTACTTGACATGATCATTTGGTGATAGAGAAAATAATTGAATATTTTTAAAATATTTATAAACTCTTGAATTAATAATTCAATTATTAGTCGCTATCAAGTGGGAGAATTTAACATGTCAATTATATATAAAAATGACAATAAGAGAATATGTCATATTTATAAAAATGTCAATTATTTGTTTAAAATAATATTATTTTATAGAGACTTATATTGAGGATATTGTAGTTTTATGTTATTGATGAATATACCCTATCGGTATGACGTTACTTGACAAGATCATTTGGTGATAGAGAAAATAATTGAATATTTTTAAAATATTTATAAACTCTTGAATTAATAATTCAATTATTAGTCTCTATCAAGTGAGAGAATTCAACATGTTAATTATATATAAAAATGAGAAATAAATATTATTTGTTTAAAACAATATTATTTTATAGAGACTTATATATCGAGGATGTTGTAATTTTATGTTATTGATGAAAATCTTTTACTACTTGTGTTATATCCTCAATATTAATTAAATTAAAGTCTCATATTTTTCCACTGTGTATAACATAATATGTTTCTCAAATGTGTGTAGTTATATTTGTAGCATTTGAGTTTTGAGTGAATTAATAATATATTGTATAAAATCCTATATTCTATTTAAAATTATATGGATTTGATCTCACTCAAAAGATGATAAATCTTTTATATGACCATATACTCTTTCATGTGAGATTATCTATATGATGATATATTCTATTTACGTGCAAAATATGTGGTTGAGTTTGTAAAACTCTAATGTTGATATATTATAGAACCACTTCTTTGTTAGTTTTGCACTAAAAATAAAATTAGTATCCCATTGTATATCAGAGTATTTATTATTCGTGGACTCTGATAAATCTTTATCATATTGGATCAGTGGGAGTGCATGTGTACACAATAATATAATCTAAAAATTTCAGATTATAATTCTCTTATGGTCATATATTCTTGGGCACATTATAAATATGACATATTCTAAAAGGACTTCAAAATTTAAAATAATTCTAAGAAGTCTTATTCTATTATACTGAGATATATATTAATCTATTAATCTCAGGAAACATCATAATTTGATGTTTATGTCGATATTGAAAATACACAATAATTCTTTAGTATGCAAAATATTGTGTTATTTTATATTCAACATCCACGCTCTTGAGGTCATAAATACGAAAGTACAAGTAAATATCAATACTCCTATCGAGTATGATATTGTGTTATGAAGGTACTTATGATTAAATGTAATTACTCTCGTAATAGGGTATCCGTATATGTAATTAATATTCTTAGATCTATGTGGATATTCTATGATCTATAATTTAAAACTCATTAGTATAATCACTAACCATAAGCTTATACACATGAGCAAGTCTTATGATATTTTGGGTTAGTGGGA
This sequence comes from Lathyrus aphaca, assembly GCA_963966055.1. Classification (NCBI taxonomy): domain Eukaryota; kingdom Viridiplantae; phylum Streptophyta; class Magnoliopsida; order Fabales; family Fabaceae; genus Lathyrus; species Lathyrus aphaca. Next base: position 170,431,331 of record OZ014519.1, read on the forward strand.
GTTTATCAATAGCAATCTTCATATGCTTGGGCCATTCTTAAAAACACATTTCTCTTAACTTAAATATGTTACTCTAAATTCATCATTCTTTATATAAGTTGTGAGTCTTTAACATGTATGATTTTTTTTCCCTATCGAATATAGTTTCTGTAATGTTGAAACTTATTTATCTTTTGAATGATTAGTGTTTTGACCATTATTGATATTCTAATATTAAAATCAATATTTTTTAGTAATTAATTATTGTAATCCAAGTGAGAGATTGTTAGATTAATTAAATAATTAATCAATTATGGATTGACATAATTAATTATTAATTAGTTATATTATGGTCTATTGTTATTAAACACTAAAGAGATGAATTGTTTGGTTGTATTTTATGCCTGAATGGACCGTGATGGATTAGACCATTCAGTTAAGCCCACTGAGAGGTCTCTGCCCTCCGTCGTTTAGCTATTTAAGTGTCGCCCCCATTAGACAATTAACATAGTCTGGAAACCCTAAACAGTAATAAGGATAGTAATCATCTCATATCCACTTTCTCCGACAATAATCTCTCCGGTCCAACAAGGTACACCGTTCTTATTATTATTGATCATTATTTAATATAATAATTTGTTATAATATTATATCTAATAATTATTTTAAATTCATCACCTAATTCATTCTAAAGCCAACTTAACTAACTCAACAACTAATTTCAATACTATCTTAACATCATTATCCAAATTAATATTATAGCCCTCCATGTACCCCAAAAAATATTCAACACTTGAAGTAGCATCAAAATAGGGCATAAGCACCAATAATATTTACTGAAAAGGGGTACAGATCATAGACCTACAATATGTGAAATAAATATCTAAATGAAAAAAATCCTCCATTAAGTGTATCCAGGATCAACAGTGAACCCATATATATCAACAATATCATACATGGATACACTACAACAAACAAGACCTTAGACAGCGCTTTTTTTAGCCTTAGACAGCGCTTTAAAGCGCTGTCTAAACCTCCGCTGCTAAAGGTTTAGACAGCGCTTTTTAAAATGTGAAAAGCGCTGTCTAATCCCCCACCCTTAGACAGCGCTTTGGCCAAAAGCGCTTTAAAAGACCCTCTTAATTTAAATTTTTTAGGTACACCTTAGACAGCGCTTTTAAAAAGCGCTGTCTAAGCCCCTTACCTTAGACAGCGCTTTGGCCAAAAGCGCTGTCTAAGCCCCTCCTATTTTAATTTTTTTAGGTATACCTTAGACAGCGTTTTTCACAAAGCGCTGTCTAAGCCCCCCCCCCCCTTAGACAGCGCTTTTGCCTAAAGCGCTTTCTAATCCCCCCCTTAGACAGCGCTTTTGGCAAAAGCGCTGTCTAAGGTATACGAAATTTTTTGTAGGATTTGTTTGTAACCACATTTTTTCCAGGTTTATAAACCAGAATTGGTACCTGTTTTCAACCAGATTTTTGCAGACAATTATCACATTTTATATATGCCATTTTGGCCTTTTTTTACCAAAATTTGGCTAACCAATTCAAACAAATTCAAACCAAATTTGCCATAAATGTATCAAAATATATAAAAATTTATGTTTACATTTATAAGTCATTACATATACTACTACAAATGTACACATTAATTACACACTTTGAGCTCTATCATGTATTGACACCACTCCTCTTTGATTTCGTCCACTTGATCCTTTGTATAAGATGCACACTTGAATTCATCAAAGTACTACATAATAATATAACATATTTTGAATTAATTCCAACTATTTAATTATATGAGATATGTGTAAATATAAAAATAACTCATAAGTTAGAAATACATACATCGGTGGGAATCTCTAATCGGCCCAACATGAGAGTATCTCGCATAAACCTCAACATGAAATACCCGCAATCTATTTGATTACGTTGAAGAGGACACTACATATGAAAAAAAAATATGAATTATAAATCCTAAGTTTTATCAAGTGTAGTCATCACTAATATAATAAAAAACGCGGTAATTAAAAATATACCGCCACTTTAATCCATGAAATGGAGTTGGCGCCCCTCCTTGAGGTCTGGATAACTCGTTGGGCACGAAAAGCTTGTAGGACGCTAATAAAATAAAAATGAAGCAATTAGAACAATTCACATAAACTAAGAAAAATTTTGAACATTCTCACTTACGTGTCAATTAGGTCCTTCATAACCGGGTATGTTGTCCAATCATTTCCTAACGAGTCAAGATAATACACAATTTCTCGGATAGGATTGATTGCGAGCAACAACCAATGTCCACTGTAATGATTAGGCAAATGTTAGATGGTAACTTGGAAAATAATTATAATAGATGAATTTAGAATGAAATGCTAACCCGGTATTAAACGGTACAAAAAACAACTTCTCCGCATTTTTATTCTCCACGAGGATCCGAAGAACGTACTCCGTCACGGTATCCGGTCTACTTATCATTAAACTATAGTTGACGGTCGCGGGTGCTAAGAATCCGAATGACACGTCCAAACCATTGGGGCGCATCAATTTGTCATACAAAAACCTAATATAAAAACATCATTAACATAAAGTAAACATCATTAAAATAAGTTGTTTAATTAATAAAACAAAGTAGTCCGAATTTACCTAACATATGTATTGACAACGTTGACGCCGATTTCTTCACGACCAAAAACTTGCATGAAGTCCTCATTACCAATCATTTGTTCGTAATCAAAGCCGAAAATCCCTACCTCCATAGGTATAGTCCGAACACCTCCGGTCGGTATATCGGTCATCTCTAGAAATGTCCTGAGGCACGACCTATACTTGGTGGTAGGTTTTTTCCTAGCTACGGACTTCTTAGCACCAGAACTTTGTACCCGTGCGGAGGCGTTGCTAACCTCCTTTTTTTGTTGTGCGGAGGCATTGCTAGCCTCATTTTCTTGAACCTACATGTCATATAAATAGTTAGATCAAATTAAGAATGTAACAACTTCCATGAATATATGTCATATAATTGTATATTACCTCTTTTCTTGAAACCGTGGACTCGGTATGCCGTGGAATCGCAATTTCTTTTGATTTGGATTGTGTGGGAGTCTATTTAACATAGGAAATATATGTAAGTAAAATTTTAAGCATAAATTTTAAACTTTGAATATACCAAGGAAAGTTAACATAAGTTTTAATCATACCTCATATCCTACGCATATGAGGTTTGTCGGCCATGCAACAAACGAACCTACTGCTTCGTGCACCGTTGTTGCATCCGAATCATCGCTAGGATATGGTAATGTTGCATTCGGCTCAACTGCAATATCAACTGATACCTTCAAACATCCAGCAGGGAGCTCTCTAGTGTGGAGTAATACTCCGCTAACGTTATGCACTTTTCCCTTGCCAACCATCCGATAGTATGGTGACGACAAATACAGCTGACAATGGGAAATGCCCTAAAACCAATAATAACAAGAAATCGTGAATGTGTATATATGTCAAATACATAATTTAAGCAAATAGTTCAATTTAAGACAATTATATGTAATTACCTCTGGAATGTTCGGCTGAAAGGTACAGTTGATACTGTCTTTGTCCGAAGCATCTCTGTATACTGTTGAGGCGCTAGCCTCTCTTTCTCTCCTCAATGCATCAAGCTCAGCTTGCATGGCTTCCATTCTTGCATGAAGCTCCCGATTACTAGGAGCCTTTCATTTTTTAATACTCAGGGAGGTCGGAGTGACTCCAAATCCCTTACCCCTCACCCGACCAGAATACTCAGGGACATCTAATGCCCGACCAAGTATGCTCCTAGTATCATCGGGAGATAAAGACTGAGATAGCTCCTCCTGAAAAATCAGATGAATATCGTACACTTGTCAAATATTTGTGTATAAAAATGTTATTCAATTAATGAAAAAATGTTATACTTACACATTTCTGGTATACTTGTAAAACTTCTTCTTGAGGAACTCCAGATTTGCCCACACGGGCTTCCTTCCACAAAACATGTGCAGGAAGAGATGATTCTGAACTTTGCTCCTTCTGCAGCTACACATTAAGTCATACAATTTGATCAGATAAAACTAATATATGATGAACAAATTTGTTATCGCAATTTATAAATACTTACCATGGATTGTTCTAACCGTCCATATCCGACACGTCCTTTTCGGTACGGATATGCGGGACTTGCTGCTCTTTCCCGATTTGTAGCACTTATTCTTTGAAAAACCGGGTCTTGTCTTTTGGATTTGAAAGCTTCCCATTCTTCAGCCGATATCAAACTTTCATATTTTTTGGGAAGCTCCGCATCCACAAAATTACCATCCGCATCCTTAAGGAACTTGGATGATAAAAATGTCCGAAACCCTCTTAGAAGCTTTCCGGCCAATTTCATACAAAAGCCTCTTCTTTCTTCTTCGATGTTAAAACATCGCTAAGAAAAACATACAGATTGATAGTTAGTATCGGTAATTGAAAAAACATAATTGATACCGTATAATTAAGGGCCAAATGATTGTACCTTTATCTCACTCCAAATTTTATCTTTGGACTCTTTCAGCTCTTTGTTTCTCCAATCATCACATGTAATGGGAATTTCATTCCTTACTAGTGCACCGATAAAACTAGTTAAGGTATGCCCATTAGGTTCTATAAGCTGTCCCTGGGTGCTCCAATAGACATCTAGTATGATGCCTCGAGATCTTCCTTGGACCACCCTTCTCATTACTGTGATGCCTCTTCGAATTTCTTCTTCCGCGGATACTTTTTTAGGAACTTCCTCAGGTTGATCATCAGCCATGTCTAACCTGTAATAAACCAAGGAAACCATCAAATATCAAATATAACTTATAATCAAAGAAATTGAAAACAAAAAAAATAAAGAAATCATGCATTATCAGATATAACTTATAATCAAAGCAATTGAAAACAAAAATATAATGAAATCATGCATTATCACATATAACTTATAATCAAAACAATTGAAAAAATAAAATAAAGAAACCATGGATAATTTACCTAAGTCACTAACATCTCTTTCTTTTCTTTGTTGGAATATTAATCACTTGTTTCTTAGCAATGCGTACGGATGAATTGATCCAAATTCCCTCATTATGATCGTTTCTTATATATGACTCATCCGGTATAAGATCCTCAACTTCATCATTTCTATTCAACTCATTCCGTCTAATGCATGACTCATTCTCAACATCAATATCACATTGATCGACACCGCTATCATCAGTCACTTTGTTAGAGAAAAGCACTATAGACCATTTAGTACTCTTCGGGTCATTCACATAGAACACTTGTTTAGCCTGAGATGCTAGAATAAAAGGTTCATCTTTGTACCCCACCCTAGTAAGATCAACTTGCAAAAATCCAGACTTATCCATCCGTATGCCACTACTATTCACCCACTTGCAACCAAAGATGGGAATCTGAAACTTCTCGTAATCAAACACCCAAATGTGCTCAATAACTCCAAAATATGACAAATTTGCATATTTGGGGTTTAAGTCCTTCATACTTGATATATGCATTGCTTCAACTAGCACGGTGACACCACTATTTTGCATAGTACTCTTATCATCTTGTTCTTTGGTATAAAATGTGTATCCATTAATTGAATATGCGCTATGAGAAAACACATGCAAACTTGGACCATATGCCAAACATCTCAACCTTTCTGTTACCGAAGAAGGATCTGAAGAGCGCTTCAAATAAATATGATCCTTCAACCATTGTATGAAACTTTGATTGTGCTCTATAACTATCCAATTTTCATTTCTGTTCGGATTTAACCTTCGGAGTACACCCTTGTGCATTTCAACATATGGCTCAACCTCATTATTATTGTGCAAAACATACAAATGAACTTGATCTCGTTCATCCCTTGATATTGTCACAATTTTATTCCCAATTAATTTTTTACCTTCCATTTTGTCGAAAATCTGAGCTCTGGGGAGTCCAATCGATTGAACGTTAGACAAATATTCAGTACAAAACTCAACAGCTTCTTCAATAATGTATCGTTCAACAATACAACCCTCTGGTCGACTTCGGGATTTCACGTACCCTTTTAATATTTTCATATACCGTTCAGCAGGGTACATCCATCTCATATAAGCTGGTCCACACAACTGTGTCTCTTTCACAAGATGAACAACTAAATGAACCATTATGTCAAAAAAAGACGGAGGAAAATACATTTCAAGCTCACACAAGGTAATTACAATCTCTTTTTGTAGTGTTGGTAAGATCTCGGGATCGATCACCTTACTACAAATTGACCTAAAGAAAAAACACAATTTAGTTATGGAACTTCTTACTTTTTCTGGCAAAATAGAACGTATACCGATCGGTAGAAAATGTTCCATTATAACATGACAATCATGTGTCTTCAAATTCTTCAACTTGAGGTCTTTCATAGAAACAAGTCTTCTGATATCATATGAGTATCCTTCTGGAACCTTTACTTCACTCAGAGACTTACACAAATTTTTTTCCTCCTTTCTAGATAAAGTAAAAGCAGCAGGTGGTAGATATGTTCGTCTTCCTTTCTTCACGGGTGCTAATTCAGTTCTCATTCCCATTTTTAACATGTCCTCCCTTGCTTTAAGGCCATCCTTAGACTTGCCTTTTATATTGAGTAATGTACCGATAACACTTTCAAATACGTTTTTTTCAATATGCATAACATCGAGAAAATGTCTCACGTACAAAGACTTCCAATATGGCAATTCAAAAAATATCGACCTTTTCTTCCACCCACCTTTCACAATCTTATGTGCAAAAGGCTTGCCAAACTCAGTACGCACATCTTTCACCTTTTCAAAAACTTGTTCACCTGACAATGCGGGTGGAGCTCTACGATGTTCGGTGTCTCCATTGAATGCTTTTCTCCACCCACGGTAGTGATGTTTAGAATGTAAGAATCTACGATGACCGAGAAACACATTCTTCTGGCAAAGTTCCAATCGGATCGTATCGGTTCCATCTTCACAAACAGGACACGCACGTTGACCCTTAATGCTATACCCAGATAGATTCCCGTATGCTGGAAAATCATTAATTGTGCCAAACAACATCGCCCTCAGATTGAAACTTTCTTTCCTATATCCATCATAAACCTCCACACCGTTCTCCCACAAAATCTTTAAATCTTCGATCAGAGGTGTCAAGTATACGTCTATGTCATTACCTGGTTGTTTAGGCCCAGAGATTAACATAGATAACATCATGTACTTACGCTTCATACATAGCCACGAAGGTAGGTTATAAATCATAAGAATCACAGGCCATGTGGTATGTGAAATACTTTGAAGACCATGTGGGTTCATTCCATCAGTAGATAATGCCAATCGAAGGTTTCTTGCTTCTGATCCAAACTCAGGATAATCATTATCAATCTTCGACCACTGTGGTGAATCAGCCGGATGCCGATACTTTCCATCGGTAATTCTTTCATCTGCATGCCAAGTAAGATGTCTTGCATCGGTTTCACTACGAAACATGCGCCTAAATCTCGGAATTATCGGAAAATACCATAAGACTTTTGCGGGAGATAATCTTTTCTTATATCGAGACAAACCGCATTTGGGGCACTCAGTTAACGTTGCATATTCGTTACGAAACAAAATTCAATCGTTAGGACAAGCATGTATCTTATCATAGCTCATGCCAATAGAGCACAACATTTTTTTTGCCTCATAGGTTCGATTAGGAAGAACATTATCATCCGGTAGCATTTCTCTCATAAGGGCCAACAACTCTGTGAAACTTTTATCCGACCATCCATTGCCCGCCTTTAAGTTGTACAACTTTAATACCGCAGAAAGTCTTGAGAATTTAGTGCAACCTTTGTACAACGGTTTCTCTGCATCGCTTACCATCCTCTCAAACATTTCAGGACAATCATGAAGATCTTCTTCCAGTGCTTCTACAATCTCTTCAACTCGATCACAATCATATGTTTCCGTGTCTTTGTCGTATGAAGCATAGGTCGTATTACTTTTTCCACTCGATTCAACATTCCCGTTAATTTTCTCACCATGAAATATCCAACACTGATAACTTTGATCAATTCCATGCCTCAGCAAATGCGATTTCAATCCATGTGCGTCAACCTTACCAATATAACAACAACGCAAGCAAGGACAATGCATTCGTCTGGGGTTTTCAGCGTGTTGAACAGCATACTTAACGAATTCCGCAACCCCACTCTCGTACTCTTTGGTCATTCGATCGACACAGATCCATGTTTTATCCATGGTTTTCCTACTTATTTAAAAGAACACTCAAATAATGATAAATAAAATTTAAATATATTAGTTAAAATATTCAAATAATAGAAAAATTAATGGCATTTTTTAACCGAACTCAAACAACTCAACTCATGAGTATCATCGTTGGCTTGTCCAAACTCCTAAATTCATGGCATTTTTTAAAAAACCTTTTATCTTGTAGTATTTTAGTATATATTTTTTAAATCAGTGGCACTTGAGTAAAAAATCCATTTTAACAACTTTGTTTGGAGATGGAAGATTATGAATTTTAATAAAAGATACATGTTTGGAGGGGTATCCTACTATTATTTCATTGTGAAAACAAACCTACCTAGGGAGGCCTTGAAACCATGGGTGAATAATGTGTCCTAGTATTATTATCATTTTCTACATACTCATAATTTTTAATGATTTTGAAGTTGGTATAATTCATAATATATTGTCACATTGTGATATGATATCATCCATAATTTCAGTATGAAACTTATCATCCTAAAAACATCCTAAATACTGATTTTTCCCTAAAAACATCAAAACTGAGTTATGAAAAGTAATGATTTTTTCCTAACCAACCACAACCAGAACAAAAAGCAATTATATCAGGAACGATTCGTCAAACACATACCGTAATGAGATTATACCAGGAACGATTCGTCAAACACAGAAATGAAACGAAGAACTGAAGAAATGAAACCTGAAACGTAGAACAGAAGAAATGATTTTTCCATAACCAACCAAAACCAGAAAAAAAAGCAATTATATCAGGAACGATTCGTCAAACACATACCGTAATGTGATTATACCAGGAAGGATTCGTCAAACAAATGAAATGAAACGCAGAACTGAATAACTGAAACCTGTAACGAAGAACTAAAGCAATGAAACCGATTCTTCAAACGCAGTGAATGAATGAAGAAGCAATGAAACCGATTCTGAAAAACGCAGTGAAAAAGTGAAGAAATGAAGCACAATCAATGGCTGAAACACTTTCAAGAACGAACGATTTCGCTGTTAGGGTTCGCTTTCGCTGTTAGGAGGGAAAACAGAAAGAACAGAGAACGAAAATAGAAGTCTGAATTTTAATTTTAATAAGACCTTAGACAGCGCTTTCTAAGGTATGCCTTAGACAGCGCTTTTCAAAAGCGCTTTCTAAACCCCCCCTTAGACAGCGCTTATGGTTTTATTTTTTTTTTAAATTTAAAAACTTTAGACAGCGCTTTATCAAAAGCGCTGACTAAGGTGGATATTTAAAAGCGCTTTCTATAAGCGCTGTCTAAGGGGGGGTCTTAGACAGCGCTTTCTAAAAGCGCTGTCTAAGACCCCCCCTTAGACAGCGCTTTCATTATTTTTTTGGAACATTTTCCGTGTTTTTTTTAATTTTTAAACTTAGACAGCGCTTTCTCTTAAAAGCGCTGTCTAAGATGTACTGTTAAAAAGCATTTTTGGCGTAGTGATAGTGTTAATTCAACAGACTTTATTCCAGCTCCCTTGACACCTCGACGTAGTACAATAGCTTGAAAGAGATAGACTGAATTTGGTAGAGTCTGCATAAAAAGGTAGTGCAAACAAATGTAGAAAAACGAATTCTTGCATGTATCCAAATGCAATTGAATTTGGTAGACCTACTGCTAGCAACATTGTGTATATGTGGTCAATATAATGCTGGTGTTGTTTGATTCATGGTAATTTAAGTTTTCATGCACGTAAATAAATGTATTTTTCGTGCAAAATTTTGAGATTTAAAATTCTTGCTTGAGACGTCTTAATTTTAAAAATGAAATTTCTAATTAAGACTTTTTCATTGCTTGCTTCTTCGATTTCATATACTTTTTTCAACAACCTTCGATTTATAATCCAATAAAATCTTAAATTTATAACGAATGAATGATTGTCATTGCTTTTTAATTTTTTCTTAAGTTTACTTTTCCTTAATATTTTTAATTGGTGACAAAACAGAACCTTTCAGTTGTATATATCCATTTTGTCCACACTTTTTATCAAGGCAATTCAAAATTTTATGCCCGTATCATTTAATTTGCACGTTTCGTTCCATCTTATTTTTTACGGATTTTTGTGGATACGGATTTTTACATATTATTTTTTACGAGTTTTTGTGGATACAGACTTTTACATATAATTTTGTAATTTTTAAATCTAAAATATTATATGTCTTGCGGCCTATCCTGCTCCGTCCTTACTTTTACGTGGGATAGAATAAGATTTTTGGCTCACTTGTTGACAAGTGGCGACCATGAATGAAAATTGAAATTGTTTAGGGAGGGTGAAACAATTGAAAGACCAATGTTATCATTCAGGTGCATGTAGTAGAGATCAAGCATGTATGTTTGATAATTGTGAACAACTTGATTGTTGGTAGGTTGTGTGTCATTGTTAATGGCAAAATCCGAGGAATAAGGAATGAGCTAAGGAAGCGGTTGCAAAATAAGGGGTTTTGCAAGAATGAAGACGCGTAAAAGCCAAAAAAAACTATGAAAAAAACAAGCAAGAATGTACGATAGCAAGAATTAGGGTTGCAAAAATTCCCAAATCAAGGATAGCAAGAGACACAGAGAACAAAAAATCACGGCGGTGGAAAAAATAATTGGGAAAAAATGAAATGTGAAGAGGATATAATAAGGTAAAATGAATAATGGAGAAAGAAAGAAAAAAAATACCAAACGAACGTGTGACCCTCAACGAAAGAAGATGAAAATTAGAATAATCTTCGTAAACTTGATTTAATATAATTTCTTTTACAAAATGAGTCTAAATGAGATGGACGTTCCAATTTGTAACTTACTTGAGTTAATATAAAAATCACATGGTTATTTTAGACCTTACAACACTACAAGATTTCTCATTGGAGAGGATTTGTTCTCACTAGTTAGGATCTTTGGTAACTCATTACAATGAGGGCTTTTGACCCACACCATACTAATTAGGGTATTTGCTAACTCATCGTAATTTGGATTTTTAAGAATTCTTACTATTTAAAGTCCTTTAGATATGTTACAAAACTAGTGGGAGACTCGTGTATTCACACGGATACTCGTTTTGAACGCACATTGTGTTTAAAAATTATATTATTTAAGCATCAAATAAATAAAATAGAAATTTTTAAAAATTGTGATTTTTAATGTATATATATATATATATATATATATATATATATATATATATATATATATATATATATATATATATATATATATATTATAAAGTATTTAAGAAAAATTATTTGGATTAGGAAATTAAAATCCATTAGTGTGATAGTTGAAAATCAAGTATTGATAACTCACACATTCATGCGGATACTCGTTTTAAATGCGTATTGTGTGTAAAAGAAAAACTATTAAAGCATCAAATAAATAAATTAAGAAAATAAAAAATATTGTGATTTTTAACATACATATATTTAGTTAATTATTATAAAGCATTTGAGAAAAATGAATTGCATTAGGAAATAAAAATCCAGGTGATTGTTGAAAATCAAGTATAGATAAAGTAAATATAAGACATCCTATTTGAAAAGGAGAAAAAACATAATGAAAAATATTAATCAACAATGTATTTTTTCTCGTTTAAAAATATTTGAATCAATAATGTATTTTATCCCGTAAATACATACACAAATTATATTACATCAAATTTTATCTATAATAATATTGTTCAATATTTGGAACAATAATATGATTGATAAATTAATATCATGAAATATTTGGAACAATAATATGATTGATAAATTAATATCATGAAATATTTGGAACAATATAAATTAATATTATTCAATATTTAGAACAATTAAAGTTTTTTCCATTTATAAGAATAATGTTTTATTCTGTATATATAAATAAATTATTTTAAAAAATATTAAATCATTTATTTTGACATTATTTTAAAAAATAAACAAATGACTGAGGCGTGCATGAAATGCAGATAGTGTATTTATGATTTTATACTTGTTAATCATATTCCATTTCTACTATGAATTTCTTAGATCTTAAAAAATTAAATTGTCAAAGTTGTATCGCTTCTTATGTCTTACTTCTAATAAAATATTAAATATAAAGCCACTATATTGGCTCTGGAAAAAAGAGTATTTACTGAACGTGAAAATGTTGAATATACGAATATCTTCTTTCCCTCCAAATGCTTCACATTTTTTACATCAAAAGGTCATGCTGTTGTAAAGAGACTGTTGTTTCGTACGACTATGGTTGTGTTGTTTCGTACGACTATGGTTGTCGGTGAGTTTGTAACAAAGTAGTTACCCGACTCTTTTAAGTAAGGGCGTCACATGTGCATCTTTATTATGAATTTTCTTTATAGTTTACTTCTTTATTGTTTTGGACTAAATCAACGACTAGGCATGATTCAATCCTCTTTGTCCCATGAAACGGCCCAATGACCCAAGGTCCAGGGGATCCATTGGACTAGTGGACGTTTCACCTTCCTCGTATCTGAGATTAGAATTTTTAGTGGCTGCTGACGTGAATTCCAAGGTCTACTCGAATGCTGAGGAGAACGGGGGGTTGTACCTGCAAGGTACTCCGATGCCTAAGTCAGAACGAGCACAAGTCCTCAGAGCAGGAACTGTCCAGGCCGAATCCGGGTGGTCACTGCCGTAGTCGAGCAGAGACCAGGAACGAGGAAGGTGAAACGTCCACTAGTCCAATGGGTCCCCTGGACCTAGGGTCATTGGGTCGTTTCATGGTGTAAACACCCCAAATTTGCCCTCACCCATTCACACCATGGCTTGTGATCATCTCATATGCATAAACACAATCATATCATCTCATATCTCAATTTTGAGTCATTGCATTGCTTCTAAGTCATCTGCATCTAGGGTTTGTGATCTGAGCAACCCAAGAGCTTCTTGAGCCACTCCAAAGGCCACCAATCACTTCAAAGGGGTCCATGTGTGTTCTTATATCATATTACATCCTCCCAAAGTCAAAAATGCAAAAGAATCACAAGAACTGGAAATGGTGTGGATGCAGAGCCAAGTTTGACTGCACAGTTGACCTAAAATTAGGGTTTTGGTTTCAGAGGCCATAACTCCAAATTTTTTGGTCATTCTTGTTTCCATTGGTCTCTATATGGTATAGGGAGTATGCATATCAATTTTCATGAAGAAATTCCATGGGGAAGTCATCTGATCAAGGGTTGACTTTTCAGACAAGTCAGTGTAAAATCAGGGCATCTGAGGCCCCCAATGACCCAACCAAGGGGTGATCTTCATCATTTTGAGTGTATATGATCTTTATTTGATCATGGAAGAAGGTTGAAGTTCACAAAATTCAAGAATTTCAAGTCTTTTGCAAAGTTGACTTTTTAGGGCATGGTTGACTTTTCAAGAATATGTCATTTTATGCCATTTTTCAAGCCTTGCTTTTTGATCCAAAAATGCTTCAAATGGAAAAACTTTGGTCATGAAAGTTGTAGAATACATTTTCCCCTTTTCAAAAAGTACAAGAACATGATCTAATTCTTCTTGGATCAAAAGTTATGGTGTGACAAAGTTGGCAAAAATCATTAATTTTCAAGATGTGCACCAAATGAGAAACTTGCAAGAACTTTGTACCAAGGCATTTGTGACTTCTAGTTCACATCAAACCAATGCACAAACATTCTATGTGACCTAAAAATCAGATTTGAACCAAAAGATCACATGTTCATGGTTGGCAAAGTAAGAGATTTTCATGAAGTTTCAAAAAGGGAACCAAGTTGCAAAAGCTCATGATCACTTCCATCCACTTGCTGCATTGGCCATTGAACCTTCCTAGCACTCCACACACACCTTGCTGCGCAGCCCATGCCTCTTGTACCAAGCTATAACTTAGCCCATACCCTCCTTACAACAAAGTGGACTTTTTGCAAAAGTAAACATCCCAATCACAGCAGGCCAGGTCACATCACCTGACCAATGGGAGTTCTTTATGCAAAGCAAATGCTGGCCATAACACATAACAAGCAAGGCTGAAATACACAAGAACATCATATACACAAAATCACCCCTTCAAGCATTTTCTCTTCGAAACTCTCTGCACAACACACAAACACAAAAACCATTTTCATAGATCAACTCACCTTGCTTCACTGAGCCAAAACCAACAAGACTTAGGCCTGAATCAAGCAAGAACATCATTCTTCCATTTTTCACTCTCAAATCCAAAGCTTTCGAAACTCATTCCACAGGCCACAAACACTTGAACAAACTCCACAAACCTTCTCAAAACATCACCCTGATCACAAAGAACCACTCACATTGGCCTGAAACAGCCTGAATCACCATCACCATTTTCAACTGAGCTTGAGCAGAAGCTGTTCAAACTCCTTAACCAGCCAACATAAACTCCTCCTAAGCATTCAAGGATCATCAGGGGACCAAGTAAAGTGGATTGCATCAAAGGGAGAGGTCAGAAAGTTGCTGGAGTGAAAGCTTCGAAACTCAGGTAGCTCAAGAACATTTTTTCCAGAAATCGTTTTTTAAGTTCTTAAGTTGTTCTATATGCTTCACTGATTGTTCTGATGCCTTTAGTTTTGAAAATGGTGGAGAGATGAGAGTTTACCATGCTTCTGAAACTTTTTGCCCTAGAAATAGATTGATTCGATTCAGCCATTTTATGAATGATAAATTTGTTTTGATTTAGGGTTTTGATTCGTGAGTGAGTGGGAATCATTTCTGTGTTTTTAGATTTCGTTTTAGATGCGTTTTGAAGGAGTTTGAGGTTTGGGGTGAACGGAGAAGATGACCGGAACACTATTCCGGTCATCTGAAAGTGATTAACGGCAGGATTAGGGCATAATCATTAATTAGCCAGGTTTGAATGCTGGCCCTTGGATTTGGCGCCAGGTCAATGCGCGCGTGTTTTTGTTTGAATCTCCACCATCAGATTGCATGACTTTTCCATTTTCAGTTTTTATTTCATTTAATTTTCATATTATTTCATTTGTTTTACATAATTTATTTAAAATAGCAAAATTGTTTTAAAAATTATGAAACTTTTTGTCAAGAGTTTCATTAATTTTTAAAACCCAAAAATATTTTTATTTTTATTTTTAGCATTAAAAAAGTATTTTTAAATATTTAAAATATTATTTTTAATTGATTAATGAAAATTAATTTATTAAAAATACTTTTAGGTATTTAAAAATCACCAAAAAATTCATGAAATGTTCTAAGACATTTAGAAACTTTGTCCAACCTTCAAACCAAATTTCTTTTTTGATCTTGATGCATTTTGAGAATTTTTCATTGAATTAAAATCATTTTTATGCATTAATTTGATCCGAAGTTCAAAAAATCATTTCTGCCTATCCATGAAGAGTTGGACATTGATTATTTTTGCATTGCATTGTGTTTAGCATGTAGTTTGTGAGATTAAATGGCCATGATTTGATCTTTAATTTTCAATTTGTTTGATAATTTTCTTGTTTAGGAACCCTAAAACCCTAGAAAACTTAGGAAAATCATATCTTGAGTTTGGTTGAGAGTTGAAACCTCTCCTTTGGACATTGGGTTAGTATAGGATTAGGGGTCCTTTGAGTGGCATTTTCAATTTTTTATCTTAGGGTTTGCTTCTGATTTTGATTTTTGTTTGATGTATTGTCCATAAACCCTAATTTGGGCTTCCATATGCATCCATCTTGCATTCTCTTGCATAACATGACTTGCCATGACATTTCAAGCATCCATTTGATTCATTTGACATCATAAGACATATTGAAAGCATGCTTGATCATTGCATCATGTATTTGCCTTGTTGTATGCCATGTGCACTTCATAACTTTTCATGTATGTTCATGGTTCATAACTTGCTCCATTTGCATTCATGAACTTGTATGATCATTTCCATGTGCTGCCTCATGTTTGTAGCATCTCATAGCATCATTAACATCATGTATATGCTTCTGGTTTTGTTTCTCATCATGTCATCTCATCCCATTTTGCATTGCATTGCATTTCTTTTCTAACCTTTCAGGTGGTAAGTGACTTTGAGAAGTAAATTTGCCTTCACTTCTCATAAATTTCTTCTCATCTCTCTCTTGCATCCATGCTGCATTTTTATATGTGCTTGAGTTTGAGCTTGCTCATTCTTCCTCTTCCCACTCTCTTTCTTCAAGTGACTTGACTTCTTGAATGAAGCAAGTCACTTTGCTTCTCTTGATCCTTTCATCTGCTTCCTGGTGGTTCCATTGAAGATCTTCTTTTGTAAACCTCACAAACCTTAGGAACAACCAAGCATGACAATGATTAGGGTTTTGATTAGTCTCCCCTCTTAGTTTTACCTTTGTGTCTCTTTTGAGTCATCTCTTCTCATCTCATAATCAGGGACTAAACCCTAAAGGCTTTAAGGCTTTGTGATTAAGCTTATGCCTGCATCCTTCTCTTAGGATGGAGTGTATAACTTTAATCCTAAGTGTTAAACCCTTAATGTGTTTAACTCCCTTAATCAATTCACTTAATAATCATCAAGACATCATACTTGTAACTTGGGCCTTGCATTAGGGTTCTAATTCTTCCTTAACTGGTTAAGAAGGACTAACCCTAGTGTTAATGGACAAGTCCTCCTCAAGTTGTCTTACAAACCCTAAAAAAACACTTCATCATCATATCATTAAATAAAATCCACTTAATCAAAGGTTTGTTTTGTCATGAGTTTAATCCCTAATCATGGATTAAGTTGAGGAGCTTTCCTCAGCTTAAACATTCTCACCTATTATCCTTCTATTAGGATGGTGTAATGAGTCTGTTAAATCCCTGATTATGGCTTAACCTCATTACTTAACACTAAACAAAAACAACAAAAACATCTAATTAATCACAAGTAGGTTAATGATCTTAATCCTACACCAAAGGTGATTAAGTGTGAGAATCTGACTTCACACTTAAGGTATTCTCATTACCCCTAATCAGAGGGAAGATGTGATGAGTTTACTAACCCATTGGTTTAGGCTTAAGCTCATTAACTTATGGCAAACTTCAAAAAGCAATAAAAGACTGAAAACTCAAAAACAAACAATAATCGTCTCCTTCGGGATTCTTTTCTCATCTCACTCACTCATAAACGCGAACTTGCTTCTTCCGTCTAATGCAAGACAGTTTGCATCTGTGCCAGACAGATCATACACTTGAGCATAGGCAAGCAAGCAGTTCACAAGTCAACTCATCTTTCAGTCTCTTTGGGTCGAACTACGGTGTTCTGACTTCCTCATTGCACGAGAGGATACGTAGGCATAACTTAACAGTTATCGAACAAAAGTCTCTGTATATTCCCCCTCTTTCTAGCCTCACTCTTTAAGCCTCATGATCTTGAGCAATTCACTCTTGTTCCTACACTGACACTGTATATATTACACTTCACACTTCTTTTACACAGACACCTGTACATCCTTTTCCAGTTCATTTATACACAAATTGCACTGACACTACCCCTTTAAAACACAAATCTTTTAAGCGTGGATCCCGTCGAGTACGGCGGACAATCTGGGTGCTAATACCTTCTCAGGTTGTAACCAACCCCCTTTCTCAGTCTCTCTGGTTCGCAACCGTCTTATCCATCTTTTTCTAGGTCTATGCAGCATTACCTTTCCTCCGGGATAAAAATGCCTAGCTGGCGACTCTATTCATCTCCAGTGGGTTCACGGCTGTGTGTTCTCATTGTTCTTTTCGCCGACCGTTCGCGCTTGTACCGGGATGCAAATCTTTGGGAGCGACACATGGGCCAAAGAGGATTGGGTCATGCCTAGTCGTTAGTCCAGTCCAAAAAAGGAGCCCCCCAAGTCGTTGCTTTTGGTCACAGAAGCGATGACTTAAAGGTGCTCAACCGTACGCGGGGTAATTCTGAAGTAGTGATACTTCGTCGATCTTGGTATGTCGTAGCTGACTGTTCGCTAGATTGGTCGTAAAACATGGTCGGTTGAACGAGGATCCCAAATGTTTGGTATTAACATTAAGTCACACATACATATTGGGAAGCGTGCGCATTTAATGTGTAATGATGGCTATCCTACGGCCGTCCCTAGGTAATGAGTACGTCGTTCCTAGGTTTGAAGGCTTCACGTGCTCGTGCACGTGCTGGAGAAAGCTATAAATAAAACACTGAGCTTCATTTTCACACTTTTCGTTTCTGCCTTTGCTGCTCCTATCGAACAAGTGCCTGTTCGCCTCCGTCAACCACCGCAACTTTCGAGGAGACCTTTCGAGCAAACCAGAATTCTTCCTAACTTGTAAGTTTTTGTGGCTCTTTGTTTGATTTAGCTTCTGATTCTGGCAAACAAACTAGTCGCATGTGGTTAGGACTTGATTTAGGGTCACTAGGATTGATTAGTCAAATTTCTAAGTTTCTGGTGCAGTGTTTACCGCCTCCGTAGGGTGGTTTCCGATGGTAACAGTGTCACTGATGCAGTAGCTAGGCTTAGTTTTCGTTGTCCGCAGTGGCTCCGTCCGTCATCTCCAGTTGAACTTCAACCGGAGTTTTGGGTCGTAGTATGCTCGTTTCCATGATATGACACTTTCATCGTGTCAATCTTTCCCCTTACTCGTGTGATCGTCTGATCGTCATTACGACCATGATTTTTTTTTTGAATGAGGGCTTTGACCGAGGACATCGTCTTTGTTCCTTAGCACACCCTTTCACTTGATCAGCGGTGGAAGGTTAGATTTGATTTGCCCATCGAATTCATATTTACTTTCAGTGCTTTTCAGGTGCCGAGATGTCAACCGACGAGCTGGAACAAATGGATACTGAAAATCTGTCGAGCGATTCTGCGTCCTCTCCTACCGAATCTGAAGAGAGCTCGTCTATGGGGAGGAATTCAACTTCCCTGGTGATTCAGAAGAGATAACCTCAAATAGGACTGACCCTGAAGATCTTGAAGAGGACGAGGACAAGGATGTGCCTGTCAGTGATTGAGTCGCTGATGAACCAATGACCATTGCTTCTCTCTACATCCAGGACTTGGAGGGCCCACTTCCTCTGGCCGGGAACCCAGAAAACTGGACGGTGAAGTATCCGGGCTCGGAAGATCGTATCTGTTAGGCATTTGGCTCAGATAGATTTCCTTTGTACGACATTCTATTCAGGGAGATGAAGTTTAGGCTGCCATTCTCCGACTTCCAACAAAGTGTGTTCGTTCACCTGGAGCTCGCGCCATCCCAGCTGCACCCAAACTCATTTTCCTTCATTCGGGCTTTCGAGATGACATGCGAGTACTTGAAGATAGGGGCGACACTCCCTTTGTTCTTTCATGTCTTCCACCTCCAGCGTCAGGTCGTCAACGGGAAATTCGTTTGGGTTTCCTTGAAGCAGAAAAAGAAGATTTTCAAAGCTTACTCTGAGTCGATCAGGGATTTCAAGGATTGTTTCTACTTGGTCGAACCGATCTCTGAGCATGCTTTAAACTCCTGCAAATTCTGGGGAGTAGATATGGACGATCAAGGGAAAGTTCTGTTAGATGAGGAAGGAAATAAAATCCCCTGCTTACTGCCGAAGTTGCATTTCGCCTGGTCCCACGACCATTTCCTACGCATGACAGAAGAATTCCTCGAGATTGCATCTGTCTTGAGTGAAAATGACCATGCCAGCTACGTGTCCTTGATGGGTTACGTCTCGAGGATCACCATGACTATGCATGTTGACAATCATGGTCATGTAATCATAGACAAGGACGGGGATGCAAGGGTGACCCCTAGATTTATAGAAGTGTCCCAGTTCCTAGCTTGTGATGGGGACGAGGATGTTTACCAGTACCTTGGTATTTTTATTATTTATTTGCTCATATTTCATTTATGCTCATCTAAGATTCATGGCCTAACTGTTTCTCTTCATATTTTTTAGATTCGATGGTGAACGTTCAGGATAAACTAATGACCAACCATGGAAAACGACGAGGACCGAAGAAGTTGATGCAGACCCGTCTAAACAACAAATTGGTGACGGACTCGGGTACCTCTTCGCCCGCTCCGCATGGTTCTCCCGGTGGGACTTCCAGGGCGGGGAAGAGATCCAGGGCCAACGAGGTGGTCAACTCGGACAATGCCTCCCCGAAGGCTTCCCATGAGCTCCCCCTACTTTTTAAAGCCCAACTTCTTCGAGGATCATACTCTTCAGGTTCATCGGGCAGAGACGCTTCAGCTTGAGGGAACGAGTCGGCCTGATAGACGCTCTTGGATGGCTCGGAACGCAAGCTCTGTCATGCGGGTTCTTACAATGGCCTCGATGTTTGCTGAGGGGACTGCCACTCAAGAGTAGGAGATTAATCAGCTGAAGGCCAAACTGTCGGCCTCCGAGGAGCTATCTAGCGGGCAAGAGAAATATCTGAGGGAAGCTGCCAAGCGGGTGAAGAAGCTGGAAGATACAATGGCATCCACCAAGAAGTCTATTACGGAGTAGGTCTCCCGTCCGAAGGATGCTTTAGCTCCAGCTAAAGATGAGCCCGAGGAGGTAAAGTCCCTGAAGTCCCGGGCGGAGCTGGTAGCCAAGATCGAGGAGGGGTATGCCGACCTTGAAGAAATGGCCAACGTTGCATTCAAAAACGCGGTGGACCAATTAAAAATAGTCAATCCCGAGATGACATTCAACGAAGAGTGTATCCACTTCTTGTACAAGGTTGAGGACGGTATTATCCATATCCCCGACTACCTCAAGGAGCCCGAGAAAGGTAACATGATGGACGAAGACCTCAGCAACCCAGTCGATGGCCAGCCCGATGCTAACTTTGACGCTTGAAGACTTTATCTTATGTTTGTACTTTGTTGGCCGGCCTGCGTGCCATGGCCTTTTTCTTTTATGACGGGGGAATATGTTCCCCCTTTTGTGTAACATAAGAACAAGTCGGTCCTTATGGCCGCACCTTTTAATGCTTAATGTTTCCGACCTTAGTGGTCATTTCTTCATTTGTTATTGTGTATGGGGGTATGTCCGTCGGAGGATATGCCACATTTATTATTTCTATTAAGTGTTTATAGATTCGGGGGAACGATGCTCGGTTTACGTGTCTTTCGGTTTGGGGAACCGGACAGAATGCCATCTTAAGGTTGGCTGGGGGAACGACACTCGGAACATGTTAATGATTCGTGCCTCGCAGAGTGAACGTCCCATCGTGAGCTGGGTGTTCTTCCTGGTCGTGGTACGTAGACGACGATGGGCTCGTTTGAGGACCCAATCGTGTGATGATGATCCTCCTCGTTCTTGAGAGGGATCTCATAGAAGTGGATGTTTGGTAAGAGATACTTGTACCTAGGTACGCATGTCAGGCCATTGCTGGTTCCAGCCGACGCCTTAACTGTAATATTGTTTGAGTTTCTCGGCGCTCCAAGGACGAGTAAGTCCCCCCCCCCATTCAAATTTTCTAGGTAGTATGCCGCGTTGTTCATTTTTGCTCGAACTCGGTAGGGGCCTTCCCAATTCGTAGCCAGTTTTCCTTCTCTGGAATCTTTATGGTTCCTCCTGAGGACGAGAACAAAGACCACGAATGTTCATTTTATGACTTTAGAGTAGCGTCTTAAAGCAATATTTTGCTTAAGGGAAGCCTCGTACAGGGCTTCCCCTGATCTGACTTCTTCGACCAGGTCAAACTCCTCACGTAGTACCTCCAAATTAGTATCCTCGTCCATTGGGGCTTCTATTTTCTTGGACTGGATATGCATATCTATGGGAATAACGGCCTCTGCCCCATACGCAAGTCGAAAGGGGGTTTCCTCGGTAGTTGAGTGACAAGTAGTCTGGTATGCCCACAAGATGCTGTGTAACTCTTCAACCCACCGTTACTTGATCTCGTCCAATCTTCGTTTGAGTCCTCGGAGAATAACCCTGTTCGCTTATGCCTGCCTGTTGGTTTGCGGATGTTCGATAGATGCAAAGTGTTGTTTAGTTTTGACGTTGGCGACAAACTCTTGGAAGTTCTTATTTGTGAATTGAGGGCCATTGTCGGTAACGATGGCCTGGGGTATTCCGAAATGGGCGAGGATGTTGGGTTTGAAGAAGCGTAGTATGTTGAGGGTTGTGATCTTGTCAAGGGGTTTAGCCTTGATCAATTTCTAAAGTAATCGACTTTGACTATTAGGTACTTGTTTTGGTTTGAATTGACGACAAAAGGACCGAGGATATCCAGGCCCCACCATGCGAATGACCATGGGGACGACATCGTTTTAAGCTCGTTGGATGCAATGAGGTGCATGTCCCCGTGCCATTGGCATTTATCACATTTTTTACGTGCTCTTTGGCATCTTTCTCCATTGTAGGTTAGTACTATCCTGCTCGGAGGGCCTTCCTTGTGAGAGATCTTCCGCCCAAGTGTTGAGCGTTGATGCCCTCGTGAACTTCGCGCAAGATGTGTGGAATTAATTCCTCCTCGACACATTTGAGGAGGGGAATGGAGAATCCTCGGCGGTAGAGCTTTCCTTCGACCAAGACATATGAACAAGCTTGTTGTTCGACGATGATGGCTTCCTTCGGGTCCTCAGGCAGCTCATCGCTGGTTAGGTACTTATATATCGGGGTCATCCAGCTGTTGGCGTCACCAATGAC
Source organism: Lathyrus aphaca (assembly GCA_963966055.1). Lineage (NCBI taxonomy): Eukaryota > Viridiplantae > Streptophyta > Magnoliopsida > Fabales > Fabaceae > Lathyrus > Lathyrus aphaca. Next base: position 170,454,134 of record OZ014519.1, read on the forward strand.
GTTGATATCCATCGTCGGGCTTGATTTTTTGATACTGGGACGAGGAAGTATTTCCTGAATGAAAGATTTATTTCCTCCTTTTTTCTTTGTACTCGCGAGTTTCAAGAGTATGTCTGCTCGAATTTTATTTTTGCGGGCTACATGTTTGACTTCCACAGATATAAATTTTGCGCTCTTCTCCTTGACTGAGGTCAATTAGTCTGACAAGTTATCGTTTTTGACCTGGTATTCACCTTTGACTTGCATGGCCACGAGTTGGGAGTCTGTGCATAAAGTTATCTCCTCTGCTCCGAGGTCGTCAGCGAGTCTCAAGCCTGTAAGGAATGCTTCATATTCCGCCTGGTTTTTGGATGTGGGAAATGATAGGATGAGGGATACCTCAATCAGGATTCCCTCCTTATTTTCTAAAATGATTCATTCACCGCTTCCCGCTGAGCTCAAAGCATCATCGACAAAAATGGTCCATCTTCTGGGCGTGTAGATTTGATCTTCTAGGACGATCATTTCGGCCATGAAGTCGGCGAGGGCCTGAGATTTGACGGCTGTTATTCCCTCGTAATGGATGTCGAACTCGGATAGTTCTAGGGACCATTTGAGCATTCTTCCAGCCATATCAGGTTGGCCGAGGAGTTTTCTAATGGGTTGATCGATATGCACTATGATCGTATGTGTGAGGAAATAATGTCTGAGTCTCCTGGCAGCATGGAGGAGTGCCAAGGAAACTTTTTCGATTTGCTGATACCTAAGTTCGGGCCCTTGCAGACCTTTACTTGTGAAATAGATTGGTTTTTGCTCCTCGGGCGTTTCTCGTACGAGGGCGACGCTTATGGCCTCGTTAGCGACGACAAGGTAGAGGAATAAGGTTTCCCCGCCTCTGGTCGGGAGAAGACCGGGGGTTCTGACAGAGCCTTTTTGAGGTGTTTCAGGGCTCGTTCGCACTCCTCTGTCCATTCGAAAGTGACCTCTTTGCGGAGGAGCTTGAAGAAGGGGAGTGTGTGTTGAGCAGATTTTGCTACGAAACGTGACAACGATGCAAGCGCCCCGTTTAGCGATTGGATGGATTTTTTAGAAGTAGGCGTGGGTATTTCGATGAATGCTCGACATTTGTCGGGGTTAGCCTCTATTCCTCTTTCGATTAGATAGAAACCGAGGAATTTTCCCGCTCGTACTCCAAACGTGCACTTTTCAGGTTTGAATCACATTTTTCACTTGCGTGCTTGATCGAAAATTTTCTTTAGGTGGAGAGCATGGTCGGTCTCCTCGTGGGATTTTATGATCATGTCGTCCATGTAGACTTCAAGCATGTTCCCGATCTCCGCTTAGAAGACTTTTATCATCATTCGTTGGTAAGTAGCGCCTGCGTTTTTCAAGACAAATGGCATTGCGTTGTAGTAATAGTTGCCAGATTCGGTCATGAAGGCGGTGTACTTTTTGTCGGTCATGGCCATGGGTTTTTGATTATACCCGAAATAGTCGTCGAGGAACGAAAAAAGCTTAAAACTTGCAGAATTATCTACCAACTTATCAATGTTAGGTAAAGGGTAAACGTCCTTCGAGAAAGCCCAATTAAGATCGGTGTAGTTAACACGCATGCACCAGTTTCCATTATTCTTCTTAACGAGTACAACATTCGAGAGCCAGGTGGTGTACCTGGCCTAGGTTACAAAATGCACCTCTAAGAGGTCTTTTACAGCCTGTTCAGTTGCTTCCACCTTTTCCTGTGATTGCTTCCTCCTTCGTTGTGCAACTGCTCAGATGGAGGGATCTATGGAGAGATGGTGGCATGCCGTTTCTGGATCCAAGCCCGACATCTCTGCAGTGCTCACGTGAACAAGTCAAAATTTTCTCTGAGGCAGGCCTTGAGCTGGTTCCTTGCTAGGTCGGGGAGATCTGCTCCAATCTTTACCCCCTCATTCGGATCCTTTCCCAATTCTACTAGCTCGAAATCGCCGTCGGGGACAGGTCGGGCGGATGGAGAATGCTTCGCGACCAACTACGCCTGTTCTTCTTCATCGGCGAATCTACTGTTGAGGTCTATGGAGTCTACACAAGGCAGTGCCTTCGACTCTTCATAAGTGCACAAGAGGATGGCCTTAGTCGGCTTGGGCTTGGCAACGATGGTGTTGAGACCTTTGGATGCGGCCTCGTAACATCTGCGAGTAACTTCTATGTTTCAGTGGAGGCTGGCTACCTGCCCTGACAAAGTATAATACTTCATTTTCAGGTGCACCGTAGAAGGAATCGCGATGAGCTCGGCCAGAGTAGGTCGTCCCAGGATGAACTGGTACAAGGACAAGCAATCTATCACAAGGAATTGCACCTTAATGGACCTTGCAGTTTCCCCTTCCCCAAAAGTAACGATCAGATCGACGTAACCCCAATGCCTAGATATCCTATCTTTGAACCCTTGGATATCCGAGCCTACATATGGCGTTAAGTGCACTTCGTTCAGCTGGAGGGTTGTGAATAATTGGGAGTACATAATGTCGACCGAGCTTACCTGATCGACTAGGATCCTACAAACGTCGAAATTCGCCATTTATGCGTGTACCAGCAAAGGAATGCTAGTGTTAGGTGCACCTCCGAGGATATCCTCTTTATAAAACGAGATGGGAGACGACCCTCCGCGAGGAGGATCAATAGTTGAGCTCTGATTGGAGCTAGTGCTGATCAGCTGGTCGAATCGCCTCTTCACTGATCCCAATGTCACCTTGTTGGCCCCCCGATATGACCATTGCTGATGGGAATGATTCCCACAGACTATGTGAAGTGAAGTATGAAGGGCCTGTATACGGTTCAGGGATGTTAAAATCCTCTGGCCGCGTGATGCTGAGAGTGACATGAAGGTTTGTTTTTGCGACGGGTGGAGTTATGTCCTCCACTTTCTGGGTTTCCTGCACTTCCTGTCAAGGAGTGTCCTTACTCTTAGTGAATTGCTTGAGATCAGCATCTCGGATAAGTATCTCAACGGCGTCCTTCAAGTGAATGCAATCCTCCGTGTTATGCTCGTGCGATGTGTGGAAACGACAATATTTTGTTTTGTCAGTATTTGGTTTATTTGTTAGCTGTTTTTGGAATCTGACTCCCGCTTGGTGAAATCCAGAGTTTGCGCACTCGGACATGATCTTTTCCCTGGTCGCTGTGAGAGATGTATATTCGTGGAACCTCTCGACAGGACCCTTGTGCTCCCGCGGTTCACGGGAGCGATCTTCCTTTCTTTTGTCACCTCCCTGATGAGATGTCGAGGAATCATCATGCTTGGATGGTTTGGCGTCTTCATTACGCCGAGTGTCGCGGGCATTGCTCGGATCTTCCTTTTCCTCGTACTAGATATACACTTACGATTTGAGGAGGAATGTGTCGAGCGTGGCCGGTGTTTCGATCCCCACGGCCCTCCTGAAATCATTATGGGGGCGGAGTCCCCGTTCCAAAAGATATTTTTCATGTCATCCGTTGTGGACACCTGGACGACTTGTTTGTTAAATCTTTCGATATATGCCCGGAGGGGCTCCTCCTTCCCTTTAATGATTGCTTCTAGAGATGCCTCAGTTTTGGGATGGCGTCGCGAGGCAGTGAAGTGTCGAGAGAATGTTCTTCCCAACTACCTCCACGAGGTGATAGATTCGTGGGGTAGGCTTTTGTATCAAGCCATTGCCCTATTTTGCAAGGTCATGGGGAAGAGACGACACTTAATAGCCCCTCGTACGCCCCTATAATCCAACAGGGCATCGATATTTTCAATGTGCTCGTCCAGATCTGTGGTCCTATCATACATTCTCAGTGGCAGAGGTTTCTCAAGCCCTTTTGGGAGTCGAGTGAACATGATCTCCTCGGAAAGAGCGCCACGGGGCTCATCTTCGTCGCTAGATAACGGGGAGACAGAGCGAGAACGATCGTCCATGTGCCTGAGTGGAGAAGACTTCGAGCGATTTCCTATTCCTTCTGGTGAAGGTCGCATTCAAAGTTGGAGGGTCCACCGAGTCTTCTTTGTTTACGGGGACTTATTTCGTCGAGTAGATGAATGAGTCCTCTTCTTAATGGATCCAGAGGCCTTGGGTTGGTGGTGATCTTTCCTTTTCCTGGGTGACTTTGATCGGGAAAGGCGATGTCTCCTCGCGGGAGTGGGGGATCTCGCACATCTTGCCTCTTCAAAAACCTCCAACCTTTCACCTTGGCGGAGTAGGAGGAGGTTGATATTGTTGGTCACTTTGACCAGAGCTGCTAGTGTTTGATTCGCCCCTTCAAGGATGGGAATCAGTGGGAGATCGACAAGGGCGACCTCAGGTTGCTGGAAAGGTTCGGGTGACGGGGAGGTCATTCTCCCGTCGAGGAAACGATCTTGATCTCCGACAGGGGGGAGGGGGTTGGTACCATCACTCTCCCGTTTCTTGATGGGAATATCATTGGTTAGGCGAGCATTGACGGAATCCTCTTGATGAGCCATTGAGAAGGAGATTGAAGATTGATGTTTTTGTTTTCATGAACGGAAGGTGAGATAACGGGGTAACAAACGTGTTCCCACAGACGGAGCCACTGATTGTACCTGAGATCAGAATCTCCAATGGCTGCTGATGTGGATTCCAAGGTCTACTTGAATGCTGAGGAGAACAGGGAGTTGTACCTGCAAGGTACTCCGATTCCTAAGTCAGAACGGGCACAAGAGATAGCAAATACTAGTAAGAGTGTAGGGATGAATATTTGATACCTCGCCCTCCTCAAATGAGAGGGTTTATATAGAGAGCCCCCATCGCGTGGCTAACGGTGTCAATTTTGAGGTCTGGATTGCGGATCCCCCAAAAAAAGTTAACTGCCAAAATCTGGCCATCAAACGGGCATCCTGGTCGGGGGTGATATGTCGAGCACAAGTCCTCCGAGCAGGAACTGTCCAGGCCGAATCTGGGTGGTCTCTGCCGTCGTCGAGCAGAGACCAGGAACGAGGAGGGTGAAATGTCCACTAGTCCAATGGATCCCCTGGACCTTGGGTCATTGGGCCGTTTCATGGGGCAAAGAGGATTGGGACATGCCTAATCGTTGGTCCAGTTCAGAACAATTTGGTTCATATGTTTGTCACTTTATATATATATATATATATATATATATATATATATATATATATATATATATATATATTAATATAACACTTTTTTTGATGAATCTGTTTTGTAGGGAAATGTCTGAAGATTGCTTGACAAACGCTTTGACACAAACAACCGCCTTGGGAAGATATCTAAATTAGGAATTGCTTGTACTTTTTGGTGCATAATTTTTGTGCTATTGGTCACCTATATTCATCCAGTTATATTGGGCATCTAGTCATCTTGGGCATCTACCTCAGCCTCCACTTCTAAAATCAATTATGTGTTGTGTGGACACCTTCATGTATATTTATGCCTTTTTCATGGCCATCTGACTATTATTTCCATCATTTTTGTTAATTTTATCATCAGCAACAAATATGCCAAAGTTGACAGCTGCAATTGAGCTTTTTGAATGGTTTAGAGTGTTACTTGCTACCATTGGATTGGTGATGTTTTATAGATGTAGTAGGTGAGTATGATGGACTTCAGAACTATTCATCTTCCCATGAATGTCCCATAGGCAATTATATTATAAGGACCAGAGCTTAATTTATAAAACTGCAACATGACATTGTTTCATCTTTGTAAGGTTTTTAAGAAATCATTTGTAGATTTTCTAGAGCTGTTATGAAATATCATAATGAAATTTATGTTATCCATTTGTGATGGGGGTAGTAATATATGATATTCCATGATTTTAAAAACGAAAAAAGTTTGGTGGCTTAAACCATGCAATTCTTATGACTTATAGCTAATCTAAGCTTAACAATGAAATTCCTAGTTAAACTTTTGGCAATACTAATCCTCTTTTCCTTGTGACTGTATTTAGGAGATTGTTTCTGTTTTATTTTATTGGTTTGGGCAAAGTTGCTTCATGTGTTTGTATTTATATTAGTCCTAAAGATGTGAAACAAAAACTATTTTATCAACTTATTTATAATCATCTTTGTATCCATATTATCAAAATTCAGCCACAAATGCAAAGGTGGAGAGGGATCAAAATTGGAGATTTAGAAATGGGGAGAGTAAAAATTAGAATGAGCCAAAATAGAGGGATTGGAGGTATATTTATGCCTAACTATTTCCCCCATTTGATATCTTAAACTTTTTGCTTACTTGTATAGTAATCAAAATCAAAACATAATTGTGACTGCTATAATACCAAAAAATTCTCCCAACGAATTATAATTTAAAATCAGAATAATTAAATATAAAAAAATAATTTCGAGTGTTACATACAACTTCAATATACGACTCAATTTGATATGTTTTGTAAAATATTTTCACTTGTAGCGAAAAACTCTAAAGAAGCATAAAATAAGATTCAATTACAAAATGTTTTTCCAAAATAAGTAAATAAAGAAAAATAGTCGTCGTCCCGACACCCCAAAGCACGTATTAGAGCCGACTCTTCTAAAGTGAAGTGTACCGACTTCACCGACCAAGAACTATACTAAACCTGATCACCTGCACATTACCAACATAGGGGTAACATTCAAACATAAGGGGTGAGATACTTACACAAACAAATAGGGAAAAATAATAAGAACAAAATAAAGTATCATCTAATAGTCACCAATTCTCACCAAACGATAATTAAACAAATACACCAAAACATACTACTAATATCATACACACAACAACAACTTATGCAATGAGACTCTACCAACTCTAGGCATGCGGTACCATATATTGATCTCTGTTTCAAAATCTAGTTCTCGTCGGAACTCTCGACCCCTATTTCATGGTTCAATATGATCCCTATTTCATGATCACACCTTCGAACCCTGTTTCATGGTCACGTACGATCCCTATTTCATGATCTCACCAATGACACAACGATTCCCTTTGGGATTCGGATGGATATACCTTAACTTGGTACACCATCCCCAAGTATGCATATGTCATGTGTAACCCGATGAACTGACTTTAAACAATGTTGCGGATAGCAAGAGTCGCCACCGACTTTTATTTTATCCATAAGGAAAGGTTATAAAAGAACAGGAAAGACCTTAGAGAATATTTTGGGTCCGGGGGGTAGGTTATGAAAAGGGAAGGTATTAGCACCCTTTTCATCCATGGTTATCCATGGGCTCTTAGGTACTTAAGCTCACTTTTGAATTGTTTTGAAAGTGCAGTGTATGAATAGCAAAAAAATTTCAGAATAGTTTAATAATAATCCATGTATGGATGTGTAAAAAACTTGTTTGAAAATTTGTTTGAAAATAGTTTAAGTGTGAAAATGTTTTGAAATGAGCTTAAGTACCTAGGAGTAACTTACCCTAATGTTTAAAGGTCTTTCTTATTCTTTATTCTTTCCTTTAGTAAGACTATCCCTACTATAATGGAGTAGGTAGTCCTTACTTTGGATATTAAGGGACATGTGAGGGACAATTTGATCTTGAAGGCCATGGTGGGGTGTAATAAGCAAACTTGAGGGACTATCATCATTTTTTCGAAAGGGACTCAATTCGTAAAGGCAACCATAAGGGACTTTGATGATTTTTTATTTGAGGGACTTGCTTTATACACCCCACTTAACCATTATTCGTAGGCAACGAGAGGGATACCCTTAGAAAGTGAGACGGCGATTAAAATCGACTTACGTGTGTGAAGTGTTTAATTTAATTATCTTTATTTAAAAATGATCTAAATTTATTTTAATATTACATACATGTTGTTACACTCCCTAATTACTAACCATAATAATAATTAAATAATTAAAATTACAACCGGGAAACAATTACAACAAATTATAATAACAAGCAAAATATTAAGCAAAATAAATATTAAATAAACAATAAATATAAGGGGTTAGTAAATAAAATTAGCAAAATAATAATAATAAACACAATTAAATTATAAAGGGGTTAGTGGTAATAATAAATAATATAAAATTAATAAAGCAAAATAATATGGTTAGTAAAATAATAATGAGAATAATTAGAATAAGGTTAGAAACATAAAAATAAATATTAACCTGGTTAATAACAAAAATTAATTAAAAGGTTAATAAAATTATACTAAGCAAAAATTAATAACAATATAGTTAATAGTAATAATATGAACCAAAAATAAAAAAAAAAGAAATTAACATGCATACTTTTTTAATTCATATACTAATTATTAGATTATTCTTAAATGTATTATAATTACAAAATTATTATAAACATATATTCATATTTATATACATATTATAAGAAAAAGATGGATTTTAAATATCATATTAAAATTTTAATTCTATTAGTTATTATATTTACAAATTATTTTTAACTATATACAAAAATATAACTATTCTAAATTAAATTATTAAAAAAAAAAAAATTAATTTGACTTATAATTATGTTTTACAAAATTTTATGAAAAAATTATAAATATATTAGGAATTAAAAAAACAAAATTAAATTTTATTTAGAAAAATATTTTAGGATTGGAAAATTAGGGTTTTATATTTTTTAGGGTTTATATATATACAAAAATATTTGAATTATTACATAAAATAAATATTTGAAACAAAATAGGAGATGTAGGATATTTTTAGAGAAAACAATATATTATCTTGAATTTTAAATATATGATTTATTATTTTTATTAAGAATATAAAATAAATAAAGTAATTAATTAAAGAAAATAAAACAAGTGATAAAAATAGAACTTACCTTGGCTGGGTTTGAACCCAGGTTTCCATGCTTGCCAACACCAAAACCTTCCGCTGGACCAACCATGCGTTGGTAATCATGAGATGACTAGAATTGCTTTTATGCCATAGCTTGAAGAATTCAGAAAGAAAAAAAAAATAAAGAAACAAAAGGCCTGGGTGAGATTTGATCCCAGGACCTCATGACTACCAGCATGCGCACGCTACCACCCGGCTGGAAGAGCCCATCTGGCTACTGAATGGCAATAATACGTAATATATTATGTTGGCCTTTATCCTGAAAAAATAAACAAAACAATGCACTGGCCAAGAATCGAACCAGGGCCTTTACAACAAACACACGTCCAGCTTACCACCAGACCAACTGTACGTTGGTGATATAGAACTGAAACAAACTCAAAAAATATAATATCCAAATTTTGAATTTTCAAACGCGCGGCAAACTTCTTCTTCCTCCTCTGGACTTACGAAATTACCTGCGAAAATATTTACAAATTCACCTGCGAATTTTCCTGGGTGTTCATGAACCAGAACCCTAGGTTTTTGGATCATCACGCAAACGGCAAAATTAACACAAATTACTAGCCCAGATCAAACATACAGAGTTCATACATTATAATCATGTTTTAAAAGGGCATTTATATGCACTAAATCGTGAACTCCCAATTTGAGAACTCAAACCCTAACAATGGTGTCTTTCGGTTTAAGGCATGTTTCTTCAATGTTTTTGTCCAGAATCCATCTAAGCATCATAGTAAACAAGATTAAACACACAAAAACGATTTACAATGGTTAAATAAATCAAATCGAAAAATCAAACAAGAGTGAGAAGATGCATTCGGGATATGCTATATGAGGAGCTTTGGATGCAAGTAGGTATTGGTTTTGACTCAATGATGTCCAAGGATCATTGTGGTGTCCTCAAATTACCTTCTAATGCTTTGAATTCCAAAATCCGAATGTGACTTTTGCTTGAATATTTTTTGAAGTGAAACCTACCTTTGGCTGCTGGAAATTCGTGTCTAAGGCTAGGTTTATGATCAGCATATATAGGTGAGTCAATTAGGTTAAAAAAATTGATTGATTTAGTGAAATTTTGGATCAAAAAATATTGAAAAAGATCAAGTGTTCAAAGTCAAATATTTGGTCATAAGGTCTTGCTATTTTGGGAGGGATCTCATGATTTCCTTCTCCTTTGACTCCAATCACACTTTATGATTTTCTAGATTCAATCACAAAAATATCTTTTCATGTTTAATATTTTTTTTAAAATTTAAAATGATTTAAAATGTAATAAATCATAATAAATTAATAAAATAAAATAAAAAATATGAAAATACCATGATAATTTCGTGCAAACCATTATGAAGTGGATTGGGTCATAATTTGAGTGGCCCATTTGAAAAGAAATGATTTTGAACCTCCCTTTTCAACATAAACCATCACAAAATTTCTTAACTTTGCAAAGGCACATCTCCCTCACTTTTAAAGGTATGAGGGTGTTCTTGGACTTTTTGGAAAGCTTGAAGAGTCCTCTAAACAACCCCACTGGTTTCAGGTCCATATCATTTACCAATCTCAAGTTATGCCCTTTTGAAGTTGTTGCCTTTTTGTTGACTTTTGAAATGACCTATAATGTCTTAGATCATATCTTTCAAATGAAGCATTTTTGGGCTTAACCTTCAACATCAAAGTTGTAGAGAATTCAATTTCCTTCAAAATGAGCTTTGGATGGAGACTTGGTGATGAAGTATGTGAAAGTTATGCCTGGTCAAAGTTCAGTTGACTTTTACTGAGGAAACCCTAATTTAGAAACTCCTGATTATTGATGATCTGGAATCTCCTTGATGAATCATGATCAACCCTTGATCAAATGATGAATTTTACTTCATATACTTGATGTTGGCAAAAAATCATGAAGTTTGACTTTGGTTTGGCCACAGTTGACCTCAGTTTGACTTTTTAACTGCATTGACTGATTTTGACTTATCTGATCATCTGACTGAGCAAACTTTTGAGAAAAGTCTTGAAACTTGACATGGGAGTTCTTACACACATATAAGATGTCATGAAACTCACTTGAGGCATTGGAAGTCCATTTAGCCTGATTAAAGTCAAAACCCTAGTTTTGGATGCACTGCTTAGGAGGTGCATTGTCTGAGGGAATTATCAACTTCTTTGACCAATTGTGAACTTTGTGAACCTTGTGAACCTTCATAAAGTGTCTTGTGAACCTCATGGTAGGTATTGAAATCATTGTGGAACTTGTGAACCTTGTGAACCTTCAAGAAGCAACCTATGGACTTCATGAACCTCATGAAAGGTCTTGTAAATGTTGAGAAGCTTGTGAACCTTGTGAACCTTCAAAAAGTAACTTGTAGACTTCATGAACTTTATGAAAGGTTATGCAAGTGTTGGAGAACTTGTGAACCTTGTGAACCTTCTTAGAACACAAAGTCTTGTATTGTGAGGGCAAATTTTGGGGTGCAACAGCTGCCCCTGTTCAATTTTCTGAAACCTGAGGGGTTAGATTGGTATATTTGCCAATCGTGACCTGGAAGGTTGAAGGGGATTGAACACAAAAGCCCAAAAATTTGCACTCACCAGTGCATTAGAGTGGTACAGATGGCTAGTTGAATATGATTGAGTGGGCTTAAAGATGCCACTAGAGGAAAGTTCTTCAGTAGTCCAAAATATGGAGGTATAATGAAAGCTGTCAAGAGTCTGGAGCAGTCCTGAGGTATTGATGATATGCTTTCAGGATACTGGAGTAATACTGATGTAACAGCATGTCTTCATGAGGATAGAGCAATCAATAATGATAACCCTAAAGCAGTCTTGAAGTAATGATTTCAGGAGGATAGAGCCATCAATAATGATAACTCCAAAGCAGTCTTGAAACGTGATATGTCTTCAGGAGGATAGAGCAATCAATAATGATAACTCCAAAGCAGTCTTGAAGTAATGATTTCAGGAGGATAGAGCAATCAATAATGATAACTCTAAAGCAGTCTTGAAGTAATGGCTTCAGGAGGATAGAGCAATCAATAATGATAACTCTAAAGCAGTCTTGAAGTAATGGCTTCAGGAGGATAGAGCAATCAATAATGATAACTCTAAAGCAGTCTTGAAGTAATGATTTCAGGAGGATAGAGCCATTAATAATGATAACTCTAAAGCAGTCTTGAAGTAATGGCTTCAGGAGGATAGAGCAATCAATAATGATAACTCTAAAGCAGTCTTGAAGTAATGGCTTCAGGAGGATAGAGCAATCAATAATGATAACTCTAAAGCAGTCTTGAAGTAATGGCTTCAGGAGGATAGAGCAATCAATAATGATAACTCCAAAGCAGTCTTGAAGTAATGGCTTCAGGAGGATAGAGCAATCAATAATGATAACTCCAAAGCAGTCTTGAAGTAATGGCTTCAGGAGGATAGAGCAATCAATAATGATAACTCCAAAGCAGTCTTGAAGTAATGAGAAGCTTATCAGGAGGATAAAGCAACCCTGAGGTTACAATAAAGCAGTCCCAAAGTAATAAATAGCTTATCAGGAGGATAAAGTAACCCTGAGGTTACGGTAAAGCAGTCCCAAAGCTCATAAGCTTGTTTGTTGGATAATTAACCTGAGAACAAAGTAACATTTTGTATAAATAGTATTAGTTCATGTATTATATATGTATGTATAACATGATGCACCTAAGTAATGTATTATGTATATGGATATGTATGTTATGGTATGATGTAAATGATGTATGTATGATATGATATTGCCGGAAGCGTCTGGATATCTTCATATAATAACTGCTGGCCAGGGAAAATAAATCCCGATTCGTTGCTGAGGAATATATAACTCTCCGTCTGCTGGGGATAACAGGGTATAGATAACCTCCCGTATGCTGGGGATAACAAGATATAGATAACCTCCCGCATGCTGGGGATAGCAAAGGTATATATAACCTTCGTCTTCGTTTGATAATAGGACAAGTATAACATCCTGTCTTCGTTCGTCCTTGGTAAATACTATTACTGCATTTTCATGCATTTCTGGTAAACATTAATCATATTAAAAGCATACATGCATTCAAACACATCCAATGGACGTTTCGCTTATGTAAATAGGGTAAAAGTGAATCTGGATTTAGAGGGAAAAGTAAAGCTGAACTTTGAACACAAAATTATTTCAACTTCGAGAGTGTATAACCAATTGGATTTGGAACTCCTGAAATTTTTTGACTTTCCTGAGTACTTTCCCATAAATCCTCATGGCTGGATCTGAAGACATGATACTGACACCATCTGATACTACCGGCGTAGACAATTAATTTCCATCATGGTTTCAGCTGAGAATCAAAGTAATACAATGAGAGGAATGTGTCTTCAAACTGTAATGGACCATATACGCTCCAGGTATTAGATTTGAAGAGAAAGCATTGCCCCTTGGTTGAGGATGAATTGTCCCATAATGGAAGTATCTGCAGTGAGCTACCTCAAGAGAAACAAACAGAATGCCCCATAAGCATTGTAAACTCTGTAATGTCACCTTTGGTAATTCAACTGTACGAGGAAAAATGCCCCTAGCTTTTAAGCACAGCTGAGTCTGGACTTAATTGCCCCAACTGAATTGAACAGTAACTTGGTATGCCTCTTGACTGGGAAACAGTGACTATGCCCTTGGCATTTCAGATAGATGAGGAGATCTGCCTCTGGCTGCTTAAACATAGTTGAATCTTGTCCTGATTGCCCCAAATGAGTTAGGAAGTATCATGTCCTGCCCCCTTGATTTGGGAGGTCATGACTATGCCCCTTTGTATACATGGACTTTGATCCAGGAAGCAACTTTGTTTATCGGAAGGACTTTGGTTCATTGAACATTCATCCTGTAAGCTTCTCCATTTGTCAAACACTTAGGTATATGCAAACAAATATATTAAAAAAACGCAATGCTTATGTCTGTCTTGAAGTTTTGAAACAAGTTATTTTAGAAAAACTTTTTTTTTTTTTTTTTTTTTTTTTTTTTTTTTTTTTGGGAAAACTGTGATATTAACTCAAATTTTATGACAAGCCCTAAAGGAGTCAGGATACCTTTTTGCAGCAGTACGCTTTTGAACTAACCATGCTTCAGTTAGGACTTTTAAAGGGTTGTAACGTGGCCTGGTTCATGGTTTAAGAAACAAAGGATAAAGGCTCAAATTTTATTTGTACCCAACCCAATCTCCATGATGTTCTTCAGTCCTATGCTCAGTTAACTCATGCATTGAAGTTCCATAGCAGTTTGGAGTTGTAACACCGATATTTGTGATGGTTCAGAAACCCAAAATTTATTTGAACATTCAGCCATCTTTCTTTGTTGAGGGTTCATAGTGACCTCTTTTTTTTTTTCTTTTGACTTTTTTGGCTTTATTATCCCTTCTTTTTGCCTGAACTGCTTATTTCAAGGTTACAGTCAGCGGGATGTCTTAATGTTTTACTAAGTCTCCTTCATAGGTTTTGACTTAGTGAGCTTTTTTTTTTTTTTTTGTTGCTAGATATTGACTGTCAGGTTTAATGATTACAGAGAACCATCATTAGTTGTGTACAACACAAACAATTGACATAGTTGAGTTAACCGAGTAACTACCCTGCCCCAGGTTATGAATAAGGGTTTTAATTTATGCGAGAATAAAAACTCCTACTTCATAGGCTCAAAAGGGTTGACTAGGGATTAACTTCCTTATATCTCCACTGTTTAGGAATTGAAACAATGCCTGTACATCGTCAGCATAGTCTGTTCAAAAGCATACTGCATAAGATTATGGTATTGTTTTCGTCATCCTCCCTCTACAGGCTTATAGCTTTATCAGGAGTTAAATATCACAAGATAGAAATGAGAAGCATAATTCAAAATATAGTGGAACGAATGGATTAATTCAAGACAAACATATGCAATGCATTAATGAAAACAAAAGTTTAACATAATAGTAAGTGTTCAAACAAATAAAAGAAATTACAAATGAAAATTCAAATGTTGTCCCATCCGGTTGGCTGAATGTCCTCAATTGCAATCTGTGAACTTTGAGGAGCAGTATACTTCACCATGAAATCAAATTTACCACTTGGATATCCCAAGGTGCCCCATATCTTAGGCATAGGTATTCTTCCTTTTTTGTTACTTTGGGCTACTTGTCTTGCAGCTTCGGTGTTTGATGGACGATAGTAAAATTCAACTTGACCTTCTGGAGTAACCTCGAGTATTCCTTCGTCAATTAGGTCTTGAATCTTATTCTTCAACATCCAGCAGTTGTTAGTATCATGTCCAGGACTGTTGGAGTGATACTCACACCTTACCTTGGGATTATAGCGAGGAGAAGAGGTTTTAGGATTTTGAGGAGAATTTTTCAAGGAAATTAGTTTCATCTCC
Source organism: Lathyrus aphaca (assembly GCA_963966055.1). Taxonomy (NCBI): domain Eukaryota; kingdom Viridiplantae; phylum Streptophyta; class Magnoliopsida; order Fabales; family Fabaceae; genus Lathyrus; species Lathyrus aphaca. Next base: position 170,469,270 of record OZ014519.1, read on the forward strand.
AGCAAGCATTGCAGAACTTGTGACATTGGAGTGCTGAACTTGATAAACTGTCTTCTACATCCCTTGTGTTGAGGTGGATTAACCTTACCAGGTCTTTCTTCTTCAATTGAAGAATAATCAATGGCAACCTGTCTCTTACCCTCTTTAATCCTCATCTTCCTTTCAACCAAATCAGCTTGTTTTGACGGAGGTTGACTGACAATTAGATCCCTGACTCTATCACTTTGAAGTTTTTGGACAAAGGTTCTCAGCTCTTCTTGCCCCTGAGCTAAATTTTGGATAAGAGCCACCTGGCCATTCATCTGGATCCTCATTTCTGTTATTTCAGCTTGCAATTGTTCCAACTGACCATCCTTGTTGTCCTCAGGACTCTTCTTCTTAGCCAACAGTGTCTTCAATTCATCCTGCCCCTTGGTTAGGTTCAGGATCAGCTCTCGGAACTGTGCATTCTGTGCCTGAAGATCCTTAACTGATTGTTCAAGAGCCATTGCTGAAATAAACAGCGAGAAGATGAGAAACCTGTGCACAATTATAAACCTGTGATGCAATGAAATGATATGGGAATGCATATGCAATGTTTTCAAAGACCGCAGGATTTAAATTTGCTTAAACAAACAAGAAAGTAACTTTTTATTAGTAATAACTTGTTTTGCCTTTTAGGCTTACAAAAAATGAAAGTGAAATAAGTACAAAAGATGGGGTTTTAAGTCTCCCATGGACGTTTCCTCTTTGTGTTGAGGTATGAGTTGAGGTTTCGTTCCTCGTGAAGTAGCTTTGTTAGCTCTAGGATTCTTGCTTGGCTTGCTTTGTAATGAGCCTCGAAAGTATCCCTTTGCTCCTTCAGTTGGATCCATGACCTCTGCAAGTCTTCCATATCAGTATGCATGTCTGGGTGAAGGATGGTATAAGCTGTGTCTCCTTCAGCAACAGGTTCCATGGTAACTGGTAGGACGGCAGGATATGGCATCATGAGTGTCTGAGCACGAGATCGTACCCATCTGAGATAAGCCTTCATAGGAATAGTATACTTAGGCTCCAATGTCTTGCTGTCAACCCTGTTTACTTTTCCCCAAGCTCGTATGAATCTCTGACGGTAACCTTGAAGATCGTTGTCGTAGTCAAACACAATGCCCTGGATTAACATGTCATGTGGGCCATCGCTTCGGGCGTAACCAAACTGTCGTAAAGCTAGAGAGGGGTTGTAGGTAATGCCTCCTCTTATGCCTAGAAGTGGCACATTAGGAAACTCCCCACAACGGTCAATGATAGTGACATTCTCCATAGATCTGGAGCACCAATGAATATCTGAGTGAGAAAGTGACATGATCCTCTTGGACCATCTGAATCCTTGCTCATTCTTCATTACTGAGCGAGGAAGGTGAGAAATAAACCACCTAGAAAGTAAAGGTATGCAGCACATCAAAGTTCCTCTTGCCCTTGTAGTACGGGTATGAAGAGAATGAAGGATGTCTCCCAGCAATGTAGGCACTGGATTGTGACTCAGGAAAATGTTGATGGCATGAACATCTATGAACTGATCTGGATTGGGGAACAATACTAAGCCATATATCAGCAAGGCTAAGATCTCCTCAAAAGCATCATAGCTCATGGCCTTCAAGAACATTTGAGCTTTATCCATTAATACCTTGGCAAGAATACCCTTAACTCCACTTCTCGTCTCTAGAACAATGTCAGACTTCTTCAGATGTAGGGCTGCAGCAATAACCTCTGGTTTAAGTTCTTTCTCCAAACCTGTAAAGGGTCTTTGATCAAGAACAGGTATACCCAAAAGTTTGGAGAACTCCTCCATGGTTGGAACCAACTGGTAGTCGGGGAATGTGAAGCAATGGTGCTTAGGGTCAAAGAACTGAAACAGCACACTCATCATGTCCTCACTGAACCCTGAAGTGACCAGATCCAATAGATGACCATGTCTCTTGTTGAACTGGGAATGATCAGACACTTGAGAAACTAACTCTTTAAGCTTGGCAGGTATGCCCACAAAGTTGATCCTGATGGTGTTTCTACGAACAGAAGCCATGACCTGCAACAAAGAACAAAGATAAATCCTTTGGTCCTTGAAATGGTTAGGAAACATGGTATGCTCATGATGCATGATGATGCCATGATGTTATGTTCAATCACAAACATGTGGCACACACAAACAAGTCACACCATAGCCCTAGGTTTAAAGGCTTGCATGAGGTTTAAAGGTAAGTACCCTCCCCTGAAGTTAGATGGTTCATCCTGTCCTACAAAAGTAACCAGGTTCTAAGGGATCTCAATATCATTGATCCTTCACAAGGGTGGTTGATCAGAAGGCAACTTACTTGCCAACCAAAACCCTCCAAGTTTAGGATCTCAATGAGCGTAGTATCGAGTGTCAACCAACTTCAGCCTGCACCAAAGCCGGTTACCTCACTACTTTCTAAAGGCCAAGATGAGTTAACTAGGGTTCTAAAAGTTAGTTAGTGCATTGACAACATATGGCAGCCTCAATATTATCCTCAACTTGACTTAAGGAATATAAGCACCAACCAAGAAGTCGCACTAACTATGGCCACCAGATCAACCGTATCGATATACGTCGTACAGTTTCCTTGGTCTATTGCCATTTACCTAAGGTACACTAGATCCGGGTTAGGACCTTTCACACATAAGAGCACCCCAACAAGATAATATAAAGCAAACAAGGCAAACAATTCAAAGTGATCTTAATTCCTAAGGGTACCCCTCTTAAATAGATCCCCAGCAGAGTCGCCAGTTCTGTAACCCGGTGAACTGACTTTAAACAATGTTGCGGATAGCAAGAGTCGCCACCGACTTTTATTTTATCCATAAGGAAAGGTTATAAAAGAACAGGAAAGACCTTAGAGAATATTTTGGGTCCGGGGGGTAGGTTATGAAAAGGGAAGGTATTAGCACCCTTTTCATCCATGGTTATCCATGGGCTCTTAGGTACTTAAGCTCACTTTTGAATTGTTTTGAAAGTGCAGTGTATGAATAGCAAAAAAATTTCAGAATAGTTTAATAATAATCCATGTATGGATGTGTAAAAAACTTGTTTGAAAATTTGTTTGAAAATAGTTTAAGTGTGAAAATGTTTTGAAATGAGCTTAAGTACCTAGGAGTAACTTACCCTAATGTTTAAAGGTCTTTCTTATTCTTTATTCTTTCCTTTAGTAAGACTATCCCTACTATAATGGAGTAGGTAGTCCTTACTTTGGATATTAAGGGACATGTGAGGGACAATTTGATCTTGAAGGCCATGGTGGGGTGTAATAAGCAAACTTGAGGGACTATCATCATTTTTTCGAAAGGGACTCAATTCGTAAAGGCAACCATAAGGGACTTTGATGATTTTTTATTTGAGGGACTTGCTTTATACACCCCACTTAACCATTATTCGTAGGCAACGAGAGGGATACCCTTAGAAAGTGAGACGGCGATTAAAATCGACTTACGTGTGTGAAGTGTTTAATTTAATTATCTTTATTTAAAAATGATCTAAATTTATTTTAATATTACATACATGTTGTTACACTCCCTAATTACTAACCATAATAATAATTAAATAATTAAAATTACAACCGGGAAACAATTACAACAAATTATAATAACAAGCAAAATATTAAGCAAAATAAATATTAAATAAACAATAAATATAAGGGGTTAGTAAATAAAATTAGCAAAATAATAATAATAAACACAATTAAATTATAAAGGGGTTAGTGGTAATAATAAATAATATAAAATTAATAAAGCAAAATAATATGGTTAGTAAAATAATAATGAGAATAATTAGAATAAGGTTAGAAACATAAAAATAAATATTAACCTGGTTAATAACAAAAATTAATTAAAAGGTTAATAAAATTATACTAAGCAAAAATTAATAACAATATAGTTAATAGTAATAATATGAACCAAAAATAAAAAAAAAAAGAAATTAACATGCATACTTTTTTAATTCATATACTAATTATTAGATTATTCTTAAATGTATTATAATTACAAAATTATTATAAACATATATTCATATTTATATACATATTATAAGAAAAAGATGGATTTTAAATATCATATTAAAATTTTAATTCTATTAGTTATTATATTTACAAATTATTTTTAACTATATACAAAAATATAACTATTCTAAATTAAATTATTAAAAAAAAAAAATTAATTTGACTTATAATTATGTTTTACAAAATTTTATGAAAAAATTATAAATATATTAGGAATTAAAAAAACAGAATTAAATTTTATTTAGAAAAATATTTTAGGATTGGAAAATTAGGGTTTTATATTTTTTAGGGTTTATATATATACAAAAATATTTGAATTATTACATAAAATAAATATTTGAAACAAAATAGGAGATGTAGGATATTTTTAGAGAAAACAATATATTATCTTGAATTTTAAATATATGATTTATTATTTTTATTAAGAATATAAAATAAATAAAGTAATTAATTAAAGAAAATAAAACAAGTGATAAAAATAGAACTTACCTTGGCTGGGTTTGAACCCAGGTTTCCATGCTTGCCAACACCAAAACCTTCCGCTGGACCAACCATGCGTTGGTAATCATGAGATGACTAGAATTGCTTTTATGCCATAGCTTGAAGAATTCAGAAAGAAAAAAAAAATAAAGAAACAAAAGGCCTGGGTGAGATTTGATCCCAGGACCTCATGACTACCAGCATGCGCACGCTACCACCCGGCTGGAAGAGCCCATCTGGCTACTGAATGGCAATAATACGTAATATATTATGTTGGCCTTTATCCTGAAAAAATAAACAAAACAATGCACTGGCCAAGAATCGAACCAGGGCCTTTACAACAAACACACGTCCAGCTTACCACCAGACCAACTGTACGTTGGTGATATAGAACTGAAACAAACTCAAAAAATATAATATCCAAATTTTGAATTTTCAAACGCGCGGCAAACTTCTTCTTCCTCCTCTGGACTTACGAAATTACCTGCGAAAATATTTACAAATTCACCTGCGAATTTTCCTGGGTGTTCATGAACCAGAACCCTAGGTTTTTGGATCATCACGCAAACGGCAAAATTAACACAAATTACTAGCCCAGATCAAACATACAGAGTTCATACATTATAATCATGTTTTAAAAGGGCATTTATATGCACTAAATCGTGAACTCCCAATTTGAGAACTCAAACCCTAACAATGGTGTCTTTCGGTTTAAGGCATGTTTCTTCAATGTTTTTGTCCAGAATCCATCTAAGCATCATAGTAAACAAGATTAAACACACAAAAACGATTTACAATGGTTAAATAAATCAAATCGAAAAATCAAACAAGAGTGAGAAGATGCATTCGGGATATGCTATATGAGGAGCTTTGGATGCAAGTAGGTATTGGTTTTGACTCAATGATGTCCAAGGATCATTGTGGTGTCCTCAAATTACCTTCTAATGCTTTGAATTCCAAAATCCGAATGTGACTTTTGCTTGAATATTTTTTGAAGTGAAACCTACCTTTGGCTGCTGGAAATTCGTGTCTAAGGCTAGGTTTATGATCAGCATATATAGGTGAGTCAATTAGGTTAAAAAAATTGATTGATTTAGTGAAATTTTGGATCAAAAAATATTGAAAAAGATCAAGTGTTCAAAGTCAAATATTTGGTCATAAGGTCTTGCTATTTTGGGAGGGATCTCATGATTTCCTTCTCCTTTGACTCCAATCACACTTTATGATTTTCTAGATTCAATCACAAAAATATCTTTTCATGTTTAATATTTTTTTTAAAATTTAAAATGATTTAAAATGTAATAAATCATAATAAATTAATAAAATAAAATAAAAAATATGAAAATACCATGATAATTTCGTGCAAACCATTATGAAGTGGATTGGGTCATAATTTGAGTGGCCCATTTGAAAAGAAATGATTTTGAACCTCCCTTTTCAACATAAACCATCACAAAATTTCTTAACTTTGCAAAGGCACATCTCCCTCACTTTTAAAGGTATGAGGGTGTTCTTGGACTTTTTGGAAAGCTTGAAGAGTCCTCTAAACAACCCCACTGGTTTCAGGTCCATATCATTTACCAATCTCAAGTTATGCCCTTTTGAAGTTGTTGCCTTTTTGTTGACTTTTGAAATGACCTATAATGTCTTAGATCATATCTTTCAAATGAAGCATTTTTGGGCTTAACCTTCAACATCAAAGTTGTAGAGAATTCAATTTCCTTCAAAATGAGCTTTGGATGGAGACTTGGTGATGAAGTATGTGAAAGTTATGCCTGGTCAAAGTTCAGTTGACTTTTACTGAGGAAACCCTAATTTAGAAACTCCTGATTATTGATGATCTGGAATCTCCTTGATGAATCATGATCAACCCTTGATCAAATGATGAATTTTACTTCATATACTTGATGTTGGCAAAAAATCATGAAGTTTGACTTTGGTTTGGCCACAGTTGACCTCAGTTTGACTTTTTAACTGCATTGACTGATTTTGACTTATCTGATCATCTGACTGAGCAAACTTTTGAGAAAAGTCTTGAAACTTGACATGGGAGTTCTTACACACATATAAGATGTCATGAAACTCACTTGAGGCATTGGAAGTCCATTTAGCCTGATTAAAGTCAAAACCCTAGTTTTGGATGCACTGCTTAGGAGGTGCATTGTCTGAGGGAATTATCAACTTCTTTGACCAATTGTGAACTTTGTGAACCTTGTGAACCTTCATAAAGTGTCTTGTGAACCTCATGGTAGGTATTGAAATCATTGTGGAACTTGTGAACCTTGTGAACCTTCAAGAAGCAACCTATGGACTTCATGAACCTCATGAAAGGTCTTGTAAATGTTGAGAAGCTTGTGAACCTTGTGAACCTTCAAAAAGTAACTTGTAGACTTCATGAACTTTATGAAAGGTTATGCAAGTGTTGGAGAACTTGTGAACCTTGTGAACCTTCTTAGAACACAAAGTCTTGTATTGTGAGGGAAAATTTTGGGGTGCAACATCATGCACCATCAATGACAATATGCAATGTCTATAACATCTACCTCATGAAACAAAATCATCAACAACATATAACCACAACTACCTCATGTAACAATATCACCATCAATATACAACAATAACTATCTCATACAACATCATCACCAACAACATACAACATCAATTATCTCATGCAATAACATCACCAACAACATACAAAAAATATTATCTCAAGCAATAACATCACCAACAATATACAACAACAATTATCTCATGTGACCATCACCAATAACATATATCAACAACTACCACAACACCTAACAACTACTACATCATATAACCACAACGACAATAATGACACATAACAACATATATCAACAACTACAACAACACCTAACAACTACTACATCATATAACCACAACGACAACAACAACACATATAACAACTTACTATAACACCGAACAATATCCACAACATGCATCTTCGAATACGACAACGTATATCAACATCAACGAGAACACATAACAACAACACAATGTACATCAATAGTTACATACACATATATTAACATCAATGGCATGTAACAAAACAACAACAACTACACATAGCAATATCAACAACAAGTGTATATATCAACTCATGTTCATATCAAGTTATGCTCATTATTCTTCCAATTAACCTCATAACTCATCTCTACCTACCTCTAACAACACTATATCGATCCACGTCCCTTAATATATTAATCAAAGAATTTTCGAGATTTTTGTCACAATAAAAACATTTTATTTTTCACTCCAGGTCTCACTAAGCGAAGGGCTTTCTCGCTAAGCGAGCAAATCTCTGCCTAGAAGGGTCCAACATTTTCACACGCTCGCTAAGCAAGGACTGCGATTTCAGTAGTTCTCCTTCTGTGAACAACCAAAACCCTGCTCCGATTTATTCATCCAAAAACCAGTCTTACAGCTAGAAAATACAAAATTTCTACAATTAAACACCTAATTCATACAATTATCATACAATGAACAATTCCTAACAACCTAATGCACTTATTCATCCAAAATCACTCATTCCCATGTCTTCTTCTCAATAACACTATGCCTAATATTCCTATAATCAAACCCTTAGGAGATGAAGAAATCCCACCCTTACCTTAGTTTGATGAGCGATTCTTTCTCCTAGCCTGAATTCTTCTTCAAGTTCTTGCCCTTTTTCCTTCCTTCTTCCTCTGTTCACGTTTCCTCTTCACGAAATGTTTTCATGATTGATTCCCTTTTTTCTAAATTCCAAACATAACCCTTAGACCCCAACTAAGGATTGCCCAACTCACCCTCACTATTCAATCACCAAATCACCATTCTACCATTCTCTCCATATTTCCTATATTTATTTAATATCATATAAATTATTTAAATTCATAAAATATTAAAATATAATTCTTCCCTCAACACACTACCAACTTCATGCAACACACTGTAAACACCCCAAATTTGCCCTCACCCATTCACACCATGGCTTGTGATCATTTTCATATGCATAAATCCAATCATAGCATCTCATACCACATTTTTGATTCATTGCATTGGTTCTAAGTCATCTGCATCTAGGGTTTGTGATCTGAGCAATCCAAGGGCTTCTTGAGCCACTCCAAAGGCCATCAATCACTTCAAAGGGGTCCATGTATGTTCAAGCATCATATTATATCCTTTCAAAGTCAAGAATGTCAAATAATTACAAGAACTGAAGATGGCATGGAAGCAGAGCCAGGTTTGACTGCACAGATGACCTAGAATTAGGGTTTTGGTTTCAAAGGCCATAACTCCAAATTTTTTGGTCATTATTGTTTCTATTGGTCTCTATATGGTATGGGGAGCATGCATATCAATTTTCATGAAGAAATTCAATGGGGAAGTCATCTGATCAAGGGTTGACTTTCTAAGCAAGTCAGTGTAAAATCAGGGCATCTGAGGCCCTCAATGACCCAACCAAAGGGTGTTCTTCATCATTTTGATTGTGTATGATCTTTATTTGATCATAGAAGAAGTTGGAAGTTCCCAAAATTGAATAAATTCAAGTCTTTTGCAAAGTTGACTTTTTGGGAAAGTTGACTTTTTAATGAAATTGCCATTTTGGGAAACTTTTTCAACCTTTGCTTTTTGATTCAAAAATGCTTCAAATGGAAAAACTTTGGTCATGAAAGTTGTATAATGGATCATTCCCTTTTCAAAAAGTACAAGAACGTGACCTAATTCATTTTGGATCAAAAGTTATGGCTTGCCAAAGTTGGCTAAAATCACAAAATTTGAAGTTTTCTACCAAAGAGGCATTTTGCAAAATGACTTGATCAAGTGTTCTAAAGACCTCAAATGTGTACAATTTCTTCACAACATGATTGCATGACCTCTGAAAATCAGAATTGGCCCAAGAATCATCTAATTTCATGCCTTGAACTTCAAGAAATCTCAAAGGAACCAAACTTGAATCAACTTGCAAAACTTATCATAAGTTACAAACCACTTGCTGAATCACCTCATAAACAATTCCATGGCTCTCCCTAAACTCAGCTGAGCCCAAGCATGCCAAAAAGCAAGTTGTACCATTGCCCATACCTCAAGTACAAATCAAGTTGACATTTTGGCCAAAGACTGATACCAATCACAATAGGCCAGCACCCACTCTCTGACCTATCACAATTGTTTATACAAATCAAAAGCAAGCCAAAGCACATAACACTTCATGCTGAAACACACCAAAGCCCTAGTTTTCAAGTTTATGCTCCCTTTGCAAAACTCTTCGAAACTCATCACACAAGCCTCAAACACATAAACCAACTTCACAAACACACTCAACACACTCCACTAATCAAAAACCACCCATCACCATTGCCTGAAACTCCCTGAATCAAAGATACGATTCCCACCCCACTTTGAGCAGAACCTCTGTGATCTTCCAAACCAGCCATCACAAGCTTCTTCCAAGTATCAAGACATCATCAGGGGCCCAAAAGGAGTGAGTTTGCACCAAGAAGCAGCCCAGAAAGCCTAGAAACTGAAGGTTCCATCTCAGGTATAGCTCAAGAACTTTTTTCTCAGAACTTCATTTTCTTGTTACAAATTGAATCTATATGTTGCACTGATCATCTGGATGTATTTAGATTTGAAAATAAGTAAGGGATGGCCATTTCATGTCTCTCTGAAAGTTTGCCTGTGTTTCATATTTGTCTTCGATTCAAGCTTGTTAATGAAAATAAATGATTTTTAAAAGAGGGGTTAGGTTTAGATGGGGGGCAGGATCATTTCTGTGGAAGAAATTTCATGTTTGTTGACCTATAGCAAAATCTAGGGTTTTGGTTCGCTGGAGAAGACGACCGGAAGTCTTCTCCGGCCACCTGAAGTTAATTAGCCCTAATCTGTGTCATTAATTGAGGTTTGAATTTGGTGCGTTGGATGAGTTGACCTAGGCTGACTGGCGCGCGTTTGAATGGACAGGATGCACCATTAAAAACCCTAATCCATAATTAATCTAATTAATTTAGTTTAATTTAATTTAATTAGAAATTAGTTCAGTTTGAATTGTGGCCATTAGATTACGCGCGAAGTCAAACCAAATATCCCCAGAACCAATCCTGTCCCTTGGATACGCATACTTTCATTTTTATTCAGTTTTATTTTCATTTTTATTCATTTAATTTGTGCATTTTATTTAAAATAGTAAAACATTTTCAAAAATTCTGAAAATTTTTATACAAACTTTTATTAATTTTCAGAAACCAAAAACATTTTTATTTTTATTTTTTGCATTTTAAAATATTTTTAAATCATTTAAAAGTTTATTTTTAATTAATTAATGAGAATTAATTAATTAAAAATACTTTTAGGTATTTAAAAATCACCAAAAAATTCATGAAACCTTTAAAATCAATTAGAAACATTGTCCAACCCTCAAACCAAATTTCTTTTTTGATCTTAATGCATTTTGACAATTTTACATGGAATTAATTCTATTTCAAAGCATTATTTTGATCCAATGTTCAAAAATTCATTTCTGCCTAGTCTTTGAGAGTTGGACTTTGATTCTTTTTGCATTGTGTCTTGCATATCATGTAGTTTGTAGGATTAAATTGGCATGATTTGATCTTGCATTTTCAATTTGTTTGACATTTTTCTTGTCAAGGTACCCTAAAACCCTAGAAATCTTAGGAAATTCATAACTTTCACTAGGTTAAGAATTGGATCCCCTCCTTTGGGCAGTGAGTTTATATAGGGTTAGGGTTACTTTGGATGCATTTTAAATTTTTTATCTTGATGTTTGCTTCTGGTTTTGGTTTTTGTTTTGTGCATTGATCATAAACCCTAATTTGGGCTTCCTTTTGCATTCATCTTGCATTTGCTTGCATACCATGACTTGCCATGACATTTTATGCATCCATTGGATTCATTAGACATCTTAAGACATATTAGAAGCATGTTTGATCATTGCATCTTTCATTTGCCATGTTGTATGTCATTTGCATTCCATAACTTTTCATGTATGTTCATGGTTCCAAGCATGTTTCTCTTGCATTCATTTGTTTGTATGATCATCCCCATGCCTTGTTTCATGTTGGTGTCATCTCATAGCATCATTAGCATCATACTTATGCTTCTGGTTTTGATTTGCATCATGCCATTTCATCTCATTTTGCATTGCATTGCATTTCTTTCACTAACTTTTCAGGTGGAAAGTCACTTTGAGAAGTGAATTTTCCTTCACTTCTCACAATTTCTTTTCATCTCCTCTTATGCATCCTTGCTGCATTATGTTTTGTGTTTGAGATTGAGCTTGCTCTTTCTTCTTCTTCTTACTTTATTTCTTCAAGTGACTTGTCTTCTTGAATGAAGCAAGTTACTTTGCTTCTCTTTGCCCCTTTCATCTGCTTCCTGGTGGTTCCTCTGAAGACCTTTCCTTGTAAACCTCACAGACACCTAGGAATAACCAAGTATGACAATAATTAGGGTTTTGATTAGTCCCCCATTTAGATTTTTGCCTTTGTGTCTCTTTGAGTCTTCTCTTCTCACCTCATAATCAGGGACTAAACCCTAAAGGCTTTAAGGCTTTGTGATTAAGCTTATGCCTGCATCCTTCTATTAGGATGGAGTGTATAACTTTAATCCTAAGTGTTAAACCCTTAATGTGTTTAAATCCTTCAATCAATTCACTTAATAATCATCAAGACATCAAGCTTGTAACTTGGGCCTTGCATTAGGGTTCTAATTCTTCCTTAACTGGTTAAGAAGGACTAACCCTAGTGTTAATGGACAAGTCCCCCTCAAGTTGTCTTACAAACCCTAAAAATCACTTCATCATCTCACCATTAATTAAAATCCACTTAATAAAGGTTTTGTTTTGTCATGAGTTTAATCCCTAATCATGGATTAAGTTGAGGAGCTTTCCTCAGCTTAAACACTCTCATCTATTATCCTTCTATTAGGATGGTGTAATGAGTCTGTTTAATCCCTGATTATGGCTTAATCTCATTACTTAACACTAAACAAAAACACCAAAAACATCTAAATAATCACAAGTAGGTTAATGATCTTAACCCTACACCATGGTAATTAAGTGTGAGAAGCTGACTTCACACTTAAGGCATTCTCATTACCCCTAATCAGAGGGAAGATGTGATGAGTTTACTAAATCCATTGGTTTAGGCTTAAGCTCATTAACTTATGATAAACTTTCAAAAGCAATAAAAGACTGAAAACTCAAAAACAAGCAATAATCGTCTCCTTCGGGATTCTTTTTCTCATCATCTTCATTCACAAACGAGAACTTGCTTCTTCCGTCTAATGCAAGACAGTTTGCACCTGAGCCAGACAGGTCATACACTTGAGCATAGACAAGTAAGCAGTTCACAGTCAATTCATCTTTCAGTCTCTTTGGGTCGAACTACGGTATTCTGACTTCCTCATTGCACGAGAGGATACGTAGGCATAACTTAACGGTTATCGAACAAAAGTCTCTGTATATTCCCCCTCTTTCCAGCATTATTCTTTTAGCCTCATGATCTTGAGCATCTCATTCCTGTTCTTACACTGACACTGTACATTTACACACTTCACACTTTTTACACTGACACTTGCATCCTGTCCCAGTTCTTTTTATACACTGATTGCACTGACACTACCCCTTTAAAACACAAATCTTTTAAGCGTGGATCCCGTCGAGTACGACGGACAATCTGGGTGCTAATACCTTCCCAGGTTGTAACCAACCCCCTTTCTCAGTCTCTCTGGTTCGCAACCGTCTTATCCATATCTTTCTAGGTCTATGCAGCATTGCCTTTCCTCCGGGATAAAAATGCCTAGCTGGCGACTCTTTTCATTTCCTGTGAGTTCACTCCTGTGTGTTCTCATATCCTCCTTTCGCCGACCGTTCGCGTCTGTACCTCATTTGAGCCCAGTCTCATCTTTTGGGAGCGACAGCTTGGCGACTCTGTTGGGGACCCTTATACTGTAACCAGGGCTTCTGGTTCTTTTTGTGGGTTCCTCCTAGCGCTTGTTTGATTTGTGTTTACTGGGGTGTTATGTGCTATTTGTGTTTGTATATTTATTTTGTTTATTGCTTTATGTGCAGTTGTTTTATTGCTTTCTTTATAGCTTTATATACATCATACTGTCATACTGTGTTTGGCTGGATTGGTTTTGTCTTGGTGGGTGGGGTTCTATTGAGAGTTGAGGTCCTACACCTGGGACCTGAGTGACACCTAGGCTAGAGTGGTTCATGTTCTTTCCCATTCCATTTCGGTCTGGTGCGGGAATATGAAACACGGTTCAGATATGGGTTTCGGCTTGAGAACTTTGTGCTACAGATTTCCTGTAGTGCTAGGGCTATCTGGGAAGCTTGCTAAGTCTGGATGACCTTTAGTATTGACCTTCAGAAACTGAGGTGAATTAGAGGAGGATCTTTTATGGTTATTGTAAACACTGTACCTCCGGGTTAGAAGTGTTTACACTCCTCATAACTGATCCAAGTCTGAGGATCCTTGTTTTAAAACACCACCTGTGAGGGGGTTGGGATGTTTACAGGTTTGCAGGTACCCTTGACCTCAGCATACCCTGTTACTTTGTTTTGATTAAGAGTACTCCATTTTGGAACAGTTCTTGTGATTTTAACCCTGGACATGTGACTCTTTATTTGAGTCCCCCACCTTGATTACTGGACTTATGAACCTCCATCTGGATTTCTTGAACATACATGGACCTATATCAAGGCAGTCAATCAGATCCATCCTGATCACAAACCCTTGTATATCATTTGCATACATCATCATTGCATCATTTAACATTTGCTTATTTGTTTTTTTCAGGGTATCCACATCATATATTTTGGCTTGGTTTTGACCCCTTCATCTGCATAGACCTATCTGCTTCAGCTATCCTCACCAGCTACCTGCTTCAGTCACCTGCATCTCCAGCATCAGCCTGTCAGTGGCCCATCTTCAGTATTATTCTCCATCATCAGCATCTGTCTCAGCTCTTCTTCAGCAACATGGCACCCAAGAAGAGTAACATCTCCTACCATTTCTTTGAGCCTGAGCTGGCTAGCATCAGGAAGGTCCAGGCCCTGATTACTCCAGACCATATACCACTATTCAGAGATCATTATGGAGGCATCCTTGATGTGGTTATGGATTTGGACCCTTCCCAGAGGAGCTTGATTCATACTTGTCTACAGTTCTATGATCCTCCTCTGAGGTGTTTCACCTTTCAGGATTTTCAGTTGGGGCCTTTATTAGAGGAGTATTCATCATTGGTTGGTGTACCTGTCAGGGGTGGTATCCCTTTCAACCCTGAGTTGGCTTTTCCCAGTAATGAAGAAGTGGCAAAGGCACTATATCTGGAACCCTCTCTGATTGGACAGAACATGACTACCAAGGCTGGAATCTCTGGTCTACATTTGGATTTCTTGACTTCTCAGGCCATCCTGAAGGCCTCCTTGGTAGAGTGGAAGGCAGTCTGTGCTTTGTTAGCCCTCAGCATATATGGGGTTATACTTTTTGTAGACGAGCCTAAATTTATTAGTAAGAATGCCATTCACCTTTTCATTATGAGGAACCCAGTGCCCACCTTACTGGGAGATTTCTACTACTCTGTTCACCAAAGGAATGAAAAGCAGAGAGGAAGGTTGGTGAGATGCTGTGCTCCCCTGTTCCATACCTGGTTGCTCAAACACTTGCCCAAGACTGATGCATTCTTGAATCCTCACCAGCAAAGGAACTGGGCTAGAAGACTCATTGCTTTGACCTCAGATGATATCAGGTGGTGCACTCAGAGCACCAAGGGCAGGGACATCATTGCTAGTTGTGGGCAGTTTCCCAATGTACCCCTGATAGGAGTGAAGGGTTGCATCAACTACAACCCTCTGCTATTCAAAAGACAATTGGGCTATGCATTGGTCCACCCTCCTAGAGCACAAGACTTGGCTGAAACCCTTTATTGTGAGATTAAGCCTAATCTAGCTATTGTCAGGCAAGCATCCTGGGCTTGGGACAATGTCCAGACCAAAGGAATGGCCATTCTTGGGAGATGCAACAATGTGGCCTCAGCTCAGTACTATGAGTGGTCTCATGCCAGGGCTCAAATTTCTGGGATGCCCTTCACCATTGAGGATGCACCTGGACCCTCCACAACACCACCTCCTACCACTGTCAGCTTAGAGGAGTTTGAGAAACTAAAAGAGAGGAATGAGAATCTGACTCAGGCTCTACAGAAGACCCTCTGGGAGAGGAGTGATGGTCGTCTGGACATCGAAAGGTTATAAAATCTAAAGGTGGAGCATCTAGCCAGGATTGAGAAGTCAGAAGACTACATCAAGAAGTCAAGGGCTGGAGAGCAGATCTTGAAGAATGCCTGCAAGGAGGCTCAGTTCCAAAAGGCCAGGACTGATTTGTATCTGAAAGAGAGTCAAGCTAGGTGGGTCAGGATCACCGAAGCTCGCACTCAGGAGGATAAGAGGACTCAGGACAAGATTGAGCAGTTGGAGGCTAATGCAAAGGAGCAACAAGAAGCCCTGCTAGCAGCCCAGAGGGAGATCTCAGAGTTGAAGATTAGGGCTGGTGTGAAGAGGTCAAAGGACCAGAGTCGACACAAGAAGCTAACTGCAGCTGTTGCCACCAGGAATCTTCTTATCAGGAATCTCACAGAGCGTCCAGCTGATCCTGTGACTGAAGCACTTCTAAAGGAAGTTCAGGAGGATGAGTTTGGTCTTGGTGTCTGACTTTTGCTTGCTGTTACTTTCTTTTCATTGTACTTTTCCTTTTATGTTGTATTTTGACCCCTTAGAAGGCATGAATTGTAAAAAACAACTATGTATCATTCACTTCTTGTAATATATGTATTGGTTTGTTTTATCTGAGTTCTTTCAAGCAACATCAACAACATCTTCCTCAGGGGTCTGGAAAGGTCAAAACCAAGTGCCAAGCCGGATACCTTGGAGACAAATAAGCATACTGCATTGCATACTGACCTTTGTTTTGTTTTGTAGGTTTTTGTTTTGTCTGTTACTAACTCTGTTGTGATTCAGGAACTATTGCTCGACGTCGGGTGTTCCCACTCAACCGTCCGCACAGATATCCTACCCGCAACAACCTTCCGGGTATACAGATGGACCAGGTACAACAGGATCTTATAGAGGTCATGACTCAAATGGCCAATGAGAGACTGGAAATGAGGAATCAGATGACCCAGTTTATGGAGGTGATGAATGGATTGGCACAGAGCCAAGAAAGATTAAGAGCATTGGTAGAGAGGCAGACTCAGGAAGACCCCCATCTAGGGACTGGTGGAACAAGCAACAATGAGAGCGTTCAGCCTCATGTCAACCCACCTGTGTATGGCCCTCATCTTCACCCAGAGATCAACATCCCTGCTAATGTACAGGGGAATGCTACTACAGGTAGGGTACTGCAAGAAGACCCCCAGGAAGATCAGTTCACTGTGATGGGAGCTAGGGATGAAGCCTATGACAGAAGGCTAGATGAAATTGCTGAAAAATTAAGGTCATTGGAGTCTCAAAACTCCTTGGGTTTTGATGTCATGGACATGGGCTTAGTGGACGGGGTCAGGATTCCCCACAAGTTTAAACCTCCGTGCTTTGAGAAGTACAACGGAACTTCCTGTCCACGAACCCACTTACAATCCTTTCTGGGAAGGCTGAAGGCGTATACCATGGTTGAAAAGCTATGGATGTTTTATTTCGAAGATAGCTTAACAGGAGCTTCAAGGGAATGGTACTCTCACTTGACTAGAGCAACCATCAGATGCTGGAAGGACCTGACTGAGGCTTTCATTAGACAATACCAGTACAACTTGGATATGGCTCCCAACAGGACCCTCCTGATGGGAATGTCACAATCATCCAGAGAAAGCTTCCGGGAGTACGCCCAGAGGTGGAGACAGCTTGCTGCTGCTGTCCAACCACCCATGTCGGAAAGGGAAATGGCCGACATGTTTATGAACACCCTCCAAGGGACATACATTGATAAGCTAGCTGCTTTTTCTTCCACCAGCTTCGCAAATGTAGTCATAGCTGGAGAAAGAATTGAGAGCCTTCTAAAGATGGGAAAGATTTCCGACAACGGTGCAAGCTCGTCCAGCAACCCAAGAAAGTCTTTTGTAGGTCCAAGAAGAACTAGTGAGACTAATGCTATCCATACCAGCAGGGGAAGACCCCAGTATGTTCATAGGTCAGTGGCAGCTGTCACCATTCCCGCTCCAATTCATCCACAACCAGCATACCAACCACAACAACAACCCCACTACCAGCAACAAGCTCAGTATCCACCTCAGAGAAATTATAACAACAACAACACCAGCAACAACAATCAGCAAAGACCGTATCAACAGAGACCATCTCAGGCCAATAGGGTGATTGATCCGATCCCTATGCCTTATGCCACATTATTGCCACAACTCCTGAAACTCAACCTGGTTGAGCTAAGGACATTGGCACCTCCAGATCCTGCCAGTCTGCCCAGAAATTATGACGCCAGCGCCCGATGTGCTTTTCACTCAAATGCACCTGGACACAGTACAGAGAAGTGCAGAGCTTTGCACATGAAAGTACAGGATCTAGTGGATTCCAAAGCTCTAAACTTTGCACCCCCACCAAATGTCAGTAAGAACCCTATGCCCAACCACGGATGACCCAGAATCAATGCTATTGAAGAAGATAAGCCGTCTTACTTGATAACTAGTGTGGGGCAGATTCGGACGCCCCTGGTAGAGATTAAAGCTCAACTCCTTGAATGTCAAATGTTCCCTGGGTGTGAGCTCGGGTTCGGCTATTGCAACATTTCGGTAAATGGGTGTGATAACTTGAGAAGTGGCATAGATGGTCTCATCCAGAGTGGCTTACTTCAAATCACAACATCCATACCTACAAATCCAGCAATCTTCTTAACAACAATTCCCGAGTCTTCTACAACTGCAACAACAATTGTTCCAAACAACTCTTCAATCTCATCAACAAATGCTTCGTCTGCCACTTCAACGGACCAAATATCAACGAACATCCCTTCTACAACTTCAGCACCCCTCCATTCAGAACCTCCTACAACAGCAACACCTACCCAATCAACAGTGCCTCCTACAACATCAACAGCAAATAATGAAAGTATCTCAACGGTTACAATTTATTATGATCCTGCAAATGATTCTGTCTACAACTCACAAAATGCCGCTCCTGCCAGAGCACCAGTTACAATATACTATGATCCACATACTATCATGGTCCCTTCTGCAGCTGCTATCAGTCCAGTCACTATCACGGTGCCTGGGCCAGTTCCTTATGAAAGCAGTAATGCCATCCCTTGGCATTACGGCTCCGATCTATACTGCGAAGGACAGAAAATCACTTTGGAATCACCAACTTCTTCACCACAAATAGACAATGTGGGGGGAGGCGGAGGCTTCACTCTAAGCGGACGTCTCTTTGCCCCGCAAATTCCAAGACCCATTGCTGAAGCAGAAGCTGATGCCAAAGCAAAAGGGAAGAGCCTGGTGCAAGAAGAACAAGTTGCTAAAGAAGTTTTGAAAACCCCTTTTGATCAAGAGGTTGATGAATTCATGAGAATCATCAAGAAAAGTGATTACAAGATAGTGGACCAGCTTCACCAGACACCTTCCAAAATCTCCATTTTATCATTGCTAATGTGTTCCGAGGCTCACTGGAACGCATTATTAAAAGTCTTGCACGCAGCTTATGTGCCAGAGGAGATTACCGTCAATCAGTTAGAGGCTGTGGTTGGAAATGTTAACGCTAGTAATGGACTAGGATTTACCAACACTGATTTGACTACGGAAGGCCGCAATCACAACAAGGCTTTGCACATTACCTTGGAGTGTAAAGGTGCAGTTCTTTCCCATGTACTGGTAGACACAGGGTCATCCCTCAATGTCTTACCTAAAATAGCCCTTGTGAAGCTGGAGTATGAAGGATTGGCATTACGTCCCAGCAACTTGGTAGTGAGAGCCTTTGACGGTTCTAAGAGATCAGTTCTGGGAGAAATTGAATTGCCTATAACGATTGGCCCACAGACTTTCAAAGCGACCTTCTTCGTGATGGATATACAGCCTGCCTACAGCTGTCTATTGGGTAGACCATGGATACACGCCGCTGGCGCCGTGACGTCAACCCTTCACCAGAAGTTAAAATTCGAGTGGGAAGGCCAAGTCATTACTATTTGTGGAAAGGAAGATATCTTTGTTAGCCATCTGGCTACATACAAATACATTGAGATGGATGGGGAGATCCACGAAACTATGAGTCAAGGGTTTGAGGCCTTGAACATAAATGAAGCGTCCGTTGTACCTGGAACCTCAATGACATCTTATCAGCAAGCCCGGAAGGTTGTTGAAGAAGGGACTGCCCAAGGCTGGGGCAAGTTGCTGCCCGTAGAGAAGAAGGAGGATAGATTTGGGTTGGGTTACAAACCAACTCAACAAGATCAAGCAGAGGCTGCTAAGAAGCCCAACTTTGTCAGTGGGGGGATGCTCACCCCAGATGTCGTGAACAACTTGGAAGACGAGGATGAAAGCAACCGCAACCTGGAGAGCTGGATACGTCCAAGGATCCCGGGGAGCAGTATCTCAAACTGGTCTTCCCAGGAAATTATAAGAGTTACTCCTGCAGAGTAATTATTATTTCCTGTATTTTTAAGCATGCATCAAGTCTTGCATCTTGCCCAAGATGACAAGACTCATTTTGTAATCGGGCCATCTGTAATTTTGTGCAATTAGATCAATCAATGATAATCAGACATCTTTTGCAAATGAGTCTTTTTCTTTTTTCGCTCACTGTTTTTCCATTTTTCTTTTTGTACAAAAAATAAATGGCAATGTTTTCAAAATGATAACTTCATTTCACTTTTTTAAACAAGATTAAAATCAATCACTAAAATGAACAAACTGAACCCTTGCAGAGAGTGCCTTCCAGACCGCACCGACAACAGCACGGCTATGACTTCGTATGACTTTGACAATCCGATCAATCAAGCTGATGAAGGGGTTGAAGAAGAGTATGAGCTTCCTGAAGAGCTAGCCAGATTGTTGAGACAAGAGGAAAAGGTTATCACTCCTCATCAGGAGGAGGTCGAAACGATTAATCTTGGTACAGATGAAGACGTGAAAGAGGTTAAGATCGGGGCCTGCTTACAAGACTCAGTGAAGAGACAACTGATTGACCTGCTTCAAGAATATGTGGATGTGTTTGCTTGGTCTTATCAGGATATGCCAGGTCTGGACACCGACATTGTTATGCACAAGCTGCCTTTAAGAGAAGATTGCCCACCGGTTAAACAGAAGCTACGCCGTACTCGCCCAGACATGGCAATGAAAATCAAAGAAGAGGTACAGAAGCAGTGGGACGCCGGGTTCCTTGCTGTAACTAGCTATCCGCTGTGGGTTGCTAATATAGTACCTGTGCCTAAGAAAGACGGCAAAGTAAGAATGTGTGTTGACTACCGGGATCTGAACAGAGCTAGCCCGAAAGATGACTTCCCATTACCTCACATTGATGTATTGGTTGATAATACGGCTCAGTTCTCGATATTCTCCTTCATGGACGGATTTTCAGGATACAATCAGATCAAGATGTCACCTGAAGACATGGAGAAGACAACCTTCATCACACCCTGGGGCACGTTCTGTTACAAGGTGATGCCATTCGGACTAAAGAATGCTGGTGCGACATATCAACGGGCTATGGTGACATTATTCCACGATATGATCCATAAAGAAATCGAATGTTATGTGGATGACATGATTGCCAAGTCCCTCACGGAAGAAGACCACCTGGTGAATCTGCTAAAGGTATTCAAGCGTTTGAGAAAGTACCAATTGAAGTTAAACCCCAATAAATGCACATTCGGGGTGCGATCCGGTAAGCTGCTGGGATTTATTGAGAAAGGGATTGAAGTTGACCCAGATAAAGTCAAAGCCATTCAGGAAATGCCTGCACCGAAGTCAGAAAAAGAAGTTCGAGGGTTCTTGGGACGATTGAACTACATTTCACGGTTCATATCTCACCTCACAGCAACCTGTGAACCTTTGTTCAAGCTGCTAAGAAAAGAACAAACGGTCAGGTGGAATGAAGACTGCCAAAGGGCTTTTGACAAGATCAAGGAATACTTGCAAGAGCCTCCAATCCTAATGCCTCCAGTTGAAGGAAGACCTCTAATCATGTACTTGACAGTATTAGAAGAGTCAATGGGGTGTGTGCTGGGCCAGCATGACGAGTCTGGTCGAAAAGAGTATGCAATTTACTACCTGAGCAAAAAGTTTACCGACTGTGAACAACGTTATTCACTGCTCGAGAAAACTTGCTGTGCTTTAGCGTGGGCTGCTCGCCGACTAAGGCAGTATATGTTGACCCACACCACTTTATTGATCTCAAAGATGGACCCAGTTAAGTACATTTTTGAGAAGCCGGCACTTACCGGACGGGTTGCAAGATGGCAAATGATCCTCACAGAATATGATATCCAGTACACATCTCAGAAAGCCATCAAGGGCAGTGTATTGTCTGAATATCTTGCTGAGCAACCTATTAATGATTACCAGCCTATGAGGTTTGACTTCCCTGATGAAGACATCATGTTCATAAAAGCGAAAGATCATGAAGAGCCTATTCACACTGAAGGGCCTGACCCGGAAGAAGAATGGACTATGATGTTTGACGGGGCTGTTAATATGAATGGTCGTGGTGTTGGTGCAGTATTCATTACACCTAAAGGAGTTCACATGCCTTTCTCGGCAAAGCTTACCTTTAACTGCACTAACAACGAAGCTGAATACGAAGCTTGCATTATGGGTCTTAAGGAAGCCATTGACCTCAGGATCAAGACATTGACCGTATTCGGAGATTCAGCTCTGGTAGTTAATCAAACCAACGGCAAATGGTACACACACCAGGATCATCTGATACCTTACAGGGATTATACAAGGAGGTTATTGACTTTCTTTACAACGGTCAAGCTTGAGTACATCCCTCGGGACGAGAATCAGTTTGCAGATGCTCTGGCTACCATTTCATCCATGATCAAAGTTCAAGCTGCCAACTTTGTACCTCAAATTTCAGTGTCCAGACTTGACAGACCAGCATATGTGTTCGCAGCAGATGTTGTCAAAGATGATAAGCCTTGGTTCCACGACATTAAATGCTTCTTGGAGGATCAAACATACCCACCTGGGGCATCTTCCAATGATAAGAAGACTTTGAGAAGGCTTGCTGGTAGTTTCTTTCTGAACACTGATGGTTCCCTGTACAAGAGAAACTTTGATATGGTACTCCTCAGATGCGTTGACAGAACAGAAGCAGACTTGCTGATGCACGAGGTACATGAAGGATCCTTTGGTACCCATGCGGGAGGACATGCAATGGCCAAGAAATTGCTAAGATCAGGTTATTATTGGATCACAATGGATGCCGACTGTTGTGTTTACGCCAGAAAATGCCATAAATGCCAGATTTATGCGGATAAAGTGCATGTGCCTCCCAATCCTTTGAATGTGATGTCTTCACCCTGGCCCTTTGCCATGTGGGGCATTGATATGATTGGCAAGATTGAACCGACAGCTTCAAATGGCCACAGATTCATCCTGGTTGCCATTGACTATTTCACCAAGTGGGTCGAAGCACCTTCATATGCAAACGTTACAAGGCAAGTGGTAGCCAGATTTATGAAGAGAGATATCATATGTCGGTACGGAGTCCCCGAGCGAATCATTACTGACAATTGTTCCAATTAAACAACAAAATGATGGCATAACTGTGTCGGGACTTCAAGATCCAACACCACAACTCTTCTCCTTACAGGCCAAAGATGAATGGCGCTGTTGAGGCAGCTAATAAGAATATCAAGAAGATTGTGCAGAAGATGGTAGTCACCTACAAAGACTGGCATGAGATGCTACCGTTTGCCTTGCATGGGTACCGCACGTCAATCAGAACATCCACTAGGGCAACGCCGTATCAGCTCGTGTATGGTATGGAGGCAGTCCTACCTATTGAAGTTGAATTACCCTCCCTACGGGTACTGATGGATGTTAAGCTAAACGAAGCCGAATGGGTCCGATCCCGGTACGAGCAACTGAGTCTGATTGAAGAAAAAAGATTGGCTGCAATCTGTCATGGGCAGTTATATCAGAGAAGAATGAAGAAAGCCTTCAATCAGAAAGTCAGGCACCGAGAGTACCAAGTAGGAGATCTTGTGCTGAAAAGAATCCTCCCTCCTCATACAGACCACAGGGGCAAGTGGACCCCGAATTATGAAGGACCATTCTTAGTAAAGAAAGTTTTCTCCGGTGGAGCACTCATGCTCAGTACTATGGATGGTGAAGACTTCCCGTCCCCTGTGAATTCAGATGCAGTTAAAAAATACTTCGCATAAAAATGACCCGCTGGACATAAAAACAGAATGTAAGTCCAGGAAAAAATAGGGCATCCCGGCGAGTCAAAAACAGAATAAAAGACTCGGGCAAAAATAAGGGAAAATAAACAAAAAAAAATGTACACCCGCTGAGTTGAAAAGCCGCATTGGACAACTCAGGCAAAAATGGGTATCCCGATGGATTGAAAACCCTAAAGGGCGATCCATGCAAAATAAGGGAATAAACGAACAACTGCATGCTGAATTCGTCTGTATCACTTATAACTTGGTAAGCTTCGAAAGGATCAAGCTTCTTTCAGAATCTTCAGAAAGCAGGACGAGAAGAACGTCAAATGTCATACGAGTCATAGCAAAAGGGAAGCTCCTTGAAGCGTCGACAACATTGCCAAATACCTTTTATTTCTCAATTTGTAACAATCTCCTCATTTCAGGGGATATGTTTCTTTGACTGTATCTTGCCAATTCAGGGCACATGAATTAATAAAATCAGATTTTCAGTCATGTTTCGCCTCGTACACTTCATTTTCATTTGCAAAATGTCCGATGTCTTTAAGATACTGATTGCATAAATACAGATGTTTCTTTTAAAGAATACGTGCTTGCAGGAAATATGTTTACTCCCGGGAGTGTCTGAACTCTCATGATAGGATCCAGTAAAGGATACCTCGGGATTACTTGTACATTTCTATCTTTGCAGGATTGCAGGCATTCAAAGCACAACATGGGGCATGGAGGTTCCATCCCAGCAAGCTGGAAAATCAACGCCCACTCAGTCTTAGCACCCAAAGTGCTTTCTCCCCAGCTGAGTTGCCATTCATTGTTTCTCCCCAGCTGAGTAGCCGTTTGCTTCCTCCTTAGCCAAGTACAAAAGTCAGGGAACCATATTGTCGCTCCCGATAAATGAAACTAGGTCAAATAAGGGTACAGACGCGAACGGTCGGCGAGGGGGACAATGAGAACACACAGCCGTGAACTCACTGGAGATGAATAGAGTCGCCAGCTAGGCATTTTTATCCCGGAGGAAGGGTAATGCTGCATAGACCTAGGAAAAGATGGATAAGACGGTTTGCGAACCAGAGAGACTGAGAAAGGGGGTTGGTTACAACCTGGGAAGGTATTAGCACCCAGATTGTCCGTCGTACTCGACGGGATCCACGCTTAAAAGATTTGTGTTTTAAAAGGGGTAGTGTCAGTGCAATTTGTGTATAAAGAGCTGGAAAAGGATGTACAGGTGTCAGTGTAAAAGAAATGTGAAGTGTAGTATGTACAGTGTCAGTGTGAGGATAAAAAATGAGATGCTCAAGATCATGAGGCTCAAAAGATAAGGCTGGAAAGAGGGGGGAATGTACAGAGACTTTTGTTCGATAACTGTTAAGTTATGCCTACGTATCCTCTCGTGCAATGAGGAAGTCAGAACACCGTAGTTCGACCCAAAGAGACTGAAAGATAAATTGACTTGTTAACTGCTTACTTGCCTATGCTCAAGTGTATGATCTGTCTGGCACAGATGCAAACTGTCTTGCATTAGACGGAAGAAGCAAGTTCTCGTTTATGAGTGAGTGAGATGAGAAAAGAATCCCGAAGGAGACGATTACTGTTTGATTTTGTATTTTCAGTCTTTTATTGCTTTTGAAAGCTTATCATAAGTTAATGAGCTTAAGCCTAAACCAATGGGTTAGTAAACTCATCACATCTTCCCTCTGATTAGGGGTAATGAGAATACCTTAAGTGTGAAGTCAGATTCTCACACTTAATCACCTTTGGTGTAGGGTTAAGATCATTAACCTACTTGTGATTACTTAGATGTTTTTGGTGTTTTTGTTTAGTGTTGAGTAATGAGGTTAAGCCATAATCAAGGATTAAACAGACCCATTACACCATCCTAAGAGAAGGATAATAGATGAGGGTGTTTAAGCTGAGGAAAACTCCTCAACTTAATCCATGATTAGGGATTAAACCCATGACAAAACAAACCTTTGATTAAGTGGATTTTATTTAATGATATGATGATGAAGTGATTTTTAGGGTTTGTAAGACAACTTGAGGGGGACTTGTCCATTAACACTAGGGTTAGTCCTTCTTAACCACTTAAGGAAGAATTAGAACCCTAATGCAAGGACCAAGTTACAAGTGTGATGTCTTGATGATTATTATGTGGATTGATTAAGAGATTTAAACACATTAAGGGTCTAACACTTAGGATTAAAGTTATACACTCCATCCTAAGAGAAGGATGCAGGCATAAGCTTAATCACAAAGCCTTAAAGCCTTTAGGGTTTAGTCTCTAATTATGAGGTGAGAAGAGAGGACTCAAAGAGAGACACAAAGGTAAGACTATGAGGGGAGACTAATCAAAACCCTAATTCATTATCATGCTTGGTTGTTCCTAAGGTTTGTGAGGTTTTCAAGAACAATATTCAATGGAACCACCAGGAAGCAGATGAACAAGATCAAGAGAAGCAAAGTGACTTGCTTCATTCAAGAAGTCAAGTCACTTGAAGAAAGAAGGTGGGAGGAAGAAGAATGAGCAAGATCAAACTCAAACACACATATAAATGCAGCAATGTATGCAAGAGAGATGAGAAGAAAAGTTATGAGAAGTGAAGGCAAATTCACTTCTCAAGTTTACTTACCACCTGAAATGTTAGAAAGAAAATGCAATGCAATGCTAAATGAAATGAAATGACATGATGCTAAACAAAACCAGAAGCATGCACATGGTGATATTGATGCTATAAGATGCTGCAAACATGAGGCAAGGCATGGAGATGCTCATACAAGATCATGAGTGCAAATGATGCAAGTTAAGGAGCATGAATGAACATGAAAAGTTATGAAGCATACAAGGTAAATGACATGACAAATATGTGATGCAATGATTAAACATTCCTCCTACATGTCTCATGATGTCAAATGAATCACAAGAATGCATAAAATGCAAAGGCAAGTCATGTTATGCAAGAGAATGCAAGAGGGATGCAAATGAAAGCCCAAATTAGGGTTTATGGATCAAACATCAAACAAAACCCAAAAACAGAAGCAAACCCTAAGATAGAAAATGGAAAATGCCACCCAAAGAAACCCTAAACCTATACTAAACCAAGGTCCAAAGGGGAGGTCTCAACTCTTAACCAATCTCAAGCTATGATTTTTACAAGTTATTAGGGTTTTTTAGGGTTCTTAACAAAAGAAATGCCAAACAATTGGAAAATGCAAGATCAAATCATGACCATTTTATCCTAGAAACTACATGCTAAACACAAGACAAAGCAAAAAGAATCAATGTCCAACTCTTCTCAAATAGGCAGAAATGAATTTTTGAACCCATGATCAAAATAATGCATAAAAAATGATTTAATTCAATGAAAAATTCTTAAAATGCATCAAGATCAAAAAAGAAATTTGGTTTGAAGGTTGGACAATGTCTCTAAATGTCTTAGAACATTTCATGAATTTTTTTGTAATTTTTAAATACCTAAAAGTATTTTTAATTAATTAATTTCCATTAATCAATTAAAAATAATCTTTTAAATATTTAAAAATACTTTTTTGATGATAAAAAATAAAATAAAAATATTTTTGGGTCTTAAAAATTAATAAAACTTTTAGGAAAAAGTTTCATAATTTTTAAGAATTTTTTACTATTTTAAAATAATTATGCAAGTTTAATGCAATAAAATGAATTAAAAACAAATAAAAATGAAAGTCAACGGAATGGAGGGATGAGATTCACCCTGGTTTTGAATCTGTTGACTACGCGCGTCATCCAAGGGTCCAGGTTGACTCTGATTAAATTATTTAAATTAAGGATTAATTAAGCTAACACGTGGATTAGGGCATAATCAAAGAGATCCAGGCCACTCACTAGCGCGCGGGAAGCAGCATCCAAGGGTCCAGGTTTAAAGTTCACTAATTAATGACGTTTAGCCCTAATCACTTTCAGGCTGCCGGAGAAGACCTCCGGTCGTCTTCTCCGGCGAGCAACTCCCCTGAAAACTTCCCAACTCACTCAAATCGTATCAAAAATGAAAACTAAGAATTGGGAAATGTTCCTTACACACTCACGAATCAAACCCCTCTCTCAAAACAAATTTCTTTTTCCTAAATAAGCTGAATCGAAGAAAATGAAAACTAGGGCACGCAAGCTTCAGAGGCAAATTAAATACTCAAGTCAAAGCCATTTTAAAAACCAAAAGCACCAGGATACTCAGGGAAGCATAAGGAACAAGTTTATAACATGCAAAGTGATTTCTGGAAAAATAAATTTCAAACTACCTGAGATTCGAAGCTTTCACTTTGATGACTTTCTGGCCACTCCCTTCAGTGCAAACCACTCCACTTGATCCCCAGAGGATGTTTGAATGCCCAAGAAGAGTTTATGTTGGCTGGATAATGAGTTTCGAAAGCTCCTGCTTCAACTCAGTCAGAAATGGCAATGGTGATTCTGGTAGTTTCAGGCCATTGTGAATGGTGGTTTGAGGTCCAAATGATGTATGGAGAAGGTTTGTGGTGTTTGTTTTGATGTTTGTGAGCTAGGGAGGGAGATTCGAATGGAACTGCAGCTTGGGGTGAGAAATGGCTATGGGGTGTTCTGGTTGATCCAGGCTTGTGTTCTTGCTGGTTTCTACTCAATGATGTATGGTGAGTTGAATGGTGAAAATGGCTTGAGTGTTTCTTGGCTGGGCAGAGAGATTCGAAGGCTTATGCAGCTGGGGTGTATTTTGTGAATGTGATCAATGAGAGAGTTTCAGCCTTGCTTCTTCATATCTTTGGCTTGCCAAGGGATATTGTATTATAATCCTATAGGTCAGATGATGTGACCTGGCCTATAGTGATTGGTAAGTTTGCTTTTGCAAAATGTCCAACTTTTGTGTAAGTGAAGTATGGCTCATGATCTAGGCAAGTACAAGGCATGGGGTTGCGCAGCAAAGTGAGGTGAGAGGCTAGCAAAAGTCAGCATCCAATGTCACAAGTTGTAGGGAGCATGATGAGTGGTTTTGCAAGTTGTTGCAACTTTGGTTCACATGTGATTTCTTTGCCTAACCAAACATAAACCATGGGCATTCTTGATTCAATTCTGACTTTCATGACTTAGAGAAAGTTTGTGTGCTGGTTTGAAGTGAACTAGAGGTTGCAATTGGCTTTGATCCATGGTTTTGCAAAATTCTCATTTGAGGCATGCCTTGAAAATCAATGATTTTAGCCAACTTAGTCACACCATAACTTTTGATCCAAAAAGAGTTTGATCATGTTCTTGTACTTTTTGAAAAGGGAAAGATGAGATCTACAACTTTCATGACCAAAGTTTTTCCATTTGAAGCATTTTTGGATCAATAATCAAAGCTTGAAAAATGACCTAAAATGATGCATTCTTGAAAAGTCAACTATGCCCAAAAAGTCAACATTTGCAAAAACCCTAAATTCTTGATTTTTATGAACTTCAACCTTCTTCCATGATCAAATAAAGATCATATACACTCAAAATGATGAAGATCACCCATTGGTTGGGTCATTGGGGGCCTCAGATGCCCTGATTTTGCACTGACTTGTCCAGAAAGTCAACCTTTGATCAGATGACTTCCCCATGGAATTTCTTCATGAAAATTGATATGCATACTCCCTATACCATATAGAGACCAATGGAAACAAGAATGACCAAAAAATTTGGAGTTATGGCCTCTGAAACCAAAACCCTAATTTTAGGTCAACTGTGCAGTCAAACCTGGCTCTGCATCCACTCAAACCCTAGTTCTTGTGATTCTTTTGCATTTTTGACTTTGAGAAGATGTAATATGATAGATGAACACACATGGATCCCTTTGAA
This sequence comes from Lathyrus aphaca, assembly GCA_963966055.1. Lineage (NCBI taxonomy): Eukaryota > Viridiplantae > Streptophyta > Magnoliopsida > Fabales > Fabaceae > Lathyrus > Lathyrus aphaca. The sequence continues at coordinate 170,499,008 of OZ014519.1, forward strand.
GTGATTGGTGGCCTTTGGAGTGGCTCAAAAAAGCTCTTGGATTGCTCAGATCACAAACCCTAGGTGCAGATGACTTTGAACCAATGCAGTGACTCAAAATTGAGATATGAGATGATATGATTGTGTTTATGAATATGAAATGCTCACAAGCCATGGTGAAATGAGTGAGGGAGAATTTGGGGTGTTTACAGCTGCCCCTATTCAAACATGAGTTAGCTGTGCAGGATGTAAGCGACGGCTTAGCAGGCAAACAGGATAACTTGTGGTTGAATACCAAAGACAGTCCAAAATTTGCACTCACAAAAAGAAGAAAAGGGATATAGATTGTAAAAGAAGATAAAGTATATTGTAAAGTGGATGATAGAGCAATGACGGGGACGGCCGACATGCTGGGAAAAGTATGTGGAGTAAAGCAATGACGGGGACGGCCGACATGCTGGGGGTAAAAGGTAAAGCCAAGACGGGGACGGCCGACTAGCTGGGAAAAACAAATTATGATGGGGACGGCCATCAAGATAAAGTTAGATTCTCTGGGAATTAATGAAACATGACGGGGACGGCCACCAATTTCACAAAGGTAAAGTAACCAACGATGGGGACGGCCATCGGGCTAAAAGGAAAAGGGACCACGACGGGGACGGCCATCGGGTCAAAGAATAAATGAAATAAACAGATGATGGGGTACGACCATCAAAGGTGAAGGACGATCACCTAGCAGGGGACGGCTGCTCTGTTGGGGATAAAAGAAATATGATGGGGACGGCCATCAAAGGTGGAGGACGACCACCTGGCAGGGTACGGCTGCCGAAAATATCAACGATGGGGACGACCATCGGATAGAAAAGGTCAACGATGGGGACGGCCATCGGACGAGCATGATGGAGGACGACCATCAAGAAGTGGAGGATGACCACTCAGCAGGGTACGGCTGCTCTCAAGGTTTATCACAACACAGGACGAGTGTCGGATAACCAAAATCAACAATGGGGACGGCCATTGGATAAGGTGATGAAGGACGATCATCAAAAGGTGGAGGACGACCACCTAGCAGGGGACGGCTGCTAAAAACAACGATGGGGACGGCCATCGGATGAGCATGATGGAGGACGACCATCAAGAAGTGGAGGAAGACCACTCAGCAGGGTACGGCTGCTCTCAGGGTTTATCATAACACAGGACGAGTGTCAGATAAAAGAAAGATGCTTTGTTGGCGATCTACTGGGGATATAGTAAACACGGACGAGTGTTCACAACCAAGAAAGGAAAGTATAAGTGTTTGGTATTGTGTATAGATTAAAGATGCGGACGAGCATCCTTAGACTATGATATGGACGAGTATCATGTAGAAACAAATACTGACACGTGTTCAGAGATGATGATACGGACGAGTATCAACTGGTTAACAGAGAACACGGACGAGTGTTGAATCTGAAGGGACTCTTCTGGGGAATAGTAGACACGGACGAGTGTCTATGTTCAAGAAGACATAAGTGTTTGACACAGTGTATGGATTAAAGATGCGGACGAGCATCCTTAAGACTATGATACGGACGAGTATCATGTAGAAACAAACACTAGACGCAATGTTCTGAGATGATGGTACGGACGAGTACCAACTGGTTAACAAAGAACAAGGACTACTGTCGAATCTGTGGGGATATAAATGATGTATACAAGATACGGACGAGTATCTGTATAAGTGTAACACGAGTAGTAAGTATGAGTAATGTGTAGATGAGTGTTTATCTGCTGGGGAGAATGACACAGACGAGTGTCGAAAGGGAAAGGGTATAATATAAACAAGTATATGGGTGATGTAAGCGACTGCGCTGGGGATATGACACGGACGGGTGTCAAGAAAGTGTATATATAAGTATATGTGAGTGCGAAGAGGATGTCTTTGGCTTCCTGCTGGTGATTTGACACGGACGGGTGTCCAAAGGTGTACATACTGGCGTTTGTGATTTGAGGGGCAACTGCTTTTGCTGGGGACCCTGGTGGGGATTTTTGTATAACGGTTCATTATTCACAAGTGTTACTTCAGAATATGGCTTATGATTATGCTATGCGTTTGATTTTTGCCGTAATGCTCCGTATTAGACGGAATGCTACGCTTTGGGGGGATAGTATGATGCAAATGCCATGATTACGCGAAGAGGCACAGATCCGGAATTCGGATCCCGTTGCTGCAAAGATCTCTGGACGATCTGTTTGAAATGGACCTCCCAGCTGGGGGTGAGATCATTGGTAGATCTAATGATGTATCTGCTTGGGGATATAGGTCGCTGATTGACATATCCTCATAATATGGGACCCAGCTGGGGTTTGTAGAAGCTTTCTGTACTCTATTGTGACTTCTTCGTGCGTTGCTCTTCTGAGTAGAGGCTGGGGGAGGTTGTTGATCACTCAGCTGGGGAGAAGTAATGAGAGACAACTCAGCTGGAGATAGAGCATTTCGGATGCTGAGATTATTTGTTGATCCGCCAGCCTGCTGAGAAGTAACTTGCATGCCCCAAGTTGCGTTCTGGATACTTGCAATCCTGCAAATATAAGGAAACGCACAAATGGTCCCGAGGTATCCTTCACTGGATTCCGTCATAGGAGTTATGTACTTTCGAGAGTAAATATATTCCCTGTAAGCATGTGTTTTTATTTTTAGAGAAAGGCATCTGTACTTATGCCATTGTATTTTTAGAGATATCAGACAATTCTTTGTAAAACATAAATATAAAAACGAAACATGACTGAAAATCTGATTTTATTAATTCAAATGCCCTGAATTGGCAAGATACAGTCAAAGAAACAAATCTCCTAAAATGAAGAGACTGTTACAAATTGAGAAACAAAATGCTGGCGATGTTGACGACGCTTTCAAGGAGCTTCCTCTTCTGCTATGACTCGTATGACAATGACGTTCTTCTCATCTTGCTTTCTGGAGGAGGCTGATTCTGATTGAAGCTTGATCCTTTGGAACTTACCAAGTTGTAGATAATACAGACGAATTCAGAATGCAGTTGTTCGCTTATTCCCTTATTTTGCATGGATCGCCCTTTCGGGTTTTCAATCCATCGGGATACCCATTTTTGCCTGAGTTGTCCAATGCGGCTTTTCAACTCAGCGGGTGTACAATTTTTTTTTTTATTTCCCTTATTTTTGCCCAAGTCTTTTATTCTGTTTTTGACTCGCCGGGATGCCCTATTTTTGCCTGGACTCACATTCTGTTTTTTATGTCCAGCGGGTCATTTTATGCGAAGTATTTTTTAACTGCATCTGAATTCACAGGGGATGGGAAATCTTCGCCATCCATGGTGCTGAGCATCAGTGCTCCACCAGAGAAAACTTTCTTGACTACGAATGGTCCTTCATAATTTGGAGTCCACTTGCCCCTGTGGTCTGTATGAGGAGGGAGGATTCTCTTTAGCACAAGATCTCCTACTTGGTACTCTCGGTGCCTGACTTTCTGATCGAAGGCTTTCTTCATTCTCTTCTGATATAACTGCCCGTGGCAGATTGCAGCCAATCTTTTCTCTTCGATCAGACTCAGTTGTTCGTATCGGGACCTAACCCATTCTGCTTCGTTCAGCTTGACATCCATCAATACTCGTAAAGAGGGCAATTCAACTTCAACAGGTAAGACTGCCTCCATACCATACACAAGTTGATACGGTGTTGCCCCAGTGGATGTTCTGATTGACGTGCGGTACCCATGCAAGGCAAATGGTAGCATTTCATGCCAGTCTTTATAAGTGACTACCATCTTCTGCACAATCTTCTTGATATTCTTATTTGCTGCCTCAACAGCACCATTCATCTTTGGTCTGTAAGGAGAAGAATTGTGATGTTGGATCTTGAAGTCCTGGCACAGCTCTGCCATCATTTTGTTGTTGAGATTGGAACCATTATCAGTAATGATTCGCTCGGGCACTCCGTATCGACAGATGATATCCCTTTTCAGAAATCTGGCTACCACTTGTCTCGTGACGTTTGCATATGAGGCTGCTTCAACCCACTTGGTGAAATAGTCAATGGCGACCAGGATGAATCTGTGGCCGTTCGAAGCAGTTGGCTCAATCTTGCCAATCATGTCAATGCCCCACATAGCGAAGGGCCATGGTGAAGACATTATGTTCAAAGGATTGGGAGGCACATGCACTTTGTCTGCATAGATCTGGCATTTGTGGCATTTTCTGGCGTAGGCACAACAGTCTGCATCCATTGTGATCCAGTAATAGCCTGATCTTAACAACTTCTTTGCCATGGCATGTCCTCCAGCATGGGTACCAAAGGATCCTTCGTGCACTTCATGCATCAACAAATCTGCTTCCGTCTTGTCAACGCATCTGAGGAGTACCATATCAAAGTTCCTTTTGTATAAAGACCCATCAGTGTTCAGAAAGAAGCTACCAGCAAGCCTTCTCAAAGTCTTCTTATCATTGGAAGATGCCCCAGGTGGGTATGTTTGGTCCTCCAAGAAGCACTTAATGTCGTGGAACCAAGGCTTGTCATCCTTGACAACATCTGCTGCAAATACATATGCTGGTCTGTCTAGTCTGGACACTGAAATCTGAGGTACAAAGTTAGCAGCTTGAACTTTGATCATGGATGAAATGGTAGCAAGAGCATCTGCAAACTGATTCTCGTCCCGAGGGATATACTCAAGCTTGACTGTTGTAAAGAAAGTCAATAACCTCCTTGTATAATCCCTGTAAGGTATCAGATGATCTTGGTGTGTGTACCATTTTCCGTTGGTTTGATTGACTACCAAAGCTGAATCTCCGAATACGGTCAATGTCTTGATCCTGAGGTCAATGGCTTCCTCAAGACCCATAATGCAAGCTTCGTATTCAGCTTCGTTGTTAGTGCAGTTGAAGGTGAGTTTTGCCGAGAAAGGCATGTGAACTCCTTTGGGTGTAATAAGTACTGCACCGACACCACGACCATTCATGTTAACAGCCCCGTCAAACATCATAGTCCATTCTTCTTCCGGGTCAGGCCCTTCAGTGTGAATAGGCTCTTCGTGATCTTTTGATTTAATGAACATGATGTCTTCATCAGGGAAGTCAAATCTCATAGGCTGGTAGTCATCAATAGGTTGCTCAGCAAGATATTCAGATAGTACACTGCCTTTGATGGCTTTCTGAGAGGTGTACTGGATGTCATATTCTGTGAGAATCATCTGCCATCTTGCAACCCGTCCGGTAAGAGCTGGCTTCTCGAAAATGTACTTGACTGGGTCCATTTTTGATATCAATAAGGTGGTGTGGGTCAACATATATTGTCTCAGTCGGCGAGCAGCCCACGCTAAAGCACAGCAAGTTTTCTCGAGCAGTGAATAACGTTGTTCACAGTCGGTAAACTTTTTGCTTAGGTAGTATATTGCATACTCTTTTCGACCAGACTCGTCATGCTGGCCCAGCACACACCCCATCGACTCTTCTAATACTGTCAAGTACATTATCAGAGGTCTTCCTTCAACTGGAGGCATGAGGATTGGAGGTTCTTGCAGATATTCTTTGATCTTGTCAAAAGCTTTCTGGCAATCTTCGTTCCACCTGACCGTTTGTTCCTTTCTTAACAGCTTGAACAAGGGTTCACAGGTTGCCGTAAGGTGAGATATGAACCTTGAAATATAGTTCAATCGACCTAAGAACCCTCGAACTTCTTTCTCAGTTTTCGGCGCAGGCATCTCTCGAATAGCTTTGACTTTATCAGGGTCAACTTCAATCCCTTTCTCACTTACAATAAAGCCCAGCAGCTTACCAGATCGCACCCCGAATGTGCATTTGTTGGGGTTCAACTTCAGTTGGTATTTCCTCAGACGCTTGAATAACTTCAGCAGATTTACCATGTGATCTTCCTCTGTAAGGGATTTGGCGATCATATCATCCACGTAACATTCGATTTCCTTATGGATCATATCGTGGAACAATGTCACCATAGCCCGTTGATATGTTGCACCAGCATTCTTCAGTCCGAATGGCATCACTTTGTAACAGAACGTGCCCCAAGGTGTAATGAATGTTGTCTTCTCCATGTCTTCAGGTGACATCTTGATCTGATTATACCCTGAAAATCCATCCATGAAGGAGAATACCGAGAACTGAGCCGTGTTATCCACTAATACATCAATGTGAGGTAATGGGAAATCGTCTTTTGGGCTGGCTCTGTTCAGATCCCGGTAATCAACACACATTCTTACTTTGCCGTCTTTCTTAGGCACAGGTACTATGTTAGCAACCCACGGCGCGTAGCTAGTCACAGCAAGGAACCCGGCGTCCCATTGCTTTTGTACTTCTTCCTTGATCTTCATAGCCATGTCTGGGCGAGTACGGCGCAGCTTCTGTTTGACCGGTGGGCATTCTTCCCTCAAAGGCAGCTTGTGCACAACAATGTCGGTATCCAACCCTGGCATATCTTGATACGACCAAGCAAACACATCAACATACTCTTGAAGCAGATCTATCAGTTGTCTCTTCACTGAGTCTTGCAGGCAGGCCCCGATTTTGACTTCTTTCACGTCTTCCTCTGTACCAAGATTAATCACTTCAACCTCCTCCTGGTGAGGAGTGATAACCTTTTCCTCTTGTCTCAACAACCTGGCTAGCTCTTCAGGAAGCTCATATTCTTCTTCAACCCCTTCATCAGCTTGATTGATCGGATTGTCAAAGTCATACGATGTCATAGCCGTGCTGTTGTCGGTGCTGTCTGGAAGGCACTCTCTGCAAGGGTTAAGTTTGTTCATTTTAGTGATTGATTTTAATCTTGCTTTAGAAAAAAGTGAAATGAAATTATCATTTTGAAAACACCGCCATTTATTTTTGTACAAAAAGAAAAATGGAAAAACAGTGAGCAGAAAAGAAAAAGACTCGTTTGCAAAAAGATGTCTGATATTTCATTAATTTAATCTTGTTTGCACAAAAGTACAGATGGCCCTGATTACAAAATGAGTCTTGTCATCTTGGGCAAGATGCAAGACTTTGATGCATGCTATAAAAATACAGGAAATAATAATTACTCTGCATGAGTAACTCTTATAATTTCCTGGGAAGACCAGTTCGAGACACTGCTCCCCGGGATCTTTGGACGAATCCAATTCTCCAGATTGCGCTCCTCTTCCAGCTCGTCTTCCAGACAGTTGATAGCATCGGGGGTAAGCATCCCCCCACTGACAAAACCAGGCTCTGCAGCAGCCTTTGCTCGATGTTGAGTTGGTCTGTAACCCAACCCAAATTTGTCCTTCTTCTCCTCCACAGCTAAGACCTTGCCCCAGCCTAGGGCAGTTCCTTCCTCAACAACCTTCCGGGCTTGTTGATAAGACGACATGGAGATCCCCGATACAGTAGATGCTTCATTGACATTCAAGGCTTCAAAACCTTGGCTCATTGTTTCATGGATCTCCCCATCCATCTCAATGTATTTATAAGTAGCCAGATGGCTAACGAATATGTCCTCTTCCCCACAGATTGTGACAACTTGACCTTCCCACTCAAATTTTAACTTTTGGTGAAGGGTAGACGTTATTGCGCCGGCGGCGTGAATCCAGGGTCTACCCAACAAACAGCTGTAGGCGGGCTGAATGTCCATCACATAAAAGATAGTTTTAAAGGTCTGTGGGCCAATTGTCACAGGCAGCTCAATCTCTCCCAGAACCGATCTCTTCGAACCATCAAAGGCTCTTACCACCAGGTTGCTGGGCCTCAATGCCAATCCATCATATTCTAATTTCACCAGAGCCTTCTTTGGTAAGACATTCAGGGAAGAACCTGTGTCCACCAGCACATGAGAAAGGACATCTCCTTTGCATTCCATGGTTATGTGCAAGGCTTTGTTGTGGTTGCGGCCATCCACTGTCAGGTCAGCATTGGTAAACCCTAGCCCATTGCTAGCAGTAACATTCCCAACCACGGTTTCCAATTGGTTGACAGTAATCTCCTCAGGCACGTAAGCTGCGTGCAAGACTTTAAGTAGTGCATTCCGATGGGCTTCGGAGCACATAAGCAGTGAGAGGATAGAGATTTTGGATGGCGTCTGGTGAAGCTGATCCACAATTTTATAATCACTCTTTTTGATGATTCGCATAAACTCATCAACTTCCTGATCGAACGGAGTCTTCAGGGTTTCTTTGGCAGCTTGATCTTCCTGCACCGGGCTTTTTCCTTTTGCCTTGGCAGCAGCTTCTGCTTCGGCAGTAGGTCTTTGAATTGGTGGAGCAAAGAGACGTCCGCTTCGGGTGAAGCCTCCACCTCCTCCCACATTATCTACTTGTGGTGCAGGGGTTGATGTTTCAAGAGTGATTCTTTTTCCTTCACAGTACACGTCAGAGCCATAGTGCCAAGGGATGGCCCTATCGCTTTCATATGGTACTGGTCCAGGCACCGTGACAGTGACTGGACTGATTGCTGCTGCTGAAGGGACTGCAATTGTTTGTGGATCATAAAAGATTGTAACTGGTGCTCTGGTGGGAGCAGCACCTTCTGAATGGTAGGCGGAGTTATTTTCAGGATCGTAGAATATGGTGATAGTAGAGACATCTTCATGATTGATTGCTGGTGTTGTAGGAGGTATTGTTGGAAGGACTGATGTTGTTGTTGATGGAGATTCGAAATGGAATGAAGCTGAAGTTGTAGCAGGAGAAACTGTTGAAAACTGATCATTTGAGAGGACAGGTGGAGTACTTTTTGATGTTGCTGATGAATTGTCGGGAACAATAGTTGCTGCAGTTGTAGGAGGGTCTGAAACTGTTGTTGATGGGATTGTCGGGTTTGTCGGGAATGATGTAGTGATCTGGAGCAGGCTACTCTGAATAAGGCTGTCAATACCATTCCTCAGGTCCTCACACCCATTCCATGAAATATTGCAGTAGGGACACCCTAGTTCACACCCCGGAAATATCTGGCTTTCACGGAGTTGAGCTTTGATTTCCACCAACGGTGTCCGGATCTGATCCACACTGGTTATTAAATAAGACGGTCTGTCTTCTTCAATAGCGTTAATTCGGGGACCACCATGGTTTGGCATAGGGTTTTTATTGACATTGGGCGGCGGTGCAAAATTCAGAGCCTTGGAGTCTACCAAGTCTTGTACCTTCATATGCAGAGCCCTGCATTTTTCTGTATTGTGACCAGGTGCGTTTGAATGAAAAGCACACCTAGCATTGGAGTCATAGTTCCTTGGTAGACTGTTGGGATCCGGAGGTGCCAACGTTCTTAGCTCAACCAGGTTGAGTTTCAGAAGTTGTGGCAGCAAGGCAGCATACGGCATTGGGATCGGGTCGATCACTCGGTTAGCTTGGGATGGCCTCTGTTGGAATGGCCTTTGTTGATTGTTGTTGTTGTTGTTGTTGTAGTTTCTTGGAGGATATTGATTCTGCTAATGATACTGAGGTTGTTGTTGGAAGTTTTGTTGCGGGGGTTGATAGACTGGCTGAGGATGAGCTGGAGCAGGGATAGTGACTGCTGCTATTGACCTTTGAACATATTGGGGCCTACCCCTGTCGGTGTGAATGGCATTGGTCTCGCCAGTTCTTCTCGGGCCTGCAAAAGGCTTTCTTGTACCACTGGACGAGCTGGCACCATTATCAGAGATCTTACCCATTTTTAACAGGCTTTCAATTCTCTCCCCAGCTATAACAACATCTGCGAAGCTAGTGGAAGAGAAAGCAGCCAGCCTGTCAATATACGTTCCCTGGAGAGTGTTCATAAACATGTCTGCCATTTCTCTCTCAGACATAGGTCGTTGAACGGCAGCAGCCAATTGCCTCCATCTCTGGGCATATTCTCGGAAACTTTCCCTTGACGACTGTGACATTCCCATCAGGAGGGTCCTATTGGGTGCCATATCTAAGTTGTATTGATACTGTCTGATGAAGGCCTCTGCCAAGTCCTTCCAGCATCTCACAGTTGCTCTTGTCAAGTGGGAATACCATTCCCTTGATGCTCCAGTCAAGCTGTCTTCGAAGTAGAACATCCAGAGCTTCTCATCCATTGTATAGGCCTTCAGCCTTCCCAGAAATGATTGCAAATGAGTCCGGGGGCATGAAGTCCCATTATACTTTTCGAAACAAGGAGGCTTGAACTTATGGGGGATCCTGACCCCGTCTACCAAACCCATGTCCATGACGTCGAAACCCAAAGAATTTTGAGATTCTAAAGACCTCAACTTCTCAGCTATCTCTTCCAATCGTCTATCATAAGTTTCCTCTCCAGCACCCATTACTGTAAATTGGTCCTCTTGAGGGTCTTCTTGAAGTACCCTGGCTGCAGTGGCTGTTCCTTGAATGTTTGCAGGAATATTAATCTCAGGATGGAGATGTGGGCCAAACACAGGGGGGTTAACATGTGGTTGCACCCTTTCATTGTTACTTGTGCCAGCAGTCCCCACATGGGGCTCATCTTGATTCCTCCCTTCTACCAAAGCCCTGAGCCTCTCCTGGCTTTGAGCTAAGTTGTTCATCACTTCCATGAACTGTGTTATCTGAGTTCTCATCTCCAACCTTTCGTTGGCCATCTGGTTTCTGACCTCCGTAAGGTCTTGCTGCATCTGGTCCATTTGGATGCCCGGAAGGTTGTTTCTAGTTGGGTACCTGTGTGGCCTGTTGAGGGGAAATACCCGGCGACGAGCAATAATTCCTGAGATTACAACAGAGGTTAGTAACAACAAAACAAAAACCTACAAAACAAATAAAAGGTTAGCATGCAATGCAGTTATGCTTATTTGCTCTCAAGGTATCCGGTTTGGCCTTCAGTTTTGACCCTTCCAGACCCTTGAAGATGATGCTTGTTGAAGTTGCTCTTGAAGTGAACTTGGATGGAACAAACTAACACAAATATATTACATAAGATGAAATAATACAACTTGTTCATTTTACAACACCAGCCCTCTAAGGGGTCAAAATACATCACAAAAAAAACAAAAGTACATGGAATGGGAACAACAACAAGCAAATGATCAAACTCCAAGGCCAAACTCATCCTCGCGAACTTCCTTGAGAAGTGCTTCGGTCACAGGATCAGTCGGATGCTCCGTGAGATTTCTGATGAGAAGGTTTCTTGTTGCAACAGCTGCAGTCAACTTCTTGTTCTGACTTTGGTCTTTAGACCTCTTCACTCCAGTTCTGATTTTTAGCTCTGATATCTCCCTTTGGGCTGCTGCCAGGGCTTCTTCCATCTGCTCCATCTTGTCTTGAACTCTCTTGTCTTCTAGAGTATGGGCCTCAGTGATCCGGACCCACCTGGCCTGACTCTCCTTCAGGTACAAGTCTGTCCTTGCTCTCTGGAACTGGGCTTCTTTGCAAGCATTCTTCAAAATTTGTTCACCAGCCTTAGACTTTTTGATATAATCTCCAGACTTCTCAATTTTAGTCAAGTGTTCCACTCTCAACTTCTCCAATCTCTCAATCTCCCTCACACCTTCACTCCTCTCCCGGAGGGTCTTCTGCAAAGCCTGGGTTAGCTTCTCGTTTCTTTCTTGCAAACTCTCAAACTCCTCCAAACTGATGGTGGCAGGGGGTGGTGCTGAAGATGACTCAGGCATGTCTTCTATGGTGAAGGGCATTCCAGAGAATTGGGCCCTGGCATGGGACCACTCATAATATTGTGCTGATGCCACATTATTGCACTTCCCCAGAATGGTGACTCCCTTGGTTTGAACATGATCCCAGGCCCAGGCAGCCTGCCTAACAGTTGCCAGACTAATCTTGTTCTCACAGTAGAGGGTCTCAACCAAGTCCTGTACCCTAGGAGTGTGAACCAAGGCATAGCCCAATTGCCTCTTGAACAGCAGAGGGTTGTAATTGATACTTCCCTTAACTCTTATTAAAGGAACATTGGGAAAGTGCCCACAGCTTGTGAGGATATCTCTGCCCTTGGTGCTTTGAGTACACCATCTGATATCTGCTGAAGTTAGGACAGTGAGTCTCTTAGCCCAGTTGCTTTGCTGATGAGGATTTAGAAATGCATCTGTCCTGGGTAGATGCCTGAGAAGCCAAGCATGGAATAATGGGGCACAACACCTCACTAACCTCCCTCTCTGCTTCTCATTCCTCTGATGTACTGAGTAATAGAGATCTCCTAACAAAGTTGGCACTGGGTTCTTCAGGATGAACAGATGGATTGCATTCTTGCTAATGAATCGAGGCTCATCTGCAAACAACACAATTCCATACACACTTAAGGCCAACAAGGCACAAACAGCTTTCCACTCCCCCAGGGAGGCCTTCAGACTAGCTTGAGAAATTAGGAAGTCCAGATGAAAACCAGGGATCCCAGCTTTAGAGGTCATATGTTGTTCAATCAAAACAGGCTCCAGATGCAAAGCTTTTGCTATCTCTCCATTGCTGGGAATGACCATTTCAGGGTTGAAAGGGATTTCTCTCTTGATAGGCAAACCAATCAATGATGAGTATTCTTCCAAAAGAGGACCCAACTGAAAGTCTTGAAAGGTGAAACATCTCAACGGGGGATCATAAAACTGAATACAGGTATGGATCAAACTTCTTTGTGATGGGTCCAGATCCATAACCACGTCAAGTATATCCCCATAATGCTCTTTGAACAAAGGTATGTGATCTGGAGTGATCAGGGTTTGGATCCTCCTGATATCAGATAAGTCTGGTTGGAAGAAATGATAGGTGATGTTGCTTTTCTTTGGAGCCATAAGTGCTGAGACTGAGTAGAATAAGTGCTGATGAAGATGCTGAGGAGTGGGCCACTGGCTGGCTGAAGTATATGGCTGACAAGCTGAAGCAAGTGCTGGTGGAGATAGGTCAATACAGCAGATGGGGTCAAAACCAAAACCAGATGAACGTGGATACCCTGAAACACAAATAAGCAAATGTTAATATGATGCAATGGTTATGTATGCAAATGATATGCAAGGGTTTGTGACTGAGCCGGATCTGATTAACTGCCTTGGTATAGATCCATGTGTGTTCAAGAAATCCAGATGGAGGTCCAAAAATCCAGTAACCAAGGTGGGGGACTCAAATAAAGAGCCACATGTCCAGGGTTTTAGAATCACAAGAACTGTCCAACATGGAGTATTCTTAACAAAGTCAAAGTAACAGGGTATTCTGAGGTCAAGGTACCTACAAACCTGTAAACAGCCCAACCCCCTCACAGGTGGTGATCTAGAACAAGGATCCTCAGACTTGGATCAGTTATGAGAGGTGTAAACACTTCTAACCCGGAGGTACAGTGTTTACAATAACCATAACAATTCCTCCTCTAATTCACCTCAGTTTCTGAAGGTCAATACTAAAAGGTCATCCAGACTTAGCAGGCTTCCCAGATAGCCCTAGCATTGCAGGAAATCTGCAACACAGAGTTCTCAAGAAGAAACCCATATCTGAACCGTGTTTCATATTCCCGCACCAGACCGAAATGGAATGGGAAAGAATATGATTCACTCTAGCCTAGGTGTCATTCAGGTCCCAGGTATAGGACCTTAACTCTCAATGAATCACCCACCCACCAAGGCAAACAACAGATCCAGCCAGCAACAAATGACAGTATGATATATATAAATGCAATAAAGAAAGCTGTAAAGTGACTATACATAAAGCAATAAACAAAAATAAATACAAGCACAGACAAGCACATAACACCCCAGTAAACACAAATCAATCAAGCGCTAGGAGGAACCCACAAAAAGAACCAGAAGCCCTGGTTGCAGTATAAGGATCCCCAGCAGAGTCGCCAAGCTGTCGCTCCCGATAAATGAAACTAGGTCAAATAAGGGTACAGACGCGAACGGTCGGCGAGGGGGACAATGAGAACACACAGCCGTGAACTCACTGGAGATGAATAGAGTCGCCAGCTAGGCATTTTTATCCCGGAGGAAGGGTAATGCTGCATAGACCTAGGAAAAGATGGATAAGACGGTTTGCGAACCAGAGAGACTGAGAAAGGGGGTTGGTTACAACCTGGGAAGGTATTAGCACCCAGATTGTCCGTCGTACTCGACGGGATCCACGCTTAAAAGATTTGTGTTTTAAAAGGGGTAGTGTCAGTGCAATTTGTGTATAAAGAGCTGGAAAAGGATGTACAGGTGTCAGTGTAAAAGAAATGTGAAGTGTAGTATGTACAGTGTCAGTGTGAGGATAAAAAATGAGATGCTCAAGATCATGAGGCTCAAAAGATAAGGCTGGAAAGAGGGGGGAATGTACAGAGACTTTTGTTCGATAACTGTTAAGTTATGCCTACGTATCCTCTCGTGCAATGAGGAAGTCAGAACACCGTAGTTCGACCCAAAGAGACTGAAAGATAAATTGACTTGTTAACTGCTTACTTGCCTATGCTCAAGTGTATGATCTGTCTGGCACAAATGCAAACTGTCTTGCATTAGACGGAAGAAGCAAGTTCTCGTTTATGAGTGAGTGAGATGAGAAAAGAATCCCGAAGGAGACGATTACTGTTTGATTTTGTATTTTCAGTCTTTTATTGCTTTTGAAAGCTTATCATAAGTTAATGAGCTTAAGCCTAAACCAATGGGTTAGTAAACTCATCACATCTTCCCTCTGATTAGGGGTAATGAGAATACCTTAAGTGTGAAGTCAGATTCTCACACTTAATCACCTTTGGTGTAGGGTTAAGATCATTAACCTACTTGTGATTACTTAGATGTTTTTGGTGTTTTTGTTTAGTGTTGAGTAATGAGGTTAAGCCATAATCAAGGATTAAACAGACCCATTACACCATCCTAAGAGAAGGATAATAGATGAGGGTGTTTAAGCTGAGGAAAACTCCTCAACTTAATCCATGATTAGGGATTAAACCCATGACAAAACAAACCTTTGATTAAGTGGATTTTATTTAATGATATGATGATGAAGTGATTTTTAGGGTTTGTAAGACAACTTGAGGGGGACTTGTCCATTAACACTAGGGTTAGTCCTTCTTAACCACTTAAGGAAGAATTAGAACCCTAATGCAAGGCCCAAGTTACAAGTGTGATGTCTTGATGATTATTATGTGGATTGATTAAGAGATTTAAACACATTAAGGGTCTAACACTTAGGATTAAAGTTATACACTCCATCCTAAGAGAAGGATGCAGGCATAAGCTTAATCACAAAGCCTTAAAGCCTTTAGGGTTTAGTCTCTGATTATGAGGTGAGAAGAGAGGACTCAAAGAGAGACACAAAGGTAAGACTATGAGGGGAGACTAATCAAAACCCTAATTCATTATCATGCTTGGTTGTTCCTAAGGTTTGTGATGTTTTCAAGAACAATATTCAATGGAACCACCAGGAAGCAGATGAACAAGATCAAGAGAAGCAAAGTGACTTGCTTCATTCAAGAAGTCAAGTCACTTGAAGAAAGAAGGTGGGAGGAAGAAGAATGAGCAAGATCAAACTCAAACACACATATAAATGCAGCAATGTATGCAAGAGAGATGAGAAGAAAAGTTATGAGAAGTGAAGGCAAATTCACTTCTCAAGTTTACTTACCACCTGAAATGTTAGAAAGAAAATGCAATGCAATGCTAAATGAAATGAAATGACATGATGCTAAACAAAACCAGAAGCATGCACATGGTGATATTGATGCTATAAGATGCTGCAAACATGAGGCAAGGCATGGAGATGCTCATACAAGATCATGAGTGCAAATGATGCAAGTTAAGGAGCATGAATGAACATGAAAAGTTATGAAGCATACAAGGTAAATGACATGACAAATATGTGATGCAATGATTAAACATGCCTCCTACATGTCTCATGATGTCAAATGAATCACAAGAATGCATAAAATGCAAAGGCAAGTCATGTTATGCAAGAGAATGCAAGAGGGATGCAAATGAAAGCCCAAATTAGGGTTTATGGATCAAACATCAAACAAAACCCAAAAACAGAAGCAAACCCTAAGATAGAAAATGGAAAATGCCACCCAAAGAAACCCTAAACCTATACTAAACCAAGGTCCAAAGGGGAGGTCTCAACTCTTAACCAATCTCAAGCTATGATTTTTACAAGTTATTAGGGTTTTTTAGGGTTCTTAACAAAAGAAATGCCAAACAATTGGAAAATGCAAGATCAAATCATGACCATTTTATCCTAGAAACTACATGCTAAACACAAGACAAAGCAAAAAGAATCAATGTCCAACTCTTCTCAAATAGGCAGAAATGAATTTTTGAACCCATGATCAAAATAATGCATAAAAAATGATTTAATTCAATGAAAAATTCTTAAAATGCATCAAGATCAAAAAAGAAATTTGGTTTGAAGGTTGGACAATGTCTCTAAATGTCTTAGAACATTTCATGAATTTTTTTGTAATTTTTAAATACCTAAAAGTATTTTTAATTAATTAATTTCCATTAATCAATTAAAAATAATCTTTTAAATATTTAAAAATACTTTTTTGATGATAAAAAATAAAATAAAAATATTTTTGGGTCTTAAAAATTAATAAAACTTTTAGGAAAAAGTTTCATAATTTTTAAGAATTTTTTACTATTTTAAAATAATTATGCAAGTTTAATGCAATAAAATGAATTAAAAACAAATAAAAATGAAAGTCAAAGGAATGGAGGGATGAGATTCACCCTGGTTTTGAATCTGTTGACTACGCGCGTCATCCAAGGGTCCAGGTTGACTCTGATTAAATTATTTAAATTAAGGATTAATTAAGCTAACACGTGGATTAGGGCATAATCAAAGAGATCCAGGCCACTCACTAGCGCGCGGGAAGCAGCATCCAAGGGTCCAGGTTTAAAGTTCACTAATTAATGACGTTTAGCCCTAATCACTTTCAGGCTGCCGGAGAAGACCTCCGGTCGTCTTCTCCGGCGAGCAACTCCCCTGAAAACTTCCCAACTCACTCAAATCGTATCAAAAATGAAAACTAAGAATTGGGAAATGTTCCTTACACACTCACGAATCAAACCCCTCTCTCAAAACAAATTTCTTTTTCCTAAATAAGCTGAATCGAAGAAAATGAAAACTAGGGCACGCAAGCTTCAGAGGCAAATTAAATACTCAAGTCAAAGCCATTTTAAAAACCAAAAGCACCAGGATACTCAGGGAAGCATAAGGAACAAGTTTATAACATGCAAAGTGATTTCTGGAAAAATAAATTTCAAACTACCTGAGATTCGAAGCTTTCACTTTGATGACTTTCTGGCCACTCCCTTCAGTGCAAACCACTCCACTTGATCCCCAGAGGATGTTTGAATGCCCAAGAAGAGTTTATGTTGGCTGGATAATGAGTTTCGAAAGCTCCTGCTTCAACTCAGTCAGAAATGGCAATGGTGATTCTGGTAGTTTCAGGCCATTGTGAATGGTGGTTTGAGGTCCAAATGATGTATGGAGAAGGTCTGTGGTGTTTGTTTTGATGTTTGTGAGCTAGGGAGGGAGATTCGAATGGAACTGCAGCTTGGGGTGAGAAATGGCTATGGGGTGTTCTGGTTGATCCAGGCTTGTGTTCTTGCTGGTTTCTACTCAATGATGTATGGTGAGTTGAATGGTGAAAATGGCTTGAGTGTTTCTTGGCTGGGCAGAGAGATTCGAAGGCTTATGCAGCTGGGGTGTATTTTGTGAATGTGATCAATGAGAGAGTTTCAGCCTTGCTTCTTCATATCTTTGGCTTGCCAAGGGATATTGTATTATAATCCTATAGGTCAGATGATGTGACCTGGCCTATAGTGATTGGTAAGTTTGCTTTTGCAAAATGTCCAACTTTTGTGTAAGTGAAGTATGGCTCATGATCTAGGCAAGTACAAGGCATGGGGCTGCGCAGCAAAGTGAGGTGAGAGGCTAGCAAAAGTCAGCATCCAATGTCACAAGTTGTAGGGAGCATGATGAGTGGTTTTGCAAGTTGTTGCAACTTTGGTTCACATGTGATTTCTTTGCCTAACCAAACATAAACCATGGGCATTCTTGATTCAATTCTGACTTTCATGACTTAGAGAAAGTTTGTGTGCTGGTTTGAAGTGAACTAGAGGTTGCAATTGGCTTTGATCCATGGTTTTGCAAAATTCTCATTTGAGGCATGCCTTGAAAATCAATGATTTTAGCCAACTTAGTCACACCATAACTTTTGATCCAAAAAGAGTTTGATCATGTTCTTGTACTTTTTGAAAAGGGAAAGATGAGATCTACAACTTTCATGACCAAAGTTTTTCCATTTGAAGCATTTTTGGATCAATAATCAAAGCTTGAAAAATGACCTAAAATGATGCATTCTTGAAAAGTCAACTATGCCCAAAAAGTCAACATTTGCAAAAACCCTAAATTCTTGATTTTTATGAACTTCAACCTTCTTCCATGATCAAATAAAGATCATATACACTCAAAATGATGAAGATCACCCATTGGTTGGGTCATTGGGGGCCTCAGATGCCCTGATTTTGCACTGACTTGTCCAGAAAGTCAACCTTTGATCAGATGACTTCCCCATGGAATTTCTTCATGAAAATTGATATGCATACTCCCTATACCATATAGAGACCAATGGAAACAAGAATGACCAAAAAATTTGGAGTTATGGCCTCTGAAACCAAAACCCTAATTTTAGGTCAACTGTGCAGTCAAACCTGGCTCTGCATCCACTCAAACCCTAGTTCTTGTGATTCTTTTGCATTTTTGACTTTGAGAAGATGTAATATGATAGATGAACACACATGGATCCCTTTGAAGTGATTGGTGGCCTTTGGAGTGGCTCAAAAAAGCTCTTGGATTGCTCAGATCACAAACCCTAGGTGCAGATGACTTTGAACCAATGCAGTGACTCAAAATTGAGATATGAGATGATATGATTGTGTTTATGCATATGAAATGCTCACAAGCCATGGTGAAATGAGTGAGGGCGAATTTGGGGTGTTTACACATATCCCCACAGAGTTTTAGCCTCTGGCCAGAAGATCAGCACATGAAGGAATCACAACAGAGTGACGAAAGCTTCTACAAACCCCAGCTGGGTCCCTCATTACCAGGATGGGTCTATCAGTGACCTATTTTCCCAAGCAGATACATCTTGTCAGATCTACCAATGATCTCATCCCCAGCTGGGATGTCCATTTCAAGCAGATCGGCCAGAGATCTTCACAGCAACGGGATCCGAATCCCAGATCGTTATCCTTGCATAATCATGGCATTCGCATCATATTCACCCCACAAAGCGTAGCATTCCGTCTAATACGGAGCATTGCGGCAAAAATCAAACATATTGCATAATCATAAGCCATGATCCGAATTAAACACTTGTGAATAATGACAATCCATCAACAGTATACGGAAAACCCCCCAGATTCCCCAACAGAGAGCTAAAGCTAAAACAGTTGCTTTACACTCCCAAACATCAGTATATACTCCTTGTGGCACCCGTCCGTGTCATATCCCAGCAGAAAGCCAAAGCGTCCCCTTTGCACTCACAGATACTTGTATATACATTTCCATGACACTCGTCCGTGTCACCTTCCCCAGCACAGTAACCTAACACTTTATATATCAAATATTTGTTTATACTATACTTTTCTCCTTTCGGCACTCGTCCGTGTTACTCTCCCCAACAAGTTAAATACCTGTCTATACTCATACAGATACTCGTTTGTATCCTGTATACACCACTTATATTGTCTTAGATTCGACACTCGTCCGTGTTCTTTGTTAACCAGTTGGTACTCGTCCGTACCAACATCTCAGAACATGCGTCAAGCGTTTGTTTCTACCTGATACTCATCTGTATCATAGTCTTAAGGATGCTCGTCCGCACCTTTAATCCATACACCGTGTCAAACACTCTTGTCTCCTTGAATATAGACACTCGTCTGTGTCTACTGTTCTCCATAAGAGTCCCCTCAGATTCAACACTCGTCCGTGTTCTTTGTTAACCAGTTGATACTCGTCCGTATCATCATCTCTGAACATGTGTCAGTATTTGTTTCTACCCGATACTCGTCTGTATCGTAGTCTTAAGGATGCTCGCCCGCATCTTTAATCTATACATAGCGTCAAAACACTTATACCTTTTATTTCCTGGATATAAACACTCGTCCATGTTTACTATTCCCCAGTAGATCGCCAGCAAAGCAAGTTTTCTTTTGTTATCTGACACTCGTCCTGTGTCATGATAAACCTTGAGAGCAGCCGTCCCCTGCTAGGTGATCGTCCTTCACCTCTTGATGATTGTCCTTCATCATGCTCGTCCGATGGCCGTCCCCATCGTCGACCTTTTCTATCCGACATTCGTCCTGTGTCGTGATATTTAGCAGCCGTCCCCTGCTAGGTGATCGTCCTTCACCTTTTGATGATCTTCCTTCATCATTTTATCCAATGGCCGTCCCCATCGTCGATCTTGTTATCTGACATTCGTCCTATGTGATGATAAACCTTGAGAGCAGCCGTCCCCTGCTAGGTGATCGTCCTTCATCATGCTCGTCCGATGGCCGTCCCCATCGTTGACCTTTTATCCGGCATTCGTCCTATGTCGCGATACTTTCGGCAGCCGTACCCTGCCAGGTGATTGTCCTTCACCTTTGATGACCGTCCCTCATCATTATTTCATTTATTCTTTAACCCGATGGCCGTCCCCGTCGTGGTCCCTTTTCCTTTTCCTGATGATCGTCCTTCATCAGTTAGCCCGATGGCCTTCCCCATCGTTGGTTACCTTACTTTATGAACTTGATGGCCGTCCCCATCATAATCCCTCTTATCCCCAGCATGTCGGTCGTCCCCGTCATTGCTTTATTTCCCGTACTTTCCCCAGCATGTCGGCCGTCCCCGTCATTGCTCGCTCCCCAGCAGTCGTCCTCTGCTCGACGGTCGTCCTCCGTCGCCCATACTTTACAATATACTTTGCACCAAGAAGCAGCCCAGAAAGCCCAGAACCTGAAGGTTCCATCTCAGGTATAGCTCAAGAACTTTTTTCTCAGAACTTCATTTTCTTGTTACAAATTGAATCTATATGTTGCACTGATCATCTGGATGTATTTAGATTTGAAAATAAGTAAGGGATGGCCATTTCATGTCTCTCTGAAAGTTTGCCCGTGTTTCATATTTGTCTTCGATTCAAGCTTGTTAATGAAAATAAATGATTTTTAAAAGAGGGGTTAGGTTTAGATGGGGGGCAGGATCATTTCTGTGGAAGAAATTTCATGTTTGTTGACCTATAGCAAAATCTAGGGTTTTGGTTCGCCGGAGAAGACAACCGGAAGTCTTCTCCGGCCACCTGAAGTTAATTAGCCCTAATCTGTGTCATTAATTGAGGTTTGAATTTGGTGCGTTGGATGAGTTGACCTAGGCTGACTGGCGCGCGTTTGAATGGACATGATGCACCATTAGAAACCCTAATCCATAATTAATCTAATTAATTCAGTTTAATTTAATTTAATTAGAAATTAGTTCAGTTTGAATTGTGGCCATTAGATTACGCGCGAAGTCAAACCAAATATCCCCAGAACCAATCCTGTCCCTTGGATACGCATACTTTCATTTTTATTCATTTTTATTTTCATTTTTATTCATTTAATTTGTGCATTTTATTTAAAATAGTAAAACATTTTCAAAAATTCTGAAAATTTTTATACAAACTTTTATTAATTTTCAGAAACCAAAAACATTTTTATTTTTATTTTTTGCATTTTAAAATATTTTTAAATCATTTAAAAGTTTATTTTTAATTAATTAATGAGAATTAATTAATTAAAAATACTTTTAGGTATTTAAAAATCACCAAAAAATTCATGAAACCTTTAAAATCATTTAGAAACATTGTCCAACCCTCAAACCAAATTTCTTTTTTGATCTTAATGCATTTTGACAATTTTCCATGGAATTAATTCTATTTCAAAGCATTATTTTGATCCAATGTTCAAAAATTCATTTCTGCCTAGTCTTTGAGAGTTGGACTTTGATTCTTTTTGCATTGTGTCTTGCATATCATGTAGTTTGTAGGATTAAATTGGCATGATTTGATCTTGCATTTTCAATTTGTTTGACATTTTTCTTGTCAAGGTACCCTAAAACCCTAGAAATCTTAGGAAATTCATAACTTTCACTAGGTTAAGAATTGGATCCCCTCCTTTGGGCAGTGAGTTTGTATAGGGTTAGGGTTCCTTTGGATGCATTTTAGATTTTTTATCTTGATGTTTGCTTCTGGTTTTGGTTTTTGTTTTGTGCATTGATCATAAACCCTAATTTGGGCTTCCTTTTGCATTCATCTTGCATTTGCTTGCATACCATGACTTGCCATGACATTTTATGCATCCATTGGATTCATTAGACATCTTAAGACATATTAGAAGCATGTTTGATCATTGCATCTTTCATTTGCCATGTTGTATGTCATTTGCATTCCATAACTTTTCATGTATGTTCATGGTTCCAAGCATGTTTCTCTTGCATTCATTTGTTTGTATGATCATCCCCATGCCTTGTTTCATGTTGGTGTCATCTCATAGAATCATTAGCATCATACTTATGCTTCTGGTTTTGATTTGCATCATGCCATTTCATCTCATTTTGCATTGCATTGCATTTCTTTCACTAACTTTTCAGGTGGAAAGTCACTTTGAGAAGTGAATTTGCCTTCACTTCTCACAATTTCTTTTCATCTCCTCTTATGCATCCTTGCTGCATTATGTTTTGTGTTTGAGATTGAGCTTGCTCTTTCTTCTTCTTCTTACTTTCTTTCTTCAAGTGACTTGTCTTCTTGAATGAAGCAAGTTACTTTGCTTCTCTTTGCCCCTTTCATCTGCTTCCTGGTGGTTCCTCTGAAGACCTTTTCTTGTAAACCTCACAGACACCTAGGAATAACCAAGTATGACAATAATTAGGGTTTTGATTAGTCCCCCATTTAGATTTTTGCCTTTGTGTCTCTTTGAGTCTTCTCTTCTCACCTCATAATCAGGGACTAAACCCTAAAGGCTTTAAGGCTTTGTGATTAAGCTTATGCCTGCATCCTTCTATTAGGATGGAGTGTATAACTTTAATCCTAAGTGTTAAACCCTTAATGTGTTTAAATCCTTCAATCAATTCACTTAATAATCATCAAGACATCAAGCTTGTAACTTGGGCCTTGCATTAGGGTTCTAATTCTTCCTTAATTGGTTAAGAAGGACTAACCCTAGTGTTAATGGACAAGTCCCCCTCAAGTTGTCTTACAAACCCTAAAAATCACTTCATCATCTCACCATTAATTAAAATCCACTTAATAAAGGTTTTGTTTTGTCATGAGTTTAATCCCTAATCATGGATTAAGTTGAGGAGCTTTCCTCAGCTTAAACACTCTCATCTATTATCCTTATATTAGGATGGTGTAATGAGTCTGTTTAATCCCTGATTATGGCTTAATCTCATTACTTAACACTAAACAAAAACACCAAAAACATCTAAATAATCACAAGTAGGTTAATGATCTTAACCCTACACCATGGTAATTAAGTGTGAGAAGCTGACTTCACACTTAAGGCATTCTCATTACCCCTAATCAGAGGGAAGATGTGATGAGTTTACTAAATCCATTGGTTTAGGCTTAAGCTCATTAACTTATGACAAACTTTCAAAAGCAATAAAAGACTGAAAACTCAAAAACAAGCAATAATCGTCTCCTTCGGGATTCTTTTTCTCATCATCTTCATTCACAAACGAGAACTTGCTTCTTCCGTCTAATGCAAGACAGTTTGCACCTGAGCCAGACAGGTCATACACTTGAGCATAGACAAGTAAGCAGTTCACAGTCAATTCATCTTTCAGTCTCTTTGGGTCGAAATACGGTGTTCTGACTTCCTCATTGCACGAGAGGATACGTAGGCATAACTTAACGGTTATCGAACAAAAGTCTCTGTATATTCCCCCTCTTTCCAGCATTATTCTTTTAGCCTCATGATCTTGAGCATCTCATTCCTGTTCTTACACTGACACTGTACATTTACACACTTCACACTTTTTACACTGACACTTGCATCCTGTCCCAGTTCTTTTTATACACTGATTGCACTGACACTACCCCTTTAAAACACAAATCTTTTAAGCGTGGATCCCGTCGAGTACGACGGACAATCTGGGTGCTAATACCTTCCCAGGTTGTAACCAACCCCCTTTCTCAGTCTCTCTGGTTCGCAACCGTCTTATCCATATCTTTCTAGGTCTATGCAGCATTTCCTTTCCTCCGGGATAAAAATGCCTAGCTGGCGACTCTTTTCTTTTCATGTGAGTTCACTCCTGTGTGTTCTCACATCCTCCTTTCGCCGACCGTTCGCGTCTGTACCTCATTTGAGCCCAGTCTCATCTTTTGGGAGCGACACACACAATACACCACAATTCCAATTATTTTAATTAAATAGTTAAATAAATAATTGGGGCGTTACAAATCTCCCCCACTTAGAGTATTTCGTCCTCGAAAATTCACTGGATACGAACTACCCCTGATACGTCCTTGCATCCAATAGTCAACTACTACTTCCCAATACCACGAATAGCGCAAACAACGGTACAACTTATTAATGACAACCACAACAAGGCACAATTCTCATGCAAGGCACTTTACTACCAACTCAGGACACAAAAAAATCTAGTTACAAACATACAAGCTCACTCTTAAACCGGGCACAACACAATAGTTACCATCATCTTAGGTAACACCTCCCTAATTCTCCATTGTAGGAGTTAGCTACAAACATCTGAACCATCATCATAGGCAACATGCAACAATAATATAAGAACACCAAAATCTTTAACACGACATCACCACGACTAAACTACCAACTTTATTATCATATGACTTCAAAACAACAATTATATGATTTACCAGTCGAACACGTAGCTCACACACCCATCTACCTAGTAGGACAAGATTAACAATTAAACTTTTCGCCATCTCACATCTATCTTAGAACATCCAATGGTCTCATTATTCTCGTGAATTCTACAGTCAACCTTCGAGTTCTTACAAGTCATACCCATATGAACAAACTGTGCTACTCCGCGCTCCCGCTGCACACTCTGATTACTTGAAACTATCAAATACACCAAGTTCACATCCAACTTCTGACGCTTTTTAGCAATCACCAAGCATCCTCATTCACGTTCAGCATACCTAACCTTTCTCCCCATTGGGTTTTCTCTCAAACTAGACACAAAGCTCTGAACTGCTAACTCCATTCATACTCTCTCTAACCACCAGTTCATACATATAAAAAGACTTTTGACTTAACTAGACAGGAATTCCAATCCTCTTTGTCGACTCATACTCTATTCCTTTCGACCAAATAGTCATCATATACTTTTGTGATTATTAAACACTCTGCATCTAGATCCATAAAACCATATTTCCTGATCATTCAACACACTAACTTCCGCAACTCAATCCAAATCTTGAGCAGAATGGATCCCTTCCTGTATCCTCTGTTGTCGTAAAGCATAAACTATAACTTTACCATCTTGTATTCATTCCCTGCCAAACTCGTCACCCACAAATCTCAACACTCTACAAATAGCGTATTAGGATTAGACTGAATCAAAATGGAACTATAGTCTACTTCTAGTATGGTTCTCTAAACTCCCTATGCGACAAACATCCAAAACATACAACTTATTTTTCGCAAGTTAACTGAGATAACAAAATTGCTAACTTGGGAAATACCTTCCAAAACCCATAGCCATAACATCTTAATTTCTTTACCTACTTCAGAGCTTCCTCATTGTAGGACTGTGTCCTCTCTCTTTTACAACAATACCTTCATCTGACTTGACACGACCATGCAAATTCACCTCTAACAACCAAAAATCACTCTTCGACAACTTATCATACAACTTTATCTCTTTCAATACCTATAATCTAATTTCCAAACATTCCACACCTTTTATTTACTCCCTCAGATTCTCGATTCATGAATTCCATTGAAGACAATGGTTGCATAATTTACATTCTATATTTGTCTTATCTATCCAAGGCATATAACCATGCTTCTATCTTACCATTACAGCTCATAGTTTAATGATTGATGATTCTAATTACCATACTTCATACTCATTCATCACCTCATAGCCCACTTATACCATCAAGGAACTTCAACCCATTTGAGATTCATCACGCTTTAAACCCCAAGTAATCCCGAACACAACTGTGAATTCTATACTACTCACCGACCAACACGCAACCCCAAGCCATCGTTTTATTCTTCACCAATCATACTGGAATTCTCCAAGGAGGCACTCTTGAATTCACAATTTCCCTTTTTATATCCTTTGACTAATCTTTTCTATCACGCTGACATCTCGCACAATACCCCAGAATCCAATACCAGGAACGAGACTAAAATAGAATTCCATCTCCCTTTCGTAACAAAACATCCAATACCTTCTTCCGAAATAACTCCGAAATTCACGCACAACTGATAGTTCATTTGTTGTGACCCTATTTCTAATTCCTATAACACTATCTTTGCATCCATGGAAAACCTCATATACTCGAATCCCTCTCACCTCCAGATATAGGAATTTACATCGACTAATCCAAACACTCTGCAAGCACTTGGCTTAACTTCATACCATTCAATGTACATGCTATCCTATCTTAGCAAGTCATGTTTATCCCATCCAACATGATCCCATTTTTTTATCAACATGAGATTAAGGGTGATCAGTTCCTCAATTTGTTGATATACATCTGACAATCATAATGGGGCATAAACTATCCTTACCAAGTCATAATAGCATTCAATGACAAAATACACCATTCTCTCAATGATTGGCAACACACAGTTTAACTCCATCCATCCATCCCAAGAATAACATCACCTTTTTCCAAATTAAATATAATTGTGTACCTCCTAAGGAAACACTTCAGGATACTATACACACCACCAGCCCCCAACTGGCCTAAAACATCGCCTTCCCTATTTATAAGAAAGCGAGCAACAAGGACACCTGACTGCCTCCCTTCGAGGGTAACACCATTCTCGAAATAGTTGAACAATCCATACAACACTCCCTCAAATAGCAAGACAATATCCCATATCTCAACACCGAGAATATCCAAGAGAAACAAATGCTTCTCCCCCACTTGTTTCATTCCCAACCTGCAATGGAAAATAAAACAAGTACCGACAGTGTTCTCACACACATGTCGCATACTAGACAACAACATAACTACACAACCTGGCCGGACATACCGACCTGCTCTGATACAAATTTATAACACCCAAAATTCTCCCTACGAATTATAATTTAAAATCATAGTAATTAAATATAAAAAAATAATTTCGAGTGCTACATACAACTTCAATATACGACTCAATTTGACATGTTTTGCAAAATATTTTCACTTGCAGCGGAAAACTATAAAGAAGTATAAAATAAGATTCAATTACAAAATGTTTTTCCAAAATAAGTAAACAAAGAAATAGTCGTCGTCCCGACACCCTAAAGCATGTATCCGAGTCAACTTTTCTAACATTAAGTGCACCGACTTCACCGACCAAGAACTCTATTAAACCTGATCACCTGTATGTTACCAACATAGGGGTAACATTCAAACAAAAAGAGTGAGATACTTACACAAACAAAAGTAAAAAATAATAAGAAAAAAAGCAAGTATCATCAAATAGTCACCACTTCTCACCAAACAACAATTAAACAAATACGCCGAAACATACTAATAACATCATACATACAACAACAACTTATGCAATGAGACTCTACCAACTCTATGCATGCAGTACCATATATTGATCTCTGTTTCAAGATCCATGTTCCCGTTGGAACTCTCGGCCCATATTTCATGATCTAGTATGATCCCTATTTCATGATCACATCCTCGACCCCTGTTTAATGGTCACGTACGATCCCTATTTCATGATCGCACTAACGACACAGCAAATCCCTTTGGGATTCGGATGGATATACCCTACCTTGGTACACCATCCCCAACTATGCACATGCCATCCACCATCAATAAAAATATGCAATGTCTACAACATCTACCTCATGCAAAAACATCATCAACACCATACAACCACAACTACCTCATGCAAAAACATCACCATCAACATACAACAACAACTATATCATACAAAAACATCACCAACCACATACAACATCAATTATCTCATGCAATTGCATCACCAACAACATATAACAACAATTATCTCATGCAATAACATCACCAACAATCATCTCATATGACAACATCAACAACAACATGTATCAACAAGTACCACAACACCTAACAACTACTACATCATATAACCACAACGACAACAACGACACATAACAACATCGACAACATATATCAACAACTACAACAACACCTAACAACTAGTAAATCATATAACCACAACAGAGACAATAACACATACAACAACTAACTATAACACCGAACAATATCCACAACATGCATCTTCAAATACGACAATGTATATCAACATCAACGAGAACATATAACAACAACATAACGTACATCAACATATATTAACATTAATGTCATGTAACAAAACAACAACAACTACACATAGCAACATCAACAACAAATGTACATATCAACTCATGTTCATATCAAGTTATGCTCATTATTCTTCCAATTAAGCTCATAACTCATCTCTACCTACCTCTAACAGCACTACATCGATCCCCATCCCTTAATATATTAATTAAAGAATTTTTGATAATTTTTTCCTAATTAAAACATTTTATTTTTCACTGCAGGTCTCGCTAAGCGAATGGCTTGCTCGCTAAGCGAACAACTCTCTGCCTAGAAGGGTCTAACATTTTCACACGCTCGCTAAGCGAGCTGCAGCTTACTAAGGGAGGATTATGATTTCAGCAGTTCTCCTTCTGCGAACAGCCAAAACCCTGCTATGATTTCTTCATCCAAAAACCACTCTTACATCCAGAAAATACAGAATTTCTACAATCAAACACCTAATTCATGCAATTATCATATAATCAAAAATTTCTAACAACCTAACACATTTATTCATCTAAAATCACCCATTCCCATGTCTTCTTCTTCTCAATAACACCATGCCTAATACTCCTATTATCAAACCCTTAGGAGATGAAGAAATCCCACCCTTACCTTAGTTTTATGAGCAATTCCTCCTCCTAGTCTGAATTCCTCTTCAAGTTCTTTCCCTTTCTCCTTCCTTCTTCCTCTGTTCACATTTCCTCTTTACGACCAGTTTTCACGACCGATTCCTTTTTTTTTTCCAAATTCCAAACATAACCCTTATACCCCAACTAAGGATTTCCCAACTCTCCCTCACTATTCCATCACCAAATTTCCATTCTACCATTCTCTCCATATTTCCAATTTTTATTTAATATCATATAAATTATTTAAATTCATAAAATAGTAAAATATAATTCTTCCCTCAACACACTATCAACTTCACGCAACACACAATACACCACAATTGCAATTATTTTAATTAAATAGTTAAATAAATAATTGGGGCGTTACAAGAGCAACACAAAACCGGTATTGTGTACTAAATACAACTTAAAACTGGTATTGTGTACTAAATACAATACTAGTATTGTATAGTAATCTTAAATATACTTGTATAGTTATGAGTTATGACAACTAATACATTTAAAGATTGGTAGTTTAGTTTAATGCTCAACAGGGCTCATGAATGAACAACACATGATAACAATGATTTTATACATAGAAACATTAATTAGCTATGCAATTAATGTTTCTATCGTTTTTCCTTCAAAGATCATAAGTTGTATTTGTAATGCTAACACCATTCCATTCTCATGTAATAGACTGATGGAAACCAGATACAAAATTCCTCATCAGAATGAGAATTCTCATGAGCTCATCCTTAGCAACAGAACAACCACCAACATAACACACACCAACCAATCCGAAGAACAACCTGTTGTGATACCTCTCCAAAGCTACATGCACCCTGTTAAAGGACAAATTCAAGGACACAATCAATATATTAAGAACATAAAGCATGAGGTTCAAAATCGAGAACAAAACTTAGCTAAATCTACCCAAGAATGAGTGTATGCTCCGGATACAACCAATATTTGAAATAATTGGTGATTGTGTCCAGCAATGGAAAATTTCCCAGGAATCCATCATTCATGAATCTTGGTAGCATAAACTAGTGTCCCAAGTCCATAAATGAGACACAATCTACCATATTCTTGTTGCTGCTTGTGAATTAAATGAAGTTTTTTTCCTCCTGTTTTGATGTATTTGATCATCATAACGACACAATGTTACCTACAATGGATGAATGGAAGCAGGATGAAAATCTCTGAGCAAGTTTGAAACTTTTGTATGATGTTGCTAAAGCTCGAACCATCCAATCATGCTCAATGGCACTTATTTTACCCCTAAGTGTCCAAAGTTAAGGTGCAATTAACTAAGGCGAGCCAAGATCCTTATTGTTGTAGTTTGATTTTGTCTTTGTAAGAGAAGTTTGATGTCTATTGGAGAGAAATCTGCTTCATCTTGGCAATTGTTGCAGCCATGGCAACATGTTGTATGTGACTCACATTATTTTTTTGGAATGGCACACTGAAATGATACAAACAAATATAAATCATGGCTAATATAGTAATAATGACAAAACATGGTTCAACTTTTAAAGATCAAGGCTTCATGTTCATTCTCTGCAGTTAAATAAAACCTAACTGAAGCTTGATTATTGTAGAAGCGTGCTTCAATCACACAAGTATTTCGATGAAGACAACAAGTCTCTATGCAACACATGAAAGCAAAAAGGCAAGAGAATCAAATGGCATCAAGAAACAAAGATGATCAAAGCTTCATATGCAAGCCAACAACATTGCAAGTATTGAACAACTTTAGAGGTATATCAAAATTCACTTAAAATATCTACACAAGTGTTCAAAAATTCTATCTTGCATGACATATTGCATATAAACTTTTTCCAAACTTTTAATTGTGGTACACTCACTTTAAAATAAGCATTTCTGAATTTTCTACAGTGTTAACCGGTTAACACATGGGGTTAACCGGCCTAATTTTTCAAAATCAGTGTTAACATTGGAATGCATTAACCGGTTAACCCTGTAGCAAAATGTGAAATTTGGAAACTTTTCATGAAAATGTGTTTTAATTTCTTGTGTCTTTTGAATGCTTTTTCTGCATAAAAATTATACCTCTTTGAAAAGGTGTTTTGCACAATATAAATTCTGACATTTTCAAATTACAAACCACCTCCAAGAATTTCATAAAAATCATAATCACTCATTCTCTTCATAACTTTTCAAGTTTTGTTAAACGTGTTCATACATACTATTGAGAAGAAACCTTCTAATTTTTTATACACTTTCATTGTTTCATCTCATTCTTTTAAGAAGAACACTTTTATACTATCTTGAGTGATATTTTGATTCAAGGAGAAGATCAATCAAGAAGATTGATAGCACCATATTATCAAATCACTAAACTTTATCAAGAAATCATTTCTTTGTATTGTCTTATTATCCAGGATTGTTGGATACAAGTAAAGTGTTTGAAGAGGATTGTTCTTCTACACTTTTTCATATAACTTTAGATAGTAAGCTTCACCGGTTTGGTGGGAATAGGCTTGTACGATGATTTTAAAACTATAGTGAAAATCTCTTACGTGTTGTAAGGGGACTAGAGTACTCTCGATCTATGAGGGGAATCAGTATAAATCTCTGGTGTTCTTTATTTTCTGCTTTTACCGCTTTCATCACTTAGAAACCTTTGGCAAATAAATTTCAAATCCGTCAAAAAACCAAAAATGTTCTAAATCCTAATTCACCCCCTCTTAGGCACTCTTTTTACTTACATTTGGCATTATAGCAGGTTATAGATAACCTGTTCCTATAGATCCAGTATGGCTTCCGCAAATTCAAACCTTGTTTTCAAAGGATGAAAGCACATCTAAAAGCACAAGGAGAAGGAATATGGGAAACGGTTGAAGATGCTCCTCATGTTTCGGTCATGGTGATAAATGGTGAAGCCTCTGATAAGACAAAAATGCACTAAATGAAGATGATAGAAAGAAAATCTTGAATGAAAAGAAGGCTATAAACATTCTTCAAAGTGCATTAAGTATGGATGAATTTTTCCGCATCTCGCAATGTAAAACGAAAAAACAAATATGGGACAGTTTAGTAGAGACGCATGAAGGAACCACCAAAGTGAAGAGATCAAGGTTAAACACGTTGAGTCAAATGTATGAAATGTTCCATATACAGCCCGGTGAATCCATTATTGCACTACAAAAGAGATTTGTTCACCTAACAAATCATTTGATTACCCTCGGGAAAACTTTTACAAATGATGATCTAAATCTCAAAGTCTTAAGATCCTTGACAAGAGAATGGCAAACGAAAGCAACAGCTATCTCGAAAAAGAAAAGCCTCTCAACGATGACGTCCGCGTCTTTATTTGGAAAGCTTCAAGAACATGAGTTGGAACTTGGAAGGCTTGAGAAACATGAAAATCAAGAAAATAAATCTAAATAATTGCCTTGAAGGTTGAATCAAAAGAAGATAAAGATGATGACACATCAAAAGATGAGAATTTCATGCTTCTTGTGAAAAAGTTCGGTAAGTTTTTCAATAAAAATAAAAAATCCCTTTATGCTAAAAAAGAATAGACATTTAAGGAAAAAGGAGGCCCCCACATCAATGCAAGACGTCACTTGTTATGAATGTGGAAAGCAAGGTCACATAAAACCGGATTGCCCAAAACTTGAAAAGAAAGGATGATTCAAAGGAAAGAAGGACGTCAAGAACAAGAAGGCATACATTGCTTGGAAAGATAACGAGATAAGTTCCTCATCGGAATCGAAAAGTGATGAATGTGAATATATGGCTTTAATGGCTTCACACCACTCCGATGACAAAAAATATGAGGTTAGTAGTAACTTTTCTGTTTATGATAATGATGCACAAGATGTTATTGATGAATTGTGACAAGAATGCAAACATTTGTATAAAACCATATCATCTCAAAAGAAACAAATTTCATCCCTAGAAGAAAAGAACATTGCATTAGAAAAATGTGTTGAAAATAAAAAACAAAAAGTGATGGATGAAAAACAAAATCTTGTTTGTAAGAATTGTGAATCTTTCTCTTTTCAAATTGTTCAACTTAAAAGAGTTATTGAAAGATATGAGAAAGGTCCAATTGGCTTGGAAGAAATCCTAAGGCACCAAAGATATTCTAATGATAAAACTGGATTAGGATATTCTAAGTTTTCTAAACCTACCAATGAAACCATCTTTGTTAAATCTAGTCATCAAATTCTTAAAGAAAAAGTAAAGAATTCTAAAATTGTGCATCAACATCCAAAAGAGAAAAGGTTTGTTAAGAGAAAAGTGTATGTTCCTAGATATAGAAGTAATTTTGAACCAACTTGCTTTTATTGTGGAATTAAAGGCCACACACCTAATGCTTATTATGTTCGTAATATTGGTATTGCAAAAGGGCATTATGTGTGGGTTAAAAAGGTACTAACTATCAAGGACCCAAAGCAATTTGGGTACCTAACAAAACCTAATATTGTTTTGTAGGTATGCTTGAAGACAACATCCAATCAATGGTATCTTGATAGCGGATGTTCAAAGCATATGACGGGCGATAGCAACAAATTTTCATGTCTATCTCGTAAGGCCAAAGGATATGTAACATATGGTGATGAAAATAAAGGAAAGATCCTTGGAATAGGAACCGTTGGTGCACCACCGTTATAGAAGATGTCCTTTATGTGGAAGGCCTAAGACATAAACTACTTAACATAAGTCAATTGTGTGACAAAGGGTTTCGAATCAACTTTACAAAGGACGAATGCTTGATTGAAAATGAAGTTACACATGATGTTTTGCTAAAAGGTACAAGAATTAATAACATTTTTATGATTTCTTTCGATAACACTTCCTTGAAGGTAAAATGTCTATTGGTGAACAACAACGAGGCTTGGTTATGGCATAAGAGGTTTGCTCACATTCATATGGAGGATTTAAACAAGTTGATAAAGCATGACTTAGTTGTTGGTCTTCCAAAGATAACGTTCATCAAGGATAAGTTATGTGACACATGTCAAAAAGGGAAACAAACCAAGACATCTTTCAAGTCCAAGAATGTGGTGTTAACATCTAGGCCACTACAACTATTGCATATGGATCTTTTTGGTCCATCAAGAACAAAGAGCTTCGGAGGTAATGTTTATGCTTTAGTTATTGTTGATGATTTCTCTAGATATACTTGGAAATTGTTTTTAGTTCAGAAAAGTGACGCTTTCAAAGCCTTCAAGAAGTACGAAAAACAAATACAAAATGAGAAATCGCTCATAATATCCTACATTAGAAGCGACCACGGTGGAGAATTCCAAAACGCTTCATTTGAAGAATTTTGCGAAGAACATGGAATCTCTCACAACTTCTCCGCACCAAGAACTCCACAACAAAATGGTGTCATAGAAAGGAAGAATATGTCATTGGTGGAACTTGCAAGAACGATGCTTAGAGACTCTAATCTTCCTAAATATTTTTGGGCGGATGCGGTAAGCACAACATGTTTCGTAAGCAACCGTGTCAACATTCAGCCTATTCTCAAAAAGACTCCGTATCAGTTATTCAAAGGAAGGAAACCCAATATATAATTTTCCATATTTTCGGGTGCAAATGTTTTGTTCTCAACAATGACAAAGACAATCTTGGTAAGTTCGATGAGAAATCCGACAAAGGTATCTTTCTTGGTTACTTCCTCTCTAGTAAGGTATTTAGAATTTTTAATAAAAGAACTTTAATTATTGAAGAATCTATGCATGTATCTTTTGATGAAACTAACCCCTCTAAATAGGATAATATTCTTGATGATGATGATGAGTTAATAGACATGTCGCAACCATACAAAGATGTTTCAAATGATCAACCAAAACCACAAGAAGATGAGTCACAAATCAATGAGGAACATCATGATCTACCGAAAGAATGGAGGACTCATAGAGATCATCCTATCGATAAAGTTATTGGTGATATTAGCTAAGGTGTAGCAACACGAATAAATCTCAAGGATGCTTGTCTCAACATGGCGTTTCTATCTCAAATCGAACCAACCAAAGCCGATGAAGCCTTAGGCGGCGATCAATGGATAATAGAAATGCAAGAAGAACTAAACCAATTTGAAAGAAATCAAGTTTGGAATCTTGTACCAAGACCGGACAATAAACATATCATAGGAATAAGATGGGTGTTCAAAAACAAACTTGATGAAAATGGAATCATAGTTCGAAACAAAGCAAGATTGGTCGCACAAGGATACAACCAAGAAGAAGGAATCGATTTTGATGAAATGTTTGCTCTGGTGGCAAGGTTAGAAGCCTAATGATTATTGCTTGCTTATGCTTGTTCAATGAATTTTCAGTTATTCCTTATGGATGTCAAAAGCGATTTCTTGAATGGCTACATTAATGAAGAAGTCTACGTCAAACAACCTCCGGGCTTTGAAGACTTCAAGAATCCCTCACATGTTTACAAGTTGAAGAAATCCCTTTATGGCTTAAAACAAGCACCAAGGGCATGGTATGATTGCCTTAGTAACTTTCTTTGTGAAAAGGGATTTGTAAAAGGAAAGGTTGACAAGATATTGTTCATTAAGAAGATAAAAAGGCAACACCTTATTGGTTCAAGTCTATGTCGATGACATCATCTTTGGTTCAACAAACAAGGAATTATGCGAATAGTTCTTATTAATGATGCAAGGAGAATTTGAGATGTCCATGATGGGAAAAATAAATTATTTTCTTGGTCTACAAATCAAGCAAACAAAGGATGGCATTTTCATCAACCAATCCAAGTATTGCAAGGAATTATTGAAAATATTCGACATGGATATTTGCAAGGTAATGTCTACTCCAATGGGATCCAGAACGTATGTTGATCAAATGAATCGGGTATTTCAATTGATGTCACGAAATATCGACGTATGATTGGCTCCTTATTATATTTGACAACAAGTCGTCCTGACATAATGTTTAGTGTGTGTTTATGTGAACGCTTTCAAGCAAATCCTAAGGAGTCACATCTGACTGCTGTAAAGAGGATCATGAAGTATCTCAAAGGAACAACAAACGTCAGATTATGGTATCCAAGAGGTAGTATATGTACTTTGATTGGCTATTCTGATGCTAACTATGCAGGATGTAAAACTGATAGAAAAAACACAAGTGGTACGTATCACATACTTGAGAATGCACTAGTGTCATGGTCATGCAAGAAACAAGCATGTGTCGTATTTAGTACAGCCGAAGAAGAGTATATTGCAGTAGGTAGTTATTGTGCATAAATTTTGTGGCTTAAACAACAACTTCTTGATTATGGTTTAGATCTCGGATGCATTCCTCTACGATGCGACAACACAAGTGCCATCAACATCACAAAAAACCCAGTCATGCATTTAAGAAAAAAGCACATAGATATTTGACACCATTTCCTTCGCGATCATGTACTTAACAGAGATGTAGACGTCACCTTTGTGGATACTCATCATCAACTTGCCGACATTTTCACAAAACTATTGGCTAAAGATCAATTCTTCAAAATTAGGCGAGAACTTGGTATTCTCGATGAAGGTGACATCTAAACTTGTTTAAAATTACTTTGTATATAGTAAAATATCATGAAAGTTCATTTATTTTACTTTATTTGCATAAAATGCTATGACATGTTTTTTATCGGTTTTCGTTTTCTCACTTTCGCACACTCAAAATTTATCAATTTCAAAAAAAAATATTTTATTCAAAGTTTCATTATGTTATGTGCTAACATATTCTTCAAGTTTTAGATCAATATCTCTCATAGTTTCAAAGTTATGGACTTGCTGAATTTTTATATTTTTCAAAAATTCAAGTCCGTTAACCGGTTAACGTCTGGGGTTAACCGGATAACGCTGTTTGTTTTTGAAATCCCAGGTTTTATTTAAATTCTATTTTTTTCACATGTGTGTATATGTTTTATCTTTATGCATGTGCTTTAAATCCTCACCAACATTCCTTGAACTCTTTTCCTCTCCCTTTGACCTCTTTAACTCACCGTTAAAGCACTTGTTTTAGTTCTTATGTTTTATGTTCTAGTTTTAATTAAGTTTAAGTATTTACGTCCTAGTTTCCTTAGGCATGTTTGGTTTTAGTGATTATGCGTTTTATCTCATCCGTTTATGTATTATATTATCGGTTAATTAAATTCTATTTTTTGTTTAGTATGAGTGTTCTTGTTGTATGTTTACATATTGCTTGATTGTTTGTCATGGTCTTATTAGCTTTCATTTTCAGTTTTTATGTAGTCCTCTTCCTTTTTGCTAATGCCAAAGGGGGAGAAGGATTGTTCTCTAATGTATCTCTGTGTAGAATTTTCATGCCTCTTAAATTAAGGGGGAGTTCTTGAACTTAGGGGGAGAAACAAGATTAGAGAAACAACTATCAAAGAAAGCTTTTTCAAGATTGGTTGTCATCATCAAAAAGTCTCTATGCAACACATGAAAGCAAAACGGCAAGATAATCAAATGGCATCAAGCAACAAAGATGATCAAAGCTTCATATGCAAGCCAACAACATTTCAAGTATTGAACAACTTCAAAGGTATATCAAAGTTCACTTAAAATATCTATACAAGTGTTCAAAAATTCTATCTTGCATATAAACTTTTCCAAACTTTTAATTGTGGTACACTCACTTTAAAATAAACATTTTTTGAATTTTCTACAGTGTTAACCAGTTAACGGGCCTAATTTTTCAAAATCAGTGTTAACGTTGGAATGCGTTAACCGGTTAACCCTGTAGCAAAATGTGAAATTTGGCAACTTTTCATGAAAATGTGTTTTAATTTCTTGTGTCTTTTGAATGCTTTTGCTGCATAAAAATTGTACCTCTTTGAAAAGGTGTTTTACACAATATAAATTCTGACATTTTTAAATTACAAATCACCTCCAAGAATTTCATAAAAATCATAATAACTCATTCTCTTCATAACTTTACAAATTTTGTTATAAGTGTTCATACATACTTTTGAGAAGAAACCTTCATAATTTTGTATACACTTTCATTGTTTCATCTCATTCTTTTAAGAAGAACACTTGTATACTATCTTGAATGATATTTTAATTCAAGGAGAAGATCAATCAAGAAGATTGATAACACCATATTATCAAATCATTAAACTTTATCAAGAAATCATTTCTTCGTATTGTCTTATTATCCAGGATTGTTGGATACAAGTAAAGTGTTTGAAGAGGATTGTTCTTCTACACTTTGTCATATAGCTTTAGATAGTAAGCTTCACCGGTTTGGTGTGAATAGGCTTGTACGATAATTCTAAAACTATTGTGAAAATCTCTTACGTGTTGTAAGGGGACTGGAGTACTCTCGGTCTGTGAGGGAACCCGTATAAATCTGGTGTTCTTTATTTTATGCTTTTACTGCTTTCATCACTTAGAAACCTTAGGCAACTAAATTTCAACTCCGTCAAAAATACCAAAAAATTTCTAAGTCCTAATTCACCCCTCTTAGGCACTCTTTTTACTTACATTGAGTCCAAAACATCACTTTCAAAACAGACACTTTAAACACTTATCAATAACACTCAAACCATTTACTTTAAGAACATTATAGTTTTACCATAAATAATCATAGTCATTAGGTAAAATTGAGAAGACTCCATCGAAAACACGATAACCAGTTAAACTTAAACCAACATTGTGTCACTTATAACAATAAACAAAACCACGATTCTATAAACATGATGACTATCGAGTTAATAAAATTAAAAAGATTGAATAAAAAACACTACAATCTGTTAAACTAACATTAAGACTCACTTGTTCAGCTCAATGATGTTAAGGGCTAAGCGAATTTTACAAAGGGCGAGGAGCGACAAATCCCCGGGAAGCCGTCTTTTCGACCAAATCTTCATGTATTTTTAGCCGTCAGCCCTTCTCAGCTGGTCCAAAACAATCTTTCTTTTAGAAATAGCAAAAATTTATTAGCAATACGCACCAACAACATGAGGCATTCTGCTAATCTGCCTAAATTATAACTCATTAGTCCACCACCATAATCAATAATAAACCAAATTTTTATATTTATTTCCATAACTTTACGGTATTTCCGTGATTCACAAAGGCATCCATTTCAATGACATGAGACTGAGCTAATAGAGATATCACATTTTCATGTGCAAGAATTGTCATGCTCTTGATATCAATCATGCTCCACGACTATGTGGACTACACATCACCAGAAAAAGAAGAGTAAATTTAACCAATGAGCGTATTATGAACTAATGTTTGCACAATGACTGAATAAACTGTAGAGAAACCTCACATTGTTAGCAGACAAAATATAAAACTTGTTTTGATGAAAGATTTTATTCCATGGAAATATCTTTGAAGCAAGCTATCAATGTAATATACTTAACCTATCCAGAAAGTTTCATAATTAGTTGCAATATATACATGTGATATAATATATAATAACATTGAAATTGTGTCATGAGAGCAGAGATTATGCAAGAAAACCAAGTTACTCATAGCCTCCGAAAAATATATTCCGCAAGAATTTTCATGACTAGAAAAGATTAATGCTTCATCAGCCATCGATTTTGCTCTGCAACGGTTAAACCAGCGACAACAGTAACATTGAGATCAATGTGATCAGAACCAATTCCAACAATCAAAAGTAGCTCTAAATTCTTAGCTTTCTTAATTATTTCGGTGATAACATAAGCATGGTGAAATGGTGTTAGATATCAGGACATAAAGATCAGGAATGTGTCAATAAACTTCAAGAAGATCTGCAACATCTATAAGATTATCAGTCCATTGTCAAACTGAAAACCAATGCAATTACTAAGGAAAGTAAGAATCCCCACCATGGAAATTGGAGTTGTTTGTCAAAGACTTCACAACATACAAAGCCCAAAATAATCATAAGGACTAAATTTGTCATGAACCACCACTTAGGGACTTGTGCGTAGTTTTTCTTCATGATTCTTCTATGCACGTCTTCGGCTTATTCTTGTAGTGCAGTTGTTGTCTTCCTCCACAACATAAGAATATGTTTTTCAAATCCATAATCACAAAAAAATATATATAGTTAGATGGTTAATTATAAAAACCACATGAATAATACATAATCGAAGAATGTGTAATATAAGGAAATAAACTTTTCATGGAAGAGGAAAATGTGAGAAATAGTGGCAGTGAGAATTGCAAAAAATGTTTTTTTATATTTGCATTAGCATTCTGTCATGCTTTCTCACCTGCAAAGGTATGAAATTAATGATGCAAGGCTTTTGATTTCCTTATTCTTTCATTTATATAGGATGCTGATATTTTAAGCGCAAATACATTGTTTAACAATGGCCATATTTGGCTATATATGTACTTGAACAAAAACTAACTCAGATAGAAACATCATCTGAAGAAATTGAAAATCAATTGAAAACTAATTCAGTCCATGTTGCATAGCCAACAAACAACCAACGATAATCAACTGAAAAGTACCAAAGCTACAAGAAAAAACTCCTACCGGTATGTCCCCATTTGCTTCCATGACGGACCAACACTAACTTTCTATATCAAATGCCCATATTGCACAAACACCAAAACGATAACAAAAAAATACTTCAGTTTTGCAAGGGAGTTAGATTTCGAACCGAAAATACTATTGTAGATATACAAAATGAAGAAAGCATGAAAATAGGAGAAAAAGTACCATCAGAGGGATTCGTAGCTCCAAATGAAAACTGAAATACACAGATCAAAAGGGCTATCATTTCTCATCCCTTCTCTTTCAAAATCCTTCCCAGAAAAGTTAAGGATGAAAATTAGCAACCCTAACTTTATCAAATAATCCAAAGCATAGAAAACCCTAAAAACACAATAGCAGAAACTGATATGGTAAATACTTTTAGATTCCTTGTTCATACTTTTTATCGCATTTTTAACAAAGATATTGAAATCGTAAAGAAAAATCAACTCTAAAAGCAATCAACTCTAACAAAAACTTTTTAACAACATGTTCAAAAAATTTTCGACTTACATTCAGATCTGTCCAAGACGGTGAAGTCCGCTAAAGTTCAAACAGTCTTTTAATGTTGTTCTTCAGAAGTTTTGAAGAAGAGAACTTGGTGTGAAGTAAGAGAAAATGGGAGAGAAGAGTGATGAAGAGATGTTTGGAATGTGTCCATGAGAAGAATAACAGAGTTTGCGTTGGTTTCCATGCCATTATGCTTTGGGAAGATCATTTTTTCTAAAACATCATGTATGTGTAGACAGAGATTTTCGACGCCATGAAATTAGAATCCAAAATAGCATTTCGACCAGGCAATAAAAAATGTGTTTAAGGGTTAAGTTCGACTAAAGACACGTGAATGATATTTTTGACGTCTTCGACAAATAGGAAATGAAGATGTTTCGACAACTTCAATGAGGGTTAGTTTAAAATGGCGAAGGTTGGTCTTCGACAGGTTTTATAGCTTTGAGGAGACGTGTTGTTTCGACACAGGTGCTGAAGTTTGAAATTCAAAGATAAAAGACGTTTGCAGAAGGGACACGTGGAAGCATTTGGTAGAAAAGAACATGCCGAAGGTCAAGTGTTACATTTGTAGGATTTGTCCGTTAGGGGCAGTTATTTAGTTTTATATAAATAGAGCAAGTCTTGTTAGATTTTATTGTGAGATTTTATGTACAAATTCTTGTTAAAATTACTCAAAGTACCCGTGTGAGAGAAAAGAGTTTGATTTCTAAAAAAATGTACGTATGAAACACCATTTTTATTCAGTTTAATACAATTTCATGTTATTTAACATTTTCTACATTTTTATGATTCTTGCAATTTACAAGTTCTTTATTTCTACAAACCTCTACTTCCTTTTCCATTTATCCTTTTGCATTACCATAACTTATTTAATTTACGTTTTCGTCAAGAAACCTTATTTTTGTTCTTTGTTTCATAAGAATCATATAAATATAATAAAAGCCTTCGTAAGAGTAAAACAACGCAAGATGGCTAAATCATCACTTTTGATCAAAGCACTTATGTCCCGGGATTTGTATTGTTGATTCTGTAAGTAAACTAATCCAATATTAGATTAGAAACCAGCGGTTGTTCGACGTAAAATCACCAACGAACAAATTGGCACGCCCAGTGGGACCTTAGTGCGCAAAAGGTATTATAACAACTCTTAGTCAAAAAAGGTTTTAATTCGTTGCATGATTCTAAGAAGCGGTAAGTTAGCCGTAACTGACGTAAAAATGCCTAAACGAACAAGAGTAAGAAGAATGGTGAATCCGCCACATAATCAAAATGAAGATACTACAATGCTTAACCCTATTCATTCTACTAGAGGAAATACAGGGTCAGTTTCTGTATCAGAAGCCATACCCTCTTCGTCAGGGTCAACACATGCATTTGCAGTTTCTCAAAATGCGCCTAGTTTTTCTTCCATGGGAACCTAAATGTCCATGGGAACACCTTCCCCTATAGGGAACGTCCATAGGCCATTTTCGACGAGATTTACAATGCCTTTGTTTGGTAAGGAACAACCTTATGGGATGCCTACCGCCACTATGGCTAGTCTGTAAAATGCATCTTCAGTTTATTCTGATTCCCTGTTGAATAGGTCATCACCATTGCAAGGATCAGGATCTGGTGGAAACATGGGAAGAGTAAATCAATTCCACCAGGATTCCAAAATTAATCATCAACAATCACTACAAATTCGGCAAACTCCATTAGGCAACAAATGGATGAGAGTAATCATGAGATGGTCCATATGTTAACACAACAAATGGGAGAAGTGTTTAATCCTCTGATACGAAACACTACCCAAACCAACCAATTGATGGCAAAACAAATGACACGTATTGCCAATTTTTTTGGTGTACCCCAAACACAACCCAGAGATTTAACAGTTCCAAATCCTAGGACACCGGTCGGAGAGGAACATACCATAAACCAGAGGTTAGTAGAAATTCCTCAAGTCAACATTAGAAACCAAGAGGAAGCGGTCGAACAACCTCAAATAGAAATTCCTTCCTAGCCAGAGCCTAGGAGAATTCTAGTCCAAAGAGGTCAAGACGTTGATCATGTTGTGCAGCTGATGCATTATAATAACATGCCTGCCGAAAACAACCTAACATCCATTGTCGAAAGAATAATGGCACAAAATGGGGTAAATATAGGATTATAAAGGCCTAGTTATGTCTCCCCATTGTCTTAGTATATTCTACAACAAGAATTACCCCCAAGGTGGAAAGTCCCCAAGTTTACCAAATTTTCAGGGGATACTAGTGAATCAACTATAGAGCATATTGCACATTATCTGATCGAAGCAGGGTAAATAGAAAATAATGAAAATTTAAGG
Organism: Lathyrus aphaca; assembly: GCA_963966055.1. NCBI lineage: Eukaryota > Viridiplantae > Streptophyta > Magnoliopsida > Fabales > Fabaceae > Lathyrus > Lathyrus aphaca. The sequence goes on from OZ014519.1 coordinate 170,542,341, forward strand.
ACAAAATATTTTCCATGTTCTTTGACAAAAAATACTTTCACTTGGTTTATGTCTTTGCCTGCAAACTCCATTTATACATGGACCAAATTAGAAAGATTGTTCCATGAACAATTCTACATGGGGCAAACCAAAATAAGCCTGAAGGAATTGGCCAGTGTTAAGAGAAAACTCTCTGAACCAATAGATGACTACTTGAATAGGTTTAGATTACTAAATGCCAAATGTTTCACCCAGGTACCTGAACGTGAATTGGTCGAAATGGTCGCAGGTGGTCTAGACTACTCTATAAGGAAGAAACTAGACACCCAGTATTTAAGAGACATGTCACAATTGGCAGATAGGGTGAGACAATTTGAAAAACTAAAAGCTGAGAAATTCAGAGTAAATAGAAACAAAAGAGAAATAGTGGCTTATGTAGGAATGCACCAAGAAGACGAAAATGATGTAGATAACGTAGACGAACCATCTTGTTTCGAAGAACAAGAAGTTGACCTAGAAGAATTAAAACAAGGACCACCATACTCTTATAGAATGCTAGTTCCGTCGAACGGAAAAAATCCAGTAGAGCCTGAAAAGAATGATAAGTTCCAAAAAGAACTTATACGTTCGACGTCACCAAGTGTGATGAAATTTTCGACAAATTAGTCGAAGATGGTCAGATGATAGTTCCACCAGACACTAAACCGCCTCCTTTGGAACAGCGAAAAAAAGAGGTTTTAGTAAGTACCATGGTTTTCTAGGTCATAAAATGTCTCAATGTTTCCTTTTCAGGGACCTAGTGCAGAATGCTATCCGTGATGGAAGACTGAAATTCAGTGACAAGCAAAAGCAACAAATGAGGATTGTTTCAAATCCTATGCAGATTGTTGAGGCCAATTATGTTGAACCATTCATTATGAATATGGGCGAAGTCAAAAAGGCGTCTGAGGATATTTTTGAAATGATAGAAGCTACTAAAGGTTTCGACACTCACATTAACATGGTGGAGTTTGCTGATGATCTCCTAGACCAACCTGAAGTGGAAGAAGTATCCAAAGACCGTGTGAACCTACCAATAATGATCAAGGTTACTGAAAATCTTGATGTGAAGGGATTGAATGACTACATCGACAAATTTGAGACTACTGAAGGTTCCAACAGTCAAGACAAAGTTGAGACTACTGAAGGTTCCAATAGTCAAGACAAAGTTGAGACTACTGAAGGTTCCAACAGTCAAAATAAAGTTGAAACTACTGAAGGTTTCAACAGTCAAGACAAAATTGAAGTTACTGAAGACTTTGATAACCAGAAAAGGGTGGAAACTACTGAAGGTTTCGACAAAGGATATAACAACAACATTGTTGAAGATGGAATAATATGGAATACTTTAGGGGAGCCCAGTGGAAAGTTCGATTATCTCGTGAAGTACACTGCTCCCACAAGCTCTCGCATTGACATCAACAAAATCCAACCAACTGGATGGGAAGGTGTCCCAGTGAGAACTAATGAGGAGACAACTAACATTTTCTTTAGCATCGAAAAGAAGGCTTATAAAAGCCTCATCATTGGAGACAAGGCTGCTGAGGGTCTTGATCCTGATCAAATAAAGATGAGCAATGATGTGAACTGCGTCAACAATGTGGGACCTGTCAATAAGGACATTACAAGAATTAAGGTAGAAGCAATTGAAGGCCTTGTAAAACTTGTTACTTATGGAATTCTGCGTAGAATAATGGAGGATCCTAAGGGAAGCCAAGTCAAAAACAGCTGAAGTAATGTTGTGTCCATGTTGCAGTGCTATTTTCGACAAGAAAGCAGCATATAATCTGGAGGTAATAGAATATTCAAAAAGAAAAGGAAACTAGGGAGCAAGACCAGCCCCAAAGGCAGAAAGATATGATCCAAGAAGAAGGGAGCCTCACCAGTTAGGAATTGGAGGTCGAAGCAACCATTCATATAAACTAATAAACAAAGGCGTCGAGGATAGATGGGTACAACCCATCAGGGACGCTCAAGGGCGAAAAGAGTGGAGCAGCTTCAACATTCAGAGAGGCTCTTCATTGGCACAAGGAATGGGATCTGAGAAGCAGAAACCATGGGTTTACCCTTCAGAAAACTACAAAGGAAAAAACCTATGACTAAGTCTCAGTGGAGAAGATTCCAAAGGCAAAAAAGGGTCGAAAAGGAAGCTATGAAGAAGGAAATGAAAAAGAAAGATACTAGCAAAAAAGGTGATGTTGCCCATACTCACAACGCCCAGGAAGAAGAAAAGAAAGAGATTCTAGACAACAAAGCCCCAAGTACAAGTATGGGACGAACAAAGCCAAGAAAGCAAGTCCAAGATGACAAAGAGATGACTGACGACTTCACGTCTGGTTCTGAATCCTCTTTCGACGTAGTGTGCAATGTTGTCTCAGTGTTACCCAAGGATTATGACAGAGTAATGCAGATGGAAGACGAAGACGATGATGTCAAAGAGGAACAAATGTCTCACAACCCCGTATGCTACTACATCATGAACAATGGTTGTGTGGAGGAGCAGAATGCATTCTTCGAAAGACTAGATGACTCGCTGAAAGGACATTTAAAGCCCTTGTTTATAAAAGGGAAGATTGAGAATGTTGGAATAAAAAAAATACTAGTGGACGGAGGGGCATCAATAAACTTAATGACCCATTTCATGTTGAGAAAGATTGGAAAAAGTGACTCTGATTCCAAACCACACAACATAGTATTGTCGAATTATGAAGGAAAGGTAGGAACTATCATGGGAGTGATCTAGGTGGATTTAACAGTTAGTACAATTACAAGACCAACAATGTTTATGGTGATAGCGTCGAAAGCAAACTATAACCTCCTCCTAGGGAGGGAGTGGATACATGGCATATGAGTTGTACCTTCGTCGATGCACCAGAGGATTGCTATTTGGAGACCAGATGGCATAGTAGAGAATATAGAAGCAGATCAAAGCTATTTCATGACTGACGTCAATCACATCGTCCGCCTCAGTTTCAACATAAATTTGGCTCATATTCCCCCATGTAGTCCAACCAATTTTGACCTCAAAAAGACTGATAATGCATATTTCTCCATGTACCTCCACCCTACATATATCTTCCAGTGGGATAAAGAAGTGGTGGACGAGTCGAATTATATATGGGGAACTGCCCACATACAACCCACTGGGTGCGGGAGTGAATTTGTAGATGATGACTGAAACATCTGCATTAGAAAGAATTACGGCTTACATAGCCGAAAATAAACTCAAAGCGACACTTGAAGCTTAAGTGAAATTCATGGTTGTCGAAGTCAGTCAAAACATGTCCAACAAACAAAGTCTAGAAACAGACATTGAAGAAAATACTAAGGAAATCCCATATGGCGAATGGAAAAATCAGAAGCTCGACGCCATTTATGATGACGAACCTTTGGGGTTCGAACAAGATCCAATGATGACCAATATGAAGATGGTGGCTCAAGACCCATTGGAGGAGATAGACTTGGGACATGGGGCAGAAAAAAGGCCAACTTACATAAGTGCCAAGATGGACCCTCAGTTCAAAGTCGAAATAGTCCGTTTTTTGAAAGAGTTCAAAGACTGCTTTGCATGGGACTACGACGAGATGCCTGGTTTAGATAGAAGTTTGGTCGAATTGAAGCTACCAATAATGGAGGGAAAAAAGCCAGTAAAGCAGACTCCAAGATGCTTCGCACCAGAAATTCTGTCGAAAATAAAAGAAGAGGTCGAAAAACTTCTGAAATGTAAATTCATCCGCACAACCAGGTATGTTGATTGGATTGCAAATATAGTGCCTGTAATTAAAAAAAATGGCAAACTAATGGTATTTATTGACTTTCAAGACTTGAACTCAGCTACCCCAAAGGATGAATATCTTATGCCAGTAACAAAAATGCTTATAGATTCTGCAACAGGCCATGAGTACTTAAGTATGTTAGACGGATACTCTGGCTATAATCAAATCTTTATTGGAGAAGAAGATGTCTCTAAAATAACATTTCGTTGTCCTGGAGCAATAAGGACTTACAAATGGGTAGTAATGCCCTTTGGTCTAAAAAATGCTGGAGCAACTTACCAACAAGCTATGAATTCAATTTTTCATGATTTTATTGAAACTTTCATGAAAATTTATATTGATGATATTGTAATCAAGTCTGTTTCAGGAAAAAAATCATTTAGGCCATCTTCGACAATCCTTTGAAAGGATGAGGAAGTTTGGTTTAAAAATGAACCCCCTTAAATGTGCTTTTGGTGTGCAGGCGGGTGATTTCTTTGGTTTTGTGGTCCACAAGAAAAGGATCGAAATAAATGAAAACAAAGCCAAAGCCATAATGGAAGCGAAAACGCCATCAACAAAAAAGGGATTGTAGTCTCTGCTAGGGAAAATCAACTTTCTCAGAAGGTTTATCTCCAACCTTAGTGGAAAAACGCAAGCCTTCTCTCCTCTACTTCGACTAAAGAAGGAAGACTTTGCATGGGGGAAAGAACAACAAGATGCCTTCAACAAAATCAAAGAGTATCTAGATAGTCCTCCAGTTTTGATGTCTCCTTGTAGAAAAAGAAGTATGAGATTATACATTTCAGCACCAGACAAAACTTTGGGAAGCATGATGTGTCAAGAAGATGAAGATGGCGTCGAAAGGGCCATCTATTATCTCAGCAGAATCTTAAATGATGTTGAAACTAGATATAGTGTGATAGAGAAATTATGTTTATGTGTATATTTTTCTTGTACAAAGTTAAAGCGCTATATAAAACCTGTTGATGTATATGTTTCTTCTCATTTCGACGTAATAAAGTATATGTTATCTAAATCTATTTTACATAGTCGAATTGGGAAATGGGCTTTAGCATTGACATAATATTCCTTAAAATATCTGCCTTTAAAGGCTGTTAAGGGACAAGTGGTTGCTGACTTCATAGCTGACCACTCAATAAATGAAAATGAAATAAGATGTGTCGAATTAGAGCCACGGAGGTTGTATTTCGACAGCTCCAATCATGAGAACGGAACTGGCGTTGGAATACTAATTATTTCTCTTGACAAAATTCCAACAAAGTTCAAGTACAAGGTTGAAGGTTTATGTTCAAATAATGAAGCAGAATATGAAGCTCTGATTGCTTGACTTGAAATCTTGTTGGAATTGGGGGCAACTAGAGTCGAAATAATGGGTGACTCTAAGTTGGTGATAAAACAATTGACAAGAGAATATAAATGTGTCAAAGAGAATCTGATTATGTACTTTGTTATAGCTAACAAACTCCTTAAAACATTCGATAATGTAGCCATTAAACACATTCATAGGTTGGAAAATCAAGAAGCGAATGATCTGGCTCAACTTGCATTAGGCTACAAAGTGTCGAAAGAAAACTTGGAGAAAACTATTGAAGTAAGGGGAAGAGTTATATCCACCAAATTGTCCTCATCAGATTTGGAGACAATAAAATTAGGTAATGGGGATGAAGAAAACTTTGAAATCTTCAATGTAGATGATTCAGAAATTGAAGATTGGAGAAAACCTATTAAGGATTATCTACAAGACCCAAATAAAGAAGTTGAAAGAAAGGTAATGTATAGAGATTTAATATACATGATTTTTGGAAATGAATTATTTAAAAAGACTGCAGAAGGAGTTTTACTGAAGTGCTTGGGCGAAGAGGAACCTTACATAGCTTTGTCGAATATGCACAATGGTGCATGTGGTGCGCACCAAGCAGGCCATAAAATGAAATGGTTATATTTTGACAAGGTATGTACTGGCCAACAATGTTGAAAGATTGTGTCGAATTTGAAAAAGGTTGTCAGGAATGCCAAGTACATGCAGGTATACCACATGTCCCTGCAAGTGAGTTGCATTCAATTATAAAGCCTTGGCCATTCAGGAGTTGGACTTTGGACTTAATTGGAGAAATTCGACCAGCTTCTTCAAAAGGGAAGAGGTACATTTTAGTTGGAATAGATTATTTCACTAAATGGATTGAAGTTATACCATTGGTAAACGTGGATCAGGAGACAGTTATAGAGTTTATCCATAAATATATAATCTACAAATTTGGGATACCAGAAACAATAACTACTGATTAAGGATCTGTATTACTGGGAAAAACATGCAAATATTTGCAAAAGAAACCGGTTTTAAACTCACAACTTCGACACCTTATTATGCCCAGGCAAATGGAAAAGTCGAAGCAGCAAACAAGGTTGTGATAAATTTGATCAAAAAGCATGTGGGTAGAAAACCTAGAAACTGGCATAAGACTTTGGATCAAATTTTATGGGCTTGTCGAACATCTCCCAAAGAAGCAACAAATTTTACTCCATTCAAATTGACTTATGGACATGATGCAGTGCTACTAGTCGAAATTTAGTTACATTCAATACGAGTTCAAATGCATCATGAAATCCCATCATAAATTTATTGGAGCATGATGATGAACGAATTAGTTGATTTGGATCAATATAGGTTGCACGCGTTAGATCTGATAAAGAGGCAAAAAGAAAGAGTCGAAAATTTTTACAACAAGAAAGTGAAATTTAAGACCTTTTTAGTGGGTGATCTTGTTTGGAAAGTAATTCTTCCTATGGATCGAAAAGATAGATTAATGGAAAAATGGTCTCCTAAGTGGGAAGGACCTTTCCAAATTTTAAGAGTTTTTTCAAATGGCGCATATGAGGTCGAAGAGATAGGAAAAGACGAAAGAATATTCAAAATAAATGGAAAGTACTTAAAAAGGTACAAACCAATATTGCAAGAAGTAAAGATATCCAAAAATTAAAATTGAATATAAGAGAAAATAATGTACTTTGCCAAACAAAAGGCAGTAGATTCATTATAAACAATTTACTAGAGAATTAACTAGTACATAAAAATATATTCACTATCCCTATTACAATTGAATTTTTTCAAAAGATTTCTTCAACTCATCAAACTTCTTCTTCTGAATTTGGAGTCGGCGCTCACAGAAGCTCTTGTTGGTCGAAAGGGTCTCAATTTCCTGAGTAAGTAGTTGAGCCTTTTCAGCATGATGAACCCCCACTTCTAACTCCTTGTCAATCTCTTTCTGATTAGCCTTATGAAGAGTCTTTTTGCGCTTCTTATCCTGAGATTTTTGAATGTTGGTGTCGCATTCGACAATTTCTTTGGCATAAGCCTCAAAGATCTTCTGCAGCTTTGTGATTTTGTTGGTCGAAACGGTGGTAGCATCCCATTCAGCAAGCTGGGTTTCAGATTTTTTGGAGATTTGTTTGGAAAAATCCTTCAGACGATTCAGGTCAGCAATCACCATGTCGACCAGGGTGGTCAGGTCCATCACAAGGCTGCTCACTTCAGCAGGAGACTCCAAGACATTGACTTATTTTAGAATCTTCTTCAAGTCGAAGCAGGCAGTTGAATTTGCATTCAAAACCTTGAACAAGTCCACATCAAGGATTTTTGCCTTGATCTCAGCCAGGACAACTTCAAGAGAATGTGCGCTGGAAGTGGCTCCTGAAGTAGTCGAAGTGCTTTGAGAAGAGTCTTGGAAGTTGAAGCAGGCACTGAGTACAACTTTGAGATACTCCAAGGGTTAATTAACTTTGAGATTCTCAATCTCTTCACGAGAAAGAGTTGTCAAACCATTTGACCCTCATTTCTATGAGTCAGGATTTGGCTGACTTGGTTGCCTTTGGTCTGACCCAACGTGTTCTTCCTTCGACTTGTCACCATCATCTCCAGTTACTTCTTCCTCGATATTATCACCTTCAACCTCAGCATCAGCCTTCAGGTCTTCGTCCTACTGATGAGTATTCACATTTTGAGGTGGAGAAGGAGAGCGGTCGTCAGAGTATTGAGGAGAATCAGGCATTGGTGGTTCTTCCACCTTTGGTTCTTTTGTCAGTTGTTTAGGAGAAGAGGGTGTTGGACTTGCACTTCAATGTGTTGGAACATCTTGTTCTGTTCCCTGCTCTTCTGGAATGTTGTCAAAATTAACCTACAAATAGCCCAAAAAATCAAAAAAGAGAAAATATATTAAGAAGATAAAGGTCAAACAGTCGAACAAGGACTTACCTGAGGAATCTCAGTGTGAAAACCATAATTCCCACTTTCTGCGTCCTTTACTTGCACATTTGCAGTTGGACTTGGTGGAGGAGTTTCTTTCACCACTTTGGCTTTGGACTTTGGAGTGGGAGCTTTTGTAGGTTTCTTTTGTTTTTGGGGTCGACTTGGTTCTGATGATTCATTGCCAGATTCTTCACTAGACACCTTTTCTTCTGGTTGTTTTCTTTTGGGTGTACGTGGTGGTTTTTGACTTTCCTAGACATGGTAACAAAAGACAATTCAGTGTTTTGAAAGGTGAAAAGGCAGGATGATCTAAGAGAAAAAGACTTGTACCTTAGTCGAAGTTTTCTTAGTGGCAAAGGGTGAATCTTTCTCCATCACATCAGTGGTGTTTTTGACAACACTCCTTCTGGTTTGGACTTTGGAAGCCGAAGAAAACAGAATGAAGTCAGAAATGAAAAAAAAAAGAGACAAGTTCAGAGTGTCGAAAATAAAGAAATCGTTGTCGATTAAAACACCTTCAAGAATGGGAGTTTCCACGTGAATGTGTTCTATTCCAATATGAAGGTGTCCTTTGTAATCATCCAAAGTGAACTTAGTCGGAACCACTCGCTCAATAGATTTTTTGGATTATTGACGAAGGATTTTCAAAGAATCCCCACAAACAAACCAATCTAGAAATGGAGGGCTCAACGCCACCCAAAAGTCAGCAGAAGGAAGAGGGGGAAACCTTGGTGGATAAAGATTGAAATCTAGCTCATATTGTTGTTCTGGTCGAACATATGAAGGCAATTTCAATTTATCCAATCTCAATGTCAACTTATTATTTAAAGTCACTGCTGCTTCGCTTATGGTTCGACTAAGTTCCTCTGGCCTATAGATGGTTTCAAAATATTTTTGAAACTTTTGTATCTCTTGGATATATTGTCCTTTACCTTTTTCCGTCTGGTTCTGCACAAGAGTAAATGCATTGGTCATGTGAGTTGTGAATGCTTTTACATCATAGAATTTGGTGCGTTAATACTCCCTCCACCAAACATCAAATTCATGTGTGCCAATAAAAGAAGGTCGAAAAACCACTGGGCAGATATCAACAGAACCATCAAAATATTTCTTCACCAGTTGGAGACTTTGTTCCTCGGAATGGTAGGAGTTGTAGAAAAGAATGAAACATTTCTTCGAAAAGATAGGTTTTGGTTTCGGTTGTACCAATCCAAATTGTCTAGCAACTAGGTTGGGTTGGTAAACGATTAAATAAATTTTGGTCTTTGTCACATTATGGTGGGAGAGAAGGAGTCTAGGGACCAAGAAAGCTTCCCAAACATCGAGGAATTTTCGTTCAGCCTCTTCCATCTCAACGGGAGGTTGTGTGGTGAACCATTCAGGACCAACTATACTGTGGGCAAAAGGTGACATGGAAGGAGTGAAATTATACCTCTTGGAGAACATCATGACGTAACTCGTGAAAGCCTGTCGAAGACTGAGTCCTTCATCAGATGGCGTCAGTTGTGCTAACCTGGGCCATTCGACAGCTCTATCTTTCACTTCTTCTTCATTCACTATGTTCTTCACAGGGATAGAAGTTTCGAAAGTGGCATTAAGCCACAGTTGTAATAGCCAAAGGGGTCCTGAAATACTAAGTTTCCCTTTGTTGGTGGCAGTTTTCAAGAAATCTACGCTTTCACTTAAGGATTCGTACAGGTTCGCCAAGATCATTTCGCCCAAGCATAATCTGATCCCTTCTTCGAGTTGATTAGCTATGGTGACAAATTTCTTCTCCACTTGCAAAGAACGGGAGCAGAAGACATACTTCGACAACCATAAAGTTAAGAAGGCTATATGCTATTCTTTAGATACTGTATCGATCGTCTTATCATAATAGTGGTTGATAAAGACAGAGTAAGAGGCTTTGCTGGTGTCGAAATTAATGGAGTTCTGGTTTTGAAGAGTTGGGTCGAAGTTCCATCCTAGAGGGCTGAGTCCACATATTGCTGCCAGGTCGAAAAGGGTTGGTGTAACCATTCCACAAGGAAGGTGAAAATCATTATAGGTGATGTCCTAGAAAAAGAGAGATGCTAAAATCATGTTGGGACAATAGCTAGGTCATATTTTCGACATTTGGATTAAGTCAAATATTCCCATTTCTCTCGAAAAGGGTTATTTAACCTTTTCAATCTTTGCCAACCAAGCAAGATAGTCGGAGGGATATTTTGCCATGGGACTTGTTCTAAAAATCCTGGCATTGCTTAGGTGAAGCAAATTCAGACCTTCATCAGTGGTCGAATTTGAACCCTCAGTTGGTTCCTCAGTCTGTTTAGGTTTTACCCTAGCTCCTATGGGTTTTAGACGTTGATATGAAGGGAAATATTCTCTTAACTTATCTGGGTTAAGGTCTGGATTAGGGAGAGGTCCTAAGATAGAATGACAACTACTAGAAACTAGTATAGGAATTAATACCTGAGACCTGTAAATGTTATCCTTTTCCTTTTTATTGGAAGGCTCTTGAATGTATTGTTGGTTTCCAATGATGGTAGGTCCATTCTGTCTGTGTGAATATGGAAGTGTGGTGGAGCTTTTAGTCTTCTTGCTGCTGGAAGATTTCTTGGAAGCCATTGTTGTCTGAAGTGAAGTCTCTTTGCGGTTTAGAGTGATGAAGTTCTTTGTTTTAAGAAGAAGAAGGTTGTGAGAAAAGTTTTGAAGAGAGAAAATGGTTTAGTATTTATAGGCAAAAGAGATTGAAACAGTTAAGTTTTAAATTAAATCATGGGCCACGTGGAGAATTTATTTCATAAAGAAAATGGGCTGATGACAGTTGAGAAACTCATGATTTCCTAGCCTTAAGGGGTAGTGGGGGAGTTGTCTAGAACGTGGGTTGAGTTGACGTTTTGAGAAAAAACATGATGATGAAGATTTCTGGGGGTTTGAAATATCTAACCTTGGAAATGATGAAAATAAAAGTTGATATGGCATCGAAGCAATTCTCGACAACAAATGACTTTTCTCCAAAATAGTCGAAAAGACCTTTGCTGGGAGACAATTTGTAGACAGAGATTTTCGACGCCATGAAATTAGAATCCAAAATAGCATTACGAACAGGAAATACAAATGTGTTTAGGGGTTAAGTTCGACTAAAGAAACGTGAATGATATTTTTGACGTCTTCGACAAATAGGAAATAAAGATGTTTCGACAACTTCAATGAGGGTTAGTTAAAAATGGTGAAGGTTGGTCTTCGACGAGTTTGATAGCTTTGAGAAAACATGTTGTTTCGACGCAGGTGCTGAAGTTTGAAATTCAAAGATAAAAGACGTTTGCAGAAGGGACACGTGGAAGCATTTGGTAAAAAAAAACATGTCGAAGGCCAAGTGTTATATTTGTAGGATTTGTCTGTTAGAGGCAGTTATTTAGTTTTATATAAATATAACAAGTCTCGTTAGATTTGAGTGTGTGAGATTTTAAGTACAAATTCCTGTTAAAATTACTCAAAGTACCCGTGTGAGAGAAAAGAGTTTGATTTCTGGAAAAATGTAAGTGTGAAACACCATTTTTATTCAGTTTAATACAATTTCATGTTATTTAACATTTTCTGCATTTTTATGATTCCTGCAATTTACAAGTTCTTTATTTCAACCAACCTCTACTTCCTTTTCCATTTATCCTTTTGCATTAGCAGAACTTATTTAATTTACGTTTTCGTCAAGAAACCTTATTTTTGTTCTTCGTTTCATAAGAATCATATAAATATAATAAAAGTCTTCGTAAGAGTAAAACAACGCAAGATGGCTAAATCATCATGTTTGATCGAAGCACTTATGTCCCAGGATTTGTATGGTTGATCCTGCAAGTAAACTAATCCAATATTAGATTAGAAACCAGCGGTTGTTCGACAGAAAATCACCAGCGAAGAGTCTGGCAGCCACATAAACAAAAATAAATTTGCTTTAGTTACATTGCCACTATTCTGTTGACTTTTGGGAATAATTATACATTTGTTGCGTAAATGGTTTGGTTAGATTTCAATTAAAAGATCATTTAGTTGGAATTAGTTAGTTTTAGACTTAAAATATCCCCCAATTAGTGAGGTTAAGACAATTAACAAAGATTAATTTTGTGTTATCCATAACACATTGTTTTCGTATACTATAGATTAACTTTTAAACTCAGAACATATATGTTTAGGTTAAAGATATATTCTGAACCTTTTCAAAAGAATATATATATATATATATATATATATATATATATATATATATATATATATATATATATATATATATATATATATATATATATATATATATATATATATATATATATATATATATATATATATATATATATATTAAAAATCATTTAATTAATAGTTATATAAAAACATCCGATATAAATATGCGAGTTCAAACCTGATTTATTCATTTTTAAAGGATATAATTTTAATCAATAAATTATTTAGTTGTTTGAAATTGTTTTTTTAATCTGCCATGTTATCTCATTTGTATAGTTAAAATACAAAATTGTTTACAACATTAAAATTGCAAAAAAAAAATTATAGGAAAAAATATAAAAATTTACTAAGTGATATATGGTAGATTCAACTTTAGCCCTAATTGTGTCTGGAAGAGAGTCAAATAACTAACACAATTAAGCAACTTTAGCCATAATTGTGGTTGAAATAAAATTTAATATCATGATATATTTGACTATTTAGGACTTTAGGAGGTTGTCATTTAAGCAATTCCCATCACGCATGATTCCAATTTCCTCTGAAAGCTACATCTAACCTTTCCTTTCAAGTGTTTGGATAACTCTCACTCAAACTCAATGATGTTAGAAAGTCTTATGTCTTTTTGTCTTCTCTACATGTGCATGAAAATAAATACACAAGAGGAATTGAAATTGAGTACTACCTACTTCTTTGGCTTAGAATTGAAAGTTAAGTACATGTAATCAATCAATTAATATAGAAAAAATGAGTTTTTCCCACCATCTCGATCCATCGAACGGACTGATTTGAATTGGAGTCAATTCTACAATCAAGTAGTTTCAAATTCCTCTCGAACGCAGTCGTGAAAATTTTAACCGATTAAAGATCGGTTAAAATGAATTATTTTTAATAGACTAGAAAAGGACTATTTGACTTAAAAGAATCTCAATTCATTTTTTGATGTTTAATTCAAGATCATTTGGAATTTGAAAAGTTGAAAGGAAAACAGAGAAAGTTGAATGATAAAAGTGGAATCATATAGGAGAAAATGATGGGTTCATATGTTTTGGATTCAGATCCCATTCTCTCCCAAAAAGCAACGGTATTTAGACATGGTAGATCAATACTTCTTATCAAGTATAATTATTATAATGATACTATGCTGAATTTTCTTCTTTAGTTCTTTGTGTGTATTTATTCGGCCCAATCACAATATTATACTAAATAGATTTCTTCATTACATTTGGATAATTATATTGAATTTTCATCTTGTGTGTATTTATTCGACCCAATCACAATATTATACTAAATAGATTTTTTCATTACATTTGGATAATATTTATTTTTTCTGAAAGAAATTATGTAGTGAAATGGAATTTTAGGAATCCATCAAATTAGAGAATTTCTTACCCTCAGAGTTCTTATACATAATATGTATTTCTAAAAATGTCTCTCTGTTTTTGGGGATGTATCTCCGGACGTATTATTTTTCTACTTAATGTTAGTTTATTCCGGAAATATATCTACGAAATGTTTCCATTTATGTATCTCCGAAATATTTTTTAATACACTTCGCACTAGATCTTCTTCTTCAAACTCCTCCCTCATTCTCTCAAACTCTCCAAAAAATATATTTCCACCAAACCTGGTTTTTTTCACTCGAGTTCGATATAGAGCATCAAATGCAACGATCAACACACTCCAAATCATCCATTGCTCAATATAATCGATAAATTTTCAAGTTTTCGAGTTAATTTTTCGAGTTTTCTTTGTAATCGATTTAGAATAATCTTTTAGGTGTAGACATCGTTAGATACCTTTAAAAACATAGTTTAGAGACAATATAAGTATTATTTGTTGGCTTAAACAGACGATTAGAGCATCAAAAAGTCGATTTTCAAAGGTTGATGATGACAATGGTGTTGTTGTTTGAAGTTCCAGAAGGTCCAAGAGGTGCATTTACATAACAAATTAATGTTAGGGATGTTCTGTAGATGCAACTCCGGAACAACCCAGACGTTTTGGAGTCTGAATGCTTCCGTGGATACATTTACGAAAGTCTTCCATATGTATATATATCCGGAAATAAGATAATGTTTTTTTTTTCATTTTGTTTTTAAATTTATTTGCATTTAATTATAATTTATTGGTTATACATTGCAGACTTTATGGCTGATAGAGACTCCCGACTGATATATGGATGGGTTGCACAATATGCATTTGTCTGACATGCACGACCCAGACATATGCACATCCTAATACACAATTATCTTCATCACATGCCCGGGACATCACATCATCCAGTTCTTCGTCCCGAAGGCGTCAGGATGCTACTAAGGGTTCATCACAGACCCCACCCTCCCGTGGGCCTCGTCAGGATAGTCCTGTTCCACTTCCAGAGCGTGATATTGATCCGGTCCCACCTCCAGATTGTGATGAGCTTACACAGGAGGATGCTGGTGATGAAAATTATGCGCCTGCAGGTTTCCCAGAGGTCCATCCGATATGTCCCTACTGACAGGGTACGTCGAGCATACTGTCAGACATGTCTGGGATGGAGAGATAACATAACTCAAATTATTTATTTTTTCATTGGGAATTTATTATCTATAACATTGTTTATTATTAACATTGTTTTCATTGGAAATTTACATACTCGCGATGCCCATAAGTTATATAACCATGGGCGGAAGATATTGATATTGTCTTAGACACGAGAGGATTGGTTCCAGACTACTCTTATTGACTCTGGTCTGAATGACCTTTATGTAGGTACGACCGAATCCATAACGGGATGCTGATGGCTTTTGCGGAGAGATGGTGCCCTAAGACGGCATCCTTCCATCTACCGCATGACGAGATCACCATTACACTGAACAACATCTCCTATCTGTTACATATATCGATCAGGGGTATCCTCCTCCATCATAGTAGGATGAAGAAGGAGGAAGCGGGAAAGCTTAGGATTGAGGAGCTTGTGGTTGATCCACAAGATGCGCTAGAGGAGGTGGATAAGACCTGCGACACTCATGTGAGGTTTTCCTTTCTGATACGTAGATTTACTGAAGTGCTCACTCATGCACAACAGGCAGATGGTGATCCAGTTAAGGTTGAGATACACAAACAGTGTGTTGAGGTGTTACTTCATATATTTAATCGACACTCAACTGTTTATGGACACGAGCTCCACGTATATTGATGTCGTTTACCTTAGATACTTTTTGGATCCCATATGAATCCATTAGTACAACTAGGGGGCGGCTATGTTGGCGTATACATATTTGAGACTCTCAGAGGGATGCCTATGGAAAACCAGGATTGTCGCATGCAGCTGTTCACTATACGTGGTAACAATCTTATATCATTTGACTTTTTTCATTCTATATTCGTGATAAAACTTGATACCGATGTTTTTTATTTTCATTTCAGGCTTGGATCTTTCAGCACTTTCCGATGATAGCTGGATGAGGGAGTGTGCATGAGTACACTAAGGCCCTTTTGCATGCACATACATTTCTCCCGCTTAAAGGGAACTAGGTGGTCGACCCGTACAGAGTCTATGTCGATCACATGGTGTTAAGGACATCCAATATGACGCCTATGCAGCTCACTGTGTGACGCATACGTTTGATGACATCTCACTATTCAGTGGATGGTTGGCATGCAGTTCGACCATCACAATCCCATATCTTCCTGAGCGCGTAATGCGGCAGTTCAGTTGCACTCATGTGGCAGTTCAGTTGCACTTAGTGAAAGAATTGGTGGAATACGAAAATATACTTTTGGATTTATTTCCGAAATGTGTTTTCAAACAATTTGTGTTTTACAAAATGATGGTGTGACTTACTTACACATGAATTTGATATATCTGAAATGTGTTCGAAAATACATTTTTAATTTTAAGAGTATTGTTGATTTTTCACGAGGGTATGGTTACAATCATTAGGATGCTATAAGCAATTTTTCAAATATCTTATATGACTTTTTTCTTGTTTTACGATTTTGAAATTATGCTAAAGAAAAAATTATCAGGTTGAGTTATAGATTAAATTTCTCTCTTTAAGACGGTTTCTAAAACTATCTAAAATTGTGCAAAATGACAATCAACCACGTTTAGGGATGACAACGAATACCCTTGAGCACAAGTACTAGTATCTCACTTAGGGGTGTTATGGTGCGGTTTGAATGGTTTTGACACTAAAAATCATATGAATCTACCGCAAGATAAAAATGCATGCGATTTGGTTTGATTCGATTTTTTACAATATTTTTATTGAGCCATAGATTCACCTATAGAGAACAACATAACTTTATGTTTAGTCATTCATACATTATCAAATAGCAACAAAATTGATCATATTTAAACAAAAACTTCTCATTCAATATACGAGAATAAGATTAGACAAAAGTGGAATAAAAAACATAAAATAATATCAAAAATATTATAATAAAAAGAAAAAAATGGAGGAGATGAGAGATTGGAGAAGATGAAAAAGAAACAAAATAAAAGATGTGATATTAGAGAAGAAATGTGCGATAAAAACGTAATTGAAAGAGAAAATAACATAAAAATGAGAAGATAAAAAAGAAAGAACATAAGATCTGAGTGATTAAAGGAGAAGAGGTGAGACATACATAAAAATATGATGAGAAGAATGTGCGATACTACTAGAAGATATTTGAGAAGGTTGAAACTAAAACCTTAAGTGTGAGCTAAGAGAATATTTGTAAGGTTAAGACATAATAAGTTTGGGTTGGATGTGGGATAAGTGAAGTTTGAGTTGCAACATAATACAATTTGGTTTGGGCCAATTTGTTTGAGCTTTAAAAAAATGGATTTTTTCTTTGTATTTTCAAAAATAGATTTTACAAAACCATTTTTTAAAATATTATAAGTTTTTTTTTTTAAATATTTTTTTCTAAAGTGAAAGACTAATTTTGACATCCTATAATATAAACATGGCAAAATATCCTTTTTGATCCCTTAGCTTGGGTTCAGATTGGTCCCTTAATTTTTTTTCGTGTCAGATTGATCCTTTAACTCTTAAAATGTGTCATGTTAGTCATTTTTGTCTAATTAGCGACAAATTTAACAACCAATTTTTTAATTTTTCTGTCGCTAATAAGACAAAAAGGACTAACATGACATGTTTTAAGATTTAAGAGACAAATCTGACACGAAAAAAAGTTAAAGGACCAATCTGAACCCATGGGTATAGCTAAGTGACCAATAATGATATTTTGCCTATAAACATACACTATTGAAGATCAAAAGATAATCTAAATCACAATTTTTTCAAAAAGTTGTATCTCAAAAATGATTTTTATGAAAATATATTTGAAATAGCTTCAAAATTAAGTGATTTTTTGAAATTTTGATATTAAAAAAAAAACTGATATAATGATGAAATATCTAAAATAGAATTTTAAGAATAACTATTCAAACCAATTTTCATTTGAAGCTTTTATAAAAAGTTTCTTTGTAAATTGTTTTTCACAAAATTATGTTACACTGTAAAAATCATTTTTAAAAAAATCTAAAACAAACGGGCCCTTAGTTTGATTTGCAAAATATAAACCGCAAACCGAACCGCACAGTTGACTCAAACACATTTGAATCAAGTGCAATTTTTTGCGGTTTCAAACTGATTTGGTTTGATTTGCGATTTTCTATTGGGTTGGTTCGATTTTGAAACACCTATACTCCCATTATCCGTCTCATTTTGTAAATATGATATCCGTACCCACCTCATACTAGTGCGGGTATCCATCAGACGTATATCCTTGAATTTTAAGATACTCATGGGTATTAACGGGTATTCATAAATACTATTGTTTAAATATTGTTAAGAAATATTTTCAAATATAATATATAACAATAATAATAATAATAAAAACAAAAAAAAAATAATATTCATTTTATTTCTTTTTTTATCAAATAATTAACTAGACTCAATAAAATAATAATAATTTTATATTCAACAAAATATTAACAATATTAATGATAATAATTTCATATTTAATATAATAATTATTATTATTATAATAATAATAATTTTAGATTAAACAAATTATTATCTATAGATTGAACCACTATCAATGAACTAATTCGTTTAGAACTCAGTTCATTGCTTATATAGATAAGGCATAATGTCTTTGAATCAACATTATATCACATAGGGCTTTAACGTTACACACTATTGGCTTATTTATTTTATCTTTAAGAGGGAAAGATGTTGGGGTTGGGGAATTTAAAATTACAATACCTCGTTAGAGAACTTGCTAATTATTAATGGATACGGATACCTGTGGGTACAAGTATCGTCAAATTAGTATACGTGTCCGTAAGGAAACGTGTAACAAAATATCTATTTATTTTACCTGTGGATATTCATTAAGTTATCCAACCCGTACCCGTGACGGATTTTATCCGCAAGTACCCACATGTATGGGTTTTTTTGCCATTCCTAACCACGATTCCCTAAAAATATAATATTCAAGTTCATAATTGTACAATTACTACTGCACAATAGACAATTGATCGAAATACACTATCTAATGGTTCAAACACTACTACGAAAAGAACATTTAACCACTATTGGGAGAAAGATATTACCACGGGTGGAGGTCCATAGTAAAGTAAGGTATGGTAGTAAATACACTATTTACCACCAAGGACTAGAACCTGTGGTAAAAACACAATAGCGCTTTACGTATCACCAAAGTTTCTTATGATAACCGTAGTAAAAAATTTAGGTCAGGGATTCGATTCCCGAGCCAACATTTTGGTTTTTTTTCAACTTTTGACCATGGTTGTTGTTTCCAACCATAGTGAAAGACTTAACACAATAATTTTCACTACGGTTGTATCTTTCAACCGTGTTGATATGTTCATTTGAGTTTATTATAATATATGTGGAATGCTTATTTCACCGATTACTCACTAAACACAACCCTTGGAATGTTTATTATAATATAAGTGTTGATTAAAGAATTATAAGCATTAAGCTAAATTATAACTCTAAAAAAGGGAGATAAGTATAATGTAAGGAATAAAGCTCGAATTAGGGAGGTCTTTTATATTCAAAATCTGGTGAGACACCTTCTACAGACATAACTAGTCTCCCTGCCTTCGGTGAATCCTCCTACAATAGTGTTGAGAGTATGACGCATAACTTTGCCATTTTTTCTTGTGGATGCCTCCTTTGATTTGTTAGGTCAGTGACCTCCCACGCAATCTCGCCCTTGCAAGTTGGGTTTGTCTGATCCATAGGAAGAGTAGCCCTCACATACTTCTTGAGGTGTCCCTCTTGGATCAACCTCTCAATATTTTTCTTAAATTCGTATGTTTCCTCAGTGTGGTGTCCTTTAACTCTATTGAGCTTGCAACATCTTCCTGGTTCAGGACCTATTACATATGCCTTCAGATACGAGGGCGTATGGATGTTGTGCATGTGAAGAACCTCACACTAGATATGTTCACAAGTAGTGTCCATAGGTGTAAAGGTCTTCGTCGTATTTCCAACTCTTTTGAACACAATATTGTCCTTTATAGGAGATGTATAATTACTCTTCCTATAGTGGTGTGAGCCTTCACCGTTAGGAACATGCTCCTTGACGTCACACACTTTCTTCTCAGCGTTACTTTCCTTGTCTTTTTGTAACTTTCTGCCATGGTGACCACTTTGGCTAACAAAAAAGCTAGTTTTGGGGCGAGAGACTCGTTGAAGTGTCCCACATTGACTCTATTTTGGAACTCCCCCACAAACATTTCTTGGATTTTAGGGATGACCCTTATGGTGGGTTCATTGAACCGAGCAAGATAGCCTTTCAATGACTCTAAAGGACCCAGTCTTGTGTTGAATAGGTTGGTGGTAGACATTTTCCTGTGGTGGCTGGCGGCGAGCAAGCTTTTTCACCATTTCTTGATAACTGACTATGGAGGATCGGGGAAAACCCATATTGCAAGGCTACATCTCTAAATGTTCCATACATAAATTTGCACATTAGGAAATCAGGTGCTCTAATAATGTCCATCTATGTCTTGATGGATGCGGCATGTTCATAAGGATCACTACGCCCATCAAATTGGCCAAAGAGGGATGTTTGGGTCCTTTTGGGACATGTGTTTTCCATATTTTGTCTGAGAGTGGTTAGGGATCAAACACTTACATCTCCTCTAGGAGATTGGACTCTTGCTGATGTTGCTTGATATTGTGGACACTGTCCTCGATTATTTGATTCTAGAAACATAGTTTTCCATGGTGGCATGAATCTATTCCACGACAATGACATCACCGCTGACACTTGTATCCTTCGGTGTAGGAGATAGAGCTCTCCTATTGACTATGGCTGAGGATGGCTAGGTATAAGAGTGGAGGTTAACAATGAATATGGTGATTGCAATGAAGAACATGTAACCAATGTTAGTTTTACCGGGACCCCACGGTGGGTGCAATTTTACTGGTAAAAAAGTATAGGTGTGTGTGATATTCCTAAAAGAGTAGGTGTTACTTAGAGGCCTTAGTAGGTTTATAACAGTTTTAGATGGTTAGGGCCTGCCCGCATCGGCAAAAAACCCTTTATGGTGGTTTTACAGTGTTTATGGTAGTATGAGAGGTCAATTCGCATGAGGTGAAAGACTCTGTGTATTATGCATTATGTGGTTCAATTAGGATCTGTCCCTCCGCCCGTTAGATGAGAAATATATATAGAGGCCTTTAGGCCTAAGGTTTAGGAACCCTGTGAGGTAGTAACTGCTCCCCTTGATTGTGGGAGAGTGTTGACCACTTTTTATTAAGGGAATCATGGCAATGACTCATTTTGGTATAACTCAAGGGAGAGAGAATAGTACTATATACATCACCTATCCCCAAAGGCGAGACCCCATATCTCGTGAAGGTAGCGCCTAGACGATGCTTTACTCGACGAAGACACTTCACCCCAATTTGGAATCCTAAAAAATATAACACTTCAATAATCTATATCTAAGAAAGCATCATGAGAGCCAAGGTGAAGGTTGAACTCATTCATTCAAATTATGTGGGCCTGTCAAGCCAGAATTCAATGTTGGAAGCAAATACTTCATAACCATCACATATTACTTTAGTAGAAAGACTTTGACTTATTTTATGCCTGAAAAAATTGGTGCATTTGATATTTTCAAAAGATTCATGGCCTTCGTGGAAAAAGAATCAAGTCACCACATCCAATGACTTAGAAAATATAGAGGAGGTGAATTTACACCTACTGCATTTAATGATTTTTGCATCTTTCATGGGATCAAAAGATAACTCACTGTAGAATACACTCCACAATATGAAATGGTGTGTCAAAAAGAAAGAATAAGACTCTAATTAATATGATCAGAAGCATATTGTGAAGAAGTGTGCCAATGATATTTTGGCTTGAAGTACTAAATGTGCAACCTATATACTCAATAATGATAATCAAAAGAATTTTGGCAAAATAAAATTTCACAAAGCAAAATCAAATACAGTAACTATCATATCAGAAACTATCTCTTCTGTTCTGCTACATCATAATTTCCTAAACACATTACACTATAATCACAGAACACAAAAACTGTGCCATCTCAATATTCAACACTACAAATCAGTGACACCTTGAACCACAAAACTCTTTATGATCTTTACCATGATCAAACGAAAAACTCTTGGAATGTTCAATAGAATTAACCAAATCATGATCTCGAAACCCAATCAGAAACATAGACAACCCTTCAAGAAACAAAGCAGATTGATAAACAGAAGCAGCACTAATAATATCAACAAGAACACTTCTCCTCAATCTATTCGCGTAAAGAAAAACACTCACAAACTCTTCCATGTAAACCTTCACATCGTTTCCGAGTACAACTTTCCCTTTGTTATCGCTACGATCCTTACACGAAAACCAATCGCCGACTACACGGTCGATGAATCCTCCTTCCGCGTGCATGAGTCTTTCGTTCAGCGTTGGAACGATGGATTTCAACCCGCACTCTATCTGTTCCATGCGTGTTATCAGTGTCTCTGACGGGTTCCTCCACGCCATGGATATCTGCCAGGGACGGTCAGAAGACATAGAAACGGACATGTTTTCGTCTGATTCGATTTCTTCGTCGTCAAGAAAAGAACGGGCGAGGTTTGTGAAGACGAAAGGGTGGATGTCGGAGATCCAAAGGAGAGGCTTTTCTAACGAGTTACGCCAGTCTTGGTTGAGGATCTGTGAAGGGTCGGTGGTAGCGGCCGCGTCGAGGGCGTGGTAGTAAGATTGGAAATGCTGGTGGAGAAGCTCAACGTGGGTTGAGAGAAGGGTTAATGAGTCGCCGGAGATTGAGCGACGGAGCAACGGGAGGTGGTTGTTTTTGAGTGTGTTGAACCATTCTGTGTAGTATTCTTTGAATGGATGTGTTGATGTGTGTTGTTTTTGTCTGGTGAATACTGATTTCAGCATTTTGTGATTCTGGTTTTTCTTCTTTTCTTGGAGATGAATCTTGTTTTGCAGAATGGAGTGATAACTGTTTTGTTTTGGTTATAACAGAAATTTAAAACTGAACTAACAGAAAAGCTTAACTATGGTTAAATACGCCTAATCACTTATTCAAAGTTCCTTAATTGAGTTGGAAGATCAATCACCTATTTAATATCAACTTGATAGAGTTTATCTGACTTGATTTAATTTTCAAACATCAGTTTTGTTAGCTAGAAGCAATAAAGAGATTTATTTTGAAGTAGAATTAAAATAATCTATATTACTTTTTACATTAGACATGGTTTGTGATAAAATCAATTTTATTCTAAATCATGTTTATTAAATGCTCGTCCAAACACATAATTTAAGAAGTTAATGGTTTTAGATAAGAGCATGTTTTAAGGAGTTGTGATTTTTTTTTTATTGAAATGAGGATATTTTTATATCAGCATTAGTATTAACAAAGATAATCAATGACATGAGAACTTTTGCACAAATATTTCTCTTTCGCATGCCGATGAAAGGTTATGTGATGGAAAAAATCGTCATGTAGTTGATTCATTGTAATGAAAGAAAATTGATTTATTGTTTTTATATTTTTCTCTTGAGTCAAGAAACCATAGGTCTGGACTTGCCACTGACGTGATGAACCGTGATGAACCTGTTTGATAATTTGAGTACTAATCTTACTTCATGGCATGTTCATCTCATAATTTACAATCTATCTTGGTGGTTCTACATGAAGAGAAAATATATAAAGTTATCAATAATGATTTCAAATCAAAAACAATCACAAAACGACATAGATGTTTATTTAACACCATTGATTGAAGATTTAGTATTTCTTTTGGAGAAAAATGTTATGTTCATGATGCGTATATGGTGTTGTATAAATTGGAATCTCAATGCAATTCGATCACTTCTAATTGTAATAACGATCAATGAACCTGCAAAATAATAAACAGTTAAACAACATGAGGCGTGTAAGAGCATTGTCCTTAAGGATTTATCCGTCTCATAAGCGCAAATCTCACAGGATTCAACAACAGGTTCTTCCCAAATTCTCACTATGAATCTGAGGTATCAAAACAACAAAAAATACTTTTTGAGATGACCAGAAGATATAACCAGAAAGCAAAACAACAAAGAAAAAGAACCATATATAAGAGATTTTGTAGATTAACATGTTAAGTATTTTTCATTTTTTCTACGCTATCCAAAAGTAGGAGAGTTGTTATGAGAGAGAGAGAGAGAGAGAGAGAGAGAGAGAGAGAGAGATATGTTTAATGACTTTGACTAAGTCAAATCAACAATAGAATAAAATAATTATTGATAAAATTAAATTAAATTATAAATAAATTAAATAATAAAATTTTATTTAAAAGTATTTTCTCATATCTGTCACTTAAAAATTGAAAGTTAATTTATTTAAAACTTTTGAAATGTAATCAAAATTTATAACAATCCTCCACATATTTTAAAAGTTCAAAAGAAAATAAAAAAAATTATGGATTAACATCATAGATGTAATGCATCAAACTGGTGAGCAAGCTATATGAATCAGTCTTGAATTGATAATACTTGACACATAATGAAATTGGTGTAGCAAATTATATGAACCAAAGTCACTTAACATATATTAGAGGTCTATCACTCACGTCACACCCCCATAGATTTTATTGTTGACGTTGTGGTGCGCTAATAGGTCATGCGCGTGCCTGATTATTTCATGATTGTTCTAGAGATTTCGCCAAGATTTCATACAAGCGGCCCCACTCAAAATTCACATGGGTGATTTCATTAAGTGTATGATGTAAATCATACAACACCTATAAAGGATATGAAGTTTATTAAAAGTTGTGTTTGCTTATCCTCTCAGTAATGCAGTGTCTAGCACTTTCTCATCTACACCACAGAAAAATTACGCAAGCAAAAATTAATTACATAATTATTTGTGCTAGTAGAACCAACAAATGACTTTTTCTTGCCCATATGAACCTTTTATGGGATCTCCAATCACAAAGGTTGGGTTCCCATCACTTGTTAATTTCAAATGGCTTAAGTCCAATTCCCCTTGATGTGTCACACAAATTTCTTCCTAGGGCTTTACTAGAGGATCAACTAGGATCATCTCAATCTGACTTCACATAAATAGAGAATATTTCCTTTTTAGTAGCTACTTTTACACAAATGATAAAGACATAAATTTTCTTCCATCAATCAATATTGACCTAACACGTCTCTAATTATATTTACTCAAGTTTATAAAAATAAACTCGGTCTCTGTAATTAATTTTATACAAGTTTGTTTAGACATCTAAGTGACATCACTTCCAATGAGGATATTATCTAAGTGGAGAAATAAATAAATTCTCACAAATATACTATACATGTCTATTTGAATGATTTTCAAATGAAAGTAATGTCAATGATGATAAATATAAATATATTATATAAATATGTACATTATGCATGTCTACTTGAATGACATTCAAACGACAACTTTTCATCAGATAAAAATAAATAAATATAATTATATGTTTATTTTTATTGGAAGCATATTAAATTATGGCAAAATACCCAAATTGGTCCTTTAACTCTAGGTCAAGGTCCAATTTGGTCCTTTAACTCTAAAAAGTGACAAAAATGTCCCTTAAGTTTTTAAAAGGGACCACGTTAGTCCCTGCCGTTAGCACCGTTAGTCAAAGTCAGCCAAATTGTACACGTGGTACTTATATGTGATGAGTCATCTGCCAAATGGATGCCACGTTGGACTGAAAACATAAAAAAGATACTCTTGAGTTTTATTGGGACCGGTGCTCCAATTCCCTTGAGTTTTTGTCCGTCGTTCTGAAACCTCTCTCTCCAATTTCGCCGTCGGTTTCCTCTTCTATTATCGGCGTCGGTGCTCATTGCTCAGGTCTCGGTTTCTTTTTCGTCTCAGTTCAAAAACCTCTCTTCATCTCACTCTCTTCTTCTTCGTTTTGGAGGTTGTGAAAGATTGCTCCCCAAATTCAACAACTGCTTTCTCCCCCTTAGCCTCTCACGCTCTCATTGTGTCTCCAGCTACTTTTGTTTCAGTCCCTCTGTCTCAGCGCCCTGCTGCTGTTTCGTTTTCACGAATTGATTGTTGCGACGGCTTGATGCTCTGAGATGATGATGTGGGTGGTTCGATGGAGAGTGGAAGAGTATTTTTGTTCGATTTTTATGCAAGGTTGTTTGTCTGATTGAGGCAGTTGGATGGTGGATGAGGTTTTATGAATGTTATTGTTGTTGTTGTTTTGTGGGTTTTGATTTTGCAGTGAAGGGTGTTGTGTTTGGTTTGTAATGCCTATTTTTATCAATCCACGTCCTTCTTTCTTTGGTCCTTCACACATTCTAGAGTTATCTTGCCTTTTAGATAAGGATCTGTTATTTGGTCAAGAATATTTTTTTTGTAGCAATGATATGCCTTTGTTGCCTCCTGAAGTATTCTGGATCCAAGTAACCAAAACTACCCTTTACCACAGTTCTTACATATATATTATCCAATGTAGGACCTGTTTTCGAAAAACTGAAATCAGAAACCTTGACCACCCATTTCTCATCTAGTAAAATGTTTGTGTGATTTTTACAGGTTGGAGCAAAACCACAATTTGTGTGATTTTTCTAAGTTGTGCTTGTGTTGACATTCGATCCTTCCTTTGAAGAACACCCACCATAATCGTGTTTTGCTTTCATCACTGGCGTCGACCCACTGGATTTCATGTTTGTGACTAGCCATAATCCACAAACCCCATGTTTTTGCTTGAATCAATTTGGGGATGAAGGAAAATTATTCAGCAACCCTAGAAACGCATGAACACTAATTGGGGATGAACAAACTCAGTTTAAAGGAGGAAGAAGACTTCAAATGCCATATCGGCTGCCACATATGACAAAGTTAATGTTTGTTTGGGGGTGGTTGACGGAAAGGATCTATTTGGAACCATTTAAAAAATTAAAGGACCTTTTTGTCACTTTTTAGAGATAAGAGACCAAATTGGACCCAGTGGTGGAGTTAAGGGACGAATTTGGGTATTTTGCCTTAAATTATCATCATTGTATTAATTTAATACAATAGTTTAACAACTCAAACTATATAACAATCCATATTTCTTCTCAAATATTTATGTGATTGAAAATCATTATCAAAATATTTTATAATACTCTTTAAATAAATTAATCACTAACCTTTCAATAAATTGAATATTTATATCAGCATTATAAACAATGTCACATAAATTATTTCCCGATTATGTACTACTACGAAAAAGTCATACACTCACGGTTAGTAAAGGGATACCACAACGCCTGATCATCCGTTGCGAGGTAAGGGATTATTGTGTGTCAGGTGTTTTCTAGCACGAACGCGAGACCATGATAGTAAGGATGGAAGGGTGCTACCTACCACAACAATTGATAGCGTCAACCGTTGTGGTATATACATTTATGAAAATATGATTTAATCAGGGTTAAAATGAATAATTGTTGTTAAAAGTACCATAGTTTATTATAAAATATGCAGATTGCATATTTTCTCAATAAACATCTCAATAAGATACAATCATTCAAATTGATGAAATATATAATATGAAAATTAAACTATTCTTGAAAATCAACTTACACAAACCATTATTTTCCAAATTGCATTCTTCTTATCATTAATTTCACATTATTTAACATATATAATGTGGTTCAGTGGTCTAAGTCCTTCATCACGTCAATTTCTTATATTCTAGTTCAAATTAAGAGAATATATGGATGTGTTGAAGGAATCATATCATTGAACCACATCCTATATGGTTAAACAACGTGAGATGACTTATAAGACGAATGCAATTCGAAAAACATTGATTGATATAAGTTGGTTTTCAAATACTACTTAATTTTTAGATTATAAGTTTCTATGTCAATTTAAATGAAATGTATTTTCAGTGATGTTTTAGCGAGAAAAAAAATCTACATATCATATAATAAACTCATTTTCATACAATAACATACAACAACACAAGATATTATGTAATGTTCTAAGAATTTAAAGAACAAAATATTGCTAAGTCACAAGAAGCTTCTTTAGTGACTAAGCAATGTTTTATTCTCATTCTTAAAACACAACAACATACATGCAACAAAACAACATATAACAACAACAAGAACTTACAATAACAACAACAACATATGTAAAACAACATACAACATACATGCAACAATACAACAATATACAACAACAACAACAAGAACATACAACAACAACATACATACAATAACAAAGGATATTATGTATTTTTAAAGAACAAACATTTTTTTATCGTGGATCTAGAACAAATTATGAATTTCATTTAGTTTATGAAGCTATGAAAAAAAAATACAAGGTGAATGAAGTTAAGACAATAGCTTCATTTTTCTTGTATTTTTCTTCATAGTTATACAAACCATATGTATCATAGCCAATGTATGCGTTTTGCTAAAATGGTGAAGACGAACTGAAATAATGAAAACATCAAGCAAATAAAAAAAATTAGAACCCAATTTTAACAAGAAATGTAAATGAAATCGAAGAATAATTTTAATAAAATGAACCTGAAATATGATTAAAGAGCTTCATAGCAATTAGTAAGGAATCTGAAGGTTGAAGTTACAGTTCTCATTTGAGAGAAACGACTGTTAGAAAGAAAATAATGTGAGATGGATGCTATGGTTACTGATGAATGATATATACTTTCACTTATATAGTAAAAAATATCACATATTATCATGGTTAAAAAGTAAAACCGTAATAATACTTTAAAGAATAATACCACATTTCATCATAGTTCCATAATAAAATTGTGGTTAAATATATTTAAATTTTTATTTATTTATGAACGCGCTGGTGAAAGAGTTATTCATTGTTGTTATTGTTATTCTTTGTTAATGTTGATATTGTTGTAGTTATTTTTTCTGACTTTTACTATTTTTTTGTGTAAAATAATAATAGTATATAAATGATAGAAAATAGTATATACTAAATATAATTTCATTAAAAGACCCAAAAAGGGAGGGAAAAGTATATGTATAATTTCATTACATAAATCAGTCAAGATCGGAACAATATCTCATAATAACATGAGATTCTTCATAATCTATGACTCTCTCCTCACTACCCTCATCAGAATCATAATAAGTAATCTTCCTCGGCTCCTTTTTCTTCTTATTTAACTTCTTCTTCTTGACCTTCCCTACCCTTAATGTATCCCTAATAGAATACAACCAGATGGATGGACATCCTCAGTTGATCGTTGATCATGGTGTTGTACAATGGTGACCTCAATTATGATTTTTTTTAGCATTCTCAGATGAAGAACTCGTGTTGATAAAGGAAGTTACGAAGAATGGTTTGAAGAAGTGTAAAATTATGCATTTATAGATGAGGTTGAAGATGAAACATTGTGACCCTTAATGTACTTGTAATGATGATTACTTCTAATGGTTGATATCCTTGAATGACATTGTGACCGTCTTGAAAAATGGAAAAAATTTCCAGGCATCGTTATACTTGGGAAGAGCGTTTTGGAAAGAGAAAATGTTCTATGTACATATAGTATTACAATGGTTGCTAATTAAAACCGTGAATAAATAATTTTGAAAAATGTTGTTCTCAGGATTCGAACATTTTACCATTATCTTTATCACCACAGTTGTTTCTATCAACCATGATAAAATAACTTTCGAAAAAATAAAAAATTATAATGTGTGTCCAATATCATGTATTACCACAGTGGATGGCATAACCGTAGTAATATTATGTTACTGAATATATAGTTTGTAGTAGTATATAGTATACTCCTATATTGTATATTAATTCAATAAAAGTTCAAAATAAATTTCACATAGATATTTTTTCTCATATGATCAATTTCAATAAGCAATATCATATTATTTAAATACAATGACTAATACACAAATAGCACATATAGTAATTTATCATATCTCAAATATTGTATGCTTCTATCAAATAATACAAATTTATATATAGATAAATGTTAAAATTATTTCTAAATAATAACATTTTAATTTCACTTATTTCTCTCATTCATATTGTATATGTATCTCAAATATTACTTGTTATTTGTAAAATAATTAAGTGTTATTTAACAACTAAATATATCATCTCAAATACATCTCATACAATATTTAAATATTATTGGCATTCATTAAAATTAAATTCTTCTAATATAATTATTATTTTCATGCCCTCACAATAAATATTTGGCGCAAATTAAAAATACATGTATCACTATATTTTATCTTCACAAATATTTATAATATAACAAATATTTTTAAATACTACATAATTAACTCAATTAATTATTTAGAATAAATAATATTAAACTCTACTTAATTAAAATAATTAAGAATTAAACTCGATCATATCTACTAAAGTATATTAATTGAAAGTAAATGTATTATTATTTTTGAATCAAAAGAGATATGTATTAATTCAAAAAGACAATAGGTACAAGGCGATCACTAGGATCCAGCCCTCAAGAATGACAAAAAGAAACTAAAACGGGGAAACTAAAACATCATAAGCTTTGCTATGTGTACTCTAAGTTTCACACTATATCACCCCCTATGAGCAATCATGTCTATAATATCATTTGTTATCATAGTTTTATCTATAGTGTCACCATAACACACAACATTGTGGTATTTTCAAACACCATAGATAGTTTCAGCTGCAACTAGTTTTAGGATGTAAGCTCTCCATCCTTTACCTTTTGTACATCGAATCAACCAAGCAAGTTCATCATCCCAATTATGGGGCGTGTGTTTCACTTGAATCCAATCTAGGACCTTAGCCCAAATGGCTTTTGAATATAAACATTCAAAGAACAAATGATTCATGGATTCCTCTATCAAACAAAAACAACAATTATTGTTAGGCACCACGCCAAATCTGAGCAAGCGTTGTTTTGTAGCCAATCTCCCATGACAAGTTAACCAAAGGGTCATCAACGCCCTAGGTCTAGCAATGTTGCAGTGGAAGAGTCGTCTCCAAGGTACTTTAGTGCCATCATTACACACTTCCTTGTACACATCTTTCATCCTGAATTTTGGATTGGAGAGCATTTGGTCCCACATATGAGGTATTGTTACAATGAGGCATCTTTGTTTAAGAATATCTCTCATAATCCAGGAAGTATTACTTTTAGTACCTATAGTCATCAAGCCATCATTTTTCAAGTAATATGTATGGATCCACTTCACCCACAAGCTATCTGACTTACCACTTAGATTCCATAGTAATTTAAGCATAGTGATTTTGTTTCAAATCTTAAGATCAATAATGTTAATACCCCTATAATGATGAGGTCTACACACATTATCCCAAGAAACAGGACTCTACCTATTAATGGTTGAACAACCTGTCCAGAGAAATGATCTACAAATAGATTAAATTTTATGGATGACACAGTGGGGTAGAGGAAAGTATTGCATCCAATAATTCGCAAGGGCAAAGGTCACGCTCTTGATGAGTTGAACACGCCCAGCATAAATCAAGAGTTTCATTCTCCAATGAGTGATTCTGCCTACTATTCTGTCAACCAAGTTCATATAGTGATGGATAAAAAAAATTTATAGGTTAACGAAGCATATAGGTACTTGAAAGAAAAGGAACCTTCGCAGAAAGTGGTAATTTTGATGATATCTGTTTAGTACGCTCATCAATACCTCCAAAATAAATGTTACACTTTGTCGAATTGACTTTGAGGCCGGTTGACATGGAGAACCCGTTAAACATATTCATCATAAGATCAATGAATGTGTAGTCTCCTCTTGAAAAATGAAGTACATCATCTGCAAAATCAAGATTAGTTATTTGGATTTTTTCGTCTTTCGCATGATATTTAAAGTCAACAATATTCCACAGTTGCATAAGGCTTCGGTGTTAACATTCCATAACAACAACTAAAAGGAGGGGGGATAGCGGATCACCCTATCTAATCCCACATCTAGCTTGCAAACTCCTCGTGTGATTCCCATTAATATTAAACATGTAAGTTACAATGGTAAGAATAGTCATAACCCACTTAACAAATTGGTTAGGCATACCGACCTCTTTCATAATACATTCCAACACAATCCAATTAACCATATCGTAGGCATTTTGGAGACCAATTTGAATCATGCACCGCGAAGTACCACTTTTCCTCGAATATCCTTTTATTAGTTCGAAGGCCAAAAGAATGTGATTGTGAATTTGTTGATCTGGTACAAATGCAGCTTGCGATGGACTAATGATGTTGCCAAGGACCTTACCCAATCTAGCAGTAAGGATTTTGGAAATCACTTTATAAACCGTTGTGCATCTGGAAATAGGTCAATAGTCCTTTACGGTTTTAGCTTCCTTATACTTCGGTATTAAAGTCACCAAAGTACTGTTAAAAGCCATGAAAATTCTATCATTCTTAAAAATTCACGAACTGCAACTACCATATATCTTCTTTGATTATCTCCCAATTGTTATCTCCAAATTTCGACGCTAGCATTAATGAGGTCGTTTAGCTTAGAAAAGAGTTTTTGTTATAAAGCTAAAAGTGAGGTTTTTGACCTTAATCTTTAAAAGGATGAGAGTCGAAGGAATCCACCTATAGGTTATGTACTTAGAGAAATTCTAAGTTGAAATATTTTCTAAGTGTTGGTAGGGCTCGACCATGCATGCATTCGACAAAGATGACAGTTACATAAGTTTTGCATGTTCAAGTTTGGAGGGAAAATGTGTAATTTTAAATTCAAATACAAGGACAAGTAGCGCAAGATGAAGCTTCTTCAACATGCAGTGGGACAAGTGTCATCATCTTAGAGTAGTCTTAGGAAGAAACCATCGAAAAACGGTTACTTTGTAATATCTATAAATAACTTAGTCTAGTGTTAGAATAAGTGTGTGGAAATCATATTGTACTAGTAACTCCATAACACTCGAAGTATCCGCGTGTAAAGAAAAGAGTGCATTGAGAATGTATGTGATGTAAACACCACCAATTTATCTTCAAGTTATTTGTCTTTGAAGCCATTTAATTTACAAGTCTTTTATGATAAAGCATTTATCTTTCAAAGTCATTTACTTTTCAAGCAATTTACTACATTTCATTTACAATTCCTGCCTTTTAATATTCTTGCCTTGCACTTACCTTTCATTTACATTTTCAGTCATTTAAACTTTCTTGCTTTGCCCTTTTACTTTCATTTACCCTTTCCTCATTTACTTTGAAACCTTTTCTTCTCCTTTCACTTCATTTCTTTGTTTTTTAACACCTTCTGAGTCCTGCTGAAGGATTCAAGACCTTTTTATTCCTAAAAACATTACAAATTACAAACCGTTAGTACATGTCCCAGGATCAATCTGGTCGATCCTACGAGTAACTGAGGATATTTTGGTATTTTCAGAGGACTAACGGTTGTTTACCGATTTTGGGGGTAAAAAAATTGGCATGCCCAGTGGGACAATGCTAAAATGGTTTTTTGGAAGTTTTATATCTTCTCTTTTTTATAACTCCTTTTTATAACATCTTTGTTTTTTTAACTTTTTTTACGTGGGCATACTGGTAAAAAAACGGTTACTTTTGTTGCATACATTTGAGAAGTGGAAAAGTAGCCACTACAGATTATTATATACCAAGAAGAAGAAATACAAGGAATATGGTGTCTAGATAAGGAAACCCAAGTGATTCAATCCCCGTAATAAGTGGGTCGAATCCCCAAGTGAGCAGTTCAAATGTTCATAGTGTGAATACACAAGATGTGCCTAGGAGTGAGGCCATTCTAGTCCCCAACCCTTCGAAGGGGCGTCAACAACACCAAGTATGGTGTCAGAACCTACTCCTTTGACAGGGCCAGGTGTCGTACCCCGAAAAATACGACCTCGCGACGGGAAAGGGTGCCGCGTGAAAATTTAAAATGATCAACAGAGTCGCAACCGAACTTATTTTATTCCAATTAAGGAAAAGGAAAATATCGAGAAACCTTTTTTGAAAATGGATAATGCTTAGTCTTTGAAACCAGATTTTGAGTTCGTGAGTCGATTCCGTAAGGGGAAGGTATTAGCACCCCTTACGTATGTTTTACTCAACGGGAACCTCTTAGTTTGATTTGTGATTGGATGTCTTAACGAATGTCATTTATCTTATTTGAATTAAAAGCGGAAATAAAATGCGATACGATTCTAAACTAGAGTTAGTATTAGAGGGGAAATTGGTGGTTAGCTTCCTAGGATGCTCGGCAAGGAGTAAGATCTGTGTGCCTACGTATTCCCTTGTGCAATGGGAAAGTCAGAGCCTCGTAGTTCGTGGTATTTAAGGTTGGTTAGTTTGGTTTTCTTGCGCTCTTATCTCATCTCAGTTCACCTATGTTTCTGGTTTTTGTATGAGTTTGAGGGATTTGTGGTTTGAGGTGAGGAACTGTTTTTTTGGCGAATATGGTTTGTGTTGTTTGTGCAGAAGAAAAGGATTTGGGTGTATTGTTGGTGGTGATTGAAGATTTGTTGGTTATGAATGTATGGAGAAAGGCGTTTTTGGGTTTGAAGAGTGAATATTATGGAAAGTTTGTATTTGAATCTGCAGATTTTTCGGTATGAAGGAAGTTGAGGTTTTAAGTTATATTTGTTGTAAAAGGAGAAAAAGGTTAGTGGGGATGAGCAGAGTTATGCATAACAATTTACTTGCGTTTTCTTTTTGATTAATGATTTTTTTAGCAAAGATTTTCTGGGTTGTTGAAGCTTGGCAAATGGTTATTGCAGAGGTTTATTAAGGTTAATGTAAGCTTCATATTACTATAAATAAGGGATGAATTTATAGAGAGGTTAACGAGGGTAAAATAGGAAAGATTGGGGAGAAAGATATTGAGAGAATATTATGTGATTCTGGATGAGAATGAAAGATTTGTTTTGCTGTGATTTTGAGTGGAATGGTTCTTGAGATGGTAGTGGAATTGGAACTTGAGTGTGGCTAGTATGTGCTGTAAAAAAAACTGATAATAATAACAATATAATAATAATAGTAATAAGAGTAATAATAATAATGAAGGTGAAAACTAATGATGATAATGACTAATGATAAGGATAATAAAAGTAAGAGTAGAAACAATACTAATAATGATAATAATAATAATAATAATAATAATAATAATAATAATAATAATAATAATAAATATGATAATAACAATAGTAATAATAATAAGAATAATGAAAATGAGATGGAAATTTTTAGTTTTAATAAAAAGAAAATGCGATGATTAATAAAAGAAAATTTAGATTTGAAGAAAAGAACATGGTTTAATGATATAAAAAAATAAGAATGATTTTTTTTTTTGTTGAGAAATTTTAATAATGGGCCTAAAAGATAAAAATAGAATAGAAGAAGATATTTTTTTGAATTTTTGGAAAATATATGGATAAAACAAGAAGTGACCTATTTTTGATTTTTTTCGAATATCAGACAGAAAAATAAAGTAATACAGATTTATTGGATTTTTGAAATAATGGTTAGATAGTTAAATAAAATGGTGCGGGTAGGACAAATTTAGGGTATGACAGTTGCCCCTATTGAATTGACTTAGACTAAGTAAGATGAATTGGCCTGCATTCATACTTTCAAGATATAAGACAATTAGATACTAACAGACTCCAAATTTGTCCGCAAAAGAAATTGTGCAGTAAATCGATGATTAAAATTGGAAAATAAAGGCGATACGAAACAGAAACAGGTTGACAGAAAATTAAATAATCGCTTACCACCGCAAGGATGATAATGCAACCCCAACACTCGATGCTAGGTCGATGCTGAGTAACAGAAAATTAAATAATCGCTTACCACCGCAAGGATGATAATGCGACCCCAACACTCGATGCTAGGTCGATGTTGAGTAACAGAAAAATTAAATAACCGCTTACCACCGCAAGGATGATAATGCGACCCCAGCACTCGATGCTAGGTCGATGCTGAGTAACAGAGAATTAAATAATCGCTTACAACCACAAGGATGATAATGCGACCCCAGCACTTGATGCTAGGTCGATGTTGAGTAACAGAAAAATTAAATAATTGCTTACCACCGCAAGGATGATAATGCGACCCCAACACTCGATGCTAGGTCGATGCTGAGTAACAAAAATAAATAAATAATCGCTTACCACTGCAAGGATGATAATGCGACCCCAACACTCGATGCTAGGTCGATGCTGAGTAACAGAGAATTAAATAATCGCTTACAACCACAAGGATGATAATGCGACCCCAGCACTTGATGCTAGGTCGATGTTGAGTAACAGAAAAATTAAATAATTGCTTACCACCGCAAGGATGATAATGCGACCCCAACACTCGATGCTAGGTCGATGCTGAGTAACAAAAATAAATAAATAATCGCTTACCACTGCAAGGATGATAATGCGACCCCAACACTCGATGCTAGGTCGATGCTGAGTAACAGAAAAATAAATAATCGCTTACCACCGCAAGGATGATAATGTGACCCCAGCACTCGATGCTAGGTCGATGCTGAGTAACAGAAAATTTAACAAATTTCTTACCACCGCAAGGATGATAATGCGACCCTAACACTCGATGCTAGGTCGATGCTGAGTAACAGAAAAATTAAATAATCTGGAAGAGAAATATCCAACGGGGACGTCCGCTGAATAACACCTAGGAGAATCTTTGGAATCTACGATCGACCCCGGATCCTGACTTCCGCTGGGGGAAGGTCTGGAATCTTGGGTTGATCATTGATCCTGAATTATGCAACTATGCTTGTTTGTTTTTGAAATGGTATTCCATAATGATGGAGATACGATGCAAGTGTTTATGCACCGCTGAAAGTTAAAATGTTGGGAGTATGAAAAGTCTGATTTATTTATGTATGCAAATGATGTGTATGCTGTAAATGATTGATGTAAATGATGTATAATGATGCATATGAGGTGATCAGAATGATAAAAGTGCCAGCTTGGTGGACTTTTGGTTTGGTAGTTGCCAATGATGATTAGACTTTGGGTGGGTGGAGGGTCCGATTCCCCGACACTCGATCTTCAACGATGCATGGTCAGAAGATGGATCTAAATGCTCCAAGTTTGGTTATTTGCTAGTGAGCGGAGCGACTTAATTGGCACATGAAGATTGCTTTTCCTTAAATGGTTGCCAACATCTGGTAAGATCTGCTTGTTCAGTTGGGGAATAGAGATAGGAAGATTTTCTTCTTGTTTGCTTGCCCCTGCCTGTAGGGTATTTGAAAAATTCTAGTAGGGAAGCTTTGAGAGTCACCAAGACATGATCTGCCCCAGTATTTGGATTTGGTAGGCGTCTTCCCCTGATTTAGCTATTTGAAGATGATTTTCCCCTGGACCGTTAAGAATGATTTTGCCCCTGATTGAGCTGATTTTGAAGAAGTATTGATTCAAGTTCCTCTTTTGATTGCCCCTTGTTGGGATTGCACTGATGTCAAGCACTGATTTTCAATTAAATTGTTCATACACAAATGGTAGTGTTAATGCAACGTTCATGTAAGTTTTGAAAAAGTCGTTTTATTTGAATGTTGTGAAAGTATGACGAATGGACCGTTGGTCCAAATGTGGTGCTGATTTAGAAAGTGCGTGAAAGATGCAGCAAGAATAATGTGCAATCGAGATTGAAGATTAGCAAATATATGGGAGTCAATTTACGCAACCTTGTTGGTAGCATGCTTTCAGAATAAATCGCACCTCAATTAGGTCTTTTGAGGGTTATAATGTGGTCTGGTTAATGGCTGAGAAGCAAAGGTATAAGGCTCAAAGTTTGATTTGTACCCACCCCTCTTCGTGATATTCTCCAGTCTTACGTTCAAGTACCTTTACACGTGCGTTTGTTTTCAACTTTGCAAGAGTGAAGATGAAGCTTCAAAGTTTTCTTGAAGTGGCAGTCATCTTATTTTGCTTTTGATTGGATGTTGGTGACCCTTTGATTTTGATTTGGTGGTCACTGATCTTTGTTGCTGAGGATTTGAGCTCCTCTTTTGATTTGTTCTTTTTTTGTCGACTAAGTCTCCCTTTGGGTGCTCAACTTAGTAGCTTTCTTTTCTATTTGTTTTCTTGTCTTTTGTTGAATGTTGTGACTGCCAAGTCATTTGTTGATGGTCCTCCGACGGAATGTCTCATCTTGCGATTTGAAGGTGTCGTCAGGTTAACTGAACAACTAGCCTGCATCGGGTTAAATGTAAGGGTTTGTATCCGAAAGAAACTCCTACTTCTAGGCTCGAAGTGGTTGACTAGGGATTAACTCCTTATTTCTCCAATGTTTGGGGATTTGAAAAAAATGTTTGTACATCATTGACGAGGTTTTATCTGAAAGCATACCGCAACAGTTATGGGTATTTCGTTTTCATCATCCTCCCTCAAATATTTGCTAAAGTGAAGTGAGAGAATATTTTTGTGATTTTGTGATAAATGAGAGATAGTGAGCGAATGCGAATAAACTGATTCAAAACATGCATAAACATAATATTAACAAAACCAAGTACGAATAACAATGTTCAAAGCAAATAGTAATTAAACAAACAATACAAAATAACAAAGATTGCGAAATGATAAATGGCAATGACAACCTTGATTTGAGGAATGAACTTCTCTTGATTTGTCTTGCTCAAAGTTGAAGACTATTCAGCTTGGTCTTCGACAACCCCTTCAAAAGCTTTCACTTGTGGGCCCCGTGCGGCGACAATGGATTGGCCTGAACATTCAGATTCTTCTGGGTGAAGGTGAGATCTTTAGAGTAGATAAAGACTTGAACTTTGTGCTTGAATACTCTGTAGTTCTCAATTGTGTGACCTAGAGCACCCTTGTGATACTCACAGCGAGCATTGGCATCATAGTCTCGGGCGTTACCAGTGTGAGGCGGCATGTCCTTCAAAATAAGAGTTCCATTTTCCATCAACCCATTGAAGATTTCTCCATATGACGTAGGAAGTGGATCAAAGCTTCTTTCAGGCCTTCTTTGTTGATATGGTGGGCGCTGTTGAGGAGCGTGTTGTTGTTGTTCACCAGGCTGTTGTGGATAAGCCGGATACTGATATGGTCCAGGTGCATATTGCGTAGCTGCTAGAGGATAGGGACGTGGTTGATAAAGCATTTGAGGCAAAAATGGAGCTTGAATAGCTGGCTGATAAGGCATTGAAGGAACTGGCTGATATGGCACAGGAGCATATTGCGCAGCAGCAACATAAGGATACTGATAATAGGGTAGTGAAGTAGGTGCACTCTATTGAGGATTCCCACTTGAAGAGGAAATGGCATTTGTTTCGCCCTTTTTGTACCCATTGAAAGGCTTATTAGCATTTGCTTGGCTGATAGACCCTCCTTGGATCTTTCCACTTTTCAGACCTTTTCCGATTCTTTCTCCAACAATCACCATGTCCGAGAAACCAGAAGATACGCTGCTGATCAACTTTTCATAGTATTTCCCTTGTAAGGTACCCATGAAAATGTCAATCAGTTCACGGTCAACCAATGGCGGATGAACTCTGGCAGCTAGCTCCCTCCAGCGTTGTGCGTACTCTTTGAATGATTCATTTTCCTTTTGAGTCATACTCTGAAGTTGAGTACGGTTAGGAGCTAAGTCAGTGTTGTACTTGTACTGCTTTTTGAATGCATCATATAGATCAAGCCAAGTACACACATTATTGCGCTTAAGTTGCATGTATTATTCTAGAGACGCTCCAAATAGGATGTCTTGGAAGCAATAGATCATGAGTTTGTCATATTTGGCATGAGCGACCATTTTTCTGCAATACATTCTCAAATGGAGCTCAGGACAGCTGAGGCCTTTATACTTCTCGAATTCTGGCAATCTGAACTTAGCAGGGATCACAACATCCGGAACTAGGCACATGTATGAGGCACTCAGAGAAGTTGAATTGTGTCCTTCCATGACCCGGAGTTTTTCAGCTAACTCACGACACATCTTCATAGCTTCAGACTCTTGAACAACATGAGGATTGGTGATTGGAACCGCAGTATGCATCTCATACTCAACTTGATGATCCTCTTCAGCATGAGGCATGTAAACATGAGTAACGACAGGTTGAGCTTGAGGAGTAGCACCAATAGTTACGCCAAAGGTAGGTATTGGTTGAGAAGTGACTTCTTCAACAGCAAGAGTGAATCCCAGAGGCAAACCATATACCAAAGGATTTGGAATTGTAACTAAAGGCATTATGCGCGAGGTAGATCCTTGCACGAGAATATTGTCCATTGCAGAGCAGCTTCGCGACGTTCTTCCATTCTAGCCAAAGCTTGTAAAGTCTCAAAAATATTATCGATCTTGCTCTTGACCGAGTCAATCTCTTCCCTCATAGCAGCTTGCTCTTCTTGAATCACTTCCATTAGTCTTCTAGTGTTGGCTCGAGTTAGGTACGGGCGTCGAGAAAGATACGTGCGTCGGGAAACCAGCTTGATTTACTGAAGAATGAAGGAACATGTAATGAGTTTAGGACTTTGAAATGGAATGCAAGATGCATAAAAAATGTGATGTAAAATGATATGCGTATGCAATGCAAGATCCAAGATCAAAGGTTCAACGCGCTCTGAAATCGAACACAGTAACAGAATAAAGTAATTGGTATCCCAGATACACAAACCCCACAGGTAGGTTTTGGGTAGGTGCCCAGAGTTATGGAGCATTGTCAAAAACATTATAGACATGACGGAGATTCATCAGACGATAATATATTTGAAATGATCAACTCTAGGTGAGGTCTTCGTATCGGCTTACAAAGAAGAATCCTCGTTTGCATTTACTACACAACCATCAATCCTGGTTTAGGGTATTCTCAGACATCGTCGATCGAGATTGAAAATATCACCGTCAGATAGTAATACGTTCAAAGGATCTAGTCTGATTGTGGTTTTCGTATTAACCTGTTGAGTCACATAGATCTCGTAGGTTTAACACTACTAACCACTATGAATTGGTTTGAAGGTTCCTGGAGTCGACAATTCAACTTAGAAACATTGACAACACGATGAAGGAACATCGCCTCACAATATTTCTAAGAGAATCTATTCCAAGCGATGGTTTTCGCTTTGTCCCCCGGAGAAGATTCCCCGTGGTCCTCCACTACACAACCATCTTCTAGTCCTATGGATTTTTCTCAGGCGTTGGCAGTGAGCCTATCTCATTCAGTACCAAAGATCAAAGGAACCAAGTAGCAATAGAACAAGTAAGCAAATAAAAGAAAATAAATAAGCGGAAGAAGATAAATAATCAAGGTTGACATTCAATCACAAATCGAACTAAGCTAGGCTTGACTCACTCCCCAGCAGAGTCGCCATCTGTCGTACCCCGAAAAAATACGACCTCGAGACGGGAAAGGGTGCCGCGGGAAAATTTAAAATGATCAACAGAGTCACCACCGAACTTATTTTATTCCAATTAAGGAAAAGGAAAATATCGAGAAACCTTTTTTGAAAATGGATAATGCTTAGTCTTTGAAACCAGATTTTGAGTTCGTGGGTCGATTCCGTAAGGGGAAGGTATTAGCACCCCTTACGTCCGTTGTACTCAACGGGGACTTCTTAGTTTGATTTGTGATTGAATGTCTTAACAAATGTCATTTATCTTCTTCGAATTAAAAGCGGACATAAAATGCGATACGATTCTAAACTAGAGTTAGTATTAGAGGGGAAATTGGTGGTTAGCTTCCTAGGGTGCTCGACAATGAGTAAGATCCGTGTGCCTACGTATTCCCTTGCGCAATGGAAAAGTCAGAGCCTCGTAGTTTGTGGTACTTAAGGTTGGTTAGTTTGGTTTTCTCGTGATCTTATCTCATCTCAGTTCACCTCTGTTTCTGGTTTTTGTATGCGTTTGAGGGATTTGTGGTTTGAGGTGAGGAGCTGTTTTTTTGGCGAATATGGTTTGTGTTGTTTGTGCAGAAGAAAAGGATTTGGGTGTATTTTTGGTGGTGATTGAAGATTCGTTGGTTATGAATGTATGGAGAAAGGCGTTTTTGGGTTTGAAGAGTGAATATTATGGAAAGTTTGTATTTGAATCTGCAGATTTTTCGGTTTGAAGGAAGTTGAGGTTTTAAGTTATATTTATTGTAAAGGGAGAAAAAGGTTAGTGGGGATGAGCAGAGTTATGCAGAACAATTTCCTTGCGTTTTCTTTTTGATTAATGATTTTTTTTAGCAAAGATTTTCTGGGTTGTTGAAGCTTGGCAAATGGTTATTGTAGAGGTTTATTAAGGTTAATCCAAGCTTCATATTACTGTAAATAAGGGATGAATTTATAGAGAGATTGACGAGGGTAAAATAGGAAAGATTGGGGAGAAAGATATTGAGAGAATATTATGTGATTCTAGATGAGAATGAAAGATTTGTTTAGCTGTGATTTTGAGTGGAATGGTTCTTGAGATGGTAGTGGAATTGGAACTTGAGTGTGGCTAGTATGTGCTCTAAAAAAAACTGATAATAATAACAATATAATAATGATAGTAATAATAGTAATAAGAGTAATAATAATAATGAAGCTGAAAACTAATGATGATAATGGCTAATGATAAGGATAATAAAAGTAAGAGTAGAAACAATACTAATAATGATAATAATAATAATAATAATGAATATGATAATAACAATAGTAATAATAATAAGAATAATGAAAATGAGATGGAAATTTTTAGTTTTAATAAAAAGAAAATGTGATGATTAATAAAAGAAAATTTAGATTTGAAGAAAATGTGATATAACAAAATAAGAATGATTTTTTTTTGTTGAGAAATTTTAATAATGGGCCTAAAAGATAAAAATAGAATAGAAGAAGATATTTTTTTGAATTTTTGGAAAATATATGGATAAAACAAGAAGTGACCTATTTTTGATTTTTTTCCGAATATCAGACAGAAAAATAAAGTAATACAGATTTTTTGGATTTTCGAAATAATTGTTAGATAGTAAAATAAAATGGTGCGGGTAGGACAAATTTGGGGTATGACACCAGGAGAAATAGTTAATAGATGCTATAATCAGCCAGTGTTAGAGTATATTGGGCCAAACCCTCAAACTCCACCACCAAATTCTCCTGCATTCAGAACCATCATACCTCCATAATTTTCTCAGCCTTTGACTAGAATCCCCCCTATGGTATGCCAACAACCATGATGATGGGCCTAAGGAATTCACCTCAAGTTTTTTCAGACAATGTGGTTCCTTCACCTTTGTAGGAATTTGGATCTGGAATAAACATGGAAAGTAATAGCCAAACTATTGGTTTTGGACATTCGACTCAGAGTCGTGCTGTAACAAATGAGTCTGCAACATATTTAAGACAGCAGATGGATGAGAGCAATATGCAAATGGTTCACACTTTATCCCAAACCATGGGAGAGATTTTTCAGCCTTTGATTTAGAATACAACTCAGACGAATAAATAGATGGTGCCTCAAATGGCGCGTATATCAGAATTCATGGGAGTCTCAACACCAGTTCGATAGCCCAATCACATGGTGAATGTAGGAGATGATATGCATCCACCAAATTAAGGCAATCAGGCAATAGTTGAACCATTAGAAGTCGAAGCCATCAGGAATCAAAGAAAAATGCTAGAAGAGGAGGAACCAAGAGTGATGGTGGTAAATAGGCATCAAGATGCATACCATGTGGTTCAACAAGTTCGACAGAATAATTTGGCGGCAGAAAGTAACTTGGCAGCCCTTATCAAATGATAATAGCTCGAAGTGGGATAAGTATGGGTTTCGCTAGGCCAAATTTCACTTCACCAATAGTGGAATATATACTTCAGTCAGAATTGCCTCCTAGGACAAAGGTTCCAAAGTTCACGAATTTGTCAAGAGATACAACTGAATCTACGGTCAAACATGTGGCACGGTACATGATAGAAGCTAGGGAAATTGATAATGACGAAAGTCTAAGGATCAAATATTTCCCTAGCTCTCTCACCAAGATTGCTTTTACTTGGTTTACTAAGTTGCCACCTGGTTCAATTTGTAATTGGACTCAATTAGAGCGTTTGTTTCATGAGAAATTCTACATGGGTCAGACCAAGATCAGTTTGAAAGAATTGGCTAGCGTTAAAAGAACGTTCAATGAGTCAATTGATGATTACTTGAACATATTTAGACTTCTAAAAGCCAGATGTTTTACTCAAGTACCTGAGCGTGAACTAGTCGAATTGAACGTCTGAAGGACGAAAAAGAACGTTCAAGTTTTACTTATGTTCGACAGCTTGAACGTCTGAAGGACGAAAAAACCAGGGCAAACAAGCATA
Source organism: Lathyrus aphaca (assembly GCA_963966055.1). NCBI lineage: Eukaryota > Viridiplantae > Streptophyta > Magnoliopsida > Fabales > Fabaceae > Lathyrus > Lathyrus aphaca. The sequence goes on from OZ014519.1 coordinate 170,586,370, forward strand.
AGAAAATAGCTTACGTCGAATATCAGGATGAGGTCGAAAACGTCTATGACGAAATTCTACCTCTAGATGATAATGAGATAGACCTAGCTGAACTTAAGCAGGGTCCTCTTTATTCCTGTAAACTTCTAGTTCCCTCAAATGGAAAGATTCCTGTCGAAAGTGAAAAGAGTGACAAATTTCCAAAGAAAACATAAAATTTCGACGTCACCAAATGTAACGAAATTTTTTATTTATTAGTCAAGGATGGCCAAATACTTGTGCCCAATGGCGCTAAAATTCCACCCTTAAATCAAAGAAAGAAAAGAGGTTTTTGTAAATACCATATTTATTTGGGTCATAAAACTTCTCAATGTTTTCTTTTCAGGGATTTGGTGCAAAATGCAATTCAGGAGGGGAGACTCAAATTTGGAGACAAGCCCAAGGAACAGATGAAGATTGACACTGATCCTCTTCAGGTGGCTGAGGAAAACTATATTGAACCTTCTGCAGTGAATTGGATTGAAGTTACTGAGCAATTTGCTGATTACAACAGCAACCTTGATTCAGTCAAAACCATGGTGAATCCTGTGGTGGTTGAGGTTACTGAAAACTTCGACAATGACGTTATGCTGATCAAGACTAGTGAAGAGCTAACCAGTGAGAAATGGGAACATTTAGTATGGATGGCAGCTGAAGGTTTCTTTAAGACATCACCTGATGTCGAAAGGTTCAATGTGGGAGTTACCATCATCCCACATGAGGAGGTCGAAGGTTCGAGTCTCCCACTAGTCACAAAAGAAACTGATGAGAGTTTCGTTAAGATGGATGAGGCTACTGATGGCCTTGAATTAAACTTCTCCAATATGGAGCTGAGGGATGAAGTTAATGTCAATATGGTCGAAGTGACAAATGACCAAGTGATGGAGGTGGATGACTCTGCACCTCAGCAGGATCACTACAAGAAGGCTTATCCTAAAGAGGATGAGACAATTGTTGACTTCTTGCATAGATGCCAGAATAAGAGGTCAGAAGTAATGCTTTGTCCAAGATGCAGTTCTATCTTCGATAGAGAAGCTGCTAAAGGCCTTCAACAGGTGAATAAGGCTAATGGAGGGCATCAGCTAAAGGCTTCCCAAAAGCAAAATCACTTCGACCCAAGGCGTGTTAACCCCCATCAACAAACTAATAATCCCTATGCCCTCAAGTTGATACAACCTACATTCAAACCAAATGGGGAAGTCCCTAGTGACAAGTGGGTTAAGCCTGATGAGTCAGGCGAAAGCGGAAGCCAAAAATGGAAGAAGTTCGATGTTGAAAGAGGGCCTTTAATAGGATACATAAAGGAGGTTAGGACATCAAACAAAGCTGTGCATGTGTCTGAAAACTACAAGGGTAAAAACCATATGTCTAGGTCACAATGGCACAGAGAACAGCGCAAGAGGAAGGATCAAAGAGAAGCCTCCAAAGGCGATTGTGCTGAATCAAGCACAAATGTGTTTGGTGAAGGAGTAGACAACTTCAAGATGAAAGTAACAAACAAGGTGCATGTGGGGCGCAAAGGATTTTCAACCTAAAATAAAGAAGCTGAGATCTAGGCAGAGATAAAGGTTGAATTGAGAGTTGTCAAAGATGAGGATATGACAGACAATTTCGACTGTGAATCTGAAGCTTCTCTTGACATCTTAGTCAATGTAGTTTCAGTAATACCCAGAGAATATGATCGCATCACTGTAGTCGAAAATTTGGATGCAAACACTGAGGCAGAAATGGAAGCACACCAACCAGTGTGCTGCTATGTGATGAACAATGGGTGTGTTGAAGAAAAGAATGTTTTCTTTGAAAGACCCACTGAAGCCATGAGGGGGAATCTAAATCCCCTATATATCACTGGAAAAGTGGAGAACATGGCCATCAATAAACTTTTGGTTGATTGTGGCGCAACATTGAACATAATGCCACAATTCTTGCTGGCCAGAATTGGCAAGTTCGACACAGACCTCAAACCTCACAACTTGGTCCTATCAAACTATGAGGGTAAGGTTGTACCCACTATGGGGGTCTTACAGGTTGATTTGATTGTGGGAACAGTCACAAGGTCCACTCTATTTATGGTGGTCAAAAGTAAGGCTTACTATAACCTTCTGATGGGAAGGGAGTGGATACATGGCATAGGTGCAGTGCCATCTTCAATGTATCAAAGGGTCACTATTTGGAGGCCAAATAGGATTGTGGTAAACATTGAAGCTGATCAAGGGTACTTCAAGGTGACAGTAAATCATGTGGAAGGTGTAGAGTTTGATAAGAACTTAGCACACATTGGCCCATGTGCACCGGCAGAATTTGAGTTCACACTTGATGATCATGCATTCTGCTCATTACACCTCCATCATGTCGAAGGTTTCCGCTGGGATAGGGAGGTTGTAGAAGAAACATGAAATTACCCACCTTACTTTGGGGAGCCTATAATTAAGTCCACGGGATGGGGAAGCGAAGGCAGTAACAATGACTGACTTCGACGCATTGAAAAGAATTTTGGCCTATGTGGCTTAAACAAGAATACAAGCGGCCTTAGAGGCTACAAGAAATTATATGGCTGTTGAGGCCATTACATAGTTTGCTAAGGAAACTCCTGTGAAGGATTTTGACCCAGAGCCTCCAGATAAGGCTCAAGAAGACTCAGACCAAAGGCTTGATGTAATATACAATAATGAGCCTTTGGGATTTGAAAATGACCCTTTGTTAGAAAGCACCAAAATGTTGGCTCAGGATCCTTTAGAAGAAATTGACCAGGGAGAAGGGGAGTTGAAAAGGCCTACTTACACCAGTGCCAACCTCTACCAAGAACTCAAGGTCAAAATGGTCCACTTGCTATAGGAATTTAAGGATTGTTTTGCTTTAGACTATGATGAAATGCCTGGTTTGAAAAGAGAGCTTGTCGAACATAAGCTGCCAATCAAGCCTGGGAAGAAATCTGTCAAACAAAATCCAAGACGGTTCGCCCCAACGACCCTCACTAAAATCAAAGAGAAGATTGAGAGGTTGCTTCGATGCAAGTTCATCCTCACAACTAGGTACGTTGAATGGTTAGAAAATATTGTACCAGTAATTAAAAAGAATGGCTCTTTAAGGGTGTGCATAAAGTTTAGAGATCTAAATTCAGCAACCCCTAAAGATGAGTATTTAATGTATGTGACATAAATGTTAATTTATTATGCTGCAGGACATGAGTATCTAAGTATGCTAGATGGCTACTCAGGATACAATCAGATATTCATTGCTGAGGAAGTCGTCTTCTTTTCGATGCCCAGGAGCCTTGGGTACCTATGAATGGGTAGTAATGCCTTTTGGTTTGAAAAATGCAGGGCCAACTTACCAAAGAGAAATGAATTCAATCTTTCATGATTTCATAGATATGTTTATGCAAATTTATATTGATGACATTGTTGTAAATCTATTTCAGGACTAGACCATGCCAATCATCTTCGAAAATATTTTGAAAGAATGAGAAAGCATGGTCTTAAAATGAATTATCTTAAATGTGCTTTTTGTGTGCAGACAGGGGACTTTTTGGGATTTATGGTCCACAAAAAAGGGATCAAAATCAATCAAAATAATAAAGCTATCATGGAGGCTAAAGCGCCTACGACAACGAAGGAGTTGTAATCACTCTTAGGCAAAATAAACTTCCTAAGGAGGTTCATATCAAACCTAAGTGGCAAGACGCAAGCCTTCTCACCTTTGCTGCGGATGGGGAAAGAAGGATTTCAACGGGGGAAAGCTCAATAAGAAGCCTTCGACAAGATCAAGGAGTACTTGATTTATCCTCCAATTCTTTCTCCGCCTTGTAGGAAGAAAAGTATGAGATTGTACATAGTTGATTCAGATAGAACTTTAGGGAGTATGTTAGCCCAAGAGGGTGATAATGGTGTCGAAAGATCCATTTATTACCTTAGTGGAGTTTTAAAAGATGCAGAAACAAGGTATAGCATGATAGAGAAATTATGCCAATGTTTGTATTACTCTTGTACTAAATTGAAGCAATATATAAAACCAGTTTATGTTTCTTCTCGTTTTGATGTTATTAAGCATATGTTGTCCAAACCTATTTTGCATAGTCGAATTGGAAAATGGGCATTATCATTAACTGAGTATTCATTGACTTATAAACCCTTACAAGTTGTTAAAGGGCAAGTGGTTGCAGATTTTATAGTCGACCACTCTATAAAAGAAAGTCCTTTAAATTAACTGGAGATTGAGCCCTGGAAGTTATACTTCGATGGGTCTAGTCATAAAGATGGGACTGGAATATGGGTACTTATTATTTCTCCTAATAAAATTCCAAAAACACTTATGTATAAAATCGATGGCCATTGTTCCAACAATGAAGCCGAATATGAGGCTTTAATAGCTGGACTTGAAGTATTGTTGGAATTGGGGGCAACTCATGTCGAAATAATGGGAAACTCGGAGTTGGTAATAAAACAAGTCACCAAAGAATACAAATGTATAAAAGAAAACTTAATTATGTATTTTGTAGTGGTAAATAGACTACTGAAAAAATTCGAAGCAGTTACCTTTCGATACATTCCTAGACTAGAAAATCAAGTTGCAAATGACTTGGCTCAAATTGCATCAGGGTACAAAATCTCAAAGGAGATATTACAAAGTGCAATTGAGGTCAGAGGAAAAGTTATGTCAGTAGGATTGGCCCCATCAGATTTAGAAGAAACCAAGCTTGGGTATGTTGATGAAGAAATTTTTGCAATATTGGTGGTCGATAGCATAAGTGACAAGGATTGGAGAAAGCCCATAGTGAACTATTTGGAAAATCCAACAGCTTCGACAGAAAGGAAGATCAGATACCAAGCCTTAAGTTATGTTCTCTTGGGAATGAATTATATAAAAAGACTCCTGAAGGAGTATTGCTCAAATGCATTAGTGAGGCTGAAGCATACTTAGCTCTTCTGATTGTCCAAACCTAAGTGGCAAGACGCAAGCCTTCTCACCTTCGACCAGCATCTTCAAAGAATCATAAATACACTTTGGTAAGAATTGACTATTTTTCTAAACGGGTCGAAGATATTCCATTGCCAAATGTTGATCAAAAAGATGTAATTGAGTTCATTCAGAAGCATATTATCTATAGATATGGGATCCTAGAAGCAATTACTACAGATCAAGGATCTATGTTTACTGGTCGAAAGATGCAAGAGTTTGCCACAAAAATGGGTTTTAAACTTTTGACATCCACTCCTTACTATGCCCAGGCTAATGGCCAGGTCAAAGCGGCAAATAAGGTAGTCATTAGTTTGATCAAGAAACATGTGGGTAAGAAGCCAATAAATTGTCATAAGACATTGGACAAAATCCTTTGGGAATGTCGAACTTCACCTAAAGAGGCAACCAATACTACCCCGTTTCGACTCACTTATGGGCATGATGCAGTTTTTTCTCTTGAAATCTACCTTCAGTCCACAAGAATTCAAAGGCACCATGAGATTCCATCTGAAATCCATTGGAATATCATGCTAGATGAATTACTAGATTTAGACGAAGATAGACTTCATGTCTTAGAATTGCTAGAAAGGCAGAAGAAAAGAATAGAGAAATCCTATAACAATAAGGTTAATTTAAATACCTTTTCGGTTGGTGAATTAGTGTGGAAGGTAATCTTGCTCATGGATCAAAAAAGTAGATCTCTAGGGAAATGGTCATCCAAATGGGAAGGTCCCTTTCAAGTTGCTAAGGTATTTAGTAACAACACTTATGAGATACATGAGATTGAAGTTGATTTAAGAACCTTGAAAGTAAATGGGAAATATTTAAAAAGATATAGGCCAATGCTTCAAGAGATTCAAATACAAACATAAAATTTCATTAATTATTAAGGGGACAAAAATGGCCTACAAACACATAAATTCAAAACATGGTTTAACAACCAGAAAAGAGAAAAACTACACTACTCAATATCCTCCCAGTTAAAGGAGTTGAGATAAGTGGTCCAGTCTTCATCAGCTTCACCATCTGGGTCTTAAACTTTTGAAGGTTCCTTCTTGGGAGATTGTGACCTCCCTTATTTAGTTTTAGAATGAGTGATAACCCCAATGGAAGTACTAGATGAAAAAGTAATCTTCTTTTTGGTGCTCTCTGATTGCTTGGGTGGTTCAGCATTATCCACTTTCTTCATGGAACTACTCATGTTTGTTGTTTGTGAAGAAGATGGATTTAGTTGAGAGTTATTTATAGAGAAAGCTCATGTGTGTTGATTGGTCAGTCAAAATCCAGCTAAAAAGCACGTGAATTCTTCCTTGGGAATAACACCTTAAAGGTGTGTTGTAGGTATCACCTTTAAATGGTAACTTGTGTCATGCAATTATACAAGGCATTAAAAGCTACAACGTTGCCACAATAGCCAAGGTCAAGGAAATATTTCTTTTGATCCAAATTTAAGTTGAGGTTTTGACTTAAAGGATGTACAACAGTCGTCTGAATTCTACTTATGCATGGAAATGAAATACAAGTCGAATAATAATGAAAAGGGCTTGATGCATAAAGTAAAAAGTTGAAAAAAAACTCCCAAAATGTCATTACATAAAAAAGCCTTATTTGGGCCAAAGGATTAATACATAGGAGAAAACACAAAATCCTAAATATTACAAAAGCCGGTTGTAACACCTCAAAATTTGCCCCATATTTATCCCCTCTACTGGTGTATCATTTCGCACTCATCTGCATTTCTCACCAGGTCATTAACATCATAGTAGTTCATTTCATTGTTTCATAAGGCATGTGATCAGGGCTCAAGGAAATTAGGGTTTTGTACCTTATACGTATCTGGCAAGGATTGAAATAACAGAGAATATTCACTGGACTATGATTTCACTCCAAATGCGGTTGCTCAGTTGTGTCTCAATTCAGATGGGAGTTTGATTTAATTTTGGTCAAATTATCGAAAGATCACTGCAATTGCAAGGTTATTTTGGACCACTAGACTATTTCTTAGACAATGCATATTCAAAGTCGGGCTGTCGTGTGTTGTGATTCATCGGGATATCGAGCAGTATTTTGTGTGAAGTCTGGTTTGAATCTTCAGTTTACCAGTGATTCATCTGGATTCGAATGGTCAGGGCATGTTTCAGATAATTCAAAGAGTTACGACTAATTTAAAAAATATATTCAGTGGCTCAGAAGTGGTTGTGCTTATAGATTTGTGGAAAGATTTCAAGATATGTTTTGGGCCAAAATCAAGATCTCATTCATTGCTTTGTTCTCACTGTTATTAATCACTCCTGATTATTCCATTCCATCTTCACCTTTATACTTCAATACGTTTCCATTAATTCATCTTCATTTCTCTCTTATTCACTTTCCCATTTATCTTTTGTCAGTAATCCATTTTGAACCATCTTTCATTTTTCATAGTTCATATCAAACTCATGTTTTCTCCTTGTCCATTTTTACACCATTTAAACTCGATAGCAATTTCGTTCTAGTATCATCATAAATTTCCACAAAAAGTAATAAGAGGTCATTTTCTTTTGTTTTCATCCTAGTATCCAAATCACCAAGCCAATTTCCAATTAGTCATCTTAAGGTTCAAGTCCATGTCCAATAAGATCCATTTCCAATATCTTGTATTTCTAATCAATATCCTTTTTGAGTTCTATTCCATATTTTCAAGCCCATTTCAATTCATATAACCATACCCATTTAAATCCATCAACCATTTGTTTTCAACATTAAGCCCATTACATACTTTTCTATTCCATGAGCCCACCATGGACTAATTATCAAATTCAATGGACTCCATTCGATTGTTTTTATTTAAGAAAAGAGTCTACCTCCCGATTAGTCCAAGTTTCGTTCATTGACACTTCCTTAATTCGGTTCCAAATATAGTCAAGTTCATTATATCCTAAACCTTCATATTCCATGGTTACATATTCATGACCTTTTTCTAGATTTTTTTTCTACAATTAATTTCTTCTTTTTATTAGTGTTTATTCACATGAGAAAATAGAAAAAAATATATATAGAAAAGTATAGCAAAAATTGGATGGTAAGAAACAATTACAACAAATGGATGGAAAGAAAATAAGTGGGACAATAAGATACAGTGAGAAAAATAGCACCAAAAAAAAAAGGGGTCAGTTACAATAAGAGAAAATCAGTTAAAAAAGGCCAACTGATAACAAAAGCTGATAACCAAAAAAGCAGCAGAAGAAAAAGAATCAGTATAAAACTCTCTTCAATCCTCTTCAAAAGAACTCTGATCATCATCAGTTTTTTCTTCCAATCTTGATCTTCACCTGAATATCACTTCAACAAAAACCAAAAATCCTACAACAACAAAACAAATGGAAAATTAGTGAATGTGCAAGAAAAGAGAAGAGCATGGATTCACAATTCGAAACAGAAACTAAAATAAGTATCAATCAGTGATAAATTTCATCAGCTCATAACAGAATTTCACCAGAAACAGGTCAATGAAAAACAGAAAGCTAAAGCTGGAGGTGAAAGTGATCATAACAGAAAAAATCAAAATCATAAAAAAAAAACGAATTCGGTTATACCCTAACAACCATAACCGAATTCAATAACTGTATTTTACCTGAAGAACTTTCTAGATCAGAAACTGAATCCAGCTCTATAAATCAGGATCAGATCCTTCATCTAATCTTCTTCAACCATTTTTCTTTTCTGATCTCCACTTCTTCATTCAACCTCTCCTCCATTTTGATCCTCTTCTTCCTCACAACTTCTTCATTTTTCTTCCTGGTCACCATTTCCTCTGAATTTTTCCTATTCCATTTATCCTCACCCACTTTCTGTGAATCAGTTTTTCCATTTTCCTGCATCATCACATCACTATCATATTTGGGCCATGGATTTGCAGTTTCGGTGATGTTCGAGTGTTCATCTTCAATACCACAAATCACCACAAGAAATCATCACCAGAATTATCAGATGGAATTCATCACCTTCATCGATCGAAACAACCTTCTGTGAAGCTGCATCATACATTCAGATCCTTCTAAAACTCTCTATCCTTCGCCGTTATCGCAAAACTCAAAAATCGATCCTTATGACCCCAACATTTTCGGCTCTGTGATCTCCATCTTCTATAATCTACTGTTGCATCTGCATTATGGTCCCGGCTGCTATGTCAATATTCGTCATGAGTCCGTCTGCAACAAATCAAGAAGGTAACACATAAGTCAGTGCAATTCTGAGTTTGAGATTACCAAAAGAATTCAAAGAAGAAGCACGAAGTGAAGCTCGACGAGAAATCGCAAGCATTGTGCGGGCCGATTGTGTCTTGAACGTTCATCCGCGAACGGTTGTTGAAGTTAGGGTTATGCGTTTCACTATTGGCTCATCACAAATGAAGCAATTAGTGCGTCAATCGAACGATTCCACCGCCAATCTCGCGACGGCATAAAAACAACATTCGCATCATTCTCGTCTTGTCATAGCAGCGAATCGATTTTGAGTTACAAGGTAAGAATCTCGAATTACTTTTGAGGTAGATTTCCCGTCGTATTTAGATGCTCGTTTTTCTTAATGTTATTGGTGTGGTTGATTTTGGAGAATTCGTGAGGGTAGTGTTTGAATTTGAGAGGAGAGTTAAGAATAGGGTAAGATGTATTGAGGTTTTGGTGTGGGCTTCGCCGGAGGCTAGGACAGAGGTCTGAACGGTGGTGGTGGCGTGAGGAAGACGGAGCGAAACTTAGGTTTTCGGTGAGGTTAGAGGCAGTAGGCTTTTTGTTGTGGTTAGTTTGAGGATTGGTTCGTGATGGCGGATTCGAAGAAGGAGGGATGATAGAAGGTGGTGGTGTTGAGTTCGAAGAAGAAGAAGAAGAAGGAAGGGGGAGGAGGAGAAGGCGCTGCGGCGGATAGAAGGGTGAAGAAGGGATTAGGGTTTGTTTATAGCATTTCCATATTTTGTTTGTTTTACATTTTTTTTAAGAGATTTGTTTCAGTCTGATTATAAGAATTATTAAGTTAATAAATATTAAGATAATTAAATTACTTTAATATTGTGCCATTAATCAATAATAAAGAGGAGTTAATCTCTCTTAATTCCCAGGACCACCCTTTTATATCCGCCTTACTATTTGCACCCCTCTATTAAGTCCACTTTAAAAGAAAACACCATAAAAAATCATTTCAACACCTCCCTTCCTGGCTTGCGCATGGGCCCTGGTTTTTGCTATTAATACCCCTATATGGGGCCCATATTGAATAAAATCACTAGAAAAAATTACTAGGTCCACCCCCTTTTTATTTGCTTTAGAATTTTTTTTTTGTTTTGTATTAGTTTGAAAATAATCCAAATAAAATAGGAAAAAGCTTTTATAAAATTCCCAAAAAAATTCCAGTAGGTTAATAAATCTAATTAGAAATTTGTGACAATTTTATTTTCTGAATTTTGGTTATTTTTCGATTTAATTCTGATTTTTTTTCAATTAGCTTTTATTGAATTTCCTTTAACTGTACATAATTTTGTTGATTTTATTTTTTAGCTTTCCAGTAATTTTTTTAGCCCACTCTTTTTACTGTAGTTAGATGACTAATAATAGTACTTAGGATAATTTTTGTAGATTTTTTAGAATATTTTATTTTAGGTTTTAGAGGCTAATTTCTTAATAATTAGGGATTAATTCATAGCTGAAAATAATCATTTTTTAGACCTAGTTAAATTCTGAATTTTTAGGATTCCTTTTGACATAATGTTATAGGTAGTTTTAGGACCCTATAGAATTAATTCCATAATTTTTCCAGGACTTTAAATATTTTTAGTGTATCAATCTTTAGGCAAGTTATTCATGCAAAATTCACTCGGTTTAGTTTAGAATATTAGTACCCCTTTAGAACTAATTTCATTAGGCTTAGTCTTAGAAATTTAAAATGACTTAGAAGAGTATAATTATTGATTTTTAGAATAATAATATTGAATAGTCCCCTTTGTTTTAGGACTTAAGCTTAACAATAGATTTAGATAAAGTTTAGGCTTGTTTTAGCTTTATACTTTAAAAATGCATTTTTAGAATTTTATTTCTTATGTCCATTTTTAATGTTTTGCCTTTATGTGGTTTTTTATAACTTGAATAGGTTTCCCCATTGTTCTTAGAACCAACTTAACTTCCTTAGGAAGTAAGTTGAATTCTAATAGTTGCTAGTTCCCTTCTTTAGGAATAGAAAACCCCATTAACCATAGGATCTCTTGTAAATAAATAAACAAAATTAGGATTGAGTCTTAGTCCCTTAGATTTTGTCCTTTTCCAACTTGAGTCTTTCTTTCTCATCTCATGAAGAAAATAATAAAATATCTAAGGATAAACCGAACAATCTTGTACGACACGAGACTTTGTTGCGGAGTGTTTATACGCGTCCTGTTTCGGGGCGAGGTGTAAATATTCCCCGCGATGGAAAGGTCTTAGTACAAGACCGTTCACAAACAAATTCAAAATACTTCTCATAAAAGACAAAAACAAATAACAAGCGACTATCCTGCGGGAACTTCTCTTCTCATCTCATTCACTCACAATGCGAACTCGCGACGACTTGTCTCGCATGCAAGACGGTAAACGCACTCGTACCAGACGAGCCTGCAACACCTGAGCATAGACATACGCAGTTCAAGCCATAAAAAACACAAACAAATAGTTCCCGCCTTAGTTAGGCGAACTACGTCGACTCTGATCCTCATTATCCCGATGAGGTACGTAGGAAGCGGGGTAGGGCCCGTTCGAGCACATTCTTTATTTTCCCTACATTTTCCCCATTCTTTCTTTTTGTTCTCTTTTAATTCCTTTTCTCATTTCATTCCAGTTTCCAGTTAGCGGTTTTATTCAGCAGCATTCTTATTTCTCACCCTTTGAAACAAAACAAACAAGCGTGGATCCCGTCGGGTACGACGAACGATCTGGGGTGCTAATACCTTCCCAGGTCGTAACCGACTCCCGAACTCAGATCTTTGGTTCGCAGGACCTTGTCCTTTCCTTCTTCCTCGGGTTTGTGCAACATTACCTTTCCCATTCATTCGGGATAAAAATGTCTGGCTGGCGACTCTACCTTTCCGCGCCACTTTCGCGTTTGTACTAGGATGAAAATCCCGGGAGCGACAGCTGGCGACTCTGCTGGGGAAGCGACCTGATTCTTCCGGTTTCCCTTGTAGAGTCAATCCTAGCGCCTGTTTGGTTTTGTTTCTTTGGGTGTTTATCTGTTTGATGCTGTGTGCTTTAGTTTAGCTTTACTGTTTGTATTTACAGTTCTTTACAGCTTTACTTTACCGTATTTATTTACCGCTTTCAGTATTTTATTTTCCATGCATCATATTATACTGGACATTCTGGCTGTGCTGGTTTTCATTTTTTTTTCCTGTGGGTTGGGAGTTACTGTGAGATAAGCCAAATACCCGGCTTGAGTGCACCATAGGATTAGCGTGGACAGACATTGTACTCTTATGGTATCTCACCATGATGGGTGGCGATGTGTTCCATACCCAGATTGCGACCGTCTTGGAACTATCCTGTGTGGGGATTACCTCACTTCAGGGTACGACCTTGATAGTTATGTGCATCTGGTGACCGATCTTCGAGGACCTTAATGGGAACACCCCTCTCCAGTGATGACAGTGGCAGACCACATTTGTTGGCAAACCCACTCGCATCCGAGGGTCCATTGGGAACTCGCATAGGATGGCCTGGTTCTCTCATAGGAATTCAGTAAAGCAAAATGTTCGTATGACGATAGTATTGTACCTTTCGGGATGAATTTACTATTGTTTCTCGATTCAGTGCTTGAAGCTGGAGACTTGTGAGGGATGCTTGTTTTTCCGGACTCAACTGAGACCTCCCTGCGTAGTACATAATACCAAACCGATTCCCTGATTTGGTCATGAGCCATTTCTCGGAGATGGTGAACGTATTATTACTATTCGGCTTTGAGAGTCCGTGATGTTGACCCGAATAGCACACCCGTGAGATTGGGAGGGGTTTACAGGTTTGCAGGAACCCTAATACCTTCAGCATACCCACTTTGCCTTTGGTTCAGTTTTGTGATCTGGATTTCTGTTCTTAAGATATGGACCCCGGATCAGAGGGATGATTATTGTGATATATGGGCCTTGCACTGACACCTGATTATTTGATTGGCACATCACAGACACTTCACTGATCACATGCCTTGCCTTGCATAAGCATCATATCATCATTAATCATTTGTGTTTCTTTTATTCTCAGGGTTTGCATTACTCCTGGTTCCTGGTCATACCTTTGCTTCAGAATGGAAGACGCCAGGAAGAAGAATATTTTCTACAAGTTTTTTGATACCAAGGTGGACTTGCTCAAGCAGATGGTGTCTCTCATTACCCCGGGTCATTTGGATTTCTTCAAACAGCAATATGGTGATATTTTGGATATGGTGTTCAGCTTGGATAGTTCGCAGAAGAGTGCCATTCATACTTTGCTACAGTACTATGATCCTAGACTCCGATGTTTCACATTTCCAGATTTCCAGCTAGGTCCATTGCTAGAAGAGTATGTTGAGATTCTGAGACTACCAGTCCAAGATCAGATTCCATTCAATTCAGAAATGACAAGGCCGACTCACGCCGACATTGCTAAGGCTCTTTATTTGAGCCCATCAGAAGTATCTGCTAATCTGGTTGCCACCAAGGCCGGAGTGCTTGGTTTTCCCTTATAGTTTCTGGTCAGAAGAGCTGAAGAATGTGCCGTGGAAAAACAATGGGATTCAGTTTGCGCCATCTTGGCATTATCTGTGTATGGGATAGTTTTGTTTGCTGATATGGACAAGTTTGTGGACATAAATGCTATTCATTTGTTTGTGTTGAAGAATCCGGTACCTACTCTCCTAGGTGACTTGTACTATTCAGTGCATTATAGGAATGAGAAGAGACGAGGCAGTTTGGTTAGATGTTGTGCTCAGTTTTTCTACACTTGGTTTATGAGGCACATCCCTATTGCTGGAGTGTTCACGGATCCCAAAGTAATCTGGTCGCAGAAGCTCAACACGTTGACTGCCAAAGACATCAGATGGTTCACTTTAAGGTTAAAAGGGAAAGAGCTTATCTCCAGCTGTGGAAAGTATCCTAATGTTCCCCTCTTAGGAGTAGCTGGGTGCATTAACTACAACCTCATACTCTTGAGAAGACAATTAGGATACGCTTTGAAGAATGTTCCCAAGGATTCAGAGTTGGATCAGACCTTTTATTTTTCTATGAAGGATAATCTCCCATTGGTGCGGGAGGCTTCAAGTGCTTGGAAAATGGTTATTAGAAAGGGTATAGATCGATTGGGCAGGAGCAATAACCAAATGTTTCCCGAGTTTGAAGCGTGGGTAAGAGAAAAAGCCCAAGTGACTCTAATCCCTTTCTCTGCACCGTTACCACCACCTACTACGGTGCCTTTGGAGGAATATCAGAAGTTAGAAGCTTTGGTCAAGCAGCTTAGGGTTGAAAACCAAGAGGATCTTAATTCTTGTCAAAAACTGATGATCCAGAACTGTCGGTTGGAAGATAGAGCTGTACAAGTCGAGGAAACAGTTCGTCTCAAGCAGAAGGACTTTGAAGATAGAGAGCTCTACTTCCGGAAAAAGGGGTTAGCTGAGACTCACAAGACGGCCCAGCGCCGAAGAGAGAAGAAAGATCTGAGTGAAGCCAATGAAGTTGTTACCTTATGGCAGGAGCGATGGGACGACCATTTGAAGAAGCAAAAGGAGTTAGACGCCAAGCACAAGCAGGAAATCAAAAGTCTTCAGGATTCTTTGGATGGGCAAAAAGAACTCCTCAGGAAGGCTTATCATCAAGAGAAGGGCCGTCTCCAATGCTTAGCAGAAAGTCAACAGGCATTTAAGGAAGCTCAAAAGGAAATTGAAGACTTGAAGTTGAAAGCTGATGTGAAGAGGTCGAAGGCCGAGTCGAGTCAAAGCAAGGAGAATGAGACAGCGTTCCTACAGCAGATTGAGGAGTTACACGCTTCTTCTGATACGAGGGACCTCCTCATCCAGAGACTCATCCAGGAGCCAGGTCATCCAGATATAGTTCAGTTGTTCCAGAACGTCAAACGCCTTAGCTGGAGATTGAAAGATATAGAGTTCCCTAGGGTTTAATTTCATGTTATTGTACTTGGATTACCCACAGGCTTGTTGTGGGATTCCTTATGTTTGATGTACTTTTGTTGTTATTGTGATTGGCACCCTTCGGGGACTTTGTATTTTCAAACTCCAGGTTATATGATTGATTTGCTCTGAATTTCTTGTTCGTTATTTGTTGCACCGACACGGGGTAATGAGCACTAATTCTCCACAGCCGTCATTATATTTGAATATTACTTGGGTCTTCTTCCCAATTCTTATCTTCTCAATGCCAGGACCGGACACGGGAAAAGTCTCGGGAATAAAAGGAACACATTGCATTGCATACGCATCATTTGCATTTTGTCTTTGTCTTTGCAGGTTTTCCTACGGGATGTTTAATTTATCTGTGTTCAACAGGCAAAGATTGCGAGAGCCGCCAAGACCCGGTACCTTCGACAAGATATCCCTCATCGGTACGCGACCCGCAGCAATCAAAGAACAGCAATGGACGCCATGCAGACAGAGATCAATGAAGTCCGTACCAAGATGGCAAAATTTATGACCCTGATGCAAGGGATGGCCCAGGGGCAACAAGAGCTGAAAAATGCAATTCAAGGGTTAACTCCTCCTAATACTAATGCTCAGGCGACCACTTCCGGCGGGCTAGGGGCTCCTCCCAACACCAACAACGGCCCAGGTGGACCTCATGTTCCAGATCCAGCTATGGCAACGTTCGTTCCTGTGCACGACAGGCAGGAGGACCAATTCCAGTATTTCAACAATGATATGGGTTTCGGCGGTGATGGAAATCTTAATGACTTCTTGGTGCTTGCGGAGAAGGTCAAGGCCCTCGAGTGTAGAGACACTTTAGGGATTGATGTGTCGGATATGGGTTTAGTACCTGGGGTGGTCATTCCACACAAGTTCAGACCACCAGCTTTTGATAAATACAACGGCAGCTCTTGCCCGAAAACTCACCTACAGGCCTTCTACCGGAAGATCGCGGCCCACACGTGAGATGAAAAACTCTGGATGTACTACTTCCAGGATAGTCTCTCCGGAGGATCCTTGGAATGGTACATGAAGCTGGAGAGGAGCTCTATTAGAAGCTTGAAGGATTTGGGAGAAGCCTTCCTCAGGCAATATCAATACAACATTGACATGGCACCCAGCCGCACTCAGCTTCAGAGCTTGACGCAGAGGAGCTCGGAGAGCTTCAAAGATTATGCACAGAGGTGGCGTGAGGTAGCCGCCCGAGTGCAACCACCTTTATTGGAGAGAGAGATGGTCGACCTTTTCCTGAATACCCTCCCAGGGAATTTCATGGAAAGATTGGCTGGTTGTTCCTCAAGTGGTTTCTCGGACATTATCTTGACTGGAGAAAGAATTGAAAGCTGGCTCAAACAGGGGAAAATTCAGAATGGAGGCGCTTCGGCGTCTGGTATCAAGAAACCCTTTGTGAAAAGGAGGGAAGGAGAAACAGGTGCAGTGTATGCACAGAGGGGAATGATTAACCAAGGATATTATCAGCAAGTGGCCCCTGTCACTATTTCAACTCCGTCCGTTCAACAACAGGTCCAGCCTCCACAGCCGCAGCGCTCGCAAGGGTATCAGCCAAGAGCCCCTCGTCCATACTACCCTCAAAGGCCGAAGGATAGACATATTGAAGCTCCACCAATGTCTTACTCCCAACTTTTGAAGAATCTCCTACAGCTTCAAATGATTCAGCTCCGAACCTTGCAACCTCCGAAGCCAGGCCAAATTCCTGAAGGTTATGACTTAAATGCTAGATGCGAATTTCATTCCGAAGCTCCCGGCCATAGTACTGAGAATTGTAAAGCATTGAAGCATGTTGTTCAGGACTTATTGGATACTAAAGCGATCAATTTTGCTCCTTCTCCTAATGTGCTTCAGAACCCCATGCCTCCTCACAGGGGTACGGTTGGTGCAATTGATGAAGGGGAGAACTTGAATTTGGTGGATGATGTGGATGACTTGAAGACTTCATTGGTTGCTATCAAGGTTTGCTTGTTGAAGAGAGGTATCTTCCCTGGATGCGAGGAAAATTGTCCGGGATGTGCTGAAGCTACCAACGGTTGTAAACGGTTGAAGGCCGGAATCCAAGGCATGATTGATGAGGGAGTGCTGCAGTTTGACAAGATCGTAAAAGAAAGTGAAGTCTCCACAGTAACTATCTTTTATGACCCATCTCAAGTTCCTTCACGGGCCAGAGCGGCACCAATAACCATTACCACTGCTGGACCCATAATGTACCAAAGTGACAGAGCTATTCCTTGGAATTATGGTGGTGAAGTGTACTGCAACGGCCAGAGGCAAGAGTTGGCCACGACTAGTATAACCCCAGCTCAAGTAGAAAATGTTGGAGTAGGGGGTTTTACTCGAAGTGGAAGGTTGTTCGCGCCTGAAACACTGAGAAACAATGTGATACCACCCAGAGATACTGCCGAAGCCCAAGATAGAGCCAGAGGGAAGCAACCAGTAGTTGTCAATGATCCAACTCCATCAACTGATCCAGACCTCACCTTTGATAAAGAAGCCGAAGAATTCCTGAGGATCATCAAGAAGAGTGACTACAAGATCGTGGACCATCTGCAACAGACGCCGTCGAAGATCTCCATTTTGTCCTTGCTCATGTGTTCTGACTCTCACAGGAAAGCTCTCCTAAATATTCTGAACAAGGCATACGTGCCTCAGGATATTTCTGTAAATCAGTTAGAAACGGTGGTGTCCAGCGTCAATGCCAGTCATGGATTGGGTTTCACAGACTTGGATTTGACTTCTGATGGCCGTGCTCATAATCGGGCATTGCATATCTCTCTGGAATGTAAGGGTGCAGTACTCTCCCACGTGTTGGTAGATACTGGATCATCTTTGAACGTTTTGCCCAAGAAAGCACTGATGAAGTTGGACTATGATGGAGTGGTTCTAAAGCCCAGTGATCTAGTAGTTCGAGCATTTGATGGGTCGAGAAGATCGGTGTTTGGAGAGGTGGAGTTACCTATCAAGGTAGGTCCACAGGTCTTCAATACCACGTTCTATGTGATGGATATACAACCTGCATATAGTTGTTTACTCGGAAGACCTTGGATACATTTGGCAGGAGCGGTGTCGTCTACACTCCATCAGAAGCTAAAGTTTGTATGGGAGGGTCAAATTGTGACTGTCAGTGGGGAAGAAGATATCTTTGTTAGTCATCTAGTTTCATTCAAATATGTGGAGATGGATGGTGAAATAGTTGAGACCCCATGTCAGGCTTTTGAGCCCTTGAAGTCTGAGCAAGCATCCGTAGTGGCAACTTCTCCTGAAGAACCGAAGAAAGGGGTTTCCATAGCCTCTTATAAACAAGCGCTTGAATTGGTAGAATCTGGAATACGAGAAGGCTGGGGCAGTCCGGTAGAAGTGCCAGAGAAGAAAGACATGTTCGGGATTGGCTATCACCCTGGAAGATCTTCGTCTGAAACAAGTGCTAAGGGTTGTCAGAGCCCGGTTACTTTCACAAGCGCAGGAGTAGTAGACTACGAAAACATCAGTGTTGTGCAGGATGACGTTGTCGATAGTGATTGTGACCTAGATGAATGGATCAGGCCTGCCGTTCCAGGAACTCAGCTTAGCAACTGGACATCGGAAAGGCTTATTTCGGTCACCTCTTTCGAAGAGTAATAATGTTTTGTTTCTATTTTTCCTGTATTAAAGCATTATGTCTTGCCCGAGGCATAGTGGCTCTTTGTAAAGGTTCATTTGTTCATTAACACAATCATAAATAAAATTGACGTTTCACATTCATTCATGTTCTCTGTCTTTCGTTTTTTACTTTTGTTTTTCAAAAAGAAAGAAAAGTTTTAAAATGGCAATGTTTCTCATTTTCTCAAGTTGTTGCTAAAGCCTTGCATGAATCATCATTCATGCAGGTGCTCGTCACCGGATCTTATCAATGACGACCCTATTATGGCTGAGTATGACTTCGACAATCCAATTTATCAAGCCGATGAGGAAGGTGAAGAGGATTGCAATTTACCCGAAGAATTGGCCAGACTGCTTAAACAGGAGGAGAAGATGATTCAGCCGCACGAAGAAGATGTCGAAGTGATAAACCTGGGTACTGAAGAAGATAAGAAAGAAGTCAAGATCGGAGTTGCATTAGAAGAATCTGTCAAGACTCGTTTGATGGCTATGCTTCGAGAATACGTTGACGTCTTCGCATGGTCCTACCAAGATATGCCTGGTTTAGACACTGACATTGTGGTACACAAGCTACCTCTCAGAGAAGGTTGTCCTCCGGTAAAGCAGAAGTTGAGGCGCACGCGTCCAGACATGGCAATTAAAATAAAAGAAGAAGTGCAAAAATAGTTTGATGCTGGCTTCTTGGCCGTGACTAGTTATCCTCCGTGGGTTGCTAACATTGTGTCGGTTCCCAAGAAAGATGGCAAAGTCAGAATGTGTGTGGATTATAGGGATTTGAATAGGGCCAGCCCCAAAGATGATTTCCCTCTACCTCACATAGATGTACTTGTCGATAATACTGCTCAGTTTTCCGTGTTCTCCTTCATGGACGGATTCTCAGGCTATAATCAGATTAAGATGGCTCCCGAGGACATGGAAAAGACAACTTTCATCACTCCTTGGGGCACCTTTTGTTACAAGGTCATGCCATTTGGTTTAAAGAATGCAGGAGCTACCTATCAACGGGCAATGGTGACGTTGTTTCACGACATGATCCATCATGAAATTGAGGTTTATGTTGATGACATGATAGAAAAATCCCAGACAAAAGAAGAGCACTTGGTTAACCTAGCGAAATTGTTTGACAGGCTTCGGAAGTTCAGACTGAGGTTAAATCTGAATAAGTGTACTTTCGGGGTTCGTTCTGGCAAGTTGCTCGGCTTTATTGTTAGTGAACGAGGAATTGAGGTTGATCCGTCCAAGGTGAAAGCCATCCAAGAAATGCCTGAGCCGAAGACTGAAAAGCAAGTGCGTGGCTTCTTAGGGAGGCTAAACTACATTGCACGGTTTATTTCTCACCTAACGGCCACGTGCGAGCCCATCTTTAAGCTTCTGAGGAAGAATCAGGCCATTAAATGGAACGAAGACTGTCAGCAAGCCTTTGACCGAATCAAAGAATACTTGTTAGAACCACCAATTCTTATGCCTCCAGTGCCAGGGAGACCTTTGATTATGTATCTTACTGTGCTTGAAGGATCGATGGGATGTGTATTGGGTCAGCAGGACGAGTCTGGTCGAAAAGAGCACGCTATTTATTACCTTAGCAAAAAGTTTACCGATTATGAGACGCGATACTCACTACTCGAGAAAACTTGTTGCGCTTTGGCATGGGCTGCTCGCCGACTAAGACAGTACATGCTGACTCACACTACTCTCTTAATTTCCAAAATGGATCCTGTGAAATACATTTTTGAGAAGCCGGCTTTGACAGGAAGAGTGGCCCGTTGGCAGATGATACTAACGGAGTATGACATACAGTACACTTCACAAAAAGCGATCAAGGGGAGTGTTTTGTCAGAATACTTGGCCCAGCAGCCGATTGATGATTATCAACCCATGAAGTTTGAGTTTCCGGATGAGGACATCATGTTCCTCAAGTCTAAAGACTACGAAGAACCACTTCCGGAGGAGGGGCCCGACCCTGAATCCAGATGGAAGTTGATGTTTGACGGGGCTGTAAACATGAATGGGAGTGGATTAGGTGCTGTTATTATCTCGCCAGAAGGGGTTCACACCCCTCTAGCCGCTCGGTTGACCTTCGAGTGCACTAACAATGAGGCAGAGTATGAAGCTTGTATCATGGGGATCGAAGAGGCAATAGACTTGCGAGTCAAGAATCTTGAGATCTTCGGAGATTCTGCTTTGGTGGTAAATCAAGTCAATGGTAAATGGTTGGTTCATCAAGCTCGTTTGATTCCTTACAGAGATTATGTCAGGAGGTTTTTAACTTTCTTTACCAAAGTCAAGCTGAACTATGTTCCTAGAGACGAAAACCAGTTCGCCGATGCTCTCGCAACTTTGTCATCCATGATTAAAGTTTGTAGAGATAATTTCGTGCCTCGAATTTCGATCTCCCGGCTTGAAAGACCTGCTTATGTCTTTGCAGTTGGTGATGGTGAAGATAACAAGCCTTGGTACCATGACATCAAACAATTCCTGAAGGCTCAAGAATACCCGGCTGGGGCATCTAGTAAGGATAAGAAGACCCTTAGAAGACTGGCAGGAGGTTTCTTCTTGAATCAAGATGGTGTGTTGTACAAACGGAACTTTGACATGGTGCTGCTCAGATGCGTGGATAGACACGAAGCAGACCTATTAATGTAGGAGGTTCACGAAGGCTCCTTCGTTACCCATGCTGGAGGACACGCCATGGCCAAGAAATTATTGAGATCGGGATATTATTGGATTACCATGGAATCTGATTGTTGTAAATACTCCCGTAAATGCCATAAGTGTCAAATTTATGCCGACAAGGTCCATGTGCCTCCGAATCCGTTGAGTGTCATGTCTTCACCATGGCCATTCGCTATGTGGGGCATCGATATGATTGGAAAGATTGAGCCAACAGCTTCTAATGGGCATCGTTTCATCCTAGTCGCCATTGATTATTTCACAAAGTGGGTTGAAGCGGCATCCTACACCAATGTCACTAAACAAGTGGTCGCTCGATTTATTAAGCGAGACATCATCTGCCGGTACGGAGTCCCTGAAAGGATCATTACTGATAATGGTTCTAATCTCAACAACAAGATGATGGCTGACTTGTGTCAAGACTTCAAAATAGAACACCACAATTCTTCTCCATATCGTCCGAAGATGAATGGCGCCGTTGAGGCGGCTAATAAAAACATCAAGAAGATTGTGCAAAATATGGTTGTGACGTACAAAGACTAGCATGAAATGTTGCCATTCGCGTTACATGGGTATAGGACATCAGTCCGCACTTCAACTGGGGAAACTCCATTCTCATTAGTATATGGTATGGAGGCGGTCTTACCAATCGAAGTGGAAATCCCCTAATTGAGGTTGATGATGGATATCAAGCTAGATGAAGCTGAGTGGCTCCAATCCAGGTATAATCAATTGAGCCTCATTGAAGAGAAACGTCTAGCAGTTGTATGCCATGGACAGTTGTATCAGCGACGAATGAAGCAGGCTTTTGACAAGAAGGTGCGACCACAAAGGTACACGCCAGGAGATTTAGTGCTGAAAAGGATTCTCCCTCCTCTCAACGATCACAGGGCAAGTGGACACCCAACTATGAAGGACCATTCGTGGTTAAGAAGGTTTTCTCAGGCGGAGCCTTAATGCTGACAACCATGGACGGAGAAGACTTCCAATCCCCTGTCAACGCAGATGCAGTAAGAAAATACTTCGTGTAAAAAGGACCCGCTGGATAAAAACAGAATAATAATCCAGGCAAAAATGGGCATCCCGGCGAGCCAAAAACTGAATAAAAGGCTCGGGCAAAAGTTAGGGAAATCTTTAAAAAAAATGTACACCCGCTGAGTTGAAAAGCCACATCGGACAACTCAGGCAAAAAAGGGTATCCCGGTGGATTGAAAACCTGAAAGGGCGATCCACGCAAAAGAGGGACTAATACGAACGACTGCGATCTGCGAGATCCATGACCTACCTACAGTTGAGGCTATCCTAAGGGTTGAAGATCAGTTCACTTACTTTTTCTTAAGAGGCAGAGCGAGCGGAGCGTCTTGAAGACATACGAGTCATAACTGGGTTGAGACTTGATGAGATTCACTTCTCACATTGCCAATAGGATAGAGTGTTTTTCTTTTTAGTTGTTCCCTCATTCCAGGGAACTGCTTCCTTTGTATTGCCTATTCAGGGCCACCTTTCCAAATCAATAAGAATTCAACTTCAGTCAATTGACTATTTTGCTTCTTTGTTTTTGCTTTTTACATCTAGCATTGATTGATTGTGAAAACATCTAGCAAATGGTAACTTGCATTGTGTTATGAACATTTGAAGGCTTTATAACTCGTGCAGGAGAATAGAAAACATTTAATACAACTCTGAAAGGGTGTTGAGATACCTAGATAATGATTCATGCTATGAGCCTGGGGCAAGCGGGTCCCAAACTAACTCTCTATGTTGCAGGTACTATCGATTGTGTTCATGCAGGTACAGGTACTGGTGTGTTAATAAAGCTAACAACTATTATCCAGGAGGGGCATTCCCTTTTTGTTTGAACAGAAACGGGTATCTCCCAGGGTGTTTCCAATCATCCCCAGCCATGTGGAAGTTGAAATTTCCCCCCAGCAAGGTAGCAGAGTGGGCTTCTTCCCCAAGCAGAAGCTTCCCTTCAGACAGGGTCAATTCTCATCAGTATAAGGAGTGTTTCGCTTCCCCAGCAGTTGTTTCCTCAGCAGTGTCATGCCTTTGGTTCCCAGCCAAGCCAGGGGGTCCTCACTTCCCCACCAGAGTTCAAGAAGGGTCCATCTCCAATAGGGTCTTGGCGATCCAATCTCAAAGTCCAATTTATTTTTGGCAGTGGCGGCTGTTCGGAGCCGGTGAATTATTAACAGCTTTCCCCGCAGAGTTGTCTTCTCCTCACAAGGATCAATCAGATTAATGCAGTGATCATCAGTTCCTCCCTAGTCAAGCCATCTGGGATATCTGTTATCTCCTCATCGGGAGACCCCTTTTGCATTTGCATTTGCGTCCAGTTATCATCATTACATTTGCATCCTCCAAAGCGTAGCATTTCCATCATCATGGATCATTACGCCATAAATCCAAACATATGCATACCAGCATGGGCCAGTTTTGATGTATATTACATAAGACCCGTTACATCTCCAATCAGATTGAAATGTTACCCACAGAATGAAACTTCGTTTCCCAGGGTGGTTACTTCTACCACGTCTTTTTGTTATCCCCGGTTGAGTCTTGTTTCAGTACAATAGTCTCAGTTTTTCGCGTCTCCATTTCAGTACAACGGTCGCGTCTTGGGCTCTCGTTTAAGTACAATGATCCCATTCCTTTCGAGTCTCCATTTAAGTACAATGGTCTCGCCTTTGAGTCTTGTTTCAGTACAACAGTCTCATTTTTTCGCGTCTCCGTTTCAGTACAACGGTCGCGTCTTGGGCTCTCGTTTAAGTACAATGATCCCATTCCTTTCGAGTCTCCATTTAAGTACAATGGTCTCGCCTTTGAGTCTTGTTTCAGTACAACAGTCTCATTTTTTCGCGTCTCCGTTTCAGTACAACGGTCGCGTCTAGGGCTCTCGTTTAAGTACAACGATCCCGTTCCTTTCGAGTCTCCATTTAAGTACAATGGCCTCGTTTTTGAGCCTTGTTTTAGTACAACAGTCTCATTTTTCCGCGTCCCCATTTCAGTACAACGGTCACGTCTCGGGTTATCATTTAAGTACAATGATCCCGTTCCTTTCGAGTCTCCATTTAAGTACAATGGCCTCGTCTTTGAGTCTTGTTTCAGTACAACAGTCTCATTTTTTTCGCGTCTCCGTTTCAGTACAACGGTTGTGTCTTGGGCTCTCGTTTAAGTACAACGGTCGCGTCTTGGGCTCTCGTTCCTTTCGAGTCTCCATTTATGTACAATGGCCTCGTCTTTAAGTCTTGTTTCAGTACAACAGTCTCATTTTTTCGCGTCTCCGTTTCAGTACAACGGTCGCGTCTTGGGCTCTCGTTTAAGTACAACGATCTCGTTCCCTCTTGTCCTACTTTCTTTGTGTTTCTGGTTACCGCCTGCAGCCGGTATACCTTTGCGTCTCCATTTGAGGATGGTTTCGTGTTAGATCCGAGGATCTTTTGGATTGTCATTCGAGGATGGCATTTCTTTTCTTCAAGTCCTTCCGAGGTTGGTCTTGTTGTTGTGGCTATTATTCGAGGATAGTAGTTCACTTTTTGAGCTTATTGATCGAGGTCAGTTTGTCTCTTTTGCAAAGTCTGTCTGAGGTCAGCTTTGTGTTTGGTTATCAGTCGAGGCTGGTATACCTTTGCGTCTCCATTAGAGGATGGTTTCGTGTTAGATCCGAGGATCTTTTGATTTGTCATTCGAGGATGGCATTTCTTTTCTTCAAGTCCTTCTGCGGTTGGTTTTGTTTTTTGTTTTGTGTGGCTATTATTCGAGGATAGTAGTTCATTTTTTTTGAGCTTATTAATCGAGGTCAGTTTGTCTCTTTTGCAAAGTCTGTCTGAGGTCAGTCTTTGTTGTTGATGGTTGTCACCTGCGGCCGGTATACTATCATGTTTCTATTCGAGGATGGTTTTTAGTATTGGATCTGAGGATCCCGTATGAGTTGTCATTCGAGGATGGCATTCTTCCCAGCATATTTCCACCTGGTCTTATTTTTCGCTACCTATTCAGAGGTCAAAATCAGAAACAAAAATATAAATAAATAAACGGGCAGATGGCATTTGCATTACCCTCAATGTGCAAATTTTCAGGTTTTATTCGAGTATTCAATCACTTCATACCTTGAACGTCTAAAAGCTGTTGCAATTATTCGTTCAGGCTTGCAGATGATTGAATAGGGGCAGCTGTAACACCTCAAAATTTGCCCCATATTTATCCCCTCTACTGGTGTATCATTTCGCACTCATCTGCATTTCTCACCAGGTCATTAACATCATAGTAGTTCATTTCATTGTTTCATAAGGCATGTGATCAGGGCTCAAGGAAATTAGGGTTTTGTACCTTATACGTATCTGGCAAGGATTGAAATAACAGAGAATATTCACTGGACTATGATTTCACTCCAAATGCGGTTGCTCAGTTGTGTCTCAATTCAGATGGGAGTTTGATTTAATTTTGGTCAAATTATCGAAAGATCACTGCAATTGCAAGGTTATTTTGGACCACTAGACTATTTCTTAGACAATGCATATTCAAAGTCGGGCTGTCGTGTGTTGTGATTCATCGGGATATCGAGCAGTATTTTGTGTGAAGTCTGGTTTGAATCTTCAGTTTACCAGTGATTCATCTGGATTCGAATGGTCAGGGCATGTTTCAGATAATTCAAAGAGTTACGACTAATTTAAAAAATATATTCAGTGGCTCAGAAGTGGTTGTGCTTATAGATTTGTGGAAAGATTTCAAGATATGTTTTGGGCCAAAATCAAGATCTCATTCATTGCTTTGTTCTCACTGTTATTAATCACTCCTGATTATTCCATTCCATCTTCACCTTTATACTTCAATACGTTTCCATTAATTCATCTTCATTTCTCTCTTATTCACTTTCCCATTTATCTTTTGTCAGTAATCCATTTTGAACCATCTTTCATTTTTCATAGTTCATATCAAACTCATGTTTTCTCCTTGTCCATTTTTACACCATTTAAACTCGATAGCAATTTCGTTCTAGTATCATCATAAATTTCCACAAAAAGTAATAAGAGGTCATTTTCTTTTGTTTTCATCCTAGTATCCAAATCACCAAGCCAATTTCCAATTAGTCATCTTAAGGTTCAAGTCCATGTCCAATAAGATCCATTTCCAATATCTTGTATTTCTAATCAATATCCTTTTTGAGTTCTATTCCATATTTTCAAGCCCATTTCAATTCATATAACCATACCCATTTAAATCCATCAACCATTTGTTTTCAACATTAAGCCCATTACATACTTTTCTATTCCATGAGCCCACCATGGACTAATTATCAAATTCAATGGACTCCATTCGATTGTTTTTATTTAAGAAAAGAGTCTACCTCCCGATTAGTCCAAGTTTCGTTCATTGACACTTCCTTAATTCGGTTCCAAATATAGTCAAGTTCATTATATCCTAAACCTTCATATTCCATGGTTACATATTCATGACCTTTTTCTAGATTTTTTTTCTACAATTAATTTCTTCTTTTTATTAGTGTTTATTCACATGAGAAAATATAAAAAAATATATATAGAAAAGTATAGCAAAAATTGGATGGTAAGAAACAATTACAACAAATGGATGGAAAGAAAATAAGTGGGACAATAAGATACAGTGAGAAAAATAGCACCAAAAAAAAAGGGGGTCAGTTACAATAAGAGAAAATCAGTTAAAAAAGGCCAACTGATAACAAAAGCTGATAACCAAAAAAGCAGCAGAAGAAAAAGAATCAGTATAAAACTCTCTTCAATCCTCTTCAAAAGAACTCTGATCATCATCAATTTTTTCTTCCAATCTTGATCTTCACCTGAATATCACTTCAACAAAAACCAAAAATCCTACAACAACAAAACAAATGGAAAATTAGTGAATGTGCAAGAAAAGAGAAGAGCATGGATTCACAATTCGAAACAGAAACTAAAATAAGTATCAATCAGTGACAAATTTCATCAGCTCATAACAGAATTTCACCAGAAACAGGTCAATGAAAAATAGAAAGCTAAAGCTGGAGGTGAAAGTGATCATAACAGAAAAAATCAAAATCATAAAACTGTATTTTACCTGAAGAACTTTCTAGATCAGAAACTGAATCCAGCTCTATAAATCAGGATCAGATCCTTCATCTAATCTTCTTCAACCATTTTTCTTTTCTGATCTCCACTTCTTCATTCAACCTCTCCTCCATTTTGATCCTCTTCTTCCTCACAACTTCTTCATTTTTCTTCCTGGTCACCATTTCCTCTGAATTTTTCCCATTCCATTTATCCTCACCCACTTTCTGTGAATCAGTTTTTCCATTTTCCTGCATCATCACATCACTATCATATTTGGGCCATGGATTTGCAGTTTCGGTGATGTTCGAGTGTTCATCTTCAATACCACAAATCACCACAAGAAATCATCACCAGAATTATCAGATGGAATTCATCACCTTCATCGATCGAAACAACCTTCTGTGAAGCTGCATCATACGTTCAGATCCTTCTAAAACTCTCTATCCTTCGCCGTTATCGCAAAACTCAGAAATCGATCCTTATGAGCCCAACATTTTCGGCTCTGTGATCTCCATCTTCTATAATCCACTGTTGCATCTGCATTATGGTCCCGGCTGCTATGTCAATATTCGTCATGAGTCCGTCTGCAACAAATCAAGAAGGTAACACATAAGTCAGTGCAATTCTGAGTTTGAGATTACCAAAATAATTCAAAGAAGAAGCACGAAGTGAAGCTCGACGAGAAATAGCAAGCATTGTGCGGGCCGATTGTGTCCTTAACGTTCATCCGCGAACGGTTGTTGAAGTTAGGGTTATGCGTTTCACTGTTGGCTCATCACAAATGAAGCAATTAGTGCGTCAATCAAACGATTCCACCGCCAATCTCGTGACGGCATCAAAACAACATTCGCATCATTCTCGTCTTGTCATAACTGCGAATCGATTTTGAGTTACAAGGTAAGAATCTCGAATCACTTTTGAGGTAGATTTCCCGTCGTATTTAGATGCTCGTTTTTCTTAATGTTATTGGTGTGGTTGATTTTGGAGAATTCATGAGGGTAGTGTTTGAATTTGAGAGGAGAGTTAAGAATAGGGTAAGATGTATTGAGGTTTTGGTGTGGGCTTCGCCGGAGGCTAGGACAGAGGTCTGAACGGTGGTGGTGGCGTGAGGAAGACGGAGCGAAACTTAGGTTTTCGGTGAGGTTAGAGGCAGTAGGCTTTTTGTTGTGGTTAGTTTGAGGATTGGTTCGTGATGGCGGATTCGAAGAAGGAGGGATGATAGAAGGTGGTGGTGTTGAGTTTGAAGAAGAAGAAGAAGGAAGGGGGAGGAGGAGAAGGCGTTGCGGCGGATAGAAGGGTGAAGAAGGGATTAGGGTTTGTTTATAGCATTTCCATATTTTGTTTGTTTTACATTTTTTTAAGAGATTTGTTTCAGTCTGATTATAAGAATTATTAAGTTAATAAATATTAAGATAATTAAATTACTTTAATATTGTGCCATTAATCAATAATAAAGAGGAGTTAATCTCTCTTAATTCCAAGGACCACCCTTTTATATCCGCCTTACTATTTGCACCCCTCTATTAAGCTCACTTTAAAAGAAAACACCATAAAAAATCATTTCAACACCTCCCTTCCTGGCCTGCGCATGGGCCCTGGTTTTTGCTATTAATACCCCTATATGGGGCCCATATTGAAGAAAATCACTAGAAAAAATTACTAGGTCCACCCCCTTTTTATTTGCTTTAGAAATTTTATTTTGTTTTGTATTAGTTTGAAAATAATCCAAATAAAATAGGAAAAAGCTTTTATAAAATTCCCAAAAAATTCCAATAGGTTAATAAATCTAATTAGAAATTTGTGACAATTTTATTTTCTGAATTTTGGTTATTTTTCGATTTAATTCTGATTTTTTTCAATTAGCTTTTATTGAATTTCCTTTAACTGTACATAATTTTGTTGATTTTATTTTTTAGCTTTCCAGTAATTTTTTTAGCCCACTCTTTTTACTGTAGTTAGATGACTAATAATAGTACTTAGGATAATTTTTGTAGATTTTTTAGAACATTTTATTTTAGGTTTTAGAGGCTAATTTCTTAATAATTAGGGATTAATTCATAGCTGAAAATAATCATTTTTTAGACCTAGTTAAATTCTGAATTTTTAGGATTCCTTTTGACATAATGTTATAGGTAGTTTTAGGACCCTAAAGAATTAATTCCATAATTTTTCCAGGACTTTAAATATTTTTAGTGTATCAATCTTTAGGCTAGTTATTCATGCAAAATTCACTCGGTTTAGTTTAGAATATTAGTACCCCTTTAGAACTAATTTCATTAGGCTTAGTCTTAGAAATTTAAAATGACTTAGAAGAGTATAATTATTGATTTTTAGAATAATAATATTGAATAGTCCCCTTTGTTTTAGGACTTAAGCTTAACAATAGATTTAGATAAAGTTTAGGCTTGTTTTAGCTTTATACTTTAAAAATGCATTTTTAGAATTTTATTTCTTATGTCTATTTTTAATGTTTTGCCTTTATGTGGTTTTTTATAACTTGAATAGGTTTCCCCATTGTTCTTAGAACCAACTTAACTTCCTTAGGAAGTAAGTTGAATTCTAATAGTTGCTAGTTCCCTTCTTTAGGAATAGAAAACCCCATTAACCATAGGATCTCTTGTAAATAAATAAACAAAATTAGGATTGAGTCTTAGTCCCTTAGATTTTGTCCTTTTCCAACTTGAGTCTTTCTTTCTCATCTCATGAAGAAAATAATAAAACATCTAAGGATAAACCGAACAATCTTGTACGACACGAGACTTTGTTGCGGAGTGTTTATACGCGTCCTATTTCGGGGCGAGGTGTAAATATTCCCCGCGATGGATAGGTCTTAGTACAAGACCGTTTACAAACAAATTCAAAATACTTCTCATAAAAGACAAAAACAAATAACAAGCGACTATCCTGCGGGAACTTCTCTTCTCATCTCATTCACTCACAACGCGAACTCGCGACGACTTGTCTCGCATGCAAGACGGTAAACGCACTCGTACCAGACGAGCCTGCAACACCTGAGCATAGACATACGCAGTTCAAGCGATAAAAAACACAAACAAATAGTTCCCGCCTTAGTTAGGCGAACTACGTCGACTCTGATCCTCATTATCCCGATGAGGTACGTAGGCAGCGGGGTAGGGCCCGTTCGAGCACATTCTTTATTTTCCCTACATTTTCCCCATTCTTTCTTTTTGTTCTCTTTTAATTCCTTTTCTCATTTCATTCCAGTTTCCAGTTAGCGGTTTTATTCAGCAGCATTCTTATTTCTCACCCTTTGAAACAAAACAAACAAGCGTGGATCCCGTCGGGTACGACGGACGATCTGGGGTGCTAATACCTTCCCAGGTCGTAACCGACTCCCGAACTCAGATCTTTGGTTCGCAGGACCTTGTCCTTTCCTTCTTCCTCAGGTTTGTGCAACATTACCTTTCCCATTCATTCGGGATAAAAATGTCTGGCTGGCGACTCTACCTTTCCGCGCCACTTTCGCATTTGTACTAGGATGAAAATCCCGAGAGTGACACCGGTGAAATCAGAAAGGGGGTATCCCTTGCAGATGGAGAAAGCTAAACTTCTGAATCTGGAGACAATTCTCACATAGAGCCTTGTCAAGCTTAGCTATCAAAAGCTCTTTGTCAAGAACTTCAGTAGCATCAATGAGCTCAATGATGCGCTTTAGCTCAGCCTCAGATTCAGTACCATCATATTGAATCAACTCAAGGTTGCGTTGTTTAGCTGTAGAGATTTTGCTTTGAAGCTCCCCAATCTCTTTCTCACACAGTGCAATGGTAATGTCATTGCAAGCCCTTTCCTTTTTTCCCTTTGCCTTAATGCGCTCTAGTATTTCGACTTGACCCTCAGCTTCCCGCACTTGATCCCAGGCTGAACAGATCTTTGTACCAGTTGCCTCAATGATTTTTTCGACCTTTGGAATAAATTTAAAATCATCAGACATCTGGTTTACCATAGTAGTCGGTTCAATGAAGGAGCTGGAGACCTTAGGATCAAGTGTTGAAAGATCCATCTTTTGTAGAGTATCCTTTAGGGAGATAGGGGAAGTTGGGTCTGCATTCAAGGTAATGTGGATATCCCTTTTGAAGAACTTGTCCTTGATATTTTTTAGGATAGGACCAACGAAGTCATCTGAAGGTGAGCCCCTAGGAGCTGTCAAAGTACTTCTCCCAGAAGAGCCAAAACTCTTCCCAAGCTTCCTTCTGGCATACTCCCTAGGGTTTAACCACTTTAGAGCCAACAGTTGGTCCCCAGTTGTGTCTTCTTTTGAGGTCAAAAGATGAAGAGTAGAAAGGTGTTGGAGATTTTTCTCAGACAAGGTTTGTTGAGTCCTTTCAGGCTCTTTTTCTTTATCAACTTCACCCTTGTCCTGTTGATCATCTTCCTCTACTTCCTCATCTTCTTCCTCTTATTCTTCCTCCTTCTCTGGATCATACATAACATCATCTTGAATATTAGCTTGGGGCTCTCCCACATTCTCTGGCTCTTTATTTTTTTGACTAGAGGGGGTAGGATCCTGAGTTTTCTCAGTTTCTTCTTCCTCTACAGCAAAGGCTACACTTATCTCCCGGGAAATTTTGCTTGCTTGGCCAAGGCAGTCCTTGATAGAAACATCATCATACTCACACTCAGAACCCTCAATATGAGATTGTTGAGTAGCATTTTTAGAAGACGAGTTTCTGGTGGCTTCGACCATTGGGGGAAGAGCAACTGTTGTAGTAATAGGTTGGTTAATCTCACTTAAAGAGCTATAACCAGAGCTAAAATCAGAAGTTGGGTGATAAGTTGTCTCACCTTGGCCGTTTAGAAGAACTGTGGGTGTAGGAGTGGCAGTCAAAGGAGGTTGAGAAACACCTACTTCAGCCTGTTATAAAGAAAGGTTAGGTCGAAGTTACGAAAAGAGAATTAAATGATAAAAGACAAAAGTCTAAATACCTCATTCTCTCCACTTGGGCTAGAGTTTTCACTTTCAGAAGGGCCATCAGTGGGTTTCACCATAGGGGGTGGAGGTTCAGCTTCGACACCACCTGCAGCAAGTGCCTTTTCGACAACTTTATCCACCTTAGAGGAAGGTTGGTCAGTAGTACTTGGAGACTGTGCAGTATTCCTTTTTCTTTTAAGGGGCTTCTCCTCAGGGGATTGATTATCATCTGATTTGATGGTGACGTTGGAAGCCTTTTTACCCTTCTTCTGGGGTGTCGAAGGCTTTTGGATTGTCTGAAAGGGGAATCAAAACATTAGAAGGAAAGCATGTAAAAAATGCATGACTAAGGATTGTGAAGTACCTTGGTGCCTTCGTTGTTCTCGGGTTTTATCACCACTCCTTTGTTGGCAGTGGGTTTTCTGGAAATTGCTCGAATTGACAAAGACAATTGTTATGAGTTAATAATTGATCAGTCAATAGGAGGTAAATGAAGACCTCAAACCTTCATATATGTCGGATTCGACATGAACGTCTTTGATCCCTATATGAAGGTTCCCTTTGAAACTGTCCAGTGTGTGCTTAGTTGCAACCACCTTTTTGGCTTTCGGATGAGACTGTTGTCGAAGGATTTTTATTGAATCCTCACAGACAAACTATTTTGGAAATGGAGGGGCAAGTTTCACTCCAAAATAAGTAGTAGGCAGTCGAGGAAAAGTTGGAGGAAAGAGTTGGAAAGCCACCTCATAACGCCTCTCAGGAGGAACATTTGAAGGGATTTTCAAATTATCCATCTTTTACAAAATTTCTCCTTCAAAGTGACAGAAGCCTCACGAACAGTTCGACTAAGATCATCTGGTCAATAGACAGTTTCATAGTATTTTTTAAAAGCTTGTATCTCTTTGATATGAGTGGACTTACGCTTCTTGACCCTTTCCTGCACGTCAATGAAAGCTTGGTCAAGTAAAGTGGAAAATTCAACAGCAGTGAGAAAATTATCGTTGTAATACTTGAGCCATCAATCATTAAATGGGTTGGTGCATAAGGTAGTAGGTTAGAAGAATACTGGAGATATGACTATTTTTTGAGCATCTCATATGTCGAAGATGTCGGTAAGGGTATCCTCGTTAAAGAGGTTGTTATGAAAATTTATTTGGCCCTTATTTTCTTAAAGACACATGCAAAAACTTTGGCCCAATCCAAGTTGCCTAGAAACCAAGTTTGGTTGATAAGCAATAAGGATTGTATCTAATTTCCCACCATTCAGTCTGTGAACGATGAATCTGGAAATTAGAAAAGCCTCTCAAACTGAAATAGAGTCCAAAAAAAGCTTCCTTGAGGATGAATTTAGGAATGCCCTGGTATAGCATTTAGGGCCGCACTTTCTTTCAGTAAAAGGAGTCATGAATGGTGTAAATTTGTACCGATGTACAAACATCATTATGAAACTAAAGAAGGCTCCTTTCAAGGTTTCTCCTTCATCGTTGGGAGTAAGTTTGGCCAGTCAAACAGCTTCAATGCGTCTGTGCCTAATTTTCTCTAAGTCTTCATCAACTTTCCCTTTTCTGAGAAGGATAGGTTCAAAAGTGGAATTTAGCCAAAGTTGAAGAAGCCAAAGAGGGACCTTTAGACTCATGGCACCAGAAGTTGTTGTTGGGTTCCTCAATCGAGATACACCCTCACTTATAGATTCGTAGAGGCTGGCCAAAATTATCTCACTTAAGCAAACCCCTCTATTGTTGTGAAGCTGGTTTGCCAAAGGTAAGTATTTCTTCGCCACCTGCAGGGACTTGGTGCAGAAGACATATCTTGATAACCAGAGGGTGAGGAAGGCAATGTGCTCCTTGTGAGAGACCTTTTCATCATTTGGTTTGGAGTGGTGTTTGATGAAATGAGTGTACGTTAGCTTGGACTCATTAAAGCCAATAGTATTCTCAGCATCAACAAAGGGGTCATACGTTGAACCATCAGGTTGAAGCCCTATGATAGCGGCTATATCAAAGAGAATGGGGGTAATCATCCCACAAGGAAGATGGAAAGTGTAATGGGTGCAATCCCAGAAGTATAGGGAATCAACCAAAAGGTTTAAGCAATAGGGAATGTTTGTCTTTGACAACATCAACAAATCATAAATCTCTATGGCTTTCCAGTGTTCAGCCTTAACTTTTTCCATCCTAGCCATCCAAAGATCAAAGTCGTTGAGTTGGCTAAAAACCCTAACCAATCTAGTACCATCATAGAGGTACTTTAAGTCCAGTTGATTGGAAGGAGGTGGGTTAGGTGAAAGATCATCAAATTTGGGGAGATTTTTGTGCCCTAAGGGTTGGGATTTACGATAGCAAGTAAAGAAGTCGCTTAACCTTTCATATGTGTACGCAACTTTGGCCAAAGGGCCAGACAGAGCATAAGGACATTCATTAACAGTGAAAGGGATCATTACCTGGGAGTTGTATAAACTCCTTATTTCAGCATCCTTAGGTTCTGGTATGAACTGGCGGCTTTTGACCGTGTTACGTTCAGTGAGGTTGTTGAATGATGGAAGAGCTTGTTCGAAAGTGAAAGCCTTTGCTTTCTGAATTTTCTTCTAGGAAGTTTTAGCCTTTGAGGACGCCATTGTTGGAAATGAAAATGGAGGTTTTTTAGGGTTTCTGGGAAGAAAAGAGAAAGACTTTAGCAAGAGGGAGACGAAGTTTGCAAGAGATTGGAAAAGTTTATTTTGTTTGCTGAAGGACGTATTTATAGGTGTAGGAAATTAGAAGTTGTGAGAGTCCTGAATAAGTGGACGTACATAATATACACCGAGCTTCCCTGATCGACTAAGATGCGGCGTATGTCTAAGTGTGCCCTTTTGGCCCTTATCAGTGGATGGATGCTCGAGTTAGGTGACCCGCCCGGTAGTT
This sequence comes from Lathyrus aphaca, assembly GCA_963966055.1. Lineage (NCBI taxonomy): Eukaryota > Viridiplantae > Streptophyta > Magnoliopsida > Fabales > Fabaceae > Lathyrus > Lathyrus aphaca. Next base: position 170,621,715 of record OZ014519.1, read on the forward strand.
CCTCTAGGAAAAAAAGTATATCGGGTTGGATCATCCTAGAGATTTCATTAAGGTCGCCAATTGATCGGGTGTGGTCAATAGGAGTTCGTTGAACTTCTGCTTCACAGAAATGGCGGTGTTCTCGTTATTGACTCCTCCTCCATAGATGACCAAGTTCGCGGGGAAATTCTCCCACGAGCTGTGTGCAGCAAGTCGCCCTGTCGTGTTGACATCGGGGAGGTGGAAATCTTCAGGCTGTGATCTTCCCAATTTCTTTTCGCAGACTATTCCTCTTGTCATTGATTCTCACTTATCTTGGTGTATTATTTGAGGTGACCTTCTTTGATCAGAATCTTGACCGCGTCCTTTAGGTGGATGCAATCTTCGGTCACATGTCAGTGGCTTCTATGAAAGCGGCAGTACTTGGACTTGTCCGGGTGAGGCTTGGATGTTGTAGGTTTGGGGAACCTCACCCTACCCTGTTTGAACTCAGAGTTGATGCACTCGGCGATGATGCGCTTGCAGGGAGCGGCCAACAACGTATATTCGGAGAATTTCCCCGCTGGTCCTCTTCCTTCGCGTACCTCGCGAGGCTTATCGTCTTTCCTCATTTCCCCGGTGCGGCGGGGGGCAGTGTAGTCTTCATTTTTGGAGCTTCTGGCCTCGTCATGACTGCGGTTGCTTCGAAGATTGTGAGCAACCTGTTTCTCCTCGTACCTGATGTATGCTCGGGCTTTATGGAGAAGCTCGTCGAGGGTGCGAGGAGGCTCTATCCTGACTGCTCTGCTGAGTTCGCTTCCAGGAAGGAGCCCTTCTTCGAGGAGATACTTTTTTCATATAATCGGTCGTATCCACCTCGACGGCCTCCTGGTTGAATCGCTCGATGTATGAGCGCATCTTTTCATTCTTCCCTTGTATGATGGCTTCAAGGGTTGCTTCTGTCTTGGGGTGGCGTCGGGAGGTTGTGAAGTGCCTCATGAATGTTGACCTCATGCTCCTCCAGGACGTGATAGATTTGGGGGCCAGGATTTTATACCACGTTATGGCTCTTTTCCTGAGGGTTGTCGATAATAACCTGCACTTGACGTTCCCGCTAATTTCATTCTGGTAGTCGAGCATAGCGTTGATGTTGTCGACGTGGTCTTCGGGGTCAGTTGTCCCGTCGTAAGTCACCAGGTTAAGGGGTTTCTCCATGCCCGCTAGGAGCGGTGCCTCCATGATATCCCGGGAAAGGGGACAGCAGGGGGTCATCTTCATCACTTCTAAACAGGGAGTAATCCTCGTTCCTAGAACTCTGGTCATGTCGGGGAGAAGTCCTCGTCGTGCCACTTTCTCGCTCGAGGCGCCCCCTGGATTTATTCTTCTTTAGTTCAGGGGAATGTCTCCCTCGGCGGAAAAGTGAGCATCCCCGCTTCTTGGTCGCCTCTGGGTGGCGTCTCTCGGGTTGAAGTCCACGTCCCTGTCGAGGACGGTCAGTCTGGCGCTCGGTCTCTAGTGATATTATCCTCTCGTGTTGTTGGGAGAGCATGAAATTGGTAGGGTGTATTGCACGGATTTGGCTACGAAACGGGATAGGGAGGCGAGCATGCCATTAAGGGATTGAATGGATTTCTTCGAGTTGGGGGTTGGGAATTCCGAGAATGCCTGACATTTGTCGGGGTTGGATTTGATCCCTCGTTCAGTGAGGTAGAAGCCGAGGAACTTCCCCGCCCGGACGCCGAAGGTGCACTTTTCAGGGTTGAACCTCATTTTGTATTTCCTTGCATGTTCGAAGACCTTCCGGTGGTATCGGGCATGGTTGAGCTCTTCGTGCGATTTGACGATCATGTCGTCCATGTAGACCTCGAGCATGTTCCCGATTTCTCCTCGGAAGACTTTGTTCATCATACGTTGATATGTTTCCCCTGCGTTCTTCAGCCCAAAGGGCATGACGTTGTAGTAAAAGTTACCCGTTGGAGTCATGAAGGTTGTGTGCCTCTTGTCCGTGTCCGATATTGGGATCTGGTTATAACCACTGTATGCATCCATAAAGGACAAGAGTTTAAAACCTACAGAGTTGTCTACCAATTTATCTATGTTAGGCAAAGGAAAAGCATCTTTGGGACATGCCCGGTTAAGATCAGTATAATCAACGCACATTCGCCATTTTCCATTATTTTTCTTAACGAGAACTACATTAGAGAGCTAGGTTGTGTACTGGGCTTCAGAAACAAAATTTTCCTCTAAGAGGTCTTTTATGGCCTGCTTGGCAGCCTCCGCTTTCTCGGGAGATTTCTTGCGCCCACACTGTGCTACGGGCCTAATGGCCGGATATAAAGCTAATTGGTAACAAGCCACCTCGGGATCGAGCCCGGGCATCTTAGCAGTGCTCCATGCGAACATTTCTGCATTGTCTTTGAGGCATGTTATGAGTTGTTCCCTTGTCGTTGGTGGTAGTCTGGTGCCTATCTTCATAGTTCTGTCGGGGTTGGTGCCCAGAGGAATAAGTTCGAACTCACCGTCGGGGACCGGACGAATTGGGTGAGTGAATGTCTGCCCGTTAACGAGGCCCTGTGCTTTAGTGTCTTCTTTGCCAAGGCGGCTGTCGAGCTCGACGAATTTGACCCTCGGGGGAGGGGGATGCTCTTTGACTCTGGGTTTCTTGTTATCCTTGGAGGTGTTGATGATGGCCTGTCCTTTGACCGCCGCATCGTAGCATCTTCGAGCAGCTTCGATGTCGCCATGAATTGTGACTACGCGGCCCAGCTTGGTGTAATATTTCATTTTCAAGTGGATGGTAGATAGGAATGCTGTCAGTTCAGCCAATGTGGGTCGGCCAAGGATACAGTTGTAGAGCGAAGGGGACTCGATTACCAGGAACTGGACTTTGACTTCTCTAGCGGTCTCCTTCTCCCCGAATATAACGAGGATCTCCATATCTCCACATACCACCATGATCTTGTGGTGGCCCCGTTGAATCCTTGGAGGTTGGACCCGACGTACGGGGACAAGTTTGTTTTGTCCAGCTTGAGAGTCTTGAATAAGTGGACGTACATAATATCCACCAAGCTTCCCTAATCAATTAAGATGCTTTGTATGTCAAAGTGTTCCATTTTGGCCTTTATCAGTAGAGGGATGCTCGAGTTAGACGACCTGCACGGTAGTCCTATTGATAAAATGGATATCGGGTTGGATCTTCCTCGAGATTTTGTTAAGGTCATCAATTGATCGGGCGTGGTCAACAGGAGTTCGTCGAATTTCCACATCACAGAAATAGAGGCGTTCTCGTTATTGACTCCTCCTCTAGAGATGACCAAGGTTGCAAGGAAATTCTCCCACGGGCTGTGTGCAGCAAGTCACCCTCCCGTGTTGACATCGGGGAGGTGGAAATCTTCAGGTCGTGATACGCACATTGCTACTTGGAATGGAGATTTGTCGTCCAGGGCATCTTCACGATTTCTTTTCGCGGACTATTCCTCTTGTCGGGGAGTCTCACTTCTCTTAGTGTATTGTTTGAGATGACCTTCTTTGATTAGAATCTCGATCACGTCCCTTAGGTGGACGCAATCTTCGGTCACATGTTTGTGGCTTCTATTGAAGTAGCAGTACTTGGACTTGTCCGTGTGGGGCTTGGGTGTTGTAGGTTTGGGGAACCTCACCCTGCCCTGTTTGAACTCAGAGTTGATGCAATCAGCGAAGATGCGCTCGCGGGGAGCTGTCAGCAACGTATATTCGGAGAATCGCCCCGCTGGTCCTCTTCCTTCACGTACCTCGCGAGGCTTATCGTCTCTCCTTATTTCCCCGGTGCGGCGGGGGGCAGTGTAGTCTTTATTTTTGGAGCTTCTGGCCTCGTCATGACTGCGGTTGCTTCGAACATTGTGAGCAACCTGTTTCTCCTCGTACTTGATGTATGCTCGGGCTTTGTGGAGAAGTTCGTCGAGGGTGCGAGGAGGCTCTATCCTGACAGCTCTGCTGAGTTTGCTTCTAGGAAGGAGCCCTTTTTCGAGGAGATACTTTTTCATATAATCGGTCATATCCACCTCGACGGCCTCCTGGTTGAATCGCTCGATGTATGAGCGCATCTTTTCGTTCTTCCCTTGTATGATGGATTTAAGGGTTTCTTATGTCTTGGGGTGGCGTTGGGAGGTTGTGAAGTGCCTCGTGAATGTTGACCTCATGCTCCTCCAGGACGTGATAGATTCGGGGGCCAGGATTTTATATCACGTCATGGCTCCTTTCGTGAGGGTTGTCGAGAATAACCTGTTGTTGCACCCCAAAATTTTCCCTCACAAGATAAGACATTGTGTACTAAGAGTTTCACAAGGTTCACAAGACATCTCATGAGGTTCACAAGGTTCACAAGATTCACAATTAGTCAGAAAATTTGACAATTCCCTCAGACAATGCATCCTCCTAAGCAATGCATCTTAAACTAGGGTTTTGACTTTCATCAGGCTAAATGGACTTCCAAGACTTCAAGTGAGCTTCATAGCATCCTATATGTGTTCAATAATCCCCATGTCAAGTTTCAAGACTTTCCCAAAAGATTTGCTCAGTCAGATGATCAGATAGGTTAAAATCAGTCAAAGTAGTTAAAAAGTCAAACTGAGGTCAACTGTGGTCAAACCAAAGTCAAACTTCATGATTTTTTGCCAACATCAATTATATGAAGTAAAATTCATCATTTGATCAAGGTTTGATCATGATTCATCAAGGAGATTTCAGATCATCAAGAATCAGGAGTTTCTAAATTAGGGTTTTCATAGGAAAAGTCAACTGAACTTTGACCAGCCATAACTTTCACATGCTTCATCAAAAAGTTTCCATCCAAAGCTCATTTTTAAGGAAATTGAATTCTCTACAACTTTGTATCTCACAAGCCAAGCCCAAAAATGCTTCATTTGGAAGGTATGAGCTAAGACATTATAGGTCCTTTTAAAAGTCAACAAAAAGTCAACAACTTCAAAAGAGCATAACTTGAGAATGGTAAAATATATGGACATGATACCAAAGAAGTTGGTTAGAGGACTCTTTAAGCTTTCCAAAATGTCCAAGAACATCTTCATAGCATTAAAATTCAAGGATTTGTGCCCTTGCAAAGTTGGGAAATTTTTGAGAGGTTTATGAAGCAAATGGGGTCTTAAAACCATAATTCACCAAATGGGCTTCCTTTTTTGTGATCCAATTAGTTCCATGACATCATGCACGGAATTAAATTAATTTATTCATAATTTTATTCATTTTGTTTTTATTTATTATGATTTTTTATATTAAAAATCATTTTAAATTCAAATAAAATATAAAATAAGGGATATTTAAATTGAGTTAGTTTCTAGAAAGTCTTAAATCATATTTGGACTTGATTGATACAAGAATAATGAGGATCATCCTAAAATAGCAAGGCTAGATCAAGATATTTCAAGATTTAAAATCAAATATTTTTCAATCTTTCAAAGTCCAAAAGTCCATAGTTTTGTGCAATCTTTTGACCTAATTTCATTGTATCATATATATACAACACAAAGACAAGCCACAGCCACGAATTTCCAGCCTCTTACACATTGTTCAAACTTCACAAAAACCATTCAAAACTCAAATTTGGTTTCATCTTTACAAGGCGTTTAAAGGTATTTTAAGGACATAGGAAGGATCCTTGGACATCACTGATCATGTATCAATACTCATATGCATCCCAAACCTCATGAATGGCTCAAACCGAATCCAACTTTTAACACTTTTATGAGTTTTTCGTTCTCATATATATATATATGAAATATAAATTGAATTTGATCATGGTTTTGTGTTTGTGACAAGCTTGTGATTGTTTCTGGGCGATTTAATTTGATTTTTGGTACAGGATTGAAGAATCACCATTGTTAGGGTTTTTCGACCAATTTAGGGTTCTTCGATTCACTAAATATAAATGAATTTAGAAGACATGGTTGTGTTGTATGGATCTTGAGGATCATATTTCATTCATCAATTTAAGAAAATTTTACTGTTTTCATGATGATTGAGAATTGGCAGGAATTAGCACGCAGGAAAATTCGTGGAAGAATTCGCAGGTAAATGCGAAGGTGAGGAGGTAGAAGATGAAGTTGACTGGCGCGAAAATATAATTCAAAAATTAAACTTATTTTATTATGATTTTGTTCTGATTATATTTCACAAGCGAGCACGTAGCTCAGTTGGTTTTGGTGTGCGTATGATGGACTGAAGGGCTTGGGTTCGAAACCAGCCAAGATGCATTTTTTTTGTTTGATTTATTTTGTTTTCAGGATAACAACAAAACAATTTGGAATGTGTTGCTATCACAGGCGCGCAGGTGGCCTAGCTGGTTTTGGGAAGTCTTCATCCAGGTGAAGGACCTGGGTTCAAATCCCAGGTCCTGTTTTTTTTGTTTTTGTTTTCATTTATTTTGATATTCCTTTATTTTATTCTTTAATTAATTAAAATAATTTCTAAAAAATATCTATATCATTTTCTAATTAAACTTCATTTTCTTTTAAAATTTATATTATTTTCTCAAAAAACTCAATTAATATATTTATTTCTTTATATGTTTTTTTAATAATATTTATTAATATGTATATATTTATTTAGTTAATAAATTAATATTGTAAATTAAATTAGAAACCCTAATATTTTTTATATATAATTAAAACCCTAATTATCCTTAACCCTAATTTATTTTCTAATTTCTAAAAACCCTAATTTCTTTTAAAACTTTAATTTCTCACTTTAATTATTTTTTTATACTTAATAAATATTTCTAATATATATAATTAAATCATTAATCATAGTTTATTTTGTAAATAAATTAATATATGATTTATAATTATTATCTTTATTATTCTATTTTCATCTCAAAAATAATTCTAAAAAATGTTTATTTAATTTTAATTAGCTTGTATATATTTTGTGCTAACCTTTTTTTTGTCATTATTTTATTACTAACCCTTTTATTTATTGCTTATGTTTATTATTTTATTTTATTATTATTATTTAAATTGTTCTTATTATTATGTAACTGTATAAGCCATGTAATAGTGTAACACGGTGGGAGAACTGATGTTAGTTAAATGTTGCGGATAGCAAGAGTCGCCACCGACTTTTATTTTATCCAAAGAAAGGGCATAAAAGAACAGGAAAGACCTTAAAAGATTTTTGGGTTCGGGGGGTAGGTTATGTAAAGGGAATGTGTTAGCACCCTTTACATCCATGGTTATCCATGGGCTCTTAGTTACTTAGCTCACTTTAAATTGTTTTGAGAAGTGTAGTGTGTGATTAAAAAATTTCTTAAGTACTTTATAATGATCCTTGTACGAATATATATAAAGACTTTGTTTTGAAAATGTGAAGTGTTTTTGAAATGTTTTTGAATGAGTGAGCAAGTACTTAAGAGGAACCTACCCTAATTTGAATCTTTATTGTTCTTGAATGTTCTTTCAATGGTAAGACTATCCCTATTATTAAGGAATAGGTAGTCATTACCTTGGATGTTATAAGGGACATATGAAGGGACATCTGAATTTAGGCAACTGTAAGGTGTCTTAGCAATACGAAGGGGCTTATCATCTTTTATTCGAAGGGACAAGATCATTTACCGTAGGCAACATCGAAGGGACTTAATCTTATAATCTTAAAAGGGACTTGATGATATTTTGTGAAAAAAGGACTTTGCTTTAAGACACCTTAATTGACCTGATAGTTAGGCAACATGAGGAATACCCTTAGAAAGTGAGAGATGGCGATCAAAGATCGACTTACGTGTGTGAGTGTTCATATTCATATATTTATCTTATTAAATTAGTGATTCTAAGTTAATTTTAATTACAAATATGTTATACACACCCTAAAATTACTAACCACACAATTAAATGGCATAAATAAAAGGGCAAGAAAATAAATCTACGCTATTACATCGCTTTGGGACAGATACATAATGATCGACGAACATAAATTACATTTTTTGATATATGCCTATACATTTTTCTAGTAATTAAATTAAAACGAGAAATAAATAAATAATTGAACAATATATAAATAAAACAATAATTATCAAGATTAGAAAAATAATAAAATAAATCAGGGTTAGTAAAGAAATCAGGACGTGATTAAATTATAATTAAATTAATAAGTTTGATAAAAAAACTAAAAAAAATATTTATAAAATATATTATGTAAGAAAAACAAATTAATATTTATTTATGAAATTTTATTTATAAAAGAAAAAATTAATGGTGGTTATTCTAATTAAGTTTCTATTAATTATAATTATTTAACTAATTAATCTAATATAATAAATAATAATTTAAATAAGAAAATAAAAAGAAGAAAGAAAATAGGCGCAAAAAGAGAATGGGGGGGAAGCCTGGGATCGAACTCGCCCCCCTAAGCTTACCAACACAGAGTCTCAACCACTGGGACACACGCTTGTGTGTGATTAGAAACGGAAAACAAATATTATAAAATAAAACAAATTTTAAAAATTAGAAACGCGCGCCAAGACCATCTTCTTCCTCTGACCGTCGCATTAGGCTTTACCTACAGTTCTTCCGTCACTACAACTTTTAGTGACGGTTTTCATGTGTCACTAGAGGTCCTGCAAATCAAAAAATGTTATATGCACAAGATAAATTTGTCCCAATGGTATAAACCTATCAAAAGAAGTCTTGTGAATCCAATTATGCAGTCAATTCCATCTGAAATCGCGTCTAAACGGAATCCCTAATTTAAAGTTTTTAAACCCTAACAATGGTGTGGGAATATCCGCGCATCAAAACATCGATTCCTTTGCCCAGAAATCATCCATACACAGCAACAAACAAGATTAGAAGCACAAAAACGATTTATAATGGTTAAATAAGTGAAATCGAAATTCGAAAAAGAAAGTGAAGAACATGAATTCGGTATCCATGATATATGAGGTGTTTGATGAATATGATGATCCCAATGCACTCTAAATGTTTCTAGGAAGCTATTTCCATCATAATTTGGCCTTGTAACTACCTTAATCTTGCAAACCGAATGTGAGTTTGTTCTTGAATTTTTTGAAGTTTGGAGAGTATCCTTGGAGGCAGAATTTCGTGTACTTGTGATTGGGATGTCTTCAAGTATATATAGAGATGAAAATTAGGTCAAAAAGACATGGATTTATGGGCTTTGTAATGATGACAATTGATTGCTTGATTATGAAGAAATCTCTTATCCAAAAATGTCAAAAAATCCAATATATTCTTACTATCTTGGTCTAGCACGAATTTGGATGTGATCAATTAGTCTTGAATGGTGTTTATGACCTTCTAGAATCATAATCTCTTCCAAATATATGATTTTCATATTTTATTTTAATTTAATTTGTATTTTAATGAATAAAATTCAAATAAATATCAAATAAAATATAAAAAAATCAGAAAATGCATGGGCTGGGTCGTGCTTGATGACATTATAAAGATTGGATGGCAATTTGGTGGGCTCATTTAGCAAAAATTAGTTTTAAGGCCTTATTTGCTTCATAAATTTCCCAAAAATTTCCCAACTTTTCAAGGGCACAAATCCTTCAATTTTAATGCTATAAAGGTGTTCTTGGACATTTTAGAAAGCTTAGAGAGTTCTCTAACCAACCTATTTTGTCTCATATCCATATCTTTTACCATTCTCAAGCTATGCTCTTTGGAAGTTGTTGCCTTTTTGTTGACTTTTAAAAGGACCTATAATGTCTTATCTTATACCTTCCAAATGAAGCATTCAATTTCCTTCAAAATTAGCTTTGGATGGAAAAAATTTGATGAAGCATGTGAAAGTTATGACTGGTCAAAGTTCAGTTGACTTTTCCTAAAAAAAACCTAATTTAGAAACTCATGATTCTTGATGATCTAAAATCTCCTTGATGAATCATGATCAACCCTTGATTAAATGATGAATTTTACTTCATATAATTGATGTTGGCAAAAAATCATGAAGTTTGACTTTGGTTTGACCACAGTTGACCTCAGTTTGACTTTTTGACTGCCTTGACTGATTTTAACCTATCTGATCATCTGACTGAGCAAATCTTTTGGGAAGGTCTTGAAACTTGACATGGGGATTCTTGAACATATATATGATGCTATGAAGCTCACTTGAAGTCTTGGAAGCCCATTTAGCCTGATGAAAGTCAAAACCCTAGTTTAAGATGCATTGCTTAGGAGGATGCATTGTCTGAGGGAATTGTTAAACTTTCTGACTAATTGTGAACCTTGTGAACCTCATGAGATGTCTTGTGAACCTTGTGAGCCTCTTAGTACACTATGTCTTGTCTTGGTGAGGGAAAATTTTGGGGTGCAACAGCTGCCCCTGTTCAATTTTGTGAAACCTGAGGGGTTAGATTGGTATATGTGCCAGTCGTGATCTGGAAGGTTGAAGGGGATTGAACACAAAAGCCCAAAAATTTGCACTCGCCGGTGCATAAAGTAGCACTGATGAGTATATGCTTAAGTGGGCTTGAAGATGCCACTTGGAAGAACTGGAGATGGGCTTAAAGATGCCATCTAAAGTATCAGGATGTGATGATGTCTTTATGTTGATACTGGATATCAGTACTAGGTCTTTGTATAAGCCGTTTTTGAATCGTTTATGCAACATAGTTTGAATTGTTGAATGGACCAGCAGAAATAAATCTTCGTGACGATTATCTCTTCTGGAAGTATCTTGGATTAGGGAATGGATCTTTGTACAGACTGTTTGCCTACTCTCCAAGGTCAAAAGAATGTCAGGATTAATTCTTCTGAAAAATATCTTGAACCAGGGAATGGATCTTTGTACAGACTGTTTGCCTGCTATTCAAGGGACAAAAGAACGTCAGGATTAGTTCTTCTGAAACATATCTTGAACCAGGGAATGGATCTTTTTACAGACTGTTTGCCTGCTATTCAAGGGCCAAAAGAACGTCAAGATTAGTTCTTCTGAAAAATATCTTGAACCAGGGAATGGATCTTTTTACAGACCGTTTGCCTGCTATTCAAGGGCCAAAAGAACGTCAGGATTAGTTCTTCTGAAAAATATCTTGAACCAGGGAATGGATCTTTTTACAGACCGTTTGCCTGCTATTCAAGGGCCAAAAGAACGTCAGGATTAGTTCTTCTGAAAAATATCTTGAACCAGGGATGGATCTTTTTACAGACTGTTTGCCTGTTATTCAAGGGCCAAAAGAACGTCAGGATTAGTTCTTCTGAAAAATATCTTGAACCCGGGAATGGATCTTTGTATAGATCGTTTGCCTGTTATTCAAGGGCCAAAAGAACGTCAGGATTAATTCTTCTGAAAAATATCTTGAACCTGGGAATGGATATTTGTACAAATTGTTTGCCTGCTATTCAAGGTCAAAAGAACGTCAGTATTAGTTCTTCTGAAAAATATCTTGAACCAGGGAATGGATCTTTGTACAGATCGTTTGCCTGTTATTCAAGAGCCAATAGATTAAATCTTCTGAAAAATATCTTGAACCAGGGAATGGATCTTTGTACAGATCGTTTGCCTGCTATTCAAGACCAGATAGATGAAATCTTCTGGAAATATCTTGGATTAGGGAATGGATCTTCTTACAGACCGTTTGCCTACTCTCCGAGGACATCTTGAGTAATGTATGGATCATTTCTGACTTGTTATGAATTGTTGATTCTCTTTTATCTGCATATAACCATCCTGCAAGGAAAAAGTTAGTTTATGCAATATGTATGCATGCATAGTATGATGCACCTAAGTAAATGTATTATGCATTTATGGATATGTTATGGTATGATGTAAATGATGTATGAATCATGCAGCCTGAAGCGTCTGGATATCTTTGCATAACAATTGCTGGCTAGGGAAAATAAATCCCGATTCGTTGCTAAAGAACATGAGGAACTCGTTCCCGTCTCGTTTTGATAGTATAGTATTTATAACCTCCCGTTTTCGTTCGTCGTACTTCTATTGAAGGAATAAGTTCTTGAGTACCCTGACTGAGGATAAAAGAGATGGACATAAATTCAAGGGGAGATTTAACTTGAAGCATAGATTTGTTGTACTGGGGATTTGTAGTTTTCTTGTGGGATGAACCGGCGAAGCTTCGTTGAATTCCTACCTTCGTTCGTCCTTAGTAAATACTATTACTGCATTTTTATGCATTTCTGGTAAACATCAATCATATTCAACCATTTTATGCATTTCTGGTAAACATCAATCATATTCAAAAGCATACATACATTCAAACACAACCAATGAACGTTTCGCTTATGTAAATAGGGTAAAAGTAAATCTGGATTCAAAGATGAAATTTTATTTATATCACAAAGTGACCTATACATAGGTAAGTTTGTACAAGGAGACAGAAATCCTAGTAAGAGGAATTTGTCATAAAATTTTTACAAAACAAAGAAAACAGCTATGTGGGAAATAATCCTTATTGAGCTTCAATTATACTATTGCCATTATCTTCAAGTATCTCATCTTCTGCTGTTGAGACGGAAACGATTGGATTGAGCTTTATCTGTTCGAGCTTGAATTAAGTAGCATAACTGGTTGGAGTTTACATGGGTGATCAAACGAGACATAGTCATACGCTTTAATCCCTAATTTTTGCCTGGATTGCCCTTTTAGGTTTTCAATCCACCGGGATACCCTTTTTTGCCCAAGCCGCCTTTTCAGGTTTTCGATTTGCCGGGTGTACATTTTTTATATATATCCCTAATTTTTGCCCGAACCCTTTTGGTTCACCGGGATGCCCTTATTTTTGCCTAGGTCAGTCAACCTAGCGGGTCTCTTTTTATGCGTAGTATTTTTTAACTATGTCTGCGTTTACAGGCTGTGGGAAGTCTTCATCATCCATAGTAGAAAGCATCATGGCACCTCCTGAGAATACTGTTTTGACTACAAATGGTCCTTCATATGTAGGAGTCCACTTGCCCCTAGGATCACCCTGTGGTAGTATGATACGCTTGATCACCAAGTCACCAGCCTGATATACCTTTGGCTTAACTTTCTTATTAAAAGCCTTAATCATCCGTTTCTGGTACATCTGACCGTGACAAATAGCTGCCAACCTCTTCTCATCAATCAAATTTATCTGGTCAAGTCGAGTCTGAATCCACTCATCTTCATCCAAGCCTGCATCCTTCATGATTCTTAAGGAAGGGATCTGAACTTCAATGGGCAGAACTGCTTCCATACCATAGACTAAGGAGAATGGGGTTGCCCCTGTTGAAGTACGTATTGTAGTACGATAACCATGAAGAGCAAATGGTAACATCTCATGCCAATCCTTGTAAGTCACAGTCATCTTCTGTATAATCTTCTTAATGTTCTTATTAGCAGCTTCTACTGCCCCATTCATCTTTGGACGATACGGAGAAGAGTTGTAATGCTTAATCTTGAACTGCGTGCAGAGATCAGTAATCATAGTGTTGTTCAGATTATAGCCATTGTCAGTAATAATCCTTTCAGGGATGCCATACCTACATATGAGATTATTCTTAATGAATCGAGCCACCACATTCTTAGTAACAGATGCAAATGAAGCTGCCTCTACCCACTTCGTAAAGTAATCAATAGCAACCAGGATGAAACGATGCCCATTAGAAGAAGTAGGCTTGATCTCACCAATCATATCAATGCCCCACATGGCAAAAGGCCAAGGAGCAGTCAACACATTCAATGGAGATGGAGGTATATGCACTTTATCAGCATAGATTTGACACTTGTGACATGTTCTGGAATGTTGATAGCAGTCAGCTTCCATGGTAGACCAATAGTAACCTGCTCTCAATATCTTCTTTGCCATGGTATGACCACTAGAATGAGTGCCAAAGATCCCATCATGCATATCTTCCATAATCTCTGTTGCTTCCTTCTTATCGACACAACGAAGCAAAGTTGAATCATGATTGCGCTTGTACAAAATTCCATTACTCAAGAAGAACTTAGCAGAAAACCACCTCAGAAACTTCTTATCTTTGACAGATGCCCCTTCAGGGAACTCCTGAGCTTCAAGATATCTTTTCACTTCATAGAACCAAGGCTTCTCTTCTGCTTCTTCAGTGTCAATCTCATTGCAGTATGCAGGCTTCTCAAATCTATCAATAGTAATTTTAGGAGCTTCATCATCCCAGCTAATCTCAAACATAGATGCCATGGTGGCTAATGCATCTGCCAACTGATTCTCTCTCCGTGGAATATGTCCAAAGGTAATCTCTTCAAAATATGGGATCAAAGACAAAACATACTCTCTGTAAGGAATGAGATTATCATGCTTGGTATCCCAATCTCCTTTGATCTGACTTACTACCAAGGCTGAATCTCCATATACATCTAGGAACTGAATCTTCATATCAATGGCAGCTTTGATACCCAGGATACATGCCTCATACTCAGCCATGTTATTGGTACAATAGAAACAAAGTCTGGCAGTAATCGGGGTATGACAACCTTCAGGGGAACTGATCATAACACCAACACCATTACCAAGTGCATTAGAAGCTCCATCAAAAACCATAGTCCATCGGGATCCTTGTTCAGGTCCGTCATATTGTCCAGGTTCTTTGCTAATAATCATAATGTCTTCATCAGGGAACTCAAAACTCATTGACTGATAATCATCCACTGCTTGATGAGCCAAATGGTCAGCCACAATACTTCCTTTAATGGCCTTCTGAGTAGTGTATTGTATATCATATTCTGTTAAGATCATTTGCCATCTTGCTATTCGTCCGGAGAGAGCAGGTTTCTCAAATATGTACTTGATTGGATCCATCTTTGAGATCAACAAGGTAGTATGAGTCAAAATATAATGTCTTAGTCGGCGAGCAGCCCATGCCAAAGCGCAGCAAGTTTTCTCGAGCAGTGAGTATCTTGTTTCACAGTCGGTAAACTTTTTGCTAAGGTAGTATATTGCATGCTCTTTTCGACCAGACTCGTCATGTTGCCCCAACACACACCCCATTGAGTTGTCTAATACTGTTAAGTACATAATCAAGGGTCTTCCATCAACTGGTGGCATCAAGATTGGAGGTTCTAGAAGATATCTCTTGATTTCATCAAAGGCTGTCTGGCACTCATCATTCCACTCCATCACCTGATCTTTCTTCAACAACTTGAAGATTGGCTCACAGGTAGCAGTTAATTGGGAAATAAATCTTGCAATGTAATTCAATTATCCCAAGAAACCTCTAACTTCCTTCTCAGTACGGGGAGCTGGCATCTCTTGTATAGCTTTCACTTTTGCAGGATCCACCTCAATACCTTTTCCACTGACGATGAAACCCAGGAGTTTACCAGATCTTACTCCAAAAGTACACTTGTTTGGGTTCAATCTCAATTTGTATTTCTTCAACCTTTCAAACAGCTTATGCAGATGATCAAGATGTTGCTCTTCATTCTGGGACCTGGCTATCATATCATCCACATATATCTCTATCTCATGATGAATCATATCATGAAACAAAGCCACCATAGCACGCTGATATGTTGCCCCGGCGTTCTTCAGACCAAATGGCATCACTTTATAACAAAAAGTGCCCCACTGTGTAACAAATGTTGTCTTCTCCATATCTTCAGGTGCCATCTTGATTTGATTGTAACCAGAGAAACCATCCATGAACAAAAATACCTTATGCTGAGCAGTGTTGTCTACCAGAACATCAATATGAGGAAGTGGAAAGTCATCTTTAGGGCTGGCCTTGTTCAAATCCCTGTAATCTACACACATACGTACCTTACCATCTTTCTTAGGTACCGGTACCACATTTGCAACCCATTGAGGATAAGAAGTCACAGCTAAGAACCCTGCATCAAACTGTTTCATCACCTCTGCTTTAATCTTCTCTGACATTTCAGGACGCATGCGACGAACCTTCTGTTTCTTTGGATGACAATCTTCTTTTACCGGTAAACGGTGAACCACAATGTCTATATCCAACCCTGGCATATCTTCATAGGACCAAGCAAATATCTCCACATAATCACGTAACATCTAGATCAATCTGTTCTTAACATCATCCTCTAATTCAGCCCCTATCTTGACCTCTTTCCTGTTTTCTTCAGTTCCCAGATTCACAACTTCAATTGGCTCTTCATGTGGCTGTATAGCTTTCTCTTCTTGTTGTAATAACCTATCAAGCTCTACAGGTACCTCATAATCTTCCTCCTTTCCATCTTCAGCTTGATAGAACGGATTCTCGAAATTATAATTGGCAATAGTAGAAATGTTATCAACAGGATCCAGAGTGGATGAGGATCTGCATTTTAGTGATGTGGGTGTGTGTAAGAACACATAGCTGGTAAAACAAAAATAAAATAAAAGAAAGACAAGGAACACAATATTTACGAAAACTAAACGTCCACTGATTTTTATTGAATGAAGTATGCAAATGAAATGACATCCCGAAACAAGCATACCATTGTGCCCCGAGTAAGGCACAAGGCTTAAGAGTTTAATTGTTCAAAAATTACAAACTTAAGAAATAACAACACAGTAATAGTATTTACTCCTAACTAAAGGAGATAGGAACAACATCTCCAGCCTTCCAATTATTGAGCCCATCACCCACAGTAGGAAAAATCCAAGCGTCCAGGTTGTAGTCTTCATCATAGTCACCCACAGCACTGATCTGATCTTTCATAATCCCTTGATTGTTGATACGAACAGTACGAGCACGACGAACAACCTTCTAGGACTCTGCAGTGAAACCCAAACCAAACTTGTCAGACTTGTAAGGAATGTCAGGAAGCTGACCCCAAATAGTACAACCACCTTCATCCACCACAGCTCTAGCATCCTTGAGGGAGGCCATTATAGGAGGTACTCTGGTGACCACAAGAACTCTCTTGACAACAGGAGGAGCTTCAACATTAGGAACAACCCAAGGAACTACTTCAAACGTCTGGCACGGAGTCTCAACATATTCACCTTCTACTTCAAGATATTTAAATGTGTTCACATGGCTAATCATATGTCCTTCCTCTCCGTAAACAGTAACAACCTTTCCCTTTACTGGATATCTCAGTTTCTGATGTAAAGTGGAGGTTACAGCACCTGCCCCATGGATCCAGGGGCGCCCAAGTAAACAAGAGTATGAAGGACGAATATCCATTACATAAAAGGTAGCATTGAAGACCTGAGAACCTACTTTGATTGGGAGATCTATTTCTCCGTGCACCACTCTTCTCGAACCATCGAAAGCCTTCACCACTATATTACTTGGTCTCAACACAGCATCTTCAGGACTAAGCTTGTTCAGCACCTCTTTGGGAAGTAAATTCAGTGAAGAACCATTGTCTATCAACACATGAGACAGGGTAGTGCCCCTACACTCAATAGAGATATGTAAAGCCCTGTTATGATCCCTCTTGGCAGGAGTCAAATCAGCATCGGAGAAACCTAACTCATTATCATAGGTCAAGTGTGCAACACAATTTTCAAACTGATCTACAGAAATCTCATTTGGCACGTGAGCAGTCTTCAAAAATTTAATCAAGGCTTTAGCATGAGCCTCAGAACACAACAATAAAGACAACATGGAAATCTTGGAGGGAGTATGCCCCAATTGATCAACAACATCATAATCACTCTTGCAAATGATCTTTAGTACTTCTTCCATCTGCTTAGAAAGATCATCAGCAGTTGGTGCATTAGTTTGCACAGGTTCAATAACAGGACCTTTGCCCCGAGCATCAGCAATGGAGGTAGTAGTTGGAGTAACTGTATTCTTGGAGGTAACTGGAGGAGAGAAAATTCTTCCACTTCTCGTGATCTTACTAGATCCAGCAATATTATCAACATCAAGGTTTTCATCAGCAACAGGTGTATCAGCTAAGGGTTCCTGCTTAATACCGTGGATATAAACATCAGAACCGTAATGCCAAGGTATGGCTTTATCAGAAGTATACATAATAGGACCAGGAGTGGTAATAATCATAGGAGCCACTCTAGCTTCAGCAACAGTCCTCACAGGGCCTTCAGCAGTAATCTTAATTGGACCCTTATGAGTGATTTTGACAGGGCCCTTGGAAGTAATCCTCACTGGCACTTTATCAACCATATCCACCTTTTCTACCTTCGCACCTTGAGTTATATGTTCAACCATGCTCTCCACAGAAGGTGTCCTCTCAAACAATATGGTGTAATTGTCCATGAGGCGTTGAATACCGTCCTTCAACTTCCAGCAACTATCCGGTTTATAAGCACAATAGAAATAATCTTCATTACAACCTGGAAAGAACCCAGCTTGTACCAATTTCTTCTTAATAACAGACAATGGTGTAGTCACATCTGCAATTGAGGAAATATGTGAAACTTCATCAATAGCATTAACAGCCTTCACATGATTTGGCATGGGAGCAGTAATCACATTTGGAGTACCAGGAGGGTCAAACTCAATTTCTCCAGCATCAATCATATCTTGAATCTTATTCTTCAATATCCAGCAATTGTTGGTGTCATGTCCCTGACAATTAGAATGATATGCACATCGTGCATTAGGATTGTACCTGGGAGAGGTAACATTAGGATTCTGAGGAGGGTCCTTCAAAGTAATGAGTTCACCCTTCAACAAGTGTTGCAAGGCTTGGGCCAGTGACATGTTGATCTTGGTGAACTGTCTTCTAGGCCTCTGGTGATTGCCCTATGGTGGCTCTGGTGCTGCAGGAGTAGGATTGGAGATGTGAACTGCACTCACGGATTGGTGACTCTTATTATGACCAGGTTGACCATAAATAGCATTTGACTCTTTCTTCCCACTAGGGGGCTTCTTTGCAGTACTTGATGAAGAAGCACCCACCTGTATTTTGCCACTCCTTATACCACTTTCTACACGCTCTCCCGTCATTATCAGCTCAGTGAAGCCAGATGATGAGCTTCCAATGAGATGACTATAAAAAGGAACATTCAACGTACTCATGAACATATCCACTAACTCCTTGTCAGTTAGAGGAGGTTGTACTCTTCCAGCCAAGTCTCTCCACTTCTGGGCATACTCCTTGAAATTCTCTTTAGCACCCATAGACATGCTTTGGAGTTGCATGCGAGTAGGGGCTAGATCAGCATTGTATTGATATTGCCTATAGAAGGCCTCAGCAAGATCATTCCAATCACGGATGTTGACACTCTCCAATTGATAGTACCATTCCAATTGAGCTACAAACAAGCTCTCTTGGAAGAAATGGATCCACAACTTCTTATCAGCAATATGGGGTTGGATCCTCCGAACATAGGACCTCAGATGCAGCTTGGGACACGAGACACCATCATACACTACAAAAGCAGGGACCTTGAAACCAATGGGTATAACCACTCCAGATATCAAACTCAGATCTTCAAAATCCAGCCCAGAAGACTTTTGCAATTCCATAGCATCCATTCTATCCACCAACATCTGGAACTTATCTTTATTAGGATCATGATAGTAATTTGCTTCAGAATCAGAATCCCCCATAGTATTATGGAGACTGCCTCCCTCTTTCTCAGACTCCTCAGACTCATAATCTTCAACCTGTTCCTTGGTCTTGACAGGACCTCTGAACCTTCTTCCCATGTTGATGAGGCCTCCTGACCTTCTAGTCTTCTTAGTCTTCTTAGCCAGCAGTGTCTTCAATTCATCCTGTCCCTTGGACAAGTTCAGGATCAGCTCCTGGAATTGTGCATTCTATGCCTGGAGATCTTTGACTGTTCGTTCAAGAGCCATTGTTGCTGAAATAAACAGCGAGAAGATAAGATACTTGTACATAAGAAACCTGTGATGCAATGATATGGTGTATAAATGCATATGCAATGTTTTCAAGGACCGCAGGATTTAAATTTGTTTAAACAACCAAAAAGTAAACTTTTATTAGTAATAAATTTGTTTGCCCTTTGGGCTTACAATAAAAATGAAAAGAATACAAAAGATGGGGTTTTAAGTCTCCCATGGACGTTTCCTCTTTGTGTTGAGGTATGAGTTGAGATTCCGCTCCTCGTGAAGTTGCTTTGTTAGCTCCAGGATTCTTTCTTGACTTGCTTTGTAATGAGTCTCAAAAGTATCCCTTTGTTCCTTCAGCTGGATCCAGGACCTCTGTAAGTCTTCCATGTCAGTGGGCATGTCTGGGTGAAGGATGGTATAAGAAGTATCCCCTTCAGCAACAGGCTCCATAGTAACTGGCAGGATGGCAGGATATGGCATCATAAGAGTCTGAGCACGAGATCGCACCCATCTGAGATAAGCTTCCATAGGAATAGTGTACTTGGGCTCCAGAGTCTTGCTGTCAACCTTGTTCACTTTCCCCCATGCTCGTATAAACCTTTGACGATAACCTTGCAGATCGTTGTCGTAGTCAAACACAATACCCTGAATCAACATGTCATGAGGACCATCACTCCGAGCGTAACCAAACTGTCGTAGAGCTAAAGAAGGGTTGTAAGTGATGCCCCCTCTTATTCCAAGGAGTGGCACATTAGGGAACTCCCCACAACAGTCAATGATAGTAACATTCTCCATAGATCGAGAGCACTAATGAATATCTGAATGAGAAAGTAACATGATCCAGTTGGACCACCTGAACCCTTGTTTATTCTTCATCACTGATCGAGGAAGGTGAAAAATAAACCACCTAGACAATAGAGGTATGCAACACATCAGAGTTCCTCGTGCCTTCGTAGTACGTGTATGAAGATAGTGTAAGATGTCTCCAAGTAATGTAGGTATTGGGTTGTGAGTCAGAAATATGTTGATGGTGTATACGTCTATGAACTGGTCTGGATTAGGGAACAACACTAAGCCATAGATCAATAAGGCCAAGATCTCCTCAAAAGCATCATAGATCATAGCCTTCAGGAATACTTAAGCTTTCTCCATCAATACCTTGGCAAGGATACCCTTAACTCCACTTCTTGTTTCTAGAACAATGTCTGATTTCTTCAAATGTAAGGCTGCAGCAATAACCTCCGGTTTAGGCTCTTTTTCTAAGCCTGTGAAAGGTCTCTGATTAAGGATAGGTATACCCAATAGTTTGGAGAACTCCTTCATTGTAGGAACCAGCTGATAGTCGTGGAATGTGAAACAGTGATGTTTAGGATCAAAGAACTTAAATAGGACACTCATCATGTCTTCATTGAACCCTGAAGTGACTAGATCCAGTAGGTGACCATGCTTCTTAATGAACTGAGAGTTTTCAGAAACTTGAGAGACCAATTCCTTAAGCTTAGGGGGTATCCCTACAAAGTTGATCCGGATAGTATTCCTACGAGCAGAAGCCATGACCTGCAACAAAGAACAAAGATAAATCCTTTGGTCCTTGAAATGGTTAGTGAAAATGTTATGCTTATGATGCATGATGATGTTATGATGTTATGCTCAATCACAAACATGTGGCACACACAAACAAGTCACACAATAGCCCTAGGTTTGAAGGCTTGCATGAGGTTTAAAGGAAAGTACCCTCCCCTGAAGTTAGTTGGTTCATCCTGTCCTACAAAAGTAACCAGGTTCTAAGGGATCTCAATATCACTGATCCTTCCCAAGGGTGTTTGTTCAGTAGGCAACTTACTTGCCAACCAAAACCCTCCAAGTTTAAGATCTCAATGAGCGTAGTATCGAGTATCAACCAACTTCAGTCTTCACCAAAGCCAGCTATCTCACTACTTTCTAAAGGCCAAGATGGGATAACTAGGGTTCTAACAGTTAGTTAGTGCATTGACAACATATGGCAGCCTCATATTATCCTCAACTTTCTTAAGGAACATAAGCACCAACCAAGAAGTCACACTAACTATGGCCACCAGATCAAACATATCGGTATACGCCGTACAGTTTCCTTGGTCTATTGCCATTTACCTAAGGTACACTAGATCCGGGTTAGGATCTTTCACACATAAGAGCCCCCAACAAGTAAAGTAAAGCAAACAAAACAAACAAATTTAAAGTGATCTAATTCCTAAGGGTACCCCTCTTTAATTTTAGTCCCCAGCAGAGTCGCCAGTTCTGTAACACGGTGGGAGAACTGACTTTAGTTAAATGTTGCGGATAGCAACAGTCGCCACCGACTTTTATTTTATCCAAAGGAAAGGGCATAAAAGAACAGGAAAGACCTTAAAAGATTTTTGGGTTCGGGGGGTAGGTTATGTAAAGGGAAGGTGTTAGCACCCTTTACATCCATGGTTATCCATGGGCTCTTAGTTACTTAGCTCACTTTAAATTTTTTTGAGAAGTATAGTGTGTGATTAAAAATTTTCTTAAGTACTTTATAATGATCCTTGTACGAATATATATAAAGACTTTGTTTTGAAAATTGTTTGAAAATGTGAAGTGTTTTTGAAATGTTTTTGAATGAGTGAGCAAGTACTTAAGAGGAACCTACCCTAATTTGAATCTTTACTGTTCTTTCAATGGTAAGACTATCCCTATTATTAAGGAATAGGTAGTCATTACCTTGGATGTTATAAGGGACATATGAAGGGACATCTGAATTTAGGCAACTGTAAGGTGTCTTAGCAATACGAAGGGGCTTATCATCTTTTATTCGAAGGGACAAGATCATTTACCGTAGGCAACATCGAAGGGACTTGATCTTATAATCTTAAAAGGGACTTGATGATATTTTGTGAAAAAGGGACTTTGCTTTAAGACACCTTACTTGACCTGATAGTTAGGCAACATGAGGAATACCCTTAGAAAGTGAGAGATGGCGATCAAAGATCGACTTACGTGTGTGAGTGTTCATATTCATATATTTATCTTATTAAATTAGTGATTCTAAGTTAATTTTAATTAAAAATATGTTATACACACCCTAAAATTACTAACCACACAATTAAATGGCATAAATAAAAGGGCAAGAAAATAAATCTACGCTATTACATCGCTTTGGGACAGATACATAATGATCGACGAACATAAATTACATTTTTTGATATATGCCTATACATTTTTCTAGTAATTAAATTAAAACGAGAAATAAATAAATAATTGAACAATATATAAATAAAACAATAATTATCAAGATTAGAAAAATAATAAAATAAATCAGGGTTAGTAAAGAAATCAGGACGTGATTAAATTATAATTAAATTAATAAGTTTGATAAAAAAAACTAAAAAAAATATTTATAAAATATATTATGTAAGAAAAACAAATTAATATTTATTTATGAAATTTTATTTATAAAAGAAAAAATTAATGGTGGTTATTCTAATTAAGTTTCTATTAATTATAATTATTTAACTAATTAATCTAATATAATAAATAATAATTTAAATAAGAAAATAAAAAGAAGAAAGAAAATAGGCGCAAAAAGAGAATGGGGGGGAAGCCTGGGATCGAACTCGCCCCCCCAAGCTTACCAACACAGAGTCTCAACCACTGGGACACACGCTTGTGTGTGATTAGAAACGGAAAACAAATATTATAAAATAAAACAAATTTTAAAAATTAGAAACGCGCACCAAGACCATCTTCTTCCTCTGACCGTCGCATTAGGCTTTACCTACAGTTCTTCCGTCACTACAACTTTTAGTGACGGTTTTCATGCGTCACTAGAGGTCCTGCAAATCAAAAAATGTTATATGCACAAGATAAATTTGTCTCAATGGTATAAACCTATCAAAAGAGGTCTTGTGAATCAAATTATGCAGTCAATTCCATCTGAAATCGCGTCTAAACGGAATCCCTAATTTAAAGTTTTTAAACCCTAACAATGGTGTGGGAATATCCGCGCATCAAAACATTGATTCCTTTGCCCAGAAATCATCCATACACAGCAACAAACAAGATTAGAAGCACAAAAACGATTTATAATGGATAAATAAGTGAAATTGAAAATCGAAAAAGAAAGTGAAGAACATGAATTCGGTTTCCATGATATATGAGGTGTTTGATGAATATGATGATCCCAATGCACTCTAAATGTTTCTAGGAAGTTATTTCCGTCATAATTTGGCCTTGTAACTACCTTAATCTTGCAAACCGAATGTGAGTTTGTTCTTGAATTTTTTGAAGTTTGGAGAGTATCCTTGGAGGCAGAATTTCGTGTACTTGTGATTGGGATGTCTTCAAGTATATATAGAGATGAAAATTAGGTCAAAAAGTCATGGATTTATGGGCTTTGTAATGATGACAATAGATTACTTGATTATGAAGAAATCTCTTATCCAAAAATGTCAAAAAATCCAATATATTCTTACTATCTTGGTCTAGCACGAATTTGGATGTGATCAATTAGTCTTGAATGGTGTTTATGACCTTCTAGAATCATAATCTCTTCCAAATATATGATTTTCATATTTTATTTTAATTTAATTTGTATTTTAATGAATAAAATTCAAATAAATATCAAATAAAATATAAAAAATCAGAAAATGCATGGGCTGAGTCGTGCTTGATGACATTATAAAGATTGGATGGCAATTTGGTGGGCTCATTTAGCAAAAATTAGTTTTAAGGCCTTATTTGCTTCATAAACTTCCCAAAATTTTCTCAACTTTGCATGGGCACAAATCCTTCAATTTTAATGCTATAAAGGTGTTCTTGGACATTTTAGAAAGCTTAGAGAGTCCTATAACCAACCTCTTTGGTCTCATGTCCATATCTTTTACCATTCTCAAGTTATGCTCTTTGGAAGTTGTTGACTTTTTGTTGACTTTTAAAAGGACCTATAATGTCTTAGCTTATACCTTCCAAATGAAGCATTTTTGGGCTTGGCTTGTGAGACACAAAGTTTTAGAGAATTCAATTCCTTCAAAATTATCTTTGGGTGGAAAATTTTTGATGAATCATGTGAAAGTTATGACTGGTCAAAGTTCAGTTGACTTTTCCTAAAAAAAACCTAATTTAGAAACTCCTGATTCTTGATGATCTGAAATCTCCTTGATGAATCATGATCAACCCTTGATCAAATGATGAATTTTACTTCATATAATTGATGTTGGCAAAAAATCATGAAGTTTGACTTTGGTTTGACCACAGTTGACCTCAGTTTGACTTTTTGACTGCCTTGACTGATTTTAACCTATCTGATCATCTGACTGAGCAAATCTTTTGGGAAAGTCTTGAAACTTGACATGGGGATTCTTGAACATATATAGGATGCTATGAAGCTCACTTGAAGTCTTGGAAGCCCATTTAGCCTGATGAAAGTCAAAACCCTAGTTTAAGATGCATTGCTTAGGAGGATGCATTGTCTGAGGGAATTGTTAAACTTTATGACTAATTGTGAACCTTGTGAACCTCATGAGATGTCTTGTGAACCTTGTGAACCTTGTGAGCCTCTTAGTACACTATGTCTTGTCTTGGTGAGGGAAAATTTTGGGGTGCAACAAATAGTCATAGTATTTTATCGTTTACTAATTTATAAGTATATTGCTATGGTTAGTAAAATAGGGAGTGATAACATGTTTGCTTTAAAATTAACTTAGATCATTAATTATAAGATAAATATTTGAATTTGTACACATACACACGTAAGTCTATCTTTGATCGCCATCTCACTTCTTAAGGATATCCATCATGTTGCCTAAACAAAAAGGTCAAGTAAGGTGTCTAAAAGCAAAGTCCTTTATCCTAAAATATCATCAAGTCCCTTTACGATTATAATATCAAGTCCCTTCGAGGTTGCCTTCGTGAATGATCTTGTCCCTTTCGAATAAAAGATGATAAGTCCCTTCGAATTGCTAAGACACCTTACAGTTTCCTAATCACAGATGACCCTTCATATGTATCATACAACATCCAAGGTAATGACTACCTATTCCTTAATAATAGGGATTGTCTTACCATGGAAAGAACATTTAAGAACAGTAAAGATTCAAATTAGGGTAGGTTCCTCTTAAGTACTTGCTCACTCATTCAAAAACATTTCATAAACACTTCACATTTTCAAACAATTTTCAAAACAAAGTCTTTATGTATATCCGTACAAGGATCATTATAAAGTACTTAAGAAAATTTTTAATCACACACTACACTTCTCAAAACAATTTAAAGTGAGCTAAGTAACTAAGAGCCCATGGATAACCATGGATGTAAAGGGTGCTAACACCTTCCCTTTACATAACCTACCCCCCGAACCCAAAAATCTTTTAAGGTCTTTCCTGTTCTTTTATGCCCTTTCCTTTGGATAAAATAAAAGTCGGTGGCGACTCTTGCTATCCGCAACATTTAACTAAAGTCAGTTCTCCCACCGTGTTACAGAACTGGCGACTCTGCTGGGAACTAATATTAAAGAGGGGTACCCTTAGGAATTAGATCACTTTAAAATTGTTTGCCTTGTTTGCTTTATACTTATCTTGTTGGGTGCTAATATTACACTTGCACTTGATGTTCCCGCTAATGTCATTGTGATAATCGAGCATAGCATTGATGTTGTCGACGTGGTCTTCAGGGTCAGTTGTCTCATCGTAAGTCGCCAGGTTTAGGGGTTTCTCCATGCCCGCTGGGATCGGTGCTTCCATGATATCCCGGGAAAGGGGACAACGGGGGATCATCTTCATCACTTCTCAACAGGGAGTAATCCTCGTTCCTAGGACTCTGGTCATGTCGAGGGGAACTTCTCGGCTGGCCGTTTTCTCGCTCGAGGCTCCCCCTGGAATTATTCTTCTTTGGTTCAGGGGAATGGCGCCCTCGGCGGGGAGGTGAGCATCCCCGCTTCCTGGTCGCCTCTAGATGGCGTCTCTCCGGTTGAAGTCCATGTCCCTGTCGAGGACAGACAGTCTGGTGCTCAGTCTCTAGTTCTATTATCCTCTCGTGTTGTTGGGAGAGCATGAAATTGGTCTGGTTCAGCGTGTGCACCATGGCTATCATGGTAGGGTCCCCTTCCACTGGCACTGGAATGGGTTGAAAGGGAACTACAGGCTGAGGTTGAGGGACACCATTGTCCTCAGGTTCTGGAGATAGGGTGGAGGGTTGCCCGTCGCGTGCATCAGATTCATGAGTGACGATCATGTTTTCCTCCGTGGTGTAGTCGACAAGGCCAAGGTTGTCACCGTGTTCGTCGGCCATGCAGTAAGGGTGAAAAATCAAGTGAAGCATTGATCTTCTATCGTGGAATATGGAGAGAGCTTATTCCCACAGATGGCGCCACTGATCTTACCTGATTAGAAGGGCCTTCCAGGTGCTGAGCTACGAACGTGACGGTTGATTGAGAGAAGGTGGAGGTGTACGTGCAAGGCACTATGATGCTTAATTGAGTATGGGTACAGAAGTAGAATAAAATAGTAGGTTCAGAATACCTGGCCCTCTAATGAGAAAGGGTATTTATAGTGTGCCCCCAGCGCTGGGCCAAGGTTCTTCCTTGGGCTGGATCAGCTAGGCCCAAGGAACGCGTAGAAATGTATAAGACATAGCACATGGTATTGCCCTTGGTCCAACGGCCCCTATATTCAAGGAGATAATAGTGGATAGTTGGGTGACATGCCATATATTAGGAGACGTGGTCTCCCCTACTACCAGCTATTGGGATGTGTGTGCCCGACTGTGTGAACCTTTTGCCCGTCGGGTTGGGCCTCTGCCTGACTGATTGGGCCTCTACCTGATGCAGACTTAGAGGCCCAGTCCGGAACAATTGGTATAGTTCAATTGCTTTAATAGTATCGTTTATTTAACTTTTGTTTTTATATTTTTAGGTTTCACAATTGGAATGAAGAAAGCAAAGCAAGGGAACTCTCTTTTGGAAGATTTTGAAGAAAATGATTTTTTGGAGCTCGCTAAGCGAGCCCCTAGCGAGCGGATCAAGGGAGTTTCTCTCTAAGAGGGGGCCTAAGCTTGCTTAGTGAGCAAAGGCGGTTTGATCAATTAATGAGAGCTCGCTTAGCGAGCGTTGTGTTTTTCAGCTTCTATAAAAAGGTTTGAACAATCATTTTTTGAGGATCATCTCATTTTTCTTTGAGAAAAAACCCTAAAACTCATAATTTCACTTGTTTTCAAAGAATCGGCGCATCAATAGTCGGGAGATCGTCTTTGATGCTTTGTCTTCTTCATCTCTTTCTTGTAATGAAAGCTTCTATTATTATGGCTAGCTAAATTCTTTATATTTCAAGGTTAAAAGGTAGATAGGTATTTAATTTGTATGTATAGTCTTTGATCATTATGTATGAACCCTTGATGATAAATATATGGTGGAAAACTTTGTGTTTATGAAATATAATTTGTGTGCTTCATGATTGAGAAATATGTTCCACATTTGACCTAAGTTTTTCATCCATCAAAGAACATAGGCTAGAAATAGTTATGAGACTTGATGTTCACCTTATATTGATCTTTAATGTTGCCATTTTGATAGATTGAGTGAGAGATCATCAATTGAGAAAAATGGTAAAACTCACAATTTGTGTTAGAAATAAACATCTTGAGAGGATATTGGGATTGTGTTTATCATTTTAACGAGTTCATCCTCTTGATCGAAACTATCCACGCAAATGGGCTTATTGAACCCTAACCTTGGCATGTGCTTTTTATAAACTTTCACCAAGCGATATATTTAACTCGTAGCTTTTAATTCGAATGCAAACTAAATGTTCCATTAACAAAACCAAAACCCTCCTGTTACCATTGAGTCTTAAACTAGCACAACTGTAGAAAGGCAGTGATATCATAAAACAATCTCTATGGAACGATAACCAAAACCCAACTCTATTTGTACTCTAACAAATTGGCGTCGTTGTCGGGGATTGTTATTTGATATTACAAGCATTGCAATACTTTCTAAGTTTTAGATGTGTTTGTGCTTTTTCTTGAACTTGTTAATTTGTTTGGTTAGTGTTTGCAGCTTCTGTTTATGCGAGGAAAACTTCTTGCGGACCAACTTCTTTTTTATCCTGAGAATGAGAGATCCGCAAGGAAGTTGAATAGAAAGACACAACGGAGGATGCAACTAGCTAATGAAAGACGAGAACAATGACAAGGTTCAACTTCTACTTCAACGCCTCTCACTCCACAATTGACACCAACCATGGCGGGCAACAATTCACCTCTACCTCCACCTTCGACACCGTGTGTGTGAATAGCCCTCGTAACACGGCTCAGTTTACCAACAATTCCCACAATGGTCGGCAAGCTGATATGAAGATGGGAACTCTGAATTTATTGTACGGGAGTCCATTCACGGGAATGGGCCATGAAGATCCCTTCGCTTTTCTCACAGAATTCTATGAGATAGCATTGGCGGTCGGAGTCGATCAAGCATAAGAGATAGCTTTGTTCCGAAGACTATTTCTTCATGCTTTTATTGGCAAAGAAAAGGATTGGTACCTCGATCAAAGTCCCGAGGTGATGACCGGTTGGAATGTTGTAGAAGAAAAACTCATCGAGAGATTCTTCTTACACAACCGTTTCATGGAATCTAAAACTGCAATCTCCGTGTTTTCCCAAAATTTGCCCTCATATCTTCAAGACAATATGTCTCAAGAGGTCTCCCAATGTTCATAAGATTCTCAATTACTCAAAGGAACTCAAGGTTTCATCAGACAAAGCCTCCTCCTAAGCAATAGATCTCAAATTAGGGTTTTGTGTTTCTCAAGGTAAATTGGACTTCCAAATACTAAAGTAGACTTCATGATATCCTATATAATTCAAAGGATCCTCGTGTCAATTTTCAAGACTTGCCCTACAAGTTTGGTCAGTCAGATGTTCAGATGATCAATAATCAGTTAACTTGGGTAAAAAGTCAATTGTGGTCAACATACAGTCAAACTTCAAGATTTTTGGTTAACATCAAGATTATGAAATAAGATTCATCATTTGATCAAGTGTTGATCATGATTCATCAAGAAAACCTCAAATTCATCACAAGGCAAAAGTTGCTAAATTAGGGTTTCTTAAGGGGAAAGTCAACTGAACTTTGACCAGACCTAACTTTCACATGCTTCATCAGAAATTTCCCATCCCAAAGCTCATTTTGAAGGAAACTCAATTAGTTACAACTTTGTGTCTCACAAGACAAGGCCGGAAATACTTCATTTGAGAGATATGGGCCAAGACATTACAGGTCCTCTAAAAAGTCAACAAAAGTCAACTTTTTCAAAAGCTCATAACTTGAACATGGAAAATCAAATGGACATGGGACTAAAAGGAGTAACTAAAGGACACTTTAAGCTTTCTAAAAAGTCCAAGAGAACATTCATATGATAAAAATTGAGAGAGTTGTGCATTGTTAAAGTTGAGCAAATTTGAGGAGGTGTATAAAGCAAATAATGACCAAAACTTGAGTTTTTGCCAAATGGGCCTATATTTTCACAATCCAAACTTAATCTTAAGATGATCCACGACCTATAAGTCATATACTTTGATTTTATTTGTTTATTTTATATTTTATTGGATTTAATTCATTTAAATTCAATTTTAATTAAAATAAATATTAAAAAATCAAATATTTGATCTATGGATTATTTTGGGATCAGATTTTGAGGTTTATTGTCATAATATTTGATCCAAAATTCGTGCAAAACAAGAGGAGAAAGATATGGTGGCCAAATATGACCAAAATAGAAAGTTTTCAAATCAAATTTCAATCAAATCCTATCATCCCAAAATAAATTGAATCTAAGCCCACAAGTTGACCTAAATCCTTCCTCTATAAATACATAACACCTTCAGATAGCAAGGAGACACAAATTTTTTGCCCAAAGAGAGCACACAAAACTTCAAAAAATTCAAGAGTAAGTAGGATTCGGTTTTAGGATTGCAGCCATTCTCAAGGAGATTTGAAGGTCCAAACATGTTCCTGAGGTTCCTCTGAAGGTTTCCCAATCATCACCTTGCTCCAAAGACTCTTACAATGCCATAACTGAATTTATTATTTTGGTTTAGTTTTCAATTTTTTCGATTTCATACTTTTACACATGATACATCTAATCTCTTTGCATATTTGTGTTTTGTATGATGTGAGCAAGCTATCTGGGCAATCGAATTGAAGTTTAGGTGCAAGAATCATGATCTGCCATTGTTAGGGTTGGAAGCCGTGAATTTGGGGAACCATAGCTAGAAGTAATTTCTCACCAAATTGAATGGACCAATGAACTCAAAGGACTATTCCCAGCGTCACTCCCTCTATTTTTTTTACCTCTTTTCTTCTTTCTTTTTTATTTTTGGTTTTTGGTTTTCCTTATTTCTTTTTTCTTTTATTTTTCATTAAAATTAATTATTTAATCCAATTTTTTTTTAACCAACAAGAAAAATAGTTAACCTAATAATGTTTTTCATAAAAATCATAAAATGCCAAAAATTATTATTTTTCACATAATTAAATCAAATTAGATTTATTTTTATCAAATTAATTCTTTTTAATCAAACATTTATCTTTTTAATAAAAAATCAATTAATCAATATCCGAAACTTTTATTTCCTTCATATTTTTCTGCTTGATTTTATTTCTTAGGATAATTGTATATGTTACGCGAAAACTTGTAATAAGTAGATTTATTTTTCTCGCCCGATTTTCTTTCTTAAATAATGTAACTGCTAAAGCCTTGTAATAACTTAGTTTTATTTTCCGCACTTTACATTTTCAGTCAGGTTTTTATTTATGTATCTCTCCCAAAGCCTTATAATAGTTTAAATTAGGGTTTATTTTCTGCATTATAAACTGTTAGATGTATGCTTAATAGGAATGTATGGTAAGACTAAAATCAACTGTTAGCTAGCCCTAATTTTCAAGACTAAAATAATTAAATTGAATCCACTTGCACACTCACACCTCTAGGGTAACCTCTCTTTGTTGCCTTATGAAATATGGTCAAGTCCCTCGAACAAAAAGATACCTTAACCTGTTTCTTAAAGAAATAAATCATCACAGTTTCCTTTCGAATAAAAGATCATAGTCCCTCGTTGTCCCTTCAAAGTTGCCTTCGAATAAATGATCTTGTCCCTACAAAAACGATCGTAGTCCCTCGATGACCCTTCAAGTTTCCTTCGAATAAATGCTCTTGTCCCTATAAGAATGATGATAGTCCCTTCGAAATGTTAAGGTATCCCTACATGTTGCCTTCTATAACCATGACGATGACCCTACGCGTGTCCCTTCAAATCCAAGGATAAGACTACTTACTAACTGATAGTAAGGACAGTTTTATCCCCAAGGAAACGAAAATAACAAGAAAGATCTTACAACTTAGGGCAAGTAAGTCTTAAACTCTTTCTCACAACTTTAAAAAACAAATACTTTTTACACCCTCACACTTTTTTCAATATACTTTCAAACAAGTAAACACTTTGTATACATTCATATGAGAATTATTACAAAGTTAAATCTTTACGAAAATAATTTAATTACACAGTACACTTTTCAAACAAAACAAGTATAAAGTGAGTTAAGCATTTAAGATCTCATGGATAACCATAGATACAAAGGGTGCTAACACCTTCCATTTGTATAACTTACCCCCCAAACTCAAAATCTTTTTAAAGGTCTTTCCTGTTCTTTTATGCTTTTCCTAATTGGATGAAATAAAAGTCGGTGACGACTCTTGCTTACCGCAACATATTTTGCGACAAAAAACTAAAAGTTAGTTCTCCCACCGTGTTACAGAACTGGCGACTTTGATGGGGAATTTAGACTCTTAAAAAGAGGGGTTACCTTATAGTTAGATCACTTTACTTATTTGAATTATATGCTTTATTTTTAAAGGGTACTTGTTTTGGGGCTACTATGAGAAAGATCCTAACCTGGATCTAGTGTACCTTAGGTAAGTGGCAATAGACCAAGGAAATTGTACGGCATACGCCGCTATGGTTTATATGGTAGCTATAATTAGTGTGACATATAGGTTGGTACTGATGTTCTTCAAGTCAGTTGAGGATAATATCAGACTGCCATATGGTGTCATTTACATTAACTTCCCTTTAGAACCTTAATTGACACATCTTGGCCAGTAGAAAGTAGTGAGATAGTCGGCTTTGGTGCAGTCTAAAGTTGGTTGATACTAGATGCTACGCTCATTGAGATTCTAATATTGGGATTTTTTTGTTGGCAAGACAGTTGCCATACTGAACTATAGCCTTTGAGAAGAATCAGTGATATTGAGATTCCTTAGAACCCGGTTACTATTGATAGGACAGGTTGAACCAACTAAACTTCAGTGGGGAGGGTACTTACCTATGGACTTCATGAAAGCCCTTAAACCTAAGGCTCTTGTGTGACTTGTTTGTGTTTTCCATTTGCTTGATTTAAACATGAACTTAACATCATAACATCATGACATCATAACATAGCATTTTCACTAACCAATTCAAGGACCAAGGGATTTATCTTTGTTCTTTGTTGCAGGTTATGGCTTCCGCTCGCAAAAACACTATCCGAATCAACTTTGTAAGGATACCTTCCAAGCTTAAGGAATCAGTCTCAAAAGTTCCTGAGAACTCTCAATTCACCGAAAGGCATGGTTGTTTACTTGGTTTGGTTACCTCAGGGTTTAATGAAGACATGATGAGTGTTTTATTATAGTTCTTTGACCCTAAACATCACTGTTTCACATTTCCTAATTATCAGTTGGTGCCCACAATGGAAGAATTCACTAAACTACTTGGTGTACCTATTCTTGATCAAAAACCTTTCACCGGTCTAGAGAAGGAGCCTAAACCTGAAATTATTGCAGCAGCTTTACATCTAAAGAAGTCAGATATTGTATCCAATTGGGAAACAAGAAGTGGAGTTAAAGGTCTTCTTGCTAAAATCTTGATAGAGAACGCTCAATTGTTTTTAGATGTTATGAGTTACTACGCTTTTAAGGAAAACTTGGCCCTATTGATTTATGGTTTGGTGCTATGGCCTAATCCGGACCAATTCATAGATGTGCACGCAACAAAAATATTTTTGACTCATAATCTTGTGCCTACTTTGCTTGGAGATATTTTTCACTATCTTCACACTCGTACTACGAAGGCGCGAGGGACTCTGATGTGTTGCATACCTCTACTATCAAGGTGGTTTATTTCACACCTTCCTCGATTTGTGATGAAGAATGAACAAGGTTTGAGGTGGTCTAGAAGGATAATGTCACTCTCTCATTCAGATATCCATTAGTGTTCCCGATCCATGGAAAACATCACTATCATTGACCGCTGTGGGTAGTTCCCTAATGTTCCACTCCTTGGCATAAGGGGAGGCATTACTTATAATCTCTCTTTAGCACTACGTCAATTTGGTTATGCTTGGAGTGACGTTCCTCTTGATATGATTATTCAAGGTATAATGTTAGATTATGACAATGATCCTCAAGATTACAGTCAAAGGTTTATACACTCTTGGGGCATGGTGAATAAGATTAATAGCAACACTCTGGAACCAAAATACTCCTTCCCTATGGAGCCTTACCTCAGATGGGTGTGTTCTCATGATCAAACTCTTATGATGCCATATCTTGTTGTTATACCGGTGACTGTTGAGCCTATTATTGAAGGAGATATTCCTTACACCATTCTTCATCTAGACATGCCTACTGACCTGGAAGAGCTACATAAATCTTAGATCTAACTAAAGGAGGAAAGGGATACCTTTAAGGCTCAGTTCTATGCTAGCAAAGAGAAAGTGTCGGAGCTAACAAGGCAACTTCACAAAGAGCGAAACCTCAATACATATATCAATACAAAGAGGAAACTTCCATGGGAGACTTGAGTCTCAAATGTTTTTACTTTCTTCGTAACTTTTCTTATTTTTCATTCATTGTAAGCCCAAGGGGCAGTTATATTTTGAACTTACTAATAAAAGTTTTGTTTTTGTTTTTCTTTAACAAATTTAAATCCTACAAGGTCCTTGAAAACATTGCATATGCATTTACATGCCATACCATTGCATAACAGGTTTCTATGACAGGTCCATTATCTTTTCGCTGTTTATTTCAGTTGAAATGGCTCTCTAACAAACTGTCAAAGATATCCAAACCCAAAATGCTCAATTTCAAGAAGTGATCCTGAATTTGTACAAGGGGCAAGAAGATTTGAAAGCCCTCCTCAATAAGGACAAGAAAAAGAAGAATCTTGAAGACAACAAGGATGATCATTTAGAACAACTGCAAGCCGAGATGGCAGATATGAGAATCAAGATGAATGGTCAGGTGGCTCTTATCCAAAACTTAGCCCAGGGGTAAGAAGAGCTGAGAGTCTTCGTCAATAAACTTCAAGACAATGGAGTTAGGAATCTAATCATCAGTCAACCTCCTATGAAACAAGCTTACTTGATTGAAAGGAAGAAGAGGATAAGAGAAGGAAAGAGACAGGTTACTATTGATAGTCTTTCAATTAAAGGAAGAAGGTCTTATAGGGTTAATATGTTTCAACACAAGGAACATAAAAGACAGTTTATCAAAACCAACACGCCAGTGTCGCAAACTTTGTAATGCCTATTGGAGATGGATCTGGTTGCGTTAAGGTAACCTCCTCATAGACCCATTACTTCCTCTCCTCACTACGATCATAATGCAAGGTGTGCATACCATTCCAATAGTCCTGGACATGACACTAATAACTATTAGGCATTGAAGAATAAGATTCAAGACCTGATTGATGAAGGAGTCTTTGAGGTTACGCCAGAAGACCAGATTGAGTTCTTATATTGTCCATCAAATATCGAAGCTTCCAGACATCCGGAGTGACAAGTTTAGAGGAGGGGGCTTTGAGAACATTTGAATTTTCATTTGTAATTTCTTTTGTTGGCTTAAACCCTTACTATTATGTCAAACTTTTGTTTTCACATTAATGCATTGCATATGTTTTTTTTAATTAATCCATTCATTTCACTATATTTAAACTATGCTTCTTACATCTCTTTTGTGATATTTAACTCTTGTTAAAGCTGTAAGCCTTTAGAGGGAGGATGACGAAGACGATACCATAATTTCATATAGTATGCTTTTGAACAGACTATGCTGACGATGTGCTTGCATTGTTTCGATTCCTAGATAGTGGATATATAAGGAAGTTAATCCCTAGTCAACCCTTTTGAGCCTATGAAGTAGGAGTTTTCATTCTCATGCAAATTAAAACCTTTAATCATAACCTGGGGCAGGGTAGTTCCTCGGTTAACTCAATTAT
Source organism: Lathyrus aphaca (assembly GCA_963966055.1). Classification (NCBI taxonomy): domain Eukaryota; kingdom Viridiplantae; phylum Streptophyta; class Magnoliopsida; order Fabales; family Fabaceae; genus Lathyrus; species Lathyrus aphaca. The sequence continues at coordinate 170,657,672 of OZ014519.1, forward strand.
GCTAGTTTTCCTTTTTGTACACAACTAATGATGGTTCCTTGTAATCATTAAATCCGACAATCAATATCTAGCAAAAGAAAAGCTCATTAAGTCAAAACCTATGAAGGAGACTTAGTGAAAATTGAGACATCCCGCTGACTGTAATCTTGAAATAAACAGTTCAGGAAAAATGAAGGGATAACAAAGTCAAGAGAAAAAGAGGTCACTACAAATCCTCAACAAAAAAAAAGATGACTGGCTTTTCAAATAAACTTATGTCAGTGTTACAATTCCAAACTCTTTTGGAGCCTCAATGCATAAGTTAATTGAACATAGGACTGAACAACATCACGAAGGTTGGGTTGGGTACAAATAAAATTTGAGTCGTTATCCTTTGTTTCTTAAACCGTGAACTAGGCCACGTTACAACCCTTTAAAAGTAATAACTGAAGCATGGTTAGTTCGAAAGCGTACTGCTACAAAAAGGTATCCTGACTCCCATAGGGCTTATTATAAATCTTGAGTTAATATCACAGTTTTTACAAATATTGTTTTTCTAAAATAATTCTTTTTCAAAACTTCAAGACAGACATAAGCGTTGCATTTTGAATATCATCGTTTGCATATAACTAAGTGTTTGACAGCAGAGAAGCTTACATGATGAACATTCAATAAACCATAGTCCTCCTGACAGACAAAGTTGCTTCTTGGGCCTGACTCAGTTGGATCAAAGCCAATGTTACAAGGGGCACAGTCACTATCTTTCAATCAAGGGGGCATACCATGTTATTATCCAATTCATCTAGGGAAGTCAGGTCAAGATTCAACGATGCTTAATAGCCAGGGGCATGTCTTCTCATCTGAATTTCCAGAAGTAACATTACCGAGTTCACGATTCTAGGGGCATGTTATTATGGGGCATCTCATTTATTTCTCTTGAGGCAGCTCCTTTCAAATACTTTCATTCTGGGACAAATCATCCTCAGCTAGGGGCAACACTCTCTTTTCAAATCTAATCAGATCAAATTCAGTTGCAAGCTCCTTAACCATTACCTGGGGTGTACACGATCCACCACAATCTGAAAACACATTCCTCTCATTACATTGCCTTGATACTAGGTTTCAGCAAAAGCTATTATGGAAATTAATTTTTTGTGCCAATAGTATCAGATGGTGTCAGTATCATGTCTTCAGATTCAGTCATGATTATTCCTAGAAAATTACTCGGGGAAGTCGAGAATATCATAAGTTCTGAATATATTGGTTATTTTGAATGAATGTGTGTTTTTAAATATGGTTGATGTTTACCAAAAAATACATACATATAAAATTACAATAATAGAATTTACTTAGGACTCTTGGAGGTTAGAATCCCCAGCAGAGCTCATGTCCAACATATCTCCACATGTTCATCCCCACAAAGTAATCTCTACAGAGTTGTTCCAGCAAATCATTTCAAGAAGTCTCTTCCCCAACAGAGATTGTATTTCCAACACTATAAAGCCCTGACAAGATTATATTCTCCAACATAATTCAATTAAGCCTGCTATCCCGTAGAAGGGTTAACAGCTGGTCAGATAGTACATCAGAGGAATGTCCATCTCTTTTATCCCCAATCAGGGTATTTAGAAACTTAATCCTTCAATAAAAATTATGACAAACGATTGACTCTCCTTGACTGAGATTTTGAGTAATGTCTTTATCATCCCCAGCAATGAACATGGGTTTATTTTCCCTAGCTAGCGGTGGTTATAAGAAGCTACTAATGTGCTTTAACTACATAATGTGTCCATACATCATCTATAACATATCATGACATACACATCCACAACGCATGCAACATTCTCATTTACATTAAAAACGTCATGCAATGCATTACATACATCAAATGACCTCGCATAAAACTAACTTTTCCTTTTCAGGATAGTTCGCAATCAGATAAACATTGTCATCTCCTAGAGACAGTTCAGAGATGATCACAACTGAGATCTAGTTCTGATACTTAGTTCAGGATATTTTCCAGAGACAATTCTGAGACGATCACAACAGAGATCTAGTTCTGATACTTAGTTCAGGATGTTTTCCAGAGACAGTTCAGAGATGATCAAAACAAAGATCTAGTTCTGATACTTAGTTCAGGATATTTTCCAGAGACAGTTCATAGACGATCGAAACAAAGATCTAGTTCTGATACTTAGTTCAGGATATTTTCTACACACAGTTCAAAGATGATCAAGACAAAGATCTAGTTCTGATACTTATTTTAGAACAACATTCAGATAAAGTTAAATGTAGACACATTCTGATACTTTGGATAACATCTATAAGCCCATCTCCAAATACTCCAAATGGAATCTTTAAGCCCATTCAAGCAATACAATCAACCAACAGTGTTACTTTGTGCACCGACGAGTGCAAATTTTTGGGCTTTAAGTGTTCAATCCTCTTCCACCTTCAAGTCACGAATGGCGTGCATATCAGTCTAACTCTTAGATTTCAGAAAATTGAACAGGGGAAGTTGTTGTACCCCAAAATTTGCCCTCATATCTTCAAGAAAATATGTCTCAAGAGGTCTCCTAATGTTCATAATATTCTCAATTGCTCAAAGGAACTCAAGGTTTCATCATACAAAGCCTCCTCCTAAGCAATAGATCTCAAATTAGGGTTTTGTGTTTCTCAAAGTAAATTGGACTTCCAAAGCCTCAAGTGGACTTCATCGTATCCCATATAATTCAAATGATTCTCGTGTCAAGTTTCAAGACTTGCCCTACAAGTTTGGCCAGTCAGATGCTCAGATAATCAATAATCAGTTAACTTGGGTAAAAAGTCAATTATGGTCAACATACAGTCAAACTTCAAGAGTTTTGGTCAACATACAGTCAAACTTCAAGATTTTTGGTCAACATCGAGATTATGAAGTAAGATTCATCATTTGATCAAAGGTTAATCTTGATTCATCAAGAAAACCTCAAATTCATCAAAAGGCAAAAGTTACTAAATTAGGGTTTTCTTCAAGAAAAGTCAACTGAACTTTGACCAGACATAACTCTCACATGCTTCATCATAAGTTTCCCAACCAAACATTATTTTGAAGGAAATTCCATTCTCTACAATTTTGTTTCTCTAAGGCCAAGGGCTAAAATGCTTCATTTGAGAGATATGACCCAAGACATTACAAGTCCTCTAAGAAGTCAACAAAAAGTCAACTTTTTCGAAAGCTCATAACTTTAACATGGAAGATCAAATTGACATGGGACCAAAAGGAGTGATTAAAGGACACTTTTAGCTTTCTAAAAAGTCCAAAAATACATTCATATGATAAGAATTGAGAAAGTTATGCATTGTTAAAGTTGAGCAAAATTGTGGAGGTGCATAAGGCAAATAATTACTAAAACTTGAATTTTTGCCAAATGGGCCTATTCTTTCACAATCCAAACTTGATCCTAAGTTGTTCCATGACCTCTAAGATATATCACTTTCTTTTTCTTTATTTATTTCATATTTTATTAGATTTAATCCATTTAAATTCAATTTTAATCAAAATAAATATTGAAAAATCAAAAGATTTGATGCTAAGTCTATTTCAGGATCAGATATTGAAGATATCTTCATAATATATGATCCCAAATTCGTGCATACAAGAGTAGAAATTCATGATAGCAATATATGCACCAAAATAGAAAGTTTTCAATGTCATTCAAAAGTGAATCAACTTGACCCAAGCCCATGGAGTTTTATGACCTAAAATGATCCCTTATATAAACTCATGACCTTCACAAACCATAAGGACGAATATCCATGCTTAAAAACCAAAGAAAATTCCAAAAAAAAGTTTGAAAAATAGGGCAAACTATAAACAATTTGCAGTAAGTTTCAGTCACTTCCATACGTTCAAATACACTCTACAACATCCCAGGAGATCATTCATATCATCATTGAATGTTGGAGCATCATGAATAGTGCTATATGAACCATGGTCGTTTTGCTACTTTTCCAATTTTCGAATCTTGCATTACATGATGTTTTAATCTGTTTTTTATTCATATTCATGCTTAATATCGTGTTTAGGGTTGTTTAGATCCATTGTTTGCAAGCTTTCATGCAAAAACCGTGGGTTGCCATTGTTGGGGCATAAGAGAAGTCAAACTTCGTATCTCCTTCTACAGAAACTTTCAGACCAAATTGAGGGCACCAATGAACTCAAATGACTATTTCCAGTTAATTTATGTCCTTGGATTAAATTTATGTTGTGTATTTTGAGATTTGTAAAAATGCAGGTGCTAGAGTGACAGACAAACCCATCACTATAGGCTTTAGTGACGAAAGCCAACTGTAGGTAAAAGTTTGAACTATTAACGAAGAAGATGAAGGTTGGGCGCGTGTTTTGTTTTTGAATTTTTTTAAAATTTGTTTTTATTATATAATATTTATTTTCCATTCCTTGACAATAGAGGCCACATGGCCCAATGGTGATGGCTCGCGCTGGTGAACCAGAGGACCTGGATTTGATTCCCAACGTCCCTCCCTTATTATTGACATTTTTCTTCTTTATTTTTTATTTCTTTCTTTTTATTTATTTCTTTTTTATTTTATTTATTTTAAATTAATTACTTAATTTAATTAATATTTTTTTAACCAATAGAAACATAGGAAAATTTAATAACCTTTTTTTTATAAAATCCTAAAATATTAAAAATATTTTTTTTATTAAATTAGATTTATTTTCTTAAATTAATTTTCTTTAAAATCAATCATTAAATACATTTATCTTTTCTATTAAAAAATCAATTAATTGATTTCATAAAACAAATACCTGATACTTCTATCTCCTCCATTCTTCCTCCTCGATTTTATTTCATGTGTTATTTATAATTCTTAGGATAATTGTATAGGTTGCACGGAACTTGTACTAGTTAGATTTATTTTTCTCGCCTGATTATTTTTCTAAAATAATATAACTGCTAAAGCCTTGTAATAGTTAGGTTTACTTTCCGCACTTTATATTTTCTGCAAGGTTTTTATTATTATATATTTGTCCCAAAGCCTTGTAATAGTAATTAGGGTTTATTTTCCGCGCTTTATAAATTGTTAGATGCATGCTTAATAGGATTGTATGGAAAGACTAAAATAAACCGTTAGATAACCCTAATTTTCAAGATTAAAATAACTGAATTGAACACACTTGCACACTTACACCTTTAGGGTAATCTCTCTTTGTTGTCTTACAATAAATGGTCAAGTCCCTCAAACGTAGGGATACCTTAACTTATTGCCTAAAGAAATAAATCATCATAGTTGCCTTTTTGAATAAAAGATCATAGTCTCTCGTTGTCCCTTCAAAGTTGTCTTCGAATAAATGATCTTGTCCCTACAAAAATGATGATAGTCCCTTCGAATTGTTAAGGTATCTCTACATGTTGCTTTCTATGACCATAACGATGACCCTACGTTTGTCCCTCCAAATCCAAGGATAAGACTACTTACTAACTGATAGTAAGGACAGTTCTATTACTAAGGAAACGAAAAATGACAAGAAAGACCTTACAACTTAGGGTAAGTAATTCTTAAATGCTTGCTCACAACTTTCAAAACAAATGCTTTTCACACCCTGCACTCTTCTTCAAAATACTTTCAAATAAGTAAACATTTTATATACATTCATACGAGAATCATTACAAAGTTAAATCTTTGCGAAATATTTTATACACTTTTCAAAACAAAAAAGCAAGTAAAAAAGTGAGCTAAGCATTTAAGAGCTCGTGGATAACCATGGATACAAAGGATGCTAACACCTTCCCTTTGTATAACTTATCCCCCGAACTCAAAATATTTTAAAAGGTATTTCCTGTTATTTTATGCCTTTCCTAATTGGATGAAATAAAAGTCAGTGGCGACTCTTGCTTATAGCAACATATTTTGCGACAAAAAACTAAAAGTCAGTTCTCCCACCGTGTTACAGAACTGGCAACTCTGCTGGGGAGACTTTATCTCTTAAAAGAGGGGTTACCTTAGAGTTAGATCACTTTACTACTTGCTTTAACTTGTTTAAATTGTATGCTTTACTTTTAAAGGGTATTTATCTTGGGAGATACTCGTCTGAAAGATCCTATACCCGGATCTAGTGTACCTTAGGTAAGTGGCAATAAACCAAGCAAATTGTACGATGTATACCGCTATGGTTGATATGGTAGCTATAGTTAGTGTGACACTTTTGTTAGTACTGATATTCTTCAAGTCAATTGAGGATAATATCAGGCTGCCATATGGTGTCATTTACACTAACTTCCCTTTATAACCTTAATTGACCCATCTTGGCCAGTAGAAAGTTGTGAGATAGTCGGCTTTGGTACAGTCTAAAGTTGGTTGATACTCGATGCTACACTCATTGAGATTATAATCTTGGGATGTTTTGGTTGGTGAGACAGTTGCCATACTAAAATAAATCCTTTGAGAAGAATCATTGATATTGAGATTCCTTAGAACCTGGTTACTATTGCTAGGACAGGTTGAACCAACTAAACTTCAATGGAGATGGTACTTACCTATGGACTTCATGCAAGCTCGTAAACTTAAGGCTCTTGTGTGACTTGTGTATGCTTTCCATTTACTTGCTTTAAACATGAACATAACCTCATAACATCATAACATAGCATTTTCACTAACTATTTCAAGGACCAGGGGATTTATCTTTATTCTTTGCTGCAGGTTATGGCTTCCGATCGCAGAAACACTATCTGAAACAACTTTGTTAGAATACCTTCCAAGCTTAAGGAATTAGTCTCAAAAGTACCTGAGAACTCTCAATTCATAGAAAGGCATGGTTGTCTACTTGGTATGGTTATCTTAGGGTTTAATGAAGAGATGATGAGTGTTTTGTTCTAGTTCTTTGACCCTAAACATCACTGTTTCACAATTCTCGATTATCAGTTGGTGCCCACAATGGAAGAATTCTCTAAACTACTTGGTGTACCTATTCTTGATCAAAACCCTTTCACCGGTCTAGAGAAGGAGCCTAAACCATAAATTATTGCAGCAACATTTCATCTAAAGAAGTCAAATATTGTATCTAATTAGGAAACAAGAAGTGGAGTTAAAGGTCTTTTTTCTAAAATCTTGATAGAGAAAGCTCAGTTGTTTTTAGATGCTATGAGTTACTACGCTTTTGAGGAGATATTGGCCCTGTTGATTTATGGTTTGGTGATGTTCCCTAATCCAGACCAATTCATAGATGTGCACGCAATTAAAATATTTCTGACTCGTAATCCTGTGCCTACTTTGCTTGGAGATATTATGCACTCTCTTCACACTCGTACTACGAAGGCGCGAGGGACTCTGATGTGTTGCATACCTCTAATATCAATGTGATTTATTTCACACCTTCCTCGATCTGTGATGAAGAATGAACAAGGTTTGAGGTGGTCTAGAAGGATAATATCACTCTCTCATTCAAATATCCATTGGTGTTCCCGATCCATGGAAAACATCACTATCATTGACCGCTGTAGGGAGTTCCCTAATGTGCCACTCCTTGGAATAAGGGGAGGAATTACTTATAATCCTTCTTTAGCACTACGTCAATTTGGTTATGCTCGGAGTGACGGTCCTCAAGATATGATTATTCAAGGTATTGTGTTTGATTATGACAACGATCCTCAAGGTTACCGTTAAAGGTTTATACATGCTTCAGGCATGGTGAATAAGATTAATAGCAACACTCTGGAACCAAAATACTCCATCCCTATGGAGCCTTACCTCAGATGGGTGCGGTCGCATGCTCAAACTCTTATAATTCCATATCCTGTTATTCTACCGCTGATCGTTGAGCCTATTGTTGAAGGAGATGTTCCTTACACCATTCTTCATCCAGATATGCCTACTGACCTGGAAGAGCTACAGAAATCTTGGATCCAACTGAATAAGGAAATTGATACCTTTGAGGCTCAGTTTTATGCTAGCAAGGAGAAAGTGTTGGAGCTGACAAAGCGACTTCACGAAGAACGAAACCTCAATGCATATTTCGACACAAAGAGGAAACGTCCATGGGAGACTTGAGTCTTAAGTCTTAAATATTTTTATTTTCTTTGTAATTGTTTCTTGTTTTTTCTTCATTTTAAGCCCAAGGAGTAGTTATATTTTGAACTTACTAATGAAATTTTTGTTTCTATTTTTCTTTAACAAATTTAAATCCTAAAATGTCCTTGACAACATTGCATATGCATTTACATGCCATACCATTGCATAACATGTTTCCGTAACAGGTTTCTTATCTTCTCGCTGTTTATTTCAGTTGAGATGGATCTCGAACAAACTGTCAAATATCTCCAAACCCAGAACACCCAATTCCAAGGGATGATCATGAACTTGTCCAAGGGACAAGAAGAATTGAAAGCAATCCTGACCAAGAAGAAGAAGAAAACAAGAAAATTAGTCTGCTTTATTAACATGGGTAGGAGATTCAGAGGTCAAATAAAGACGATCGATGAGGTCAAAATTCCTAGAGACGATGATTACCAAGATTTTGTGAAAGAAGAAGGCGGTCAACGTGGTACTATTGGGAATTCTGATCAAGAGGAGAATTATTACTATGATTCGGCCGGTGATGAGAAATACAAATTGTTGGAAGACTGTTTGAATGCCATGGAATTGCAGAAAACATCTGGTTTAGATTTCGAAGATTTGAGTTTGATTTCTGGGGTTGTCATTCCTCTTGGATTCAAAGTTCCTACTTTTGTGATATATGATGGTGTTTCGTGTTCGAAGCTGCATTTGAGGTCCTATGTCCGAAGGATCCAGCCACATACTGCTGATAAAAAGTTGTGGATACATTTCTTCCAAGAAAGTTTATCTGGAGCTCAATTAGAATGGTACTACCAACTTGAGAGTACCAATATTCGTACCTGGAATGATCTTGATGAAGCCTTCTACAAACAATATCAATATAACTCTGATTTAGCGCTAACTCGTATGCAACTCCAAAGATGTGCATGGGCTCTAATGAAAGTCTCAAAGAGTATGCTCAGAAATGGAGAGATCTTGCAAGCAGGGTTCAACCTCCTTTAACTGACACAAAGTTGATTGACATGTTCATGAGTATGTTGACTGGTCCTTTTTATAGTCATCTAATTGGAAGCTCGTCATCTGATTTCACCGAGCTGATAATGACTGGAGAACATGTCGAAAGTGGAATACGAAGTGGTAAAATACAAGTGGCTACCTCTTCAAGTACCACCAAGAAGCCATCTAATGGGAAAAAGGAATCCAATGATGTGTACGGCCAATTGGGTCGTAATAAGAACAACTGTGATCAATCTGTGGGAACAGTTCTGATGTCTAATCCTACACTTGCGCCACAAAATCAACAATAAAATAATCAGTGTAAGCAAGACGCACCTAGGAGACAATTTACAAATATCAATATGTCGTTGGCTCAGGCACTGCAATGCATGTTGAAAGGGGAGCTGATTACCTTGAAAGACCCTCCTCATAAGCCCAATATTTCCTCTTTTTGCTATAACCCCAATTCAAGGTGTGCATATCACTCCAACTGTCCTGGACATGATACTAATAATTGTTGGGCATTGAAAAATAAAATTCAAGATATGATTGAGGATGGGGAGATTGAGTTTGATCCCCCTGAGACTCCTAATGTGATTACCGCTCTTATGCCCAATCATGATAAGACTGTTAATGTTATTGATGATTGTTCTTATGTTTCTACTATGGTTGACTTGACCAATACTCTGTCAATCGTTATAAAGAAGTTGTTGCAAGCCGGTTTATTTCCGGGCTACAATGAAAGTTATTATTATTGTGCATCTCAATCCAATGGTTGTTGGAAGATGAAAGAAGGTATTCAATGTTTGATGGATAATCATACTATACTGTTTGAGAAAAATCCTTCTGTGGAGAACATATGTGAAAGTTTATCCTGAGGTCGGAAGTTTGAGGACGTGTTTGTGGTCACTAAAACTCCTATAAAGATTACCTCTAAAAACCTTGTAAGGATCACCTCTAAGGGTCCTGTGAAGATTACTGTTGAGCCAAAAGTGGCTCCCTTGATTATTACTACCCCCGGTCTGATCCCATATTCCTCTGACAAGGCCATCCCTTAGAATTATGGTGACGATGTTTATGTCCACGGTGTCAAGCAAGAGCCTTTAACTGGCGGGCCTGTTGAATATATTAATCCCAATGTCGACAATATCGTTGGGACTAGTAAAGTTACCTGAAACGAGAGGATTTTCTCCCAAGAAATCACTTCAAAGATTGTTGCTACTCCAGTTCGTATCTCTACCCCCAAGCCAATTACTGAAGCTCGAGGCAAAGAACTAGTGATTGAGCCTGCTTAGATTGAGATACCTGTTACTGCAGATTTCTCCAAGTAAATGGAAGAAGTACTGAAGATCATCTGCAAGAGTGATTACAATATTGTAGAACAGTTGGGACACACTCCCTCTAAGATCTATATGTTATCTTTGTTGTTATGCTCTGAGGCTCATGCTAAGGCTTTGGTGAAATTTTTGAAATCTGCGCACGTACCGCATGAAATCTTTGTTGACCAATTTGAAAATTGTGTGGCTAACCTAACAACAGATAATAGCTTAGGATTTTCTGACACTGATCTGACTCCCACTGGTAGGAACCACAATAAGGCTCTGCACATCTCTATTGAGTGTATGGGCACTACTATATCTCATATGTTGGTGGATAATGGTTCCTCATTAAATGTGTTACCAAAGGTCGTTCTTGACAAACTCAACTTTGAAGAGGTTATGTTGAAACCTAGTAACGTGGTGGTGAGAGCCTTTGATGGTTCAAAGAGAATGGTTTATGGAGAAGTTTATCTTCCGATCAAAGTAGGTTCTCAAGTCTTTGACTAATTTATATGTAATGGACATTCGTCCTGCCTATTCCTGCTTGCTTGGGCGCCCTTGGACACATGGGGTAGGTGTTGTAACCTCTACCTTACACCGGAAGCTGAAATATCATGTGAAAAGCAAGATTGTCATTGTCTATGCTGAAGAAGAGTACATGGTTAATCATTTGAGTTCTTTCAAGTATGTTGAGTGATCGCGAATTATTGAGTCTAACGGTTACTAACTGCAAGTGCATAGTCTATCGCGTAGTAATAAAAGATATTGATCCCACAGAGACCAATGTCAACCTACTGTACTCTATCGTTACTTAGTAAAGCTAAGGCGAAGTGTATTTGGTTAAGAAGAAACTAAACTAGAACTTAAAATAAAACTAAGAAAATAAGATAATAAAGAGAGACCGGAATATGGATTTCGTGTTCCTAAAAGACTATGTAGAATTTGGTTACTAATTAGATTATAACTTAGTTCCGTAGAATAAATTGACTTAAAGACTCTGCCTCACGCTCTCGTGGTATTAACTAAAGTCATACTTCCTAATCCCAAGATTTTGCTCTCGCTCGCCCGGTAATTAAGAAATATATTTTGAAAGCTAATATTATCCTAAATGTATCTAAAGCACTCTCGTTGTATTTAGATTTGTTTCCTAATTTCCACTATCTGGTTCGATCCCCACGCTCTCGCTGTGTCGGTTCTAACCTTAATTAATTTCTCACTCTCGTGACAAAATCTTGTTAACTAACCTCTCACTCTTGTGACAAATCTATTTAAATTAAACTTAGAAATTAAAACCAAAACAAAATTTTAATCATAAGTTTGCACCTATTATTTTCTATTGAGTCTAGTCGGTAACGACGGTCCTCATACGTCGGACTCAAGACTATTGAGCTAGACATTGACAGGAAAATAAATATGCAATTATGATAATAAACTAAAGACGATAACATAATTCGGAAATTTAAATAAGAAGTCGATGAAAATATAAATAGGCGATTAAATAAGAAGACGAGAAAGATAAATAATAATAAATAAACATGGAATTGATGCTTGAATCATATATTGGACTCTTGAATTCTTGAATACGAATCGGAAAATAAAATACGAAAAAAAACATAATCCTAAAACTAATTGCGGTAATAGTCATCCGATGTGGAGAACTATTACTTTTACATAAAATAAAGAAACTTAAAAACTAAACAAGGAAAAATGGTGCAAGAGATGGGTGAATAAGGAGATGTCGATTCAAGTAGAAGGGGCTGCTATTTATAGCCTCTAGACTTTAGTTTGTTTAGAACTTGAAGGAATGGATTTAGCTTAGGCCTTAACTGATGAAATTGGACTGAGGTTTATTAGGGTTGAGATAATTTCTCTGTTGAATGAGAAGAAAATACAAGAACGACTCTTTTCTGCTTTGACTTCTGTTTCGTAAATAGGTTATTTGACTTGAACTTGAGACGAGCGTTTGACAATTGAGACGATCATCATGAAAATGAGACGATCGACTTGAAATGAAGTTGGACGTCTTGAAGCCCATACGGGCATCTCACTTATGAGACGGGCATCTGACAGTGGTTATGCAGAAATGCTTTTTTCTTGCTATTTTCCTTCTGTTTTTCCATGTTTCTTGTCCAATAAGCTTACTTTTATATTTTTGCCTCCAAAATTCAAGTTTAATTAAATATCTTCAAAACAAACACAAAACTCGCGTAATATCGTTTGAAATAAATTAATTAATAACATAAATGATCGGAAATTATACTAAATAATCGATACAAATTTGAGTGATCAAACTCCCCCACACTTAAACATTTGCTTGTCCTCAAGCAAAATATGGCTCATAAGAAAATTAGTTCAATAGAATACTCGTCCTAGGCTACCAAATCTACTTCGGTTAAGTTTGTATCAATAGGTACTTGCTCACACACTAAGGATATCGTAACAACACAATTCCACTTTTGCGGTCATCAACCTCCCTCATATACAAACCAATCTGAATCATGTCATTATACCTAAGTCTAACTCAATCATCCTTATTTCATCCCTTTTCATTCTGGAACAATCACATTAAGCCTATTATCCTTTCACACTCATGGTAGAATAGTCTATTAGTGACTGTGATCTCCTTTTCTTCATCTTTTCGCTTTTGCATATATCAATAAAATAAAGAAGTTTACACCATTGCGATAAATAATTGGGTAAGGACCACCTAACTTAGAAAGAGCATTTATTTTCATTCATTCATTTTTTCTCTTTATTTATTCTTTTAAGCATGAAATCATACATTTATTTGCATTGGCCTCTTACTTAGCGTGTGCTTAGGATGGTGTTGACTGCTAAATAAACTAATTGGGGACTACTAAAGGGGTGAGAACTTAAGGCTATGGCATAATAAGTACTCAAATCGATTTCCATAATTGGGAGGTTCATGGTGTTAAGACGATACCGATCTTGTGGAATTTTCCCAAGTCTAATAATCTAACCTCAATTTCGTCTGTAACCTGAGAGTTTCAAAAGAAACTCTATTTTTAAAATATTTGGTGAGGCTCGAGGGGATAGGAAATCGATAAACATGAAAATAAAATCATGCTGGAAAATATTAAATCTAACTAGAAACGATAAAAGAAAAGTGGTAACGTTCCTCCCCCACACTTAAACCAAACATTATCCTCAATGTTTTCATAAAAGGTGGAAAAGGAAAGATAGAACCTGTATGGATGCAGTTTCGCGCCACCACGGCCAAATTCACTATGATTCGTCCCTGTTTGTCCTCCTCTTTGTTGACCACTCCTACTTCGGTGTCTTGTATTACGAGTTATATGGATTCGTTGGAACTTCACTTTTCCTGAAGCTGCTTATCATATTGCATATTTCTGAAGGAAGTACCTGCAAAGAATGTTAGAAAAATATGGTGCGGTGTGTGCAGGTGAAATCTGACCCTGCAAAAAGACAAAGAGGAGGAGATGAGTTACGAACGAGAGAGACATGTCATCTCCTATCATACTCATTGGTGTCACCACCAGCAACGACATTCCTAGGAATATTCGTGGGCACCAACTCGTCTTAAGGGATTGTCTTTTAAAGGTCTTACGCCTAAATGTATCTGAAATATGGCAAGCGATTCATTTCTTTATTTTCTGCAGATAAAAACAATAAAAGAAAAACATTAAAATAAAAGCTGGCGGGTTACCACCCACACAGTGTTTTGTTTAACGTCAATAGCTCGACGGTTATGAGTGTTAATTCTTTGGTTTCCATGGCCATTTATCAAGCCATCTCACTTATCCATCACCTTTTCTTTTATTCCTTTTGTGGTGCGGTTTATTCTTTTGAACTTGTGGTGGTGGTTCAGGATCCATGTTAAGTATTAGTTTTTCAAGTTTGGGCTTAGTTATTTCATCCAACACCTCAAAAGTTAACCTTACCCACTGAAGATTAATAATTTCCCTAGTTTCAAGGTCCTCTGGTTTTTCTCTTTTTATGCAAGACTTTAGACAAATGTGCTTTGGTGTGGATATTTTCCAATGCCTCCGCATACGTTTTGGGTTTGGAGTCTGCAAACTTATACGAGAAAGGATATGGTGGGTATAAGGAGGGGTATCGATAGTTGCTTCATCCTCTACCTTTATGACAACCTCCCATTCAGATGATGTCGGTGGATTTTCCTCACCAGAACTCTCGTCATAATCACTCTCCTCAACCTCATAATCACTTTCCTTAGGAATTTCGAGCCGATTTTCACTACTAGTTGTTATAACATACACAATTTCCTCAGGGGAATGTCCTATAGGTGTCAGTGCAAGTATCAAGATTTGGGTCTCCAATGCCTCAGTGTGAGTCACAAGGGACTCGACCATTGCGTTTATTTGCCTAAGAGTTTCATGAGTATCAAGATGTTATCTTCTAAGCTCTTCATTCTAAAGAGTTTGAGCCTCCACAAAGAGCTCCATCATCAATTATAGCCTAACATTAGTTGTTGTTTCAATGAAATCTTCCAATAACATTTCAAGGTTGGAATTAACGAATTCTTGATGTTCCTCAAAGTGTTGGGAATGGTGATCATGCAGGGGATTCGGGTGTGGTTCCGAGAGATACTAGGCATGAGTCAGTGTCGCATTGAGATCCTTCATTAATATTTCTAGGTTGGAATTATGGGCTTCTTGCGGTTCCTCAAAATATTGGGGATAGTAATCTTAGCGAAAATTTGAGTATGATTCCTCAAAATACTGAGAATTGTCATCATAGAAGAAGTTTAGGTAATACATAGTTATAGAGAGAAGAAAGTAAATGCGTTAGTCTATACAGTGCAACAACGGAATGACAATATTTACATTTGGTCCCCGACAACGGCGCCAAAAACTTGATTGCGACTTTCTGAGTCTAACGGTTACTAACTGCAAGTGCACAGTCTATCGCGTAGTAATAAAAGACATTGATCCCACAGAGACCAATTTCAACCTACTGTACTCTATCCTTACTTTGTAAAGCTAAGGCGAAGTGTATTTGGTTAAGAAGAAACTAAAACTAGAACTTAAAATAAAACTAAAATAATAAGATAATAAAGAGAGACCGGAATATGGATTCTGTGTTCCTAAAGGACTATGTAGAATTTGGTTACTAATTATATTATAACTTAGTTCCGTAGAATAAATTGACTTAAAGACTCTGCCTCATGCTCTCGCGATATTAACTAAAGTCATACTTCCTAATCCCAAGATTTTGCTCTCGCTCGCCCGGTAATTAAGAAATCTATTTTGAAAGTTAATATTATCCTAAACATATCTAAAGCGCTCTCATTGTATTTAGATTTGTTGCCTAATTTCCACTATCTGGTTCGATCCACACGCTCTCGCTGTGCCGGTTCTAACCTTAATTAATTTCTCACTCTCGTGACAAAATCGTGTTAACTAACCTCTCACTCTCGTGACAAAGTTATTTAAATTAAACTTGGAAATTAAAACCAAAACAGAATTTTAATCATACGTTCGCACCTATTATTTTCTATCGAGTCTCGTCGGTAACGACGGTCCTCATACGTCGGACTCAAGACTATTTAGCTAGACATTGATAGGAAAATAAATATGCAATTACGATAATAAACTAAAGACAATAACATAATTCGGAAATTTAAATAAGAAGTCGATGAAAATATAAATAGGTGATTAAATAAGAAGACGAGAAAGATAAATAATAATAAATAAACCTGGAATTGATGCCTGAATCATATATTGAACTCTTGAATTCTTGAATGCGAATCGGAAAATAAAATACGGAAAGAAACAGAATCCTAAAACTAATTGTGGTAATAGTCCTCCGATGTGGAGAACTATTACTTTTACATAAATAAAGAAACTTAAAAACTAAACAAGGATAAATGGTGCAAGAGATGGGTGAAAAAGGAGATGTCGATTCAAGTAGCAGGGGATGCTATTTATAGCCTCTAGACTTTGGTTTGTTGAGAAATTGAAGGAATGGATTTAGATTGGGCCTTGACTGATGAAATTGGACTGAGGTTGATTAGGATGGAGATAATTTCTCTGTTGAATGAGAAGAAAACGCAAGAACGACTCTTTCTGCTTTGACTTCTGTTTCGTAAATAGGTTATTTGACTTGAGCTTGAGACGAGTGTTTGACAATTTAGATGATCATCATGAAAATGAGACGATCAACTTGAAATGAAGTTGGGTGTCTTGAAGCCCAGACGGGCGTCTCACTTATGAGACGGGCGTCTGACAGTGGTTATGCAGAAATGCATTTTTCTTGCTCTTTTCCTTCTGTTTTTCCATGTTTCTTGTCCAATAAGCTTCCTTTTATATTTTTGCCTCCAAAAGTCAAGTTTAATTAAATATCTGCAAAACAAACACAAAACTCGCTTAATATCGTTTGAAATAAATAAATTAATAACATAAATGATAAGAAATTATACTAAATAATCGATACAAATTTGAGTGATCATTGAGATGGATGAAGAATTCTTCGAGACTCCTTGTCAAACATTCGAATTGGTTCCTCAGACTGTTCCTACTGCTAAACCAGTTCCTAATGTTCCTAAGGTTACTAGAATATCTCCTGTAATGGCCACTCTTAAAGATGCTAAAGTTGTGTTTGAAGAAGGTGGTTGTACTGTTTGGGGTCAACTTCCTGACATTCCTTACAAGTCTGAAAAATTTGGTTTGGGTTTCACTTCAGAGGCTCAGAAGGTTGTTCGTCATAATTGTGCTATTTGTATCACCAACAAAGGAGTTCAGAAAAATCAAGTCAATGTTGTGGAAAACACTGATGAGGGCTGCAACCTAGACAATTGGATATTTCCTACCATTGGCAGTGGGCTCAACAATTGGAAAATCGAAGACGTTATTCCTATTCCTTTAGTCAGGAGTAAATGTTATTTTTATTTTTATTTTATTTTTAAAGTTTGGTTTTGTAATTTGAACAATAAACTTATAAGCTTTTTGCCTTGCCCGGGGCACAATGGTCTCTCTATTAAGGGTTGTCATTCCATTGCATATTTTCATTCAATAAATCAATGGACGTTTTGCATTCAAATTTTGCACTTTTTATATTTCTATTTATTTATTCGTTGTGTTCTTACACACACCCACATCACCAAACTGCAGATCCTCATCCACTCTGGATCCCATTAATAACAGTTTTACTATTGCCAATTATGACTTTGAAAATCCAATTTACCAAGCCGAGGATGGAGATGAGGAAGATTATGGAGTGCCTATAGAACTTGCTAGGTTTCTACAAAAATAAGAGAAAGTTATACAACCGCACGAAAAACCAATTGAAGTTATGAATCTGGGTACTGAGGAAGATAAGAAAGAGATCAAGATAGGTGATGAATTAGAAGACAACGTCAAGAACAGGTTAATTCATATGTTACATGATTACGTGGAGATCTTTGCTTGGTCTTATAAAGATATGCCAGGGCTTGATACTGATATTGTGGTTCACCGTTTGCCGATGAAGGAAGGTTGTCGCCCGATAAAGCAGAAAGTTCGTCGTATGTGTCCCAAAATGTCGGGAAAGATCAAAGCTTAAGTGATGAAACAATTTGAGGCAGGGTTCCTAGCTGTCACTTCTTATCCTAAATGGGTTGCAAATGTGGTACTAGTACCTAAGAAGGATGGAAAGGTACGCATGTGCATGGATTATAGAGACTTGAACAAGGTCATCCCCAAATATGATTTTTCGCTTCCGCATATTGATGTTCTGGTAGACAACACTACTCATCATAAGGTATTCTCTTTTATGGATGGTTTCTTTGGTTATAATCAAATTAAGATGGCACCTAAAGACATGGAGAAGACTACGTTTGTCACACATTGAGGCACCTTTTGTTACAAAGTAATGCCATTTGGTTTGAAGAACGCTGGGTCAACATAACAGCGTGCTATGGTAGCTTTGTTCCATGATATGACCAGGCACCAAACACAAATTTAAAGCATCAAAAGGAAAAGCATCAGGATCCTCTAAGGCATTGAGTTTCTCATCCAACACACGAAACCTTTCAGCAAACTCAATAGTTTGTGGATCCTTGGTTTTAATCACAGGGGTTTCCCCTTGGAAGTTCGGCATAGGGAAAGCAAAACTCTTATAATATGTAGCATCAAAAGAAAATGAAGGTCTGCCTCGGACAACAGATGGTTCAGGTACACTCTGATTCACGATTGGGGTTTGTGTAAGCTGAGCTCGAGTAAGACTGTTCACTTGTGGAAGATCCTCATCAGGAGAAAGGCCATACAAAGGATTGGTCATCAAAGTGAAACCAGGTGAAGGATCAACATTCTGAAGGTTGTTCTTTGACATAACTACCGACGACTTCCAATCTGATCTTTTACCTCTTGACACTGCTCGGTCTGGCCTCAAACACTTTCTCGTCTTCCAACAATTACCACTTGTTCAAACTGAGTACCGGGAAATCATCTGGCTGGTCATGGACAAAGGATGGAATGATGAGTTCTCTGGAAAAGGATATTCAATGCTGATGCAAATGCAAAATGCAATATGATGATGCTAGAAATGCAAAGACATGGGATCACAGCTGGAATCTGTCTGGAATTTGGAATACTGAGCCAAGAATATGAAACCATGGGATCTCTGTATAATAACCCAAGATAAATACCAAGAACCAAGGGATCAAGAAATCCTGAATCATAATGAACGGATCAAAACATAGAACACACTAATAATGAGGGTATGTTGAGGTCGAGGGTTCCTGCAAATCTGTAAAACCCTCCCCAATCTCACGGGTGTGCTCCGGGTCAAACATCACGGACTCTCAAAGACGAATAGCAATAATACATTCACCATTTCCGAGAAATGGCTCATGACCAGATCAGGGAATCAGTTAAGCATTATGTACTACTCAGGGAGGTCTCAGCGTGAGTCCAGGAAAAACAAGCATCCATTATAAGTCCCCAGCTTCGAGCGATGAAATTGAGAAACAATAGTATATTCATCCCGAAGGGTACAATACTATCTTCATACGACCAAATGCTTTGACTGAGTTCCTATAAGAGAACCATGTCATCTTATGCGAGTTCCAAGTGGAGCCTCGGGTGAAAATGGGTTTGCCACAGAATGTGGTCTGCCATTGTCACCACTGGAGATGGATGTTTCCACAAGTTTCTCAATGATCGGTCCCCAGCCGCACAACTATCAAGGTCGTGTAATGAAGTAGAGAAAACCCCTATATCAAGACACTTCCAAGAAGGTCGCGAATCTGGGTGTGAACGCACTAATATCCCTATGACTAGATGCCATAGGGCCAAAGTGATTACTTATGCTAATTTCTACGGTGAACTCAAGTCGGGTATTTGGCTAACCTCATCTCACCACTCACAGTAACCCCCAATCCCGCCAAACAGAAAACCAATCCAGACAGTCCAGTATAATATATATGATGCATGAAAATAAATACTGAAAACTGTAAATAAAGCTCTAAATAAAACTGTAAATAAATAACAGTAAAACAAACACGCAACAACAAACAATAAATATCCAAAGAAACAGAAACACGCAAGCGCTAGGAGAGACTCTCAAGGGAACCATAGATTCTGGGTTCAGTCCCCAGCAGAGTCGCTAGCTATCGCTCCCTAGATTTTCATCCTGGTACAAACACGAAAGTGGCGCGGAAAAGGTAGAGTCACCAGCTAGGCATTTTTATCCCGAAAGAACGGGAATGGTAATGTTGCACAAACCGAAGAAAAGAAAGGAAGGACAAAGGTCCTGCGAATAAAAGAAAACTGGGTTCGGGAGTCGGTTACAACCTGGGAAGGTATTAACACCCCAGATCGTCCGTCGTACCCGACAGGACCCACGCTTGCAAAGAAACTGTTTCAAAGAGTGAAGAAAAGAAAGTTACTGCAAAAGAAAGGACTGAAACTGGATAAGAAAAGAAAAGAAATGGGAAAAATGTAGGGAAAATAAAAGAGTGCTCGAACGGGCCCTATCTCGCTGCCTACGTACCTCATTTGGACATGAGGATCAGAGTCTCTGTAGTTCCCCTAACTAGGGAGAAAAATGGCTTGTGTTTTAAAAGCTTGAACTGCTTATGTTAATGCTCAGGTGTTGCAGGCTCGTCTGGCACGAGAGCGTTACCGTCTTGCAAAGATACAAGTAGGAGAAAGTTCTTAGGTTATAAATGAAGGTGATGAGAAAAGAAGTCCCGAAGGAGAGACATTTATTCTTTGTTTAAGTCTTTTAAAGAAGTGTTTTTATTGTTTTTGTTTGTGGTTTTTATTAAGTGTTTTTTTGGTTTTGTTTGAAGATGAGAAGAGAAGAGAACCAAAGAGAAAAAGGTAAACAACTAAGGGAATCTAACCATCCTATAAGTTATAATGCAAAGGGTTGGTCCTAGGTTAGTATGTTTTGAACTTTATCCTAATGAAGAGAAGGAAAGAAGAAAAGAAGAAGAAGAAAGAAGGTAGAAAATCAACTTACTTCTCTTAAAGAAGTTAAGTTGTTTTCTAAGGGGGTGGAAAGAAATTGTACAAATGATGGCCTAAGCACATCTCATAAACAAGTAAAAGACTTAAAAGAAATTAAGGAATGAGTTGGGATGTGGAATAAATAAGTGTGCAAGTGAAGAAAAAAGCAATATCAGATAAACAGACAATCGCAGACAAAGCCTACACCAGTAGGACTTCAGATGCAGCAGCATGCCCCTAACATGGCGTCAGGACTAGAATGAGGCACGAAAAGTAATAGTTTCAGTGGTACCTAACGGAGAAGGTTCGTTGCCTCTTCAATACGCACACAAAAACTCAGAAATACTTATCAGAAGTCCAAACAAACAAGGGGATCCAACAGTTAAGCACAAGTATCAGTCATTAAGTCCAAACAAATCAAAGTATCAAATATAAGCGTAAGCATCCAACATCCAAGAAGACCAACGAAAGGAACCAAAATTAACACCAGGAATCGGTCTGCACAAAGTCAAGGTCTAAGTGCAATTTGTATCCAGAGGTCCCATTAGTCCAAATAAGATCACAAAAATAATTAGTCACAAGATCATCATCAAGACACATCCGCAATTATCAAAATAAGCCTACAAGACATCAGACAAAAACTAAAACCAATATCAATAAAATTCTATTAAACCAAATTAATCAGAATTAAAATCTACACTATAAAAGATATTGACAAAGCTAGCAAAATTAAGATTAACATAAAATTCTAATTTAAACCTAAATTTAGCTCTTAACAAAAGTTAATAAACTAATTAATAAACAAAAGTATAAAGAAAACCTAAATAAAATAGAAGGAAATCAAAGTAAATAAACAAAATAAATTTAAAAATAAAAAACAAAGTAAGGGGGAGCTGAGCCGCAAGATATAGGGTGCTAACAGAAAATTAGTGGCTTATGGGCCCTTAAGCAAAACAAATCACAATCTGGGGGATAGGTGAGCAAACAGGTGACATATAGTATCTCAACAGGCCTGGGGCCCATCAACAACCACACAACATAATCTGTTTTTATAAAGAAAAAATTAAAAAGAAAATTAAATAATAAGATGAACATATATAAGGGTTAATAGACACAAAAATCAAAGAAAGAAACTCAGGATAAAAAGAAACAGGGGAAAGCGAACGAATCCCCTTCTTCTTCCTTGACCTGCGCCGTAATACTACTCAGCCACCCTCCACATCACAAACATCCGCGGAATCATCTCTCACTGCCACCGAGAACCTCTCTCTCAAGTCACACCGACATCGCAGCTGAGGAACGGGGAAGCAAATTCGATCGCGTCGACAACCTAGGATCGTCGTCGATCTTCAACTTCATTTTGGTCTCAACGACCGCCTCTGGTACTGGTTCTCTATGCGCTGCTACTTGGCGTCATTATCACCGTCTCAGTTTCAATCTTTCTCGATCCCGCTTCATCTCATTCTCGGTTCATAGTTTTTTCTCTTTCCATTTTTTAGCTTCAACTCTGAAATCTTCTTCTTCATTTCTGTTCGGTTTTTGAAGTTGAGTTGGAAGTGGTTGAGTTTGAAATAGTTTGCGATTTGTTGAAGGTGAAGGAGATGGTTTGAGAAGAGTGATGAAATTGGTTGAAGAGGGTCAAAGTTGAGATTGTTTCGTTTGCAGGTGTTGTTATGGTTGTAGAGATGATTTGAAGATGAAGAAGGTGGGTGATAGATCGAAGTTGTGTTGTTGTATGGTGTTGATGCAGTTCGAATTTGTTTGGATGAAGGTGAGTGATAAAAGGCGATGCTGAGATTTAAGGTGTTGATTTGAGGTGAGGGTGGAATGATAATAGAGAGATGTTGAGGAAAGGAGAGTGAGAAGAGATTGATGAAGGGTTTGTTGATATGGAGTGAAGAAGAGTATAGTTTTTGTTGAGAATGAAGAGTGTTGCGTGATTGTTCTTGAGGATTGACGAGAAAAAAACATTGAAAGCAGGATGAAGAGGAAAACAGACGGAAAAAATCAGAGGAATGTATTGTTGTAGTATGATATTTTTTGAAGAATTATGTATGGTTGTGTTTCTGCGATATGAGAAAGATGTGGTATGCACTGTGATTAGAAATGGGTGTGGAGAAATTGTGAAATGTTTGTTGTGTTTGGATGGAAACAAAATGTAGAGGGCGTATGGTCGGATCAAAGGGTGATGGTGAGTGATTTGAAGTTCGTTTTTTCCCGGAAATGAGGAGTATGTTTGTGAGTGTGTTATAACAGAATAGGGGAGCATTGAATTGTAGTTGTTGCGGAACGTGAGGCGTGGCACTACATTGTGGTGTGCGTGTTGTGTGTCGTCACATGATTTGTGCGTGGGAGGAAAGTTGTGAGGGGAATTATGAATATACCTGATATTTCTTTTTGGAATTCCTTCTACAGCAAGATGTGTGTGAGGATTTCACGTGACTATTGTGTGTGATGTGTACCTTTTTGAGCTTGGTGTGGGCTCACGAAAATGGTGGGGATGTGGTGGCCTTGCTTCCTGAAAATCATGTGATAGTGTATGAGGAAATATCCTTATTTTCATTTTAATTTCTTTTTGTAATCTTTGTAATATAGAATGTATGGTGGGCCTGACTTGTAAATTGAATGGGCTTAAGAAAGTATGAAAAAGAATTTGATTTATTGTGAACTTTGAACAATGATAGTGAAGAGGGTTATTTGAAAGAAAAAGGTTTAGAAGTTTATTGAAAAATAGATGTTAATAAATGAAAGGAAAAAAATAGATAAAATATGGAATATGAATTTAAAGGAATAATGAGTGGATAACAAATGAATTAATAGATATCAAATCGGTTTTGGGAAGAATGATGGATATGAATATGGAATAGATCGGATATGGACTTGAAATTGAGTTAGAAAAGAAATTGGTTTAGAAAATTTTAAAGGATAATGGTATCAAAAAATGATATTAAAATGGATTATTGGAATTTGTAAGGGATAAAAGGATAAATGGTTATTTGGATTGTGGATAGAAATGTGGACCAAAAGGTTTAATAATAATAATTAAAGAAATAAAAAGTATGGATATGAAAGAGAGGTTATTTAGACAATGAAATGGTTTATGAAACTAGTATGAATGATGTTGAATGGATTTGTATCTTGAATTCCAAGTAACTCCCACGAAAGCAATCTCAACTCGCTTAACTCAAACAGACTCCCAACACACGTCACAATTGCATTCTTTTAATAACTCCTGATTAAAAACTGAAGAACACTCTCTTGAACCACTGCATGATAAACTAATAAATTTCACACAACAACCTGACTTTGAATACTTATTGCCTGAAAATTCAACCAGTGAAACAAATATCTTGCACTTGGAACAATCTCTTGATAGTTTGACCAAGACTAGGTCAAACATCCATCTGAGTTGAATTGTGATTGAACAAGCACACTTGAACTGAAACCAAATCTCTTGAGAAAGAAGAAGAATAGCCTGAGATACTGAAAAGACGAGAATAGCCTTGTAACTTGATGAAGAAGAAAGTAGCCTGATGATGGGCCAGATGCATAGTGAATAGTCCTTGGACATGAAATCTCTGAAGACTATTTAATCGGGGAAATAAACCATAATTTGGTGACAAAAGAAATAAGAGGATGATGCCATTAAGGCCGCATAACAAACCTCGAATTCCTCTGATAATCTGCGAATAAGGTACGAAACCCTAATTCTTAAGAAAACATCGATCCCATGTCTCAGGAGCATATGCAAATGATATGACCTAATGGAAAATGCGTATGAATGCAAAACGAAAAGCAGAAAAAGACAGAACACCAGAGGGAAAATTTTGGGATGTTACAATATCCACAGATCCTCCCCCAATAGAGTTTGTACTTCCAGCACTATGAAGTCCCATGCAAGATCTTATCAAGCCTAATATCCCCAAAAGAATTGACACTTGTTCAAACAAGTCTCTCAGGGGAATGTCCGTCTCTTTTATCCCCAGTCAGGGTATTTAGGTACTTAATCCTTCGATAAAAATCACGACGAACGATCAACTCCACTCGAATGCCTTCATGTCCACACAAAAGTCAAAGGATCCCAAGTACAATATTCTGAAACAAGACGGAAACAATGTCTTCATATTCCTCAACAACGAATAAGGATTTATTTTCCTCAACTAACAATTTCTATATGAAGCCACTAATATGCTCCTACTATATATCTCATCCATACATCATATATCGTATATCATAGTATACGCAAACAAAATACATATAACATTCTCATTTGCATTAAGAACGCCATGCAATACATTACATACATCATGACACTGCATAGAACTAACTTTGTTTTTCTTCAGGTTAATTCCCCAATAGACGAATATCGTCAACGACATATATCTTGGTCTGCTATATTCCCCAGGACCACATCAATCAATATTTTGGGATGCTACATCCCCCAGGATCACATATATCGGCGTCTTGGGCTGCTACATCCCCCCGGGACTACATCTATCAATATTTTGGGCTGCTACATCCCCCAGGATTATGTCTATTAGTGTCTTGAGATGCTATATCCCTCAGGATTATACCTATCGATATTGTGGGATGCTCTATTCCCCAACATTATGTGTATCTACATCTTGGACTGCTTTATCCTCCAGGAATTACATTCGAGAAACGTTTTCTTCGGGATCTTCGTCTCTCCACCAGGTACTAATTACTCTGAATGGCATCTTTAAGCCCATTCAAGCAATACAATCAACCAACAGTGTTACTTTGCGCACCGGCGAGTGCAAATTTCTGGGCTTTAAGTGTTCAATCCTCTTCCACCTTCAGGTCGCGAATGATGTGTATGCCAATCTAATCCCTCAGGTTTAAGAAGATTGAACAGGGGAAGATGTTGTACCCCAAAATTTTCCCTCGTATATTAAATACAATATGTCTCAAGAGGTTTCCTAATGTTCATAAGATTCTCAATTGCTCAAAGGAACTCAGGGTTTCATCAGACAAAGCCTCCTCCTAAGCAATAAATCTCAAATTAGGGTTTTGTGTTTCTCAAAGTAAATTAGACTTCCAAAGCCTCAAATGGACTTCATGGTATCCCATATACTTCAAAGGATCCTCATGTCAAGTTTCAAGACTTGACCTACAAGTTTGGCCAGTCAGATGCTCAGATAATCAATAATCAGTTAACTTGGGTAAAAATTCAATTGTGGTCAACATACAGTCAAACTTCAAGATTTGTGGTCAACATACAGTCAAACTTCAATATTTTTGGTTAACATCAATATTATGAAGTAAGATTCATTATTTGATCAAAGGTTGATCTTGATTCATCAAGAAAACCTCAAATTCATCAAAAGGCAAAAGTTACTAAATTAGGGTTTTCTTCAAGAAAAGTCAACTGGACTTTGACCAGATATAACTCTCACATGCTTCACCATAAGTTTCCCAACCAAATCCAGTTTTGATGGAAATTCCATTCTTTACAATTTTGTGTCTCTAAGGCCAAGGTCAAACATGCTTCAATTGAGAGATATGGGCCAAGACATTACAGGTCCTCTAAGAAGTCAACAAAAAGTCAACTTTTTCAAAAGCTCATAACTTGAACATGGAAGGTCAAATTGACATGGGACCAAAAGGAGTGATTAAAGTACACTTTGGGCTTTCTAAAAAGTCCAAAAATACATTCATATGATAAGAATTGAGAAAGTTGTGCATTGTTAAAGTTGAGCAAAATTGTGGAGGTGCATAAGACAAATAATGACCAAAACTTGAATTTTTGCCAAATGGGCCTATTCTTTCACAATCCAAACTTGATCCTAAGTTGGTCCACGACCTCTAAGATATATCACTTTCTTTTTATTTATTTATTTCATATTTTATTGGATTTAATCCATTTAAATTCAATTTTAATCAAAATAAATATTGAAAAATAAAAAGATTTGATGCTATGTCTATTTTAGAATCAGATATTGAAGATATCTCCATAATATATGATCCCAAATTCGTGCATACAAGAGGAGAAAGTCATGATAGCAAGATATGCACCAAAATAGAAAGTTTTCAATGTCATTCAAAAGTTAATCAACTTGACCCAAGGCCATGGAGTTTTCTGACCTAAAATGATCCCTTATATAAACTCATGACCTTCACAAACCATAAGGACGAAAATCCATGCTCTAAAAACCCTAAGAGAAATTCCAAAAAAAGTGTGAAAACTAGGGAAAACTATAAAAAAATTGCACCAAGTTTCAGTCACTTCCATACGTTCAAATACACTCTACAACATCCCAGGAGATCATTCATATCATCATTGAAGGTTGGAGCATCATGAATAGTGTTATATGAACCATGATCGTTTTGCTTCTTTTCCAATTTCCGAATCTTGCATTACATGATGTTTTAATTTGTTTTTTATTCATATTCATGCTTAATATTGTGTTTAGGGTTGTTTAGATCCATTGCTTGCAAGCTTTTATGCAGGAACCGTGGGTTGCCATTGTTAGGGCATAAGAGAAACCAAGCTTCGTATCTCCTTCTACAAGAACTTTTAGACCAAATTGAGGGCAGCAATGAACTCAAAGTACTATTTCCAGTTGATCTATGTCCTTGGATTAAATTTATGTTGATTATTTTGAGATTTGTAAAAATGCAGGTGCCATAATGACGGACAAAATTGTCACTATAGGCTTTAGTGACGAAAGCCAACTGTAGGTAAAAGTCTGAACTATCAACGAAGAAGATGAAGGTTAGGCGCATGTCTTTGTGTTTGAATTTTTTTTTAATTTTGTTTTTATTATATAATATTTATTTTCCATTCCTTGACAATAGAGGCCACATGGCCTAGTGGTGAAGGTGCGTATTGGTGAACCAGAGGACCTGGGTTCGATTCCCAACGTCTCTCCCTTATTTTTGACCTTTTTTCTTCTTTCTTTTTATTTCATTCTTTTTTATTTTATTTTATTTATTTTAAATTAATTACTTAATTCAATTAATATTAGTTTTTAACCAAATAGAAAATTAGGAAAATTTAATAACCTTTTTTTTTATAAAATCCTAAAATATTAAAAAATAAATTAATAAATTAGATTTATTTTCTTAAATTAAGTTTCTTTAAAATCAATCATTAAATACATTTATCTTTTCTAAAAAATTTAATTAATCGATTTCATAAAACGAATACTCGATACTTCTATCTCCTTCATTCTTCCTCCCCGATTTTATTTCCTTTGTTATTTATAATTCTTAGGATAATTGTATAGGTTGCACGGAACTTGTACTAGTTAGATTTATTTTTCTCGCCTGATTTTTTTCCTAAAATAATGTAACTGCTAAAGCCTTGTAATAGTTAGGTTTACTTTTCGCACTTTATATTTTCTGCAAGGGTTTTTATAATTATGTATCTGTCCCAAAGCCTTGTAATAGTAATTAGGGTTTATTTTCCGCACATTATAAATTGTTAGATGCATGCTTAATAGGAATATTTGGCAAGACTAAAATCAATAGTTAGATAACCCTAATTTCAAAGATTAAAATAACTGAACTGAACACACTTGCACACTTACACCTTTAGGGTAATCTCTCTTTGTTGCCTTACAATAAATGGTCAAGTCCCTCGAACATAGGGATACCTTAACTTGTTGCCTAAAGAAATAAATCATCACAGTTGCCTTTTCGAATTAAAAATCATAGTCTCTCGTTGTCCCTTCAAAGTTTCCTTCAAATAAATGATCTTTTTCGTATGAAAATGATGATAGCCCCTTCGAATTGTTAAGGTGTCTCTATATGTTGCTTTCTATGACCATAACGATGACCCTACGTTTGTCCCTCCATATCCAAGGATAAGACTACTTACTAACTGATAGAAAGGACAATTCTATCCCTAAGGAAACGAAAATGACAAGAAAGACCTTACAACTTAGGGTAAGTAATTCTTAAATGCTTGCTCACAACTTTCAAAACAAATGTTTTTCACACTCTGCACTCTTCTTCAAAATACTTCCAAACAAGTAAACACTTTGTATACATTCATACGAGAATCATTAAAAAGTTAAATCTTTACAAAATATTTTAATCACACACTACACTTTTGAAAAAAAGCAAGTAAAAAAGTGAGCTAAGCATTTAAGAGCCCATGGATAACCATGAATACAAAGGGTACTAACACCTTCCTTTTGTATAACTTACCCCCCGAACTCAAAATATTTTAATAGGGTTTTCCTATTCTTTTATGCATTTCCTAATTGGATGAAATAAAAGTCGGGGGCGACTCTTTCTTACCGCAACATATTTTGCGACAAAAAACTAAAAGTCAGTTCTCCCACCGTGTTACAGTCTTAAACTAGCGCAACTATAGAAAGGCGATTATATCATAAAACAATCTCTGTGGATCGATAACAAAAACCCAACTCTTCTTGTACTCTAAGAGAGGTGGGATTGGTAAATAGACCACCCTTTCTGGATGGAACTAATTATGATTACTGGAAGCCATGAATCGTTGCTTTTTTGAAGTCTTTGGACAACAAGGCATGGAAAGTTGTTATGAAAGGATGGGATCATCTTGTTGTGAAAGACAAAGATGGGAAGGCCATGTCAGTTTTGAAGCCTGAAGAGAACTAGTCTAAAGAAGAAGATGATCTTGATCTTTGGAACTCCAAAGTATTGAATGCCATATTCAATGGAATTGACAAAAACATTTTTAGATTGGTTAAAACATGTGTTATAGCTAAAGATGTTTGGGATATTCTAAAAACTACTCATGAAGGTACTTCTAAGGTAAAAATTGTTAGACGATGGTGCGAATCTAGAAGGGGGTTGAATAGAACCCTTTTTAAAAATTAACTTTTCAAAAATTAATTGAAAAATAATTTGCGGAAGTTCCCTGGAAAAATCACGCCTAAATTATTCTAAGTCACCGGTGATCGGATATGCATTATCAAACCAAATGGGATAATGAAGATGAATTAACTAATCAATACCAAGCAAATTAATCACTTAAATTTGAAGCAATTGATTAAACTATTTCTAACAATGTATAGAGCTAAGAAATAAGCACAACCAACAAGAAATAATGTGTTTTGAAATTTCGTCGAACACTTGGTATGCACAACACACTTAGTGTATTTTTCCAAATAGTCTAGTGCAAAATTTTCTCTAAGTTTGCTATGTAATGGTGATAGCAACAATTTTACAAACACTTGGTGTGCACTAAATATGCAAAACAGAATTTTCAAAACACAATTATTTCAACTTGTGCAAAAAATTTACCGAATGAAAAATGCGAAAGACACGAGAATTTGTTTAGGCAGTTTCCCTACTGTCCTCGCTAAGGGTGCCTCTGCCCCCAATTCACAAATTGAATTGGGACCTTTTATTAAAATTGCAATGTTTATACAAAGAGAAAATAGGAACGATAAACCAATCATATTTGTAGTTGTAGCTATGTTTCTTTTTGCCCCTTAATCCTAGTCGAATCAAGTCTTTTACGCGTGTCGAACAAACCTCCGATTAATTGCTCCCTTCTTACAAGAATCCAAAATTCTCCAAACTTTGAGCACGACTGCTTTGATTCGATACTCGTGGACCCACACCATTCTTCGCAATCCTCTAGTTACCGTGATATGGTTGAACAATCACCTTGATCTTCAAACCTCTTTACTCTGATGAATCTACGAATGAATGATGCGTGCAAAACCCCCAAATAACAATGATCTTAGAGGACAAACCCTCAAGGTTTATTCAAGAAAAACCCACAAATCTATCAACCCAAATTGAAATCGTAATTTCACCGTTTGAACGTTATCACCTTGAATCTTGCACTTTGATTAACAAAAATTATTATGTTTAGTTATTGATGAACGCTGGAGAAGGAGAAGATGAAGATAGCACTTGTGTATCTATTTCACTTTTCTTGTTGATGACTAAACTAATATCAGAAACTATTTATACTTGAAGGGAAATATAATGGAAAGACTTAAAATAAACAAGAGAGAAAAATGTGATAGGCGCCTAACTACAGGAATGCGTCGACCTGCATGAGTCTTTGAGTCGACCTGTTGAGAACTTAGGAATGTGTCGACCTAAAAAATGTGTTGAGTCGGCCTGTTGAAACCTTTGAGTCAACCTAAATAATACCCTCAGTCAGCCTGTTGGGACCTGTGAGTTCCAAAGTGTTTTGGCCTTCATTTGAGTCTACCTAAATCATCAATTGAGTCGAATCAAATTTTCTCAACTGAATGAGTCGACCTGTTGAGGTTGATGAGTCGAATCATTCATCTTGAACCATCACAAAACACTTTCTGATGAATTTTTATGCCAGCATCTTGTGATCCCATATATCTTCTTGAACCATATAAGTATTGACATCATTCAAAATACCAAATACTCTCACAAAAATGTCTAGGCTTCAACTGCTCACTACTAAATTTGAAAACTTAAGGATGAAAAATGATGGAAGCATTCATGATTTTCATATGAACATTATTGAAATAGATAATGTCTCTAGTGCTCTAGGAGAAACAATGTCTGAAGAAAAATTGGTAAGAAAAACTATCAGATCTCTACCTAAGAGATTTGACATGAAATTCACTGCTATAGAAGAAGCTCATGACATTAGCAAGATGAGAGTGGATGAACTTATTGGATCTCTTCAAACTTTTGAGATAGGCATGAATGAGAGATATGACAAGAAGAATAAAAATAGTGCTCTTGTCTCCAACACTAAAGATGGAATAGAAGATTGTGATCTGGACACTAATGAAGGCCTAGAAAATGCCTTAGTTGTGCTTGGGAGGCAGTTTAAAATTAATAAAGTGATAAGAAGGATGGAGAAGAAAATAATACCATATGTCAAGAAAATCTCTTTTGACATAGCAGAGAAACAAAAGCTGAAGAGAGCTCTGCTTAAGGAAAAGGAATGCAATGTTATGGTTGTGATGGTTTTGGTCACAATAAACCTGAATGTCCCACACATCTCAGGAAACAGAAGAGGAGTCTTATTGTGGCTTGGTCTGATGAGGAGTTTGGAAATGAAATTGAAGAAGAATCTACTAAGGATGTTACTACCCCAACTGATGAGGAGTTTGAAGAACTAGCAACCTCCTATAAAAAGTTGTGCCTTAGAAGTGAAAAAGTATGTCAACAAGGAGAGAAACAAAAGGGCTTATAATTCAACTAGAGGCAGAAAAGGAAGAACATCTTGAAATAATCTCCAAACTGAAGAATGAGGTAACATTGCTAAATTCTAAACTTGATCAAATGACCAAGTCTGTCAGAATGTTGAACAACAGTTCAGATACTTTAGATGAGATTCTATAGGTTGGAAAGCTAGTTGGATATGTGACTGGTATAGGATTTATTAGAGGAGAAGAACCTATCTCAAATCATGTTCATTCTAAGATCAAACCAAAGATGTTGAACCAAATGTCTCAACATCATGACAAAAGACAAGGAAACTACAGAAGAAAAATATTTCAGAAATGGAGATGTCATTATTGTGGGTGCTTTCGTCATATAAAGCCCTTCTATTATAGATTATATGGATTCCCTAAGCTTATTCCCCAAACCAGGTCAAATCAAAACATCCCTATGAACAAAAAGAAATGGATTCCCAGGGTTGATGCTACTAGTCTAATATATCATACTTCTCTAATAACTATAGGTAGGGAGGCATGGTATTTTGATAGTGGGTGCTCTAGACACATGACTGGGATTGAAGATTTATTGGTAGACTTGAATTCTTTTCCCCCTAATCATGTGATATTTGGTGATGGAGCCAAGGGAGAGAGAGAGAGAGAGAGAGAGAGAGAGAGATCAAATAGGTTGGAAATATGAAGTGTTCAGGAGTCCCAAGTCTTAATAATGTGTTGCTAGTCAAAGGTTTGATTGCAAACCTGATTAGTATCAGTCAACTGGGTGATCAAGGACTAAATGTCAACTTCACTAAATCTGAATGTTTAGTTAACGATGAGAAGAATGAAGTCATTATGAAAGGAGTCAGATCTAAAGACAATTGTTATGTTTGGATTCCAAAAAATTCCAGCCATTTCATCACATGTAGTGAATGCAAAATTGAAGAGAAAACCAATATGTCACACCAAAAGCTTAAAAAGCCTACTACTTAAAAAGTGATGACACTTGTTCATGATGACTTGATAGAACCCATATATATGATAAATCTTGCTAGTATTAATGCCAATAATAATGATAGGAAGAACAAATCATAAGTTTGCTTATGTGTAAGGATCAATGATATAGCTTGGTTTAATAAGAAACAAAATTATGTCTCTTTCTCTACAGCTAAAGTTGGGCACATAACAACTAGAGATAGTTATTCTCAATTGATGTGGATGAAACAAATTCTGGTTGATTATAATGTCACACAGAATGCCATGACATCATATTGTGACAATTTGAATAATATAAGCATCTCCAACCAACATAGCAGGATCAAATATTTCAATCTATGTCACCAGTTCATAAGGAAGTTCACTAAAGACAAGATGATTGTCTTAGAACATGAAACTATTAAGGAGAAATTGTCTTATTGTGTTACTAAATCTATAGTTGATAATAATCCTAAGAATATGAAGGGTAAATTAAGAGTATGTTTCCCTGAAGGCTTAAAGTAATTAATTACATGTGGGAACAACATTAAGGACATATTATGGTTTCAAGATTTAAATTGTCAATTAATGATTTGTGGGAATATTTTTTCCTTTTCCATTTTCATCCATCAAATTAATTTCCCTCTTCAAGTACAATCTTTTTAAAATATCCTTACACGCTACCTTGTCTCTCGTTTCGCTCCCAACTACTCCATCATCCATACTCTGCAAAGAAAACATCGTACCTATATTCTCTCTACTCATAACCGTGTCAAAATGTATCAACAACATGGTTCATCTTCCTCCAAAAAGCCTTCTACTGCTGACTCTACATCTGATTATATGGCTGAACCTGTGCATATTACTTGGGAAGAGGGTAACAAGATCGTTCCTCTTTCGGTGATACCCTATGGCGGTGATGGTGCGAAGAAAACTATAACTGCTCCTATCAAAGCTTCAGGAGAATCAACTCAAGGTAACTATTCTGGTTTTCCCCTAATCATTCTATTGATTATGACTACAAAGAAGGAAGCAAAGATGCAGATAGGGTCATTAGACGTTTTGTTTCTAGGGTTTTAAATGAGGGTCACAATGTTGTTGGCATTTCTTCAGCCTTTCTGTAGTTGCATGTCATCCTCCTGAGGTTACTATTAATCCTATTCACTTTGAGAAAGATCTAAATGTTGAAAACCTTCACAAGTTGGCTAGCTCTGTGATTAAGGATACTACAACAAATGTTGAAACATCTCCTGGTGGAAAGAATGTTGTTTCTGATGACATTGTTAACCTAGATGATATTCCCTCTGACAATGATCTGCTGGTTAATACTAACCCTAGTGTGGCCAAAAGATTGAAGAAGAGAAAAGGTAAATCTATTGTTGAGATCTCCCCTATTAAAGGGATCAAAAAGCAGGTTGTTAAGATCTTCTATGACAGATCCCTTAAGTCTGGAAACAAGGATGCAACCAAGAAAAGTAAGGTTGATGTGTTTGATTCTGGATCAGAGTACAATGTTGAAGATGATGTTGAGGACATCACACCTATGAAGAAAACTGTTGTTGGACCACCAAAATCCTGGAGTAAGGTGATGATTAAAAAGAGGAAGACGAGAATTGAATTTGTCTCTGAAGATGATGTTGAAGATGATGTCCAAGACATCACTCATGTTAAAAAATCTGTCGTAAAGAAGATTGTGGTAAAGGATCCTAATGCTCCTCTGGATAATATATCCTTTCACTATGTTGCTAGTGTGAGTAAATGGAAATATGTTTACTAAAGAAGGTTGGCTTTTGAAAGAGAACTTGGACCTGATGCTTTGGAATCAATGAAATAATGGAACTTGTATCATTTGCTGGTCTTCTAAAAAATGTTACTCGATTTGCCAAATGCTATGAGACTCTGGTGAAAGAGTTTATCGTCAACTTTATTGAAGATTATGCTGATGGGAAGTCTAAGGACTTCAGAAGATTTTATGTTAGAGGAAAATGTGTTAGCTTTTCCCATATTGTGATCAACCACTATTTGGGTTGAAGCAATGATGCTTAACCCAAGCTAGACTGATAATCAAGTCTGTAAAGAAATAACTGCTAATCAAGTCAAAACTTGGCCAATGAAGAATAAACTTTCTGCTGGGTTGCTTTGTGTGAAGTATGCAATGCTACATAGAATTGGTGCAGCCAATTGGGTGCCTACCAACCCCACCTCAACCATTCCAACTGAACTGGGAAGATTCATTTATGTTATTGGAACCAAGTCTAAATTTGATTATGGATCCTATATATTTGATCAGACTATGAAGCATGCAAGTGCTCTAGCTGTGAAGTTTCACATAGCTTTTCAATCTCTTCTTTGTGGAATCATCTTAAGTTAGCACCCTGGGATTCTCATTGATACTAACTCTCTTTGAAAAAGAGATATTGCTCTGTCTTTTCATTATAAGTTGTTTATAGGAACACATGTCCCAAATATTATTGTGACATCTTCTGGAACATCTTCTGACAGTAAATCTGTCAACAAGTCATTTGTTCTCTATGAGCTCAAAGATGTTTGCAAAGAGCTGGAAGCTAGGAGACAAAGGTTTGAAAGGTTGATCAGGTTGCTTGAGCAGACTGAAGATGCAGGTGTTGAGAAAAATAAGTCTGATGGTAATCCTAATGGTGAAGAAAATGTTGATAGTGCAGGCTCTGTTGAGAGTAACTCTAGTTCTGATGAAGACATGTGATTTGGATGGTTAATTGTGTTTTTTTTTGTTGTTTTCTTTTTTATTTCCTCTGACAATGGTCCTGGTTATTTTGGCTCTGTAAGAGCATGGTATGTTATCTCCTGACTTGGTTTTTGCACTTTTAGTCCCGGGTTTCCTTATGGATGAATATTTTATGGATGCCCTTTTAGCTGCTTGTATGGTTTTCTCTTTTCTTAGGTTGTCTAATTATGGCTAAAAAGGGGGAGTAGTGGTTCCTGGTGTTCCAATTGTTGTTCTTTTTGCTCTTGGAGTTATGGTTTGAGGATGATGTTTTTTCTACTGTTGGTTTTCTCTGATGATGTGTTGTACTTATTTATGTAGATGTGTTCTCTTGGTGATTTCTGCTCTAATTATGTTTAGCCAAAAAAATTCCAAAGGGGGTGATTTTTAGTTCTTTAATTGACAAATATTTTGGTAAAACAAGATTCTTCATTATGATGTTGTGTCTGATGTCTTGACATGCTTGTCAAGTTTTCTATAGGTGTGATTTCTTGTTTGACAGAGTGTTGTTCCTAATATCAAACCAGATGTTATGACATCTGATGACAAAACATTATGTTCATATTGATTATTCATTAATTATGCTTTGATTTTTGTGTGTGTATGATAAGTAATTATCCGTGCATTAGTTGGTGGTATTGTTAGAGCAATATTTCACTTGATTGGAAGAATCAAATCTTTCTCTTTTGGTTGCTATTTGTGTTGAAGAACCTTTGAAGATTATTCAGCATTTATTGAAGAATCAAATCTATATATTTTCATCATCCAAGCCCAAAAACAAGTTGTGTATTATTTATTCTGTTGTAACCCTAGTTTTTTTTGACATGAAGATTCAGAATTATTGAGTAAGTTGTGATTCTGGTGTTAGGGTTAAGATTGTCTTGTAATTTGTGAGCATTCATACTCATCTGGATGTTTGAATTGGATTGATTTTTGAGTTGTAATTTTTTCCACTCTAAGCTTTTAAGCATGACTGTTTGTTCTTGATCAAAGATTTTAAGCAAGATCAAGGTGTTGTGTTTTGGAATCGTGTTCTTCTGTTTTCTTGGATAGAATTGGTTGATTATCACAGTGTGTGATTAAGGGGGGTGAGAGTGGGTATGCTCATATACTAGGAGTGAGGAACTCTTAGGTAGAAGTTGTATTGGGTAGTGATTAAGTGAAAGGTGTAAACTGAGATTGTTTAATTCTGAATTGATACTACTAATAGTGGATTTTCTCCCTGGCTTGGTAGCCCCCAGAGTAGATGAGTTTGCACCAAACTGGGTTAACAATTCCTTGTGTTTATACTGCTATACTCTATACTAGACTTACATTGTTAATATTCAGATAGTAATGTCGTGACATCGCCTTCGACATCACGTATCTGATACCAGAATTTCATATATATATATATATATATATATATATATATATATATATATATATATATATATATATATATATATATATATATATATATATATATATATATATATATATATATATATAATAGGATAATAATAATAATAATAATAAAATAAAAATAAATCAAAAAAGAAAAGAAAAAGAAAGAAAACATAAGAAGAACGGTGGGACCGCAACATGCAAACATGTTCTCAGTTTGTTTTTTCTTGCAACCTATAACAACAATACTTGTTAATAATAATAGGATAATAATAATAATATAATAAAAATAAAAATAAAAATAAATAATATAATGATAATATATATATATATATATATATATATATATATATATATATATATATATATATATATATATATATTTATAATAGAATATATCAAAAAAGAAAAGAAAAAGAAAGAAAGAAAACAAACTATAACAAAATACAAATGCAAATAAAAAACAGAAGACGAGAAGATGAAATCAAATACATATTCAATAATGAAATAACAACAAATAGTTATCGAAATCAAAAAGTAAAAGAAAAAGCACTAACATTTCAAACACGAATTTCCTTGACTCTGACCTCCACAAATTACAACATTAATAAACTTTGTCCATGTTTAGTTGTGTAAATTATTTTAAAGAAAAGGAAGATGAAAGAAGAATATGGAAAACGAAAAATAGGAAAAATAAAGAAGAGAAAGTGAATGAAGAAGAAGAAATATATTTTTGTAGATTTGAAGAAAATAGTCTGAGGGAGAAGAAGAAGAGAGTCAGATGGAAGAAGATAATAAATAATTTATTTGGAACAAAACCACAAGTTATGGAAGAGAAACGGTTTTATGAAACGGTCAAAGAAGGAATGAGTGAAAGGTAGTTGTAATTGGTGTTTTAATTTTTTTTATTAATTTTAATTTATTATTATGATATTCATGGGAAAATATTGGGAAGAAAAATGTGGATATGATGAGACCATCGTAACTATTGGAGACGTTAAAATCATCCACGTGACAGCTATTGGGAAGAAAAAAGTGACTTTTCTTATACGATAGATATTTGATTATAAGATATTGAATTAAATGTTATTTTGTTTTAATTTTAAACAAAAGAATAATAGTAGTCTATGATACATTGAATTTATACAAAATTATATAATCAAGTTATTCCTTAATTATAGTTTTGGTATTTAATAAAATTAATATCAAATTTTAGTAAAAGTCATTCTTTAATTAATATCAGATTTTAGCAAATTCTCATATATTTTATCTCTCTCTTATTAAATGATTTTTTTAGTTGATTATTTTTTAATTTTTTTGCTAAAATATAGGGTCTAGGCCCAAAGGAAAAAGAACAATTACTCTAAACTAATAACCGGGTCAGCACACAATGACTTATCTACATCAAACTGAGTAATTATAATTTCCAGAATTTCATTAAACATAATGAATTCATTGATATTGCACCCCAAATTAGTTAAGATATTCGTACAACCATTTGCTTCTCTATATATGTGATCTATAGAAACAAATTCAATGTCTTTGATCAAAACCTTTATACCAGATATAATTGATCTGCACCTCGGAATAATATTTCCATCTTCCTTTAACGCTTTAACCAAACTCTTGATATCAATGTTTAGCTCTACTCTCTTCAACCACAAATTCAATGTTTAGTTGATTTATTTTTGCCGTCTAGCAACCATTGGATTAGACATGGGAGAGATAAAAGAACACAAATGGCAGGAGAGGATCATGTTTATTTATTACTAATCATATATATTTAAAAAAAACATATTATCCAAAAATCAATTTTAAAATTAAAATTATGTAAATTTATTACATATAATATATTTATGAATTTAGAAATAAATAATAAATAAAAAAGGTGATAAATATTAATTAAAAAGATAGGTATATATTACAAAAATATAAAACCAATAAAAAAACTAACCCATATCAGTACAAAAATCGTATATAACAAATGAAAAAATTAAAAAGATAATCAAATATAGTAATCTTCTCAAATAAACTAGGGGTGAGAATAGGCTGACCCGAGTTAGACTTTGTCAAGCCTGAGTCTGATCTGCTAAAAAAATTTAAGCCTAAGTTTGGCCTATAGCCTATCAAAGACTTATGTTTTGGCCTGAGCCTGGCCTTTTTGAAGGCCTAATTGGTCCATTAGCCTACTTAAAAAGCCTATATAATTTAAATATGTGTAAATAAGAAATTCAACAAATGGTTAAATAGACTAGAGAATCAAAAGTATAATGAGACTAAATGTTTGTTTCTGTTGACTTATTTGAGCTTAGCTAATAGCATAAATTTTGTCAGATGATTTGTTTGAGAGGACTTATGAAAACACCTTATAACATTATTCATAAGATTTCATTCAACTTATTTTCATAAGTTCTTAAATATAACTAAGTTTTACTTTTGTATTTTAATACAAAGAATAAAATACAATATAAAAACAATAAATTTATTCATATTTAATAAGTAGGTTGACCTGATAGACTTATAAGGCTATTTCCATGATTTGCGGCCTAACCTATTTAATTAAGTAGACTTATAAAAAAAGTCTAGGCCTTTTCTATTTAAAAATAAGCTTGATCTGGCCTTAACCTATGTAGGCTAGGCTTTAGGCCCCTGTTAGTTGACCTGACATATTCTTACCCCTAAAACAAACTAATAAGAAAATTTATTTGAAGTAGAACTTTATTATGTAACAGTATAAAAATTGTGTTTAAGTGGCAACAATTTAAAGACTAAAATATGATTTGTTTTTCTAAACAAATATCCATAAAGTAAGAGGAAATTTTTTTGTTGTTCCATCAGAAAAAATAAATAAGAAATATTATTATAATGGATTGCATTTTGAAATTTACAGCTGTAAATGAAACTTTTGAAGTCTACAACTCTACAAAACAGCTCAACATCAAGCATAAATCAACTTACTCCTTTGCTCTTCCATTTACTACTTTACTCTACAAGAGCTATCAACCTCTTTTAAACATTTATGCTTGAGTTGTCATGCCAATAGTTTCAAATTATGTTCTTCTATAAATCCAAGTTAGACATCACACACACATATTATATTGGCGGATCTTGGTGGAGGCCCAAAGGAGCCACGGCACCCCCCAAGAAAACCATTTTTCTTTCCTAATATATACAACTCTAATTAGTCCATCAAACGTAATTATTGATTTTATAGTAAAGCAATGAAACTACTTGTTTATGGCATCTCTCAATGGCCTTTTACTTTTAGTATACTTTTGCTTTTAGTATAGTCTATGACTAGCATCTCTCGTATATAATTTATGATATAAAACTTTATTGAGTTTATTTTTATTTTTTATTTTTTTAGTTTATGCAAACTAACAACTTATGACTATAAATTTGTTAAATATGATTTAGACTAAGTTCATAGAAACTTTTATAAAGATTTGATTATTTATTTCGCCTTATTTTTTTAATTAAAAAAATATTAAAACTTATATAATTATATATCAAAGTGAAAATGTAAAATAGATTTACATTATTGTCCAATAGATGTTAATCAATCAGTTATATAGAGAGTCAGGATCAACTTACTCTAAGAGTAAGTTTTTTTAACTTACTCCATAATCGTAGCCTTTAAATTAGATTCAATCCAATGGTTATAAGTATAAATGTTAATTTAACCATTGACTGAATCTAATTTAAAGGCTATGATTTTGCAGTAAGTTAAAAAGACTTACTCTTTGAATAAGTTGATCCTGACTCATATATATATATATATATATATATATATATATATATATATATATATATATATATATATATTAATTAAAATATTATAATTATAATCCTTTAGGGGGATCTTGCTAAATTTTTTAGGGGGAGCCATAAATATTAATTAAAATATTATAATTATAATCCTTTAAATTTATATAATTATATTGATATATATATATATATATATATATATATATATATATATATATATATATATATATATATATATATATATATATATATTCAGACTGGCCCAATTCTGACGATTTAGGCCCAATCCATCCTCTGGCCCCAGACGGCCCAATAACTCTTTGGCAACTGACACGTCTCCGGTCTGTCCAGAAGTCCCTTCCGACCGGCCATCAGCGTCGTCGACCATGACTCGCGCCCAACAAAGGTCGGATCCCCCAGGATCAGCCAAGGAACACTCGCTCGACGAGCTCTTCGTTCGGTGCCAACCTCATTCGACCAAGGCCTCGTCCTAGCAGTCCAAGTGTCGCTCCAACGGCTAGTTTTTGGCGGTTACCGATTATTGGGGGATCCGCGATCCTTGCCCAATAATAAGGACCAATAATCACGCACTTGGGACATTATATAAACCCTCTTATTTGAGAGGGTCAGGTATTCAATTCCTTACCATAAAACCTAGTACTTGCTAACTCGTTGCTCCCTCTCTGACTTTAGCATTGGAGTGCCTTTGCAGGTACACCCCTTTTTCTCTACCATCAATCGTGCCTCATCCACGTTCGACGCCGGCCACATCGGATCCTTATCTCCAGGTACGATCAGGTGGCGCCATCTGTGGGAACCAACTTCCCCGTTCTTCTTTCTCAAAGATCCTCAAGAACCAAAGTTTCCTCTCTGAAAGATCCATGGCCGCTCGCGATAACCTGTGTTAAGCGTGGACTGCTGATGGTGTCCTCCTTACCCAACGAGGGAGCAACGTGATCACCCCCTCCCATGAAGAAACCGTCCAAGATCACCAGGACAGGAAAACCGCTTCACCATCTCCCGAGCATGACCAGCCGCTCGAGAGTCAACCAGAGATCATTCCTTCCATGGTCACACCCGTCGGGTCAGACTTTGCCACACTGGTTGAAACACTCAACCAAACTAACCTCTTGCTCCTCGCACACGGCGAGAAAATCGCTTGACTCGAAGAAACCGGTCGTCGATCATCTTGATCTCCAAGAAGGAACCGGGGAAAACGTAACACATCCCCCCACGAAAGGAAGGATAAAGGCCACCGTGAAGAATCTGCTATAAGAATTCGAGACCGATCACCTCCTCGAATACGTCGATCGCCTATACCAACCAAAACTCGTCAAGGTTTGCAGGACGATGATCGGTGTTATCCTCCCCAGAAGAGGCGACGATCCCGATCACTATCTCCAAGACGATCAAGAAAGAACAGGTCGAATTCTTTATCCCCGCGACGAAATAGAAAGCGTCGTTCAAGATCCTCTTCGTTCACGTCTAGTAACGAAGACAATATCAGAGGCCCCCTCTCCTCTGAGATTATGGCTACCAAGCTACCGAGAGGACTCGAGAAACCTCCATCACTAGGTTCGTACGACAGAGCGACAAACCCCGACGAACATATCGAAAACATCGACGCCCTGCTTGACTATAGGGGCGTCCGAGGAGCAATCAAATGTCGTCTCTTTCCGACCACCTTGAGGAAAGGGGCGATGACTTGGTAAAAAATTCTGGAACCCGAGTCCATCACCTCCTAGAGGCAACTCGGTCGAACTTTCTCCAGGAATTTCACCGCCTCCCGACGCCACCCCAAGACAGAGGCGTCGCTCGAAGCCATTATTCAGGGCAAAGATGAGCCCCTCCGAACCTATATCGAAAGGTTCAACAAAGAAGTTGTCCAGGTCTCCACCACAGACGGCATGAAGAAATATTTGCTCGAGCGCGGGCTACGTTTGTCCACCGACTTCCACCAAGCAGTGGGCATCGAAACGCCTGCCACTCTGGACGCTTTCCTCCTGAAGGCTCAGGCGTACATCCAGTACGAAGAGAAGAAAACAGCCAGTTCCGTTCATGTTGTTAGGCGTCGAGAGGCAAGGACCCCTCGACATCTCGTCGGGGAGGCGACAAAAGAAAGGAAGATCGCCCCCGTGAACCGCGGGAGCAGAGAGGGCCAATAGGTTGCTTTCGTGAGTATACACCTCTCTCAGTGTCGAGGGAGAAAATATTATCCGAGTGCACTAATTCGGAATTCCGGCAAGCAGGGGTTCGCTTTCCCAAGCAACTTCCTACCAAGCCGAGCACCGACAAAACCAAGTATTGCAGGTTCCACAAAAGCCACGGACACAACACCGAGAATTGCATCCATCTAAAGGACGCAATTGAAATACTCATAAAAGACGACCATCTCAAACAATTCACGAAATCCAAAGAAACCTCCAGGTCGGAGGCACAAGAAACCATCAAGGTCGAAGAAGCGGTGGTGGTGGCCGTGGACACCAATATGCAAGTCGCCCTCAGCATTTATCGCCCAGAAGATTTCTTTATGCCCGATCGTCAGGCAAGTCCGAGTTATCTGTCTTCCCATAGCTCCTGGGAAGCCTTCCCCTCCGCAATGGTGATTTTAGGCGGATGATTCAACAAGATCATGGTCGGCTCCGTAAAGAGGAAGTTCGATCAACTGATTTCAAAAGGACCGACCCTGAACGCTACGTTAGATCCACCCAGAGACAATTCAGTGCCCATTTCCTTCTACAAGGAAGAACTACTGGGGGAGCACCTAACGCTAGCATCCCTTTACTCATTCGGGCCCAGATGGCCAATTTCGACGTTCGCAAAATACTAGTCGACCAAGGCAGTTTGTGCGATATCATGTATTCACAACTATTCTCGACACTTTAGCTGAACGAGACTCATCTGACGCCTTACGTGGGATCCGCCCGGTCAATCCGCGTCCAATTTTTGGTCTTCGATTGCCCTTCCTTGTACCAATGCATTCTCGGTCGACCTACGTTTGCCGACCTCCTGGTCGTTCCATCGACTGTCCATCTGAAGATGAAGTACTAGACGACATCGGGAAGAGTGGCCACACTGCACGGTGATGTCAAAGCCGCCCGACGCAGTTTTGAAGCAGCCTCTAAAGGCCTCAGCTCGATATCATACCAGCCCAAAGCTTCCGCCTCAACATCCTCCGAAAACACGGAAGTGCCCAAGCCTCTCCCTCGAGTCGATTCCATCGACCTCGATTGCAGGTTTCCAGACGAAGGCGAAAGCTCTCAGCAGCTACCCACTTTGTTAGCCCGACCAATCCCCGACGGTGAGTTCGAGCTGACCCCTCTGGGGGAAGATCTGAACAGGTACGTGAAGATCGGAGTCCATCTCCCAGACCTGGCAAAGAAACAGCTGGAGTCATGCTTGAAAGAGAATGTCGATCTATTCGCATGGAGTGCAACAGAGATGCCCGTACTTGACCTGGACGTGGCCTGCCACCATCTCTCCATCGATCCTGCTCACAAAGTCGTTTCCCAACGGAGGCGGAAACAGTCGATCGAAAAAACTAAAGCGGCCGAAAATTTATAGAAGACCTCCTAGAGGCAAACTTTGTAACGGAGGCCAGGTACACAACCTGGCTCTCAAACGTTGTACTTGTAAAAAAGTCTAATGGAAAGTGGAGAATGTGCGTTGATTATACTGATCTTAACCGGGCTTGCCCGAAAGATGTTTATCCATTTCCAAATATTGACAAATTGGTCGACAACTCGGCTTGATTCAAACTGATATCCTTTATGGACGCCTATTCGGGATACAATCAAATCCCCATGGCCGTGACCAACAAAAAAGCACACAACCTTCATGACCGAATCGGGCAACTACTACTATAACGTTATGCCCTTCGGTCTGAAAAATGCGGGCGCTACTTGTCAGACCCTAATTTTTGACCCTAAGATTTTTCGCATCTCATCTGCATTTGCATACAAACAAGATCACGCACTGGTTCGTTTATTCTTTTTCAGATGCAGGTCTATGTCTTGCAGAGGATCATCATGTTTAATTCATGTTATTTGTTTATATTTACTAACCTCTA
Source organism: Lathyrus aphaca (assembly GCA_963966055.1). Lineage (NCBI taxonomy): Eukaryota > Viridiplantae > Streptophyta > Magnoliopsida > Fabales > Fabaceae > Lathyrus > Lathyrus aphaca. The sequence goes on from OZ014519.1 coordinate 170,702,518, forward strand.
ACCAAAATATCAAAAAAAATATGTTGCAGTGTCTTCTTCTCTGTGTTGCAGGATTTAAAAGACAGGGCAGTGATTTTAAGTCAGAGGCATTTGTTCAGTTATGATTCGATTCAAATGGATGTTTGACCTAATATTGGTCAAATTATCAGAAGTTTGTTCAATTGCAAGTTATTGGTGCCAGTGGTTTATTCCTCACTCAGTGCGTATTCAAAAGTTCAAGTTGTGTTGCGTGCTAAGATCATCAATTATCAGACAGTGTTTGGCGATGGTTGTGGCTTAGGCGGCAAAGTTGCGATTTATTCAGTGGTTTAAGATTGATTGTGTTCATCAGTGGCTTGTGAGGAAAATCAGGAATTTGGTCATGGGCTTAAAATAAAAAAATCATCATTTTATATCCATTTCCATCCATTTTTTTTCCGATCCATAAACCATCATTATTTTTTTTTCATTATTCATTTCTATTCACTTTCTAATTTTAGCCGATTATCCATTCAACTTTCGTTTTTCCCAAACTATCCATTCTTTTTCCATTGTGTCTATTACATTCAAATAATTCCTAATTACCACAAGTTAAATTCCACCTTTATTCCATTTTTCTATCAATATGCAAGTTCATAAAATCATCGAAAAAATAATAATACCAAAGGTCTCTTATATTGTCCATTTCCAATTTTTTTATTCAATATTCATCAAATTTTTTTTATACTACAATTCAAGTTCTATTTTTCTTTTATTCATAAATCATCTTTTTTTTTTATTATCCATTTCAAATCTATCATAAAGCCCATTTATATTTTCTTATTTTTTTCATTTTTTATAATTTGTAAAAAAAAATAGAAAAGAGGCCCATTGGCCCATTTCCTTCCAAGACCCCAAGTGACATTCCACAAACTTCATGTTGCAGCTTTCACACAAGCTGTATCACCCCGCAAGCAACTAACAACATCAGCTTGTACAACACAGCAGCATTCTATCACGTGACTTAACAACACAGACCCACAAGCCATTAATCCGCAGCAACATCAAGTCTCATGCTTCCTGCATAACCGTACATCACTAGCCAGCCAGCCCTTCCTCACTTTTCCCACCCGCACGCATCCCAGCCTAATTCGTACACCAGCTCACAAGCCTCAAACAGTACGCACACTTCAAGCTTCAGCTTCAATGCAAGCCGTATCCCAACCTCATCCCACGCCAACACAGCAAAACCATTGGCCTCATCAAAACTCAGCCGAAGCATTCACTTTACGCCAACACGTACAGGCCCAGCTGTAACACGGTGGGAGAACTGACTTTAGTTATGTTGCGGATAGCAAGAGTCGCCACCGACTTTTATTTTATCCAAAGGAAAGGCATAAAAGAACAGGAAAGACCTTTTAAAAGATTTTTAGGTCCGGGGGGTAGGTTATGTAAAGGGAAGGTGTTAGCACCCTTTACATCCATGGTTATCCATGGGCTCTTAGTTACTTAGCTCACTTTAAAATGTTTTTGAAATGTGTAGTGTGTGAATAGAAATTTTCTTAAGTGTTTTATAATGATCCATGTACGGATGCGTATAAAACCTTTGTTTTGAAAATTGTTTGAAATTGTGAAGTGTTTGAAATGTTTTTGAAGAGTGAGCAAGTATCTAAGAGGAACCTACCCTAAGTTTAAGTCTTTTCTGTTCTTGAATCCTGTAAATGGTAAGACTATCCCTATTATTAAGGAATAGGTAGTCATTACCTTGGATGTGAGGGACAAGTGAAGGGACATTGTTATTTAGGCAACTGTGGGGTGTATAAGCAATTCGAAGGGACTTATCATCTTTATTCGAAAGGGACAAGATCATTACGAAGGCAACATTCGAAAGGGACTTGATCTTTTATCTGTTAAGGGACTAGATGATGTGAGATTGAGGGACTTTGCTTTATACACCCTACTTGACCTTTTATTTTAGGCAACATGAGAGGTATCCCTAAGGAAGTGAGATGGCGATCAAAGATCGACTTACGTGTGTGAGTGTACAATTTTAATATTTATCTTTAAATTTAATGAGCTAAATTAATTTTAAATATACAAACATGTTACACTCCCTATTTTACTAACCATAGCATAAAAATAAATATTTAAACATTATTACTAAAATATTACATCCAGGAACAATTACATAATAACAATTAAAGCAAATTAAATATAATAAGCAAAATAATAAATAATAATAATAATTGGGTTAGTAAAAAAAAAAAAAAATAATAATACAAAGTTAAATGGAGTTAGTAATAAAATAATAAATATCACATAAACATAATATAAGCAAAAACATTAAAGATCAATGAACAATTATTTTTTAAGATTTAAGAATAAAATATAAACAATTATATACTAATTATTATAAAATTTTAAGTTAAGAAATTAAGTTAATTATAAATATATTATAAGACTATAATTACAAAATTTAATTAGTAATTTTTAACTATTTCCAAACATATATTAAAAATTATTTATATACAAAAATTAAATTATAAACAATTTATGTCATATTATCATATTAAATTAAGAATTTTAATTTTAAGCATATTTATATACAAGAATTAAATTATGAACAAATTACATAATATTTATACATGATTAAGGTTTATAAATAATAGAATTAAATAAATAAAAGAAAATTAGGGTTTTAAGAATTTAGAAAATAAATTAGGGTTTATAAAAATATTAGGGTTTATAATTTAATTTACAATATTAATTTAATAATAAATATATACATATTTTTTTTAAATAAAAATTAGGATTAATTTCTTTAGAGAATAAATTAAAAGTTTTCTTAAATATAATATTATACATTTATATATTTACATATAATGATTTAAACAAATAATTAGAATTAATTATAAAACATAAATAGTAAAACAAAATAATTAAAAAAAAAAATGGATTTCAAAACTTACCTGGGGCAGGGATCGAACCCATGCCCTAGGCTTTGTAACCCTTAGACGCACAGAGTTACCACTGGGCTGCATGCGCGCTTGTGAACACCAAACAGGCAGCAATTCTTTTGTTTCTTCTCCTGCATAAAATTCTCAAAAAATAAAACAAAGCAAAATGGCCTGGGGAGGTTTCGATCCCAGGACCATTCCTTTGCAAGCCAAACGCGCACACCAACTGAGCCAAGTGTTCTAGTTGTAATATAACATAACATAAATCAAAAAATATTAAAACGAAAATTTGAATCCTTGCTGATGGCGCCAATCTTCTTCTTCTTCCTCCAACTTACCTGCGAAAATTCTTTCAACATTTCCTGCGAAATTTCCTACGAGTTCTTCCCTTCAAGAACCTGCGAATTTGAATCTCTCACAACACGTAAAATTTCAACAAATTTATTATATAAACATGATCCACACATCAAATCCAATTCAATGATGTCTTTAGAATTCATTTATATTGGTTTAAATGAGAAACCCTAAACGGCCACTCTAAACCCTAACAATGGCAACTTCATGTTCCTGTGTCGAAACTCAAATTGGATTGCCCAGAAACGTTCCTAAGCTTGTCACAAACACAAAACAATCATCAAACATAATTTATAATGCATAAACAATGGAGAACGAAAAAATCATAAAAGTGTGATAATATTGATTCGGTTCATGCATATGGAGGCGTTTTAGATGTTGTTTATGATCCAAATATGTTCAATGAACATCATAGAACATATTGCAATGCTCAAAACTCATTGAAACCCTCTCTACCTTGGAATCCGAATATGAGTTTTTTGAAGATTTTTGTGAAGTTTGAAGATGGCTTTGGAGGCAGAAATTTTGTGTGCAATGCTTGTCTTCATGTTGTATATATACCACTTGATGAAATTAGGTCAAGACTTTAACAAATTTGTGGATATTTGGACTTTGGGAGATTGAAAAAGACGTGATCTTAAATTTTGAATATTCTTGATCTAGCCTTGCCATGTTTGGATGATCTGAATTTAAATGGTATTAATCAAGTTTAAATGAGTGTTAAAACTTTCTAGAACCAAAAAATCAAATCAAATATATGACTTTTATATTTTATTTCAATTTAATTTGTATTTTAATGAAGAAAATTCAAATAAATATGAAATAAAAAATAAAAAATCAGAAAATAAGTGGTTTGGGTCGTGCTTGATGAGTTTGTAAGGTTTGAATGGCAATTAGGTGGGCTCATTTAGCAAAAATTGACTTTAAGGCCTTATTTGCTTCATAAAATTCCCAAAAATTTCCCAACTTTGCAAGGGCACAAATCCTTCACTTTTAATGCTATGAAGGTGTTCTTGGACATTTTGGAAAGCTTGAAGAGTAATCTAACCAACCCCACTGGTTTCATATCCATATCATTTACCATTCTCAAGTTATGCCCTTTTGAAGTTGTTGACTTTTTGTTGACTTTCAAAAGGACCTATAATGTCTTAGCTCATACCTTCCAAATGAAGCATTTTTGGGCTTGGCTTGTGAGACACAAATTTGTAGAGAATTCAATTTCCTTCAAAATGAGATTTTGATGGAAAATTGGTGATGAAGCATGTGAAAGTTATGGCTGGTCAAAGTTCAGTTGACTTTTCCTGAGGAAACCCTAATTTAGAAACTCCTGATTCTTGATGATCTGAAACCTCCTTGATGAATCATGATCAACCCTTGATCAAATGATGAATTTTACTTAATATACTTGATGTTGGCAAAAAAATCATGAAGTTTGACTTTGGTTTGACCACAGTTGACCTCAGTTTGACTTTTTAACTACTTTGACTGATTTTGACTTATCTGATCATCTGACTGAGCAAACTTTTGAGAAAAGTCTTGAAACTTGTCATGGGGATTCTTAAACACGTGTGGGATGTTATGAAGCTCACTTGAAGTCTTGGAAATCCATTTAGCCTGATTAAAGTTAAAACCCTAGTTTTGGATGCACTGCTTAGGAGGATGCATTGTCTGAGGGAATTGTCAAATCTTCTGACCAATTGTGAACTTTGTGAACCTTGTGAACCTCATAAGATGTCTTGTGAACCTCATGGGAGGTCTTGTGAGCCTTGTGAACCTCATAAAGTGTCTTGTAAACTTCATTAACCTCATGAAAGGTCTTGTGAACCTCATAAAGTGTCTTGTAAACTTCATGAACCTCATGAAAGGTCTTGTAAGTATTGTGAACCTTGTGAACCTCATAAAGTGTCTTGTAAACTTCATGAACCTCATGAAAGGTCTTGTGAACCTTCTTAGCACACAAAGTCTTGTATTGTGAGGGCAAATTTTGGGGTGCAACAGCTGCCCCTGTTCAATTTTCTGAAACCTGAGGGGTTAGATTGGTATATGTGCCAGTCGTGACCTGGAAGGTTGAAGGGGATTGAAAACAAAAGCCCAAAAATTTGCACTCACCGGTGCGTAGAGTGATACTGATGATTAGTTGAATATGCTTGAGTGGGCTTAAAGATGCCACTTGGGGAAAAATTCTTCAGGTACATTTCTTGGAGGATAAAGCAGTCCAAAATATGAAGGTATAATGATAGCTTTCAGGAAGATAAACAACGTCTCGAGGTAGTGGTAATAGCTTTCAGTAAGATAAACAACGTCCCGAGGTAGTGGTAATAGCTTTCAGGAAGATAAACAACGTCCCGAGGTAGTGGTAATAGCTTTCAGGAAGATAAACAACGTCCCGAGGTAGTGGTAATAGCTTTCAGGAAGATAAACAACGTCCCGAGGTAGTGGTATGCTTTCAGAAGGATAAACAACGTTCTGAGGAAATGATATGCTTTCAGGAGGATAAACAACGTCCTGAGGTAATGATATAACCTTTGGGAAGATAAACAACGGCCCAAGGTAATAATATGCTTTCAGGAGGATAAACAACGTCCTGGGGGAATGGTAGCTTTCAGGAGGATAAACAACGTCCTGAGGAAATGATATGCTTTTGGGAAGATAAACAACGGCCCAAGGTAATGATATGCTTTCAGGAGGATAAACAACGTCCTGAGGAAATGGTAGCTTTCAGGAGGATAAACAACGTCCTGAGGTTATGATATGCTTTCAGAAGGATAAACAACGTTCTGAGGTATAAGTATAACTTTTGGGAGGATAAACAACGGCCCAATAGTCATAATATACTTTCAGGAGGATAAACAACGTCCTGAGGTCTAAGTATAACTTTTGGGAGGATAAACAACGGCCCAAAGTCACGAGTTGTTGATGAAGCTTGTCTGCTGGAGAATTAATCTGAAAAACAAGATTATAACATTCTGTATGATAATATTAGCTTATGCATTATGTATGCATGTATAATATGATGCACTTAAGTAATGTATTATGTATCTATGTATATGTATGTTATGATGTATGTATGAATTATGCAGCCTGACGCGTCTTGGATATCTTCGTATAACAACTGCTGGCCAGGGAAAATAAATCCCGATTTGTTGCTGAAGAATATGAGGAACTTGTTTCCGTCTTGTTTGATAATATAGTATATATAACCTCCCGTCTTCGTTTGATAGTAAGGTATTCATAACCTCCCGTCTTCGTTCGATAGTAAGGTATACATAACTTCCCGTCTTCGTTCGTCGCATTCCTATTGGAAAAATAAATTCCCGACTATCCGTATGAGGATAAAAGAGATGGATATAAATTCCAGGGGAGATATGACTTGAAGTACTTATGAAGATGGATTTGCCCTACTGGGGATTTGTAACTGTCTTGTAAGGATGAACCAGTGAAGCTTCATTGAAATCCTTATCTCATTCGTCCTTAATAAATACTATTACTGTATTTCATGCATTTCTGGTAAACATCAATCATATTCAAAAGCATACATACATTCAAACACAACCAATGGACGTTTCGCTTATGTAAATAGGGTAAAAGTAAATCTGGATCCAGAGGAAAAAGTAAAGCTGAACTTGAAAACAGAATCATTTCAATTTCGAGAGCGTATAACCAAATGGATTTAGAGCTCCTGAGATCCTTAACTTTCCTGAATACCTTCCCAGAAATCCTCATGGTTAGATCTGAAGATATGATACTGACACCATCTGATACTACCGGCGTAGACAATTAATTCCCACAATGACTTCTGCTGAGAACTCCAAATCAAGGTAATATAACGAGAGGAATGTGTCTTCAAATTGTAATGGACCATATACGCTTCGGCTACTAGATTTGAAAAGAAAGCATTGCCCCTTGGTTGAGGATGAATTGTCCCAAAAGGGAAGTATCTGAATGTAGTTACCTCAGGAGAACTAAGCAGAATGCCCCATAATAATATGCCCTTGACATCAGGAACTTTGCAGTGTTACCCTTGGTAATTCAAATATATGAGAAGAGCTGCCCCTGGCTATTAAGCACTGTTGGATCTGGAACTGATTTCTCCGAATGATTTGAACAGTAACTTGGTATGCCCCCTTGATTAGGAAGCAATGACCATGCCCCTGGCATTATGAATTCTGTAATGTTACCCTTGGAACTTCAGATAGATAAGGAGATCTGCCTCTGGCTGCTTAAACATAGTTGAATCTTGTCCTGATTGCCCCAAATGAGTTAGGCAGTATCATGGCCTGCCCCTTGATTGGGAGATAATGATTATGCCCCTTTGTATACATGGACTTTGATCCAGGAAGCAACTTTGTTTATCGGAAGGACTTTGAACATTCATCCTGTAAGTTTCTCTGTTTATCAAACACTCAGGTATATGCAAACAAATATATTCAAAAATGCAATGCTTATGTCTGTCTTGAAGTTTTTGAAAAAGAATTATTTTAAAATTTTTTTTTTTTAAGAAAACTGTGATATTAACTCAAGTTTTATGATAAGCCCTAAAGGAGTCAGGATACCTTTTTGTAACAGTACGCTTTCAAACTAACCATGCTTCAGTTAGGACTTTTAAAGGGTTGTAACGTGGCCTGGTTCATGGTTTAAGAAACAAAAGATAAAGGCTCAAATTTATTTGTACCCAACCCATTCTCCATGATGTTCTTCAGTCCTATACTCAGTTAACTTATGCATTGAGGCTCAAATGAGTTTGGAATTGTAACACTGACATTTATGATGGTTCAGAAACTCAAAATTTATTTGAACATTCAGTCATCTTTCTTTGTTGAGGATTCATAGTGACCTCCTTTTTTTTTTGACTTTATTATCCCTTCTTTTTGCTTGAACTGCTTATTTCAAGGTTACAATCAGCGGGATGTCTTAATGTTTTACTAAGTCTCCTTCATAGGTTTTGACTTAGCAAGACTGTTCTTTTGCTGGATATTGACTGTCAGGTTTCATGATTACAGAGAACCATCATTAGTTGTGTACAACACAAATAATTGGCATATTTGAGTTAACCGAGTAACTACCCTGCCCCGGGTTATGAATAAGGGTTTTGATTTATGCGAGAATAAAAACTCCTACTTCATAGGCTCAAAAGGGTTGACTAGGGATTAACTTCCTTATATCTCCACTGTTTAGGAATTGAAACAATGCATGTACATCGTCAGCATAGTCTGTTCAAAAGCATACTGCCTAATATTATGGTATTGTTTTCGTCATCCTCCCTCTACAGGCTTATAGCTTTATCAGGAGTTAAATACCACAAGATAGAAATAAGAAGCATAATTCAAAATATAGTGGAACGAATGGATTAATTCAAGACAAACATATGCAATGCATTAATGAAAACAAAAGTTTAACATAATAGTAAGTGTTCAAACAAATAAAAGAAATTACAAATGAAAATTCAAATGTTGTCCCATCCAGTTGGCTGAATGTCCTCAATTGCAATCTGTGAACTTTGAGGGGCAGTATACTTCACCATAAAATCAAATTTTCCACTTGGATGTCCCAAGGTGCCCCATATCTCAACAGGAATAGGTAGGCTTCCTTTCTTGCTACCTTGGGCAACTTGTCTTGCAGCTTCGGTGTTTGATGGACGATAGTAGAACTCAACTTGACCTTCTGGAGTAACCTCTAGGATTCCTTCGTCAATCAGGTCTTGGATCTTTTTCTTCAATGTCCAACAACTATTAGTATCATGTCCAGGACAGTTGGAGTGATACCCACACCTTGCCTTGGAATTATAGCGAGGAGAGGAAGTTTTAGGATTTTGAGGAGAATTTTTCAAGGAAATTAGTTTCATCTCCAACAAGCATTGCAGAACTTGTGACATTGGAGTGCTGAATTTGATAAACTGTCTTCTACATCCCTTGTGTTGAGGTGGATTAACTTTACCATGTCTTTTTTCTTTAACTGAAGAACAATCAGTGGTAACCGGTTTCTTACCTTCTTTTATCCTCATCTTCCTTTCAACCAAATCAACTTGTTTTAACGGAGGTTGGTTGACAATTAGATTCCTGACTCCATTACTTTGAAGTTTTTGGACAAAGGTTCTCAGCTCTTCTTGCCCCTGAGCTAAACTTTGAATAAGAGTCACCTGGTCCTTCATCTGGGTCCTCATTTCTGTCATCTCAGCTTGTAGTTGCTCCAATTGATCATCCTTGTTGTCCTCAGGATTCTTCTTCTTAGTCAGCAGTGCCTTTAACTTATCTTGTCCCTTGGACAAATTCAGAATCAGCTCTTGGAACTGTGCATTTTGTGCCTGGAGATCTTTAACTGTTTGTTCAAGAGCCATTGCTGAAATAAACAGCGAGAAGATAAGAAACCTGTGCACAATAAACCTGTGATGCAATGATATGGTATGTGAATGTATATGCAATGTTTTCAAGGACCGCATGATTTAAATTTGCTTAAACAAACAAGAAGGTAAACTTTTATTAGTAATAAATTTGTTTTGCCTCTTGGGCTTACAAAAAAGATGAAATAAATACAAAAGATGGGGTTTTAAGTCTCCCATGGACGTTTCCTCTTTGTGTTGAGGTATGAGTTGAGATTCCGCTCCTCGTGAAGTTGCTTTGTTAGCTCCAGGATTCTTTCTTGGCTTGCTTTGTAATGAGCCTCAAAAGTATCCCTTTGCTCCTTCAACTGGATCCAGGACCTCTGTAAGTCTTCCATGTCAGTGGGCATGTCTGGGTGAAGAATGATATAAGGGGTATCTCCTTCAGCAACAGGCTCCATAGTAACTGGAAGGATGGCAGGATATGGCATCATAAGAGTTTGAGCACGAGATCGCACCCATCTGAGGTAAGCTTCCATAGGAATGGTGTACTTAGGCTCCAAATTCTTGTTGTCAACCTTGTTCACTTTTCCCCATGCTCGTATAAACCTTTGACGGTAACCTTGCAGATCGTTGTCGTAGTCAAACACGATACCCTGAATCAACATGTCATGAGGACCATCACTCCGAGCGTAACCAAACTGTCGTAAAGCTAAGGAAGGGTTGTAAGTAATGCCTCCTCTTATGCCTAGAAGTGGCACATTAGGAAACTCCCCACAACGGTCAATGATAGTGACATTCTCCATAGACCTGGAGCACCAATGGATATCTGAATGAGAGAGTGACATGATCCTTTTAGACCACCTGAACCCTTGTTCATTATTTATCACTGAGCGAGGAAGGTGAGAAATAAACCACCTAGATAGCAAAGGTATGCAACACATCAAAGTTCCTCTTGCTTTTGTAGTACGAGTATGAAGAGAGTGCAGGATGTCTCCAAGTAATGTAGGCACTGGATTGTGACTCAGAAATATATTGATGGCATGAACATCTATGAACTGATCAGGATTGGGGAACAAAACTAAGCCATATATCAACAAGGCTAAGATCTCCTCAAAAGCATCATAGCTCATAGCCTTCAAGAACACTTGAGATTTATCCATTAATACCTTAGCAAGAATACCCTTAACTCTGCTTCTCGTCTCTAGAACAATGTCAGACTTCTTCAGATGTAGGGTTGCAGCAATAACCTCAGGTTTAGGCTCTTTCTCCAAGCCTGTGAAGGGTCTTTGATCAAGAACAGGTATACCCAGAAGCTTAGAGAACTCTTCCATTGTAGGAACCAGCTGATAGTCGGGGAATGTGAAGCAATGGTGCTTAGGGTCAAAGAACTGAAACAAAACACTCATCATGTCTTCATTGAATCCTGAGGTGACTAGATCCAATAGGTGACCATGTCTCTTGATAAACTGGGAATGATCAGACACTTGAGAAACCAACTCTTTAAGCTTAGCAGGTATCCCTACAAAGTTGATCCTGATAGTGTTTCTACGAGCAGAAGCCATGACCTGCAACAAAGAACAAAGATAAATCCTTTGGTCCTTGAAATGGTTAGTGAAAATGCTATGCTTATGATGCATGATGATGTCATGATGTTATGCTCAATCACAAACATGTGGCACACACAAACAAGTCACACAATAGCCCTAAGTTTAAAGGCTTGCATGAGGTTTAAAGGTAAGTACCCTCCCCTGAAGTTAGTTGGTTCATCCTGTCCTACAAAAGTAACCAGGTTCTAAGGGATCTCAATATCATTGATCCTTCACAAGGGTGGTTGTTTAGTAGGCAACTTACTTTCCAACCAAAACCCTCCAAGTTTAGAATCTCAATGAGTGTAGCATCGAGTATCAACCAACTTCAGTCTGCACCAAAGCCGGTTATCTCACTACTTTTCTAAAGGCCAAGATGGGATAACTATGGTTCTAAAAGTCAGTTAGTGTATTGACAACATATGGCAGCCTCATATTATCCTCAACTTGACTTAAGGAACATAAGCACCAACCAAGAAGTCACACTAACTATGGCCACCAGATCAACCATATCGGTATACGCCGTACAATTTCCTTGGTCTATTGCCATTTACCTAAGGTACACTAGATCCGGGTTAGGATCTTTCACACATAAGAGCACCCAACAAGTAAGTATAAAGCAAACAAGGCAAACAATTTTAAAGTGATCTAATTCCTAAGGGTACCCCTCTTTTATTAACTCCCCAGCAGAGTCGCTAGTTCTGTAACACGGTGGGAGAACTGACTTTAGTTATGTTGCGGATAGCAAGAGTCGCCACCGACTTTTATTTTATCCAAATGAAAGGCATAAAAGAATAGGAAAGACCTTTTAAAAGATTTTTGGGTCCGGGGGGTAGGTTATGTAAAGGGAAGGTGTTAACACCCTTTACATCCATGGTTATCCATGGGCTCTTAGTTACTTAGCTCACTTTAAAATGTTTTTGAAATGTGTAGTGTGTGAATAGAAATTTTCTTAAGTGTTTTATAATGATCCATGTACGGATGCGTATAAAACCTTTGTTTTGAAAATTGTTTGAAATTGTGAAGTGTTTGAAATGTTTTTGAAGAGTGACCAAGTATCTAAGAGGAACCTACCCTAAGTTTAAGTCTTTTCTGTTCTTGAATCCTGTAAATGGTAAGACTATCCCTATTATTAAGGAATAGGTAGTCATTACCTTGGATGTGAGGGACAAGTGAAGGGACATTGTTATTTAGGCAACTGTGGGGTGTATAAGCAATTCGAAGGGACTTATCATCTTTATTCGAAAGGGACAAGATCATTACGAAGGCAACATTCGAAAGGGACTTGATCTTTTATCTGTTAAGGGACTAGATGATGTGAGATTGAGGGACTTTGCTTTATACACCCTACTTGACCTTTTATTTTAGGCAACATGAGAGGTATCCCTAAGGAAGTGAGATGGCGATCAAAGATCGACTTACGTGTGTGAGTGTACAATTTTAATATTTATCTTTAAATTTAATGAGCTAAATTAATTTTAAATATACAAACATGTTACACTCCCTATTTTACTAACCATAGCATAAAAATAAATATTTAAACATTATTACTAAAATATTACATCCAGGAACAATTACATAATAACAATTAAAGCAAATTAAATATAATAAGCAAAATAATAAATAAAAATAATAATTGGGTTAGTAAAAAAAAATAATAAAAATAATACAAAGTTAAATGGGGTTAGTAATAAAATAATAAATATCACATAAACATAATATAAGCAAAAACATTAAAGATCAATGAACAATTATTTTTTAAGATTTAAGAATAAAATATAAACAATTATATACTAATTATTATAAAATTTTAAGTTAAGAAATTAAGTTAATTATAAACATATTATAAGACTATAATTACAAAATTTAATTAGTAATTTTTAACTATTTCCAAACATATATTAAAAATTATTTATATACAAAAATTAAATTATAAACAATTTATGTCATATTATCATATTAAATTAAGAATTTTAATTTTAAGCATATTTATATACAAGAATTAAATTATGAACAAATTACATAATATTTATACATGATTAAGGTTTATAAATAATAGAATTAAATAAATAGAAGAAAATTAGGGTTTTTAGAATTTAGAAAATAAATTAGGGTTTATAAAAATATTAGGGTTTATAATTTAATTTACAATATTAATTTAATAATAAATATATACATATTTTTTTTTAAATAAAAATTAGGATTAATTTCTTTAGAGAATAAATTAAAAGTTTTCTTAAATATAATATTATACATTTATATATTTACATATAATGATTTAAACAAATAATTAGAATTAATTATAAAACATAAATAGTAAAACAAAATAATTAAAAAAAATGGATTTCAAAACTTACCTGGGGCAGGGATCGAACCCATGCCCTAGGCTTTGTAACCCTTAGACGCACAGAGTTACCACTGGGCTGCATGCGCGCTTGTGAACACCAAACAGGCAGCAATCCTTTTGTTTCTTCTCCTGCATAAAATTCTCAAAAAATAAAACAAAGCAAAATGGCCTGGGGAGGTTTCGATCCCAGGACCATTCCTTTGCAAGCCAAACGCACACACCAACTGAGCCAAGTGTTCTAGTTGTAATATAACATAACATAAATCAAAAAATATTAAAACGAAAATTTGAATCCTTGCTGATGGCGCCAATCTTCTTCTTCTTCCTCCAACTTACCTGCGAAAATTCTTTCAACATTTCCTGCGAAATTTCCTACGAGTTCTTCCCTTCAAGAACCTGCGAATTTGAATCTCTCACAACACGTAAAATTTCAACAAATTTATTATATAAACATGATCCACACATCAAATCCAATTCAATGATGTCTTTAGAATTCATTTATATTGGTTTAAATGAGAAACCCTAAACGGCCACTCTAAACCCTAACAATGGCAACTTCATGTTCCTGTGTCGAAACTCAAATTGGATTGCCCAGAAACGTTCCTAAGCTTGTCACAAACACAAAACAATCATCAAACATAATTTATAATGCATAAACAATGGAGAACGAAAAAATCATAAAAGTGTGATAATATTGATTCGGTTCATGCATATGGAGGCGTTTTAGATGTTGTTTATGATCCAAATATGTTCAATGAACATCATAGAACATATTGCAATGCTCAAAACTCATTGAAACCCTCTCTACCTTGGAATCCGAATATGAGTTTTTTGAAGATTTTTGTGAAGTTTGAAGATGGCTTTGGAGGTAGAAATTTTGTGTGCAATGCTTGTCTTCATGTTGTATATATACCACTTGATGAAATTAGGTCAAGACTTTAACAAATTTGTGGATATTTGGACTTTGGGAGATTGAAAAAGATGTGATCTTAAATTTTGAATATTCTTGATCTAGCCTTGCCATGTTTGGATGATCTGAATTTAAATGGTATTAATCAAGTTTAAATGAGTGTTAAAACTTTCTAGAACCAAAAAATCAAATCAAATATATGACTTTTATATTTTATTTCAATTTAATTTGTATTTTAATGAAGAAAATTCAAATAAATATGAAATAAAAAATAAAAAATCAGAAAATAAGTGGTTTGGGTCGTGCTTGATGAGTTTGTAAGGTTTGAATGACAATTAGGTGGGCTCATTTAGCAAAAATTGACTTTAAGGCCTTATTTGCTTCATAAAATTCCCAAAAATTTCCCAACTTTGCAAGGGCACAAATCCTTCACTTTTAATTCTATGAAGGTGTTCTTGGACATTTTGGAAAGCTTGAAGAGTCCTCTAACCAACCCCACTGGTTTCATGTCCATATCATTTACCATTCTCAAGTTATGCCCTTTTGAAGTTGTTGACTTTTTGTTGACTTTCAAAAGGACCTATAATGTCTTAGCTCATACCTTCCAAATGAAGCATTTTTGGGCTTGGCTTGTGAGACACAAAGTTGTAGAGAATTAAATTTCCTTCAAAATGAGCTTTGGATGGAAAATTGGTGATGAAGCATGTGAAAGTTATGGCTGGTCAAAGTTCAGTTGACTTTTCCTAAGGAAACTCAAATTTAGAAACTCCTGATTCTTGATGATCTGAAACCTCCTTGATGAATCATGATCAACCCTTTATCAAATGATGAATTTTAATTAATATACTTGATGTTGGCAAAAAAATCATGAAGTTTGACTTTGGTTTGACCACAGTTGACCTCAGTTTGACTTTTTAACTACTTTGACTGATTTTGACTTATCTGATCATCTGACTGAGCAAACTTTTGAGAAAAGTCTTGAAACTTGTCATGGGGATTCTTAAACACATGTGGGATGTTATGAAGCTCACTTGAAGTCTTGGAAATCCATTTAGCCTGATTAAAGTTAAAACCCTAGTTTTGGATGCACTGCTTAGGAGGATGCATTGTCTGAGGGAATTGTCAAATCTTCTGACCAATTGTGAACTTTGTGAACCTTGTGAACCTCATAAGATGTATTGTGAACCTCATGGGAGGTCTTGTGAGCCTTGTGAACCTTGTGAACCTTGTGAACCTCATAAAGTGTCTTGTAAACTTCATGAACCTCATGAAAGGTCTTGTGAACCTCATAAAGTGTCTTGTAAACTTCATGAACCTCATGAAAGGTCTTGTAAGTATTGTGAACCTTGTGAACCTCATAAAGTGTCTTGTAAACTTCATGAACCTCATGAAAGGTCTTGTGAACCTTCTTAGCACACAAAGTCTTGTATTGTGAGGGCAAATTTTGGGGTGCAACACCAGCCGCACGCATCAATACTCCAAGGCCCCACCTCATCCGCAAGTCAAGCCGTAAACGCCAAACAACAGACCCAAAACAACTTCAACAAGCCTCCCGCGTACAAAGGCCTGAAAACACAAACCACATGTGAATCTTAGCAGTCAAAACGCAGCAAGAATGACAATAAAACGCAAAGAGAAAAAAATCAGCAAGCATGAGAACACGAGAAAGACGTGAATCAAAATGCAAAAACTTACAGCATCAAAACGACAAGCCCCAATCCTCGTCAACCTTCTATAAATTAGAGCTTTCTTCTTCCATTTTTTCTAAGCTTCAATAGCCACACTAAATCCCTGCCAAAATCACTCCATAAAATAATCCTCACCTTCATCAATTTTGGAACCCCGCTACTTTTGAGATTCACCTTCAAACTCATAACAAAACTGCATTAACCTTCAACCATCAATCGAAAATTCACATCAACATCTTTAGTTTTCCTCAACTCCATAACTATTTCACACCTTCAAATCTGAAACCAAACACACATCAAAGCTTCGCCGACGAAGTTCGCGAGCAGAATTTTAAGAAGAAGAAGGAATTCGCGAATGAGGCTTGAAGGAGATTTGCGGAATTGTTGATCGGTTTGGTTTAGTTTTGAGAAGGTGAGGAAATAGATCCTGCTCATTCCTCTTTGAAGCTTGCCGCCGCCCTATGCTCTTCGAAGAAGAAGAAGCTGCCGTCACTTCTTTGTTCTTTCTTTGGATCTGTTTTTCTTTATGTTTTCATTTTTCTATACTTTTGTTTTTTTAATTAATTTTGTTAAAGAAAAAAATGACATATGGTTTGGGCCTTGTTCTTTTTGGAGCCATATTTGCTTCATACCATCCGTGGATCACTTCACCCTCTCCCTTTTCCCTTTTTTTATTTTTTGCTTTATATTTTCTTCTCTTTAATAATTTTGTTATAATCTGTTTTTTTATATAAGAATCTTATAATTTTTGTTTTAGAAAAAGATATAGAAAGATATTTTAAAAAAGGAAAAACAATTTAGAAAAGAGTTTTCTAGAAAAGTTTTAAAAAAATATTTTAATGCTTTTATGGATTTATTTTATAGATCCATTTTCTTTTTCATCTCTTATTTTTTTCATTTTTTTGGTCGATGAGATCTCTGATTCGCGATTATTGGTTTTCGAAGATGTTTAATCTTCATTATTTCAAATCTATGGATGAATGATCATTTGGATCATTCTCCATACTTTGGAATCGTGATATGTTGCCTTCGATAAACACAATGTGAAATCCCGATTAAGATTAGACCATTACCTTTTCTTTTAGTATGGCATGTTTTCGGAGAACGATCCATAATATCGTTTCTCTAACATGTATTAACACGAATGTTTTCCACTTTAATTAGTGGTGGCCGACCTCATTTGTAGGGTAATTACTCCGTAAATTACTCGGCGATTGCTTAACATAGACCTAAAGTTGTCCCGATTCGGAATGTGATCCACTTGGATCCGGTTGCCTCGATTTTGTTATTTTTTTTCGTGGTTGTGCTTGATTAAGTTCATCATACCACTTATTATTGTAAATATTATAATAATGTGAATATACTAACATTTAATTTTAATCTCTCGCACCTTATCCTCTTTTATTTCAATCTCTTGTTCCCTATCTCTCTTATTATGCTTCTATATCATTCATCATATTGCTTATTTGTTATATTGTTGCTTGTTATTTCTCCTTTGTCCATTTGGACACCAAAACACTAATAACGGATTAAACATCTAAAAAATGGGTGACTATTATTGCGGACTATGGTTACTATCCTTAGCATGAGACTCGGAGTTTCGGACTTAGATTCTAGGATCATTCCCTTGCTCGAGTTGTTATGGATTGAAGATTTTGGTTCCGGTTAAGTTCACTTGATTATGAAGATGGAAATCCAATTGTTTCAAAGATGCTTGCCATATGTTTTGATCATTCTTCCTTTAGCTTTTATTTTCAAGTCTTAGGATAGTCCCTTCATCTCTTCCCATCTTCTTCAATTTTCAAATCTCCTTCCTATTTTCAAAACTTTCTTTGTTTTCAAACTTCAAACATTTTCGCAATCAAACCGTGACTTCGGTCATGTGCTTTTACCTTTTCATTTCATTTTCTTAATAAATGCTAAACCACATAAGCATATCGAAACCTTCTTTCTCAAAAACTTTAAAACTTTCAAAACTCACTCAATCGATTTTGTGCCCTCGTGCACGTTTCTTTTAACCTTTTTTTATGTTTAGATATGATTCATTCTTTCTAGCGGAATTATTCGCTAAAGAATGACGACTTATCTTTACATTTTAAAATCAATTCAACTCATTTGCCTTTTTACAATTTGTACCACAAACTACGGGGTTTTGATCTCGCATTGCACTTTGTGGGTACGTAGGCATGAGACGTTCGTCTCTTCAAACACCAAAATCTTAAAAAACATTCTTTTCCTCATCTCTTCAATCTTTTTTTCAAGCAAACCATTTCAAACCAAAATTGCAGTAAACATTTCAAAGGGTTCCCGTGGAGTACCACGGACAAGTCGGGTGCTTAAAACCTTCCCGATTTGTAACCAATCCCCGTACCCATTCTCTGTTTGATTCTTTTAGCTTTTTTAGCTTTTAAGATTCTTTAAGGCTTTCTTTGTTCTTTTTGCCTTTTTCCATTTGGAAATAAATAAAAGTGCGGTGGCGACTCTGTGTACATCGAGTTAAGTTAATCAATAGCTTATACTCATGACTTTACCGCTACACTACTTATCAGCGCATGATGAATAAATTTTTCCGAACAGAAATCGGAGACATGCTCGAAGTATACATGAATGACATGATCGTTAAATCTCAACAAGAGACAGATCACACTGCCCACCTACGAAAGGTATTCGACCAAGCTCGAAAATGCAAGATGCGTTTCAATCCTGAAAAGTGCACGTTCGGAGTTCGGGCAGGCAAATTCCTCGGTTTTTGTCTAACCGAGCGAGGAATCAAAGCCAACCCCGACAAATGTCGAGCATTTACAGAGATTCCTACGCCAAACTCTAAGAAATCCATACAATCGTTAAACGAAGTGCTCGTTTCGCTCGCGCGTTTCGTGGCTAAGTCCGCCCAGCATGCACTCCCATTCTACAGACTACTTCGCAAAGAATCAACTTTCGAATGGATGGATGAATGCGAGAAAGCCCTAACCCACTTGAAAAAAGTGATATCCGAGCCTCCAGTACTTTCCAAGCCTAACAAGGGCAAAGTTTTATATCTTTACCTCGCAGTCGCGAACGAGGCTGTAAGCGCAACTCTCATTCGAGAATTTCCTGAAGGACAAAAACCGATTTACTTCACGAGTAAGGCCTTGCACGGCTCAGAGCTACGATCTCAACAGATCGAAAAAGTAGCAATGGCCTCCTCTTAGTCGTGAGAAGGCTTCGACATTATTTCTTAGCCATATAATTATTGTCAGAACCGACCAGCCGATTAGGCAACTGCTCGGTAGACCAGACATGGCCGGACGAATGCTAAGATGGTCGTTGGAGTTGTCCGAATTTGACATTTGATACGAGGGTAGACAAGCTCTGAAATACCAAGCCTTTGCCGATTTCGTAGCCGAACTCACCTTCCCTAAGCAAACGCCAACGCCCATGACCAAGTGGACCATTTTCGTGGACGGCGATTCTAGCTCGGTCGGCAGCGGAGCAGGGATTATGCTGGAAAACAAAGAAGGAACCATCATTGAGGTTTCCTTAACCTTATCCTTCCCCACTTCCAACAATCAAGCAGAGTATGAGGCCTTCCTGGCCGGCCTGCGACTAGCGGACGACATCAGCACCGAGGATATCATTATATGTGTCGCACCTCGAAAAATACGATCCTAAAATAAACAACAGAGTCGCCACCTAATTCTATTTATTCTACGAGAGAAAAGGGAGATATAGACACAACCTAAATAAAGGATAAGAATGGTCAACGAAACCACTAATCTAAGTTCGGGAGTCAGTTACGCAAGGGGAAGGTGTTAGGCACCCCTCACGTCCGTTGTACTCAACGGGAACCTCTTAGTCTAGTTTGCGCTTTAACTTGTTAACTTGTTATTATTGTCTTCTTTTAATGATTAAGTATCGATATTCGTTTATTACTTATTATGGGGAAATGTTAAGTTTTTTATTATTGTGCTCGCGAAGGATTAAAATCCCTGTGCCTACGTATTCCCCTGTGCAATGGGAAAGTCAGAGCTTCGTAGTTCGTGCTACTACGATTTGTGTTTTTTAATTGAAAGATCGTTTGAAAATGCATTCCACTGCTAAGCGTTGGCTTATCTGCTCACGATAGGAGGCTGAAGCACTAACTTGTTCGAGAGATAGAATGATTTAAACAATGTTCGTTTTTTTGAGAAAGATGTTTGATCTTTGTTAAGGGTGTTTTTAAAAACGAGAGGGCGAATGAACCACGCGTGGGGCTAGCCCATGTTGCGGTTGCATTCAAGAACGTGCGGAGTGCGAGACTCCGGAGTTCAGTTACTCGCTAATTAATTATGAAAATGATCTGAATTGGTTGGTAAGTTTTAATTTGTATTTGAAAGAAAGAGACAAGTCGTCATCTTTAAGAGAAGTATCTCACCTATTCCACCACAAACATTTGAGAAATGAGAAATCGAAAGAAGCTTTAAACTTGGATATAAGATCGACAAGCAATGCCACATTCTTTCTTTGAAAATAAATAAAATCGGAAGAAGCTTTAAACTTGGATATAAGATCGACAAGCAATGCCATGTTCTTCCTTTGAAAGTAATTGTTTCGTAAGATTTTTGTTTGTGTTTGTGGGGATAGGAGGAACAACTTTCCTATGGAGATGAATCATGCCTGATCCTTTAAGATTGTTGAATTGTTTTGAATACAAATGGTGGTTGAACCATCGCGTGGGGCTAGCCCAGTTGCGGTTCAATCCAGAACGTGCAGAATGCTAGACTCCGGGGTTCCTTTTTCGTACGATTAAATTTAAATAACTAATTTGAATGTTTTTTATACGAATGGTGATTGAACCAACGCGTGAGGCTAGCCCATTTGCGGTTCAATCCAGAACGTGCGGAATGCTAGACTCCGGAGTTCCTTTTTTCCATAAATTAAATTAAATGAATTGAATTGTTTTTAAACGAAAGGTGATTGAACCAACGCGTGAGGCTAGCCCATTTGCGGTTCAATCCAGAACGTGCGGAATGCTAGACTCCGGGGTTCCTTTTTCGTAACTATTTAAGATGCGATAAGTAGTGCAGATGGCGATCACTTAGTAATCGACTTACGTGTGTGCGAAGCATAGGCGAGATGAGTTATTTGATGGATTAATTAAGTGGAATCGATTTCTAATTCCTATGGGATTCCTAGTAATACGAAAATCAAACCGTACTAAACATTAATACTAAAAAAAAAAATTCTAAAGAAAACCTAATTAATTAATTAAATATAATCAAAGTAAATCCTAATACTAAATAAATATGCTAATAAAATTGAAACAAAAAAACTTAAACTAAACTAAAATAAAATCCAAAATCCTAAACTAAACTTGTTAACAAAAATTTTGGTTTTCTAAAATTTCATATAATTACTAGATAAATTAAACAAACTAAAATTTCCTATTTTTGAATTTAAAAGAAGAAAAAGAAAAAAAAAACTAGAATTAATCTAAAACCTAATTAATTAAAATCCTAATAAAAATTAAAAGATATATTAATCAACTAACTAAAAAAATTAAATAAATAAAAAAGCCATGGGGTATGAACAGTAATGGGGATGGATTGAATTACACACATGAGTCTACAAGCCCAATTCACTAATCCTAATTTTTATTAATTAATTAATTAAAAATAATAAACTAAAAAAACAAGAAATAACTAAATAAAATAAAATATAGTAAAAAAAATGAAGCAAAGGAAAAACCGTGATGTATTATATCTTATGTTCATAATAGAATTAACTTGGTCAAAACCACAAATTTGGAAAATAAAATGAATTGAAATCTCTAATTAAGGCTTATTAACTATAATAGAACAAAATCACATATTATATATAAAAAAAATCAATAAAGAAAATCTAAACACAAAATCTAATAATAACTAAATCTTAAAAAATAAAACAAAAAAATAGTAACACGTTTCAGGTTTTTTAAGAAGAAATAAGATATTTTCCTAATAAATAACAAATAAATAAAATTAGAAGAAAAAAAAATTAATTAAAAATTTAAAAGGGAAAACATGTGATGAGCATAAACCAATGTGCCGGAAGGAAAGGCTGAAAGTTTGCTAACAACATTTAACCTAGAAAACTAATAATGTAAAGAAAAAAGAATAAAATATATAATAATAATAATAGAAACAAAATATCAGGTTTTTAAAACAAAAAAGGAAACACTCATAACAATATTTGTATCAACGATACAGAAAATAGGAAATAAAGAGAACCCACCCTTCAAAAGGAACGAAACCCAACGACGGTTTCTCTTTCTCACGGTCTTCGATCTCTCTCACTCGCGTGTATCTCTCAAAACGGCGGCGAGGCGGTTGTCCCAGATTTGCCTGGCTCGCGGCAACCGGTGGTGGGTTTCGGATCGTTCGTCTCAAACTCTCTCAATCTCAGTTTCTGCTTGTGTTCTACAGCGTCAGAAAAGTATTTTCACGATTTGGCTTGCGTTTCCGGCTGTTGATGGTGGATGAGTTTCAGAACGGTTTCGTGGAGGTTGCGAAATGGTTCGCGGTGGTGGCTTATGAAGGTTTCAGATCGGCGTTTGGTTCGGTGGGGTGGTGCAAGGTTGAAGGAAAATTTTCCTGCAGGTTTATGTTGTTCTGGTTTTTTCCAGTGTTTCTGTCCTCCCCCCCTCCCCTTTGTGAAGCTGCTGTCTGCTTTTTTTATAGATGGCCCTCCACCAATTTTTTGTGGTCCTGGTGAGGTTTCTTTGTTTTTGGTTTAAAGAGAGTGACCGCCGAAAGTGAGGTTTGTGTTGATCCCTTTTGTTGGTTTTTGCAGGGTTCTCTTGTCTGGTGCAGGAAGAGTCCTTTTGCGTGGAAAAGGGGTGAGTTGATAGGTAGCAGAGGTTTGTTCAGGAAGAGGAAGATGAAGGCAGTATCAAGGTCCTGTTTTTTTCAGCTCAGCCTCCTGTTATCCGTTGGTTTTTTCTGTGTTTTCTAGTTCTACTTTTTTCTCTCAGAGCCTAGACCCATCATAACAGGCTGGACTGATGTTGGAGTGTTGCAGTGTGGACTAAGACTGATGGAGAAAGCATGGGGAATCACAAAATATTTGAACCAAACTAATCTAAAGACTAGTTAGATGAACTATTTAATAAATAAATAAATTAAGCTAAAATTAAATTAGAGAAAAGATAATTGATTAAGAATTAACTAATGAGAAATAAATGAATAAATAAATAAAAATGAAATAAATAAATAAAAAGAACTAGATTCTAAAGCAAATTACAATTGTATTAAATCCAGCTATTTAAATAAAAATAAATAAACTTAATTAAATTAAACAAATTAACTAGACGGAAACTAATCTAAATTAAAATTAAATAAAAAACTAGCCCTAAATTTAATGTAAAATAAAAATCTTATTATAAAGACTAAACTAAATTGAGAATTATATAAAAATGAAAAATTACAAAAATAAAAATCTAAAAATAAATAACAGTTTCTAAAATGTATAAAAAATAAATAAATTACAAAAATGAGAAAATATTCTAATTAAACTCTAAGATTGAATCCAAATCTAAAATTTATATTAAAAAAGTGAGACAAAAATCTAAAACAATTAAAAGGTAATAAATAAATAAAAATGGTAAAATGTATGATTAAATGAATGTTTTAACTTAAAGATGCAAAATAATTGATTTTCAACATATCGGCAAAAAATGCGTAAAATGAACAAAAATCGAAAAATTTCTGGTCAAAATTTAGGGTATGACAATATGCACAGACTCCCAGCTGGTCGCCAACCAAGTACGAGGAGATTTACAAGCTAGGAATGACAACATGTCCGAATACTTGTCCTTGGTCAAAGAAAACCAAATCTTCCGAAGTCTACTGGAGATCTGACTGCCGAGATGACCAGAGATTCTAAGAATGAGATACCTTCTGCCGAGGTATCGAAACGAACCAACAATCTACTGCCGAGATCTTGGTAAGAAAACAAATTCTTTTGAAATCTGCTGGAGATCTGCTGCCGAGATTACCAGAGATCTAAGAATGAGATACCTTCTGCCGAGGTATCAAAATGAACCAAAAATCTACTGTCGAGATCTTGGAACGAAAACGAATTCTGTTGAAGTCTGCTGGAGATCTACTGCCGAGATTACTAGAGAATCTAAGAATGAGATACCTTCTGCCGAGGTATCAAAATGAAATTCCTACTGCCGAGGTAGACTGAGGATACACCTGTTGCCAAATCTTCTGCCGAGATTTAACTAAGGATGCCATCATCTAGCTTATAAAAGTAAATACCTTCTACTGAGGTAGACTGGAAATCTTCTGTCGAGACTTGCCAGAAATAAAAGGAATCACCCGTTGCTAAATCTTCTGTCGAGATTTAACTAAGGATGCCATTGGAGATCATAAAAAGTAAATACCTTCTGTCGAGGTATACGGGAAATCTTCTGCCGAGACTTGCCAGAAATAAAAGGAATCACCCGTTGCTAAATCTTCTGTCGAGATTTAACTAAGGATGCCATTGAACAAAATTCTCACCATACTTCCCTTCTTTTGAAAGAGACAGCCATATGATGGAGAAAACAAATCTTCACGCTCAAACTTCTCGACTTGTATGGAAGAGATAGCCATTTGACGGAAATTGGAAAATTCACAACAAACTTCTCAACTTGTCTGGGAGAGATAGCCATTTGTTGGAAAAAGTAAAGAGTTTCGTATCAAACTTCTCAACTTGTATGGAAGAGATAGCCATTTGATAGGAAAAATAAAAGAGATTCATATCAAACTTCTCAACTTGTATGGAAGAGATAGCCATTTGATAGAACATTCATCATACTTCCCTTCTTCTGAAAGGGACAGCCATATGATGGAGAAACAACTTCACGCTTAAACTTCTCAACTTGTATGGAAGAGATAGCCATTTGACGGAAATTGGAAAACTTCACAACAAACTTCTCAACTTGTCTGGAAGAGATAGCCATTTGTTGGAAAAGTAAAAGATATTCATATCAAACTTCTCGACTTGTATGGAGGAGATAGCCATTTGATAGAACATTCATCATACTTCCCTTCTTCTGAAAGGGACAGCCATATGATGGAGAAACAACTTCACGCTCAAACTTCTTAACTTGTATGGAAGAGATAGCCATTTGACGGAAATTGGAAAACTTCACAACAAACTTCTCAACTTGTCTGGAAGAGATAGCCATTTGTTGGAAATTGAAATCACGACAAACTTCCCACCTTGTCTAGATGAGATGCCATTTGCCGAACAAACTTCTCACCTTGTCTGGATGAGATGCCATTTGTTGAAAATTAAATTACGACAAACTTCCCACCTTGTCTAGATGAGATGCCATTTGCCGAACAAACTTCTCACCTTGTCTGGATGAGATGCCATTTGTTGAAAATTAAATTACTACAAACTTCACACCTTGTCTAGATGAGATGCCATTTGCCGAACAAACTTCTCACCTTGTCTGGATGAGATGCCATTTGTTGAAAATTAAATTACGACAAACTTCCCACCTTGTCTAGATGAGATGCCTTTTGCCGAACAAACTTCTCACCTTGTCTGGATGAGATGCCATTTGTTGAAAATTAAATTCATACCAAACTTCTCCGCTGAACAGGGGAGATGCCATTTGATAGAACAGAAACCTTGCTGAGGATGAACAAATTGCTCGAAAAAAGAATGTCATCTGTTGATTCACTGGGAAATCCGTGGATAAGAAACAAGCTTCTCAAATAAGGAGACGGCCACTTGTTGATTCCGATTAGAGGTCCAGGGATAAGAACAAGCTTCTCCAATAAAGAGACTGCCACTTGTTGTCAGGTATAAATAATCCAGGAGAATGTTGTAGTAATACTGCTGGAGAGCAAAATTTGTCTTCAAGGGAAGCCTCCAACAAATTCCTCCTGGGAAACTAAGCATCCAAAGGTGCAAAATAAATGCACTTTCCAATTGGTAGTTCAATCATCAAAATTGCCAAAGACCAAAATTCAATCCAGGAACGAGCTGGAAAGAAACTGTCAAGCAAGACACCAACCCATGAGGAATGAACTCAAATGGGGTCTTATCCTATCCAAATGTGGAAAGGAGAACTAAAGCAAAAGTCTTCCACGAGGGTAAAATCTCAGTGGGGAATTAGAAAGAATGTACATTTTTTGCCTAAGGATGACAATTCTATTTTGAGAGAGACACATCACTTGGGGATAAACACGACCAAGGTGAAGGAGGTATGCATTAACGAATGCGACATGAATATGCATATGAATATGAATTCTTTTATGATGTACATGTATGTATATGAGTTGTGTTTATGCTGACAAACAGACAAAACAGACACAAGAGGTAAACTGGTGATGAAATAAACATCACAACAAACGAATACTCGACCAATCTCGTCAAAGTGTATGTAATCACTGAAGATAGGGTAAAGAGCCATCCATGGAATAAAGTCCTGCTACAAGGCTCAAATCTCTTTGAGGAGAGAAAGATACTTCATTTGGTAAATAAACCCAGGCAAATCTTCTAACTTCAACATCTATCAGGAGGAAGCGACCATACAAACTACGTTTGCTTAGGGTGAAGTAAATTTGTACTCCGTTGGGGATAGAAAATCAGATTCAGCTGGAGAAGCTTGAATCAAGGCTCAATTGGGGATACTAGACTTAGTATCTCACTTGAAGCACTAAGTAGTGAGAAATCCACCAGAAAATAATGAGTCATGCCCCTGACATACCATAGCAACTTGGCGTGAGGACCCCAATATCTGGAAGTACTTGCAAGGTAAATCCTAAGAGCGTCTTGCTTTGGGGAACACGTGATCATGCTCCCACAAAATGGTTTGTGAGAAGAGATCATCTCAAGAGGATTTTATAGAAGACTTGACATTCAAACTGTCCCAGTGTCTTCAAACTCTTGTAGAGATTCGTCGAATCTCGACGTCACTGCCTCAGATTAACTGTGTTTGGCACAAACGAGTCTTCAATGCTTGTCCTTTTAGGGATGATAAGAATGTGTAAGCACAATTTAGGAAACGACTTGCCCCTATTTAGCAAAGTCTTCAAATAATCAGCTCCTTTCTGGCAAAGTACTTAAGGCAACTTGCCCCTGGCTGGCTAAGTCTTCAAACGGTATGCCCCATCTAGCAGAGTCTTCAAGCAAAATGCCCCTGGCTGGCAAAGTATTAAGGCAACCTGCCCCTGGCTGGCTAAGTTTTCAAGTAACTTGCCCCTGACTGGCAAAGTATTCAAACAACATGCCTCTGTCTAGCAGAGTCTTCAGGCAAAATGCCTCTGGCTGGAAAAGTCTTCAAACAACTTGCTGTCTGGCAAAGTCTTCAAACAACTTGCCCCTGGGGATGATCATTCTCTGAAATGGTTGTTCAACTACTCATCAGAGTTTCAAATCTCAAGAGATTAAGCTCGTCACTGATACTCAAACATAGGCTTCTATGATATCAAGCAAATGCTAACAAGCAAAAAGATTAATGCTAAGACTGCTAATGCAACACACGTGTTTGTCTCGAAGTTTTTTTTTGAAAAGATTTTCACAATAGCATGTGACCGAATCACTAGCTAGGAGGTGATATTCATTTTTTTTATAAAGCCAACACAAATTTTTGAGCCAAGCTCATGGGAGTCGGGAAACATTTTCTCATTGAGTGTGCTTTCGAAATAAACCCTACTTCAATTAGGACTTTTGCGGGTTGTAATGTGGTTTGGTTCACGGTTTTAGAAACAAAGGATAAAGGCTCAAAGTTTATTTGGTGCCCACCCACTCTCCGTGATGTTCTCCAATACTAGGTTCAGCTAAATCGACACATACATTTGTCTTGATAACGTAGAGATGAAGATCCAAGGTTTGCTTGAAATGACAGTCCTCTTATTTGTCCTCTATGGATATCAGTGACCCCTTTGACTTTGGTATGGTGGTCACTAAATCTTAAGCTTTTGAGGTTGAGGATTAAAAGGCCTCTTCCAACTCGAATTTCTCTTTGGTCCCTGATTTTTGCCTAAGTCTCTTTTTGGGTGCTTGACTTAGCGGGATTTTATTTATTTATTTTTTAAATCATTGGAAGGCTGAAAGTTGAGACTGTCACGTCATTAATTATAGTGGATTCCCTGATGGGATGTTTCATCTTATGATTTGAATGTGTAACCAGATTAACTAAACACTACCCTGCCCCAGGTTAAGCATAAGGGTTTTGAAATATCTGAAAGAAACTCCTACTTCTAGGCTCGAAGTGGTTGACTAGGGATTAACTCCTTATTTCTCCAGTGTTTGGGAATTTGAAACAATGCCTGTACATCGTCAGTAGGGTTTTAATCAAAAGCATTCAGCTAGAGGATTTGTGTTTTAATTTCGTCATCCTCCCTCCAATTCTCTGCCTAGGCAAGAGATGGGATAATATTGGCATTATAAAATTGAAAAAGCATTATGAGTGAATACGAATGGATTACTTCAAGACAAACATATTTATTGCATTAATCATTCAAAACAAATAAGTTCTTACATGCCAAAACAAATGCATTAACAAATCATAGCAAAATACATATGAAAAGCAGCAAACGAGCTAAACATCTGAGAGGATAGCTCCAAAGCATCGAAACGATCGCGTGCATTCAGGAACTTGTCCTATGCTCCAGCAACGAACTGATTTGGAAAGGACTTTCTTGAGTTTTCTATCAGCACAAAGGCACTCCGTCAACAGATGGGATTCCTCCATTGAAGGTCAACACCCTGTAGTCGATCATCTCTTGAACCTTTTCCTGGAAGACTTTGCACTCTTCAATCGGATGCCCCTGTACTCCATTATGAAACTCGCATCTGGTATTCGGATTGATCCCACAGGGCCGAGACCTCGTGGCTCTGGTCTTTCTGGGTGTCATTATTGAGTTCCGGGAAAAATGAGACCACAATTGACTGTAAGTCATTGGAATTGGGTCAAACTGATGGGCCGCTCCTTCAGGACTGTTTGGAGACCTCCGCTGATTCTGACGTCGCTGACGAGTAGAGGTAGAATTTGACCGACGCTGAAAAATGACCAAATCTTTGGCCAAAGAAATCAGTCGCCCTCTATCAATCTTCAAGTTGTGAATCTCTTCTTGGAGTTCAGTGTTCTCCTGCACAAGGTTGTCTATTAGAGTCTTCATTGTAGTTGAGAATATTCCCATACGATTTCTCAACATGGTGACCTCGTTTCTAAGCTCCCTGTTTTCCTGCTCAAGTTGGTCCATCTTTCTCTGGTGACTGGTCGAGTACAGTTGACTGACGGAGAATAAGACATGGGTGAGTTGGATTGTTGGAAGATGATATGCAATGCAAATGCAAATGCAAATGGTATGCGAATGAATGCAATACTCAGAACACTCAAAATCACAAACAGCTCCAGAATTGAATATAAAGGCAAGGTGTTGGATCCAAGGTACAAGTAACTCGGAATCTCCTAACTGGTAGGCCTTAAGTAGAGAGTTCTAAATTCTTTACCCATAACACCCACTCACAGGGTAGCTTCTATGGTGATGGTATAAGGATACTCAAGGTCACGGACGTTTATCGTACTAACGCCCCGCCGCAGGCTAGCTGCATTGTGACGATAATGACGATAAGGTCTACCTTGAGTGGAGTTCTCATGCTAGGCGTGCAAGGAGCGAGTCCTTAGAACCTAACATTACACAACTACCAAAGTTGAAACAGGTTCTAGGGGGGTCCCAGAATCACAGCCCTTTCATGAATCAGGTCCCGCGACAGGCTAGCTGCGTTGTGACAAGATCTATGAAAAGTCTAACTATCTGGGGGACCTTTCATGCTAGGCGTGCAAGGAGCGAGTCCTTGGAGACTAACACTAATAACATCCAATTCTAACTTAGGTGTTCCCTCTTCTTTTTCAAAACTCAAGTACAAAATCATACCCGTGATATCCCAAGATCCAACAGGCAGATATAATGAGCAAATAATAAAGAAGGAAGCAATAGATAGAATACCAACAACAAATAAAGAAGACAAATCAAACAAGTCAGCAAACAAACGCAAACTATCCTAAGCTGGGCTCGACTCTCTTATGCATAAAGCATTTTTAGCTCCCCAGCAGAGTCGCCAGCTGTCGCACCTCGAAAAATACGATCCTAAAATAAACAACAGAGTCGCCACCTAATTCTATTTATTCTACGAGAGAAAAGGGAGATATAGACACAACCTAAATAAAGGATAAGAATGGTCAACGAAACTACTAATCTAAGTTCGGGAGTCAGTTACGCAAGGGGAAGGTGTTAGGCACCCCTCACGTCCGTTGTACTCAACGGGAACCTCTTAGTCTAGTTTGCGCTTTAACTTGTTAACTTGTTATTATTGTCTTCTTTTAATGATTAAGTATCGATATTCGTTTATTACTTATTATGGGGAAATGTTAAGTTTTTTATTATTGTGCTCGCGAAGGATTAAAATCCCTGTGCCTACGTATTCCCCTGTGCAATGGGAAAGTCAGAGCTTCGTAGTTCGTGCTACTACGATTTGTGTTTTTTAATTGAACGATCGTTTGAAAATGCATTCCACTGCTAAGCGTTGGCTTATCTGCTCACGATAGGAGGCTGAAGCACTAACTTGTTCGAGAGATAGAATGATTTAAACAATGTTCGTTTTTTTGAGAAAGATGTTTGATCTTTGTTAAGTGTGTTTTTAAAAACGAGAGGGCGAATGAACCACGCGTGGGGCTAGCCCATGTTGCGGTTGCATTCAAGAACGTGCGGAGTGCGAGACTCCGGAGTTCAGTTACTCGCTAATTAATTATGAAAATGATCTGAATTGGTTGGTAAGTTTTAATTTGTATTTGAAAGAAAGAGACAAGTCGTCATCTTTAAGAGAAGTATCTCACCTATTCCACCACAAACATTTGAGAAATGAGAAATCGAAAGAAGCTTTAAACTTGGATATAAGATCGACAAGCAATGCCACATTCTTTCTTTGAAAATAAATAAAATCGGAAGAAGCTTTAAACTTGGATATAAGATCGACAAGCAATGCCATGTTCTTCCTTTGAAAGTAATTGTTTCGTAAGATTTTTGTTTGTGTTTGTGGGGATAGGAGGAACAACTTTCCTATGGAGATGAATCATGCCTGATCCTTTAAGATTGTTGAATTGTTTTGAATACAAATGGTGGTTGAACCATCGCGTGGGGCTAGCCCAGTTGCGGTTCAATCCAGAACGTGCAGAATGCTAGACTCCGGGGTTCCTTTTTCGTACGATTAAATTTAAATAACTAATTTGAATGTTTTTTATACGAATGGTGATTGAACCAACGCGTGAGGCTAGCCCATTTGCGGTTCAATCCAGAACGTGCGGAATGCTAGACTCCGGAGTTCCTTTTTTCCATAAATTAAATTAAATGAATTGAATTGTTTTTAAACGAAAGGTGATTGAACCAACGCGTGAGGCTAGCCCATTTGCGGTTCAATCCAGAACGTGCGGAATGCTAGACTCCGGGGTTCCTTTTTCGTAACTATTTAAGATGCGATAAGTAGTGCAGATGGCGATCACTTAGTAATCGACTTACGTGTGTGCGAAGCATAGGCGAGATGAGTTATTTGATGGATTAATTAAGTGGAATCGATTTCTAATTCCTATGGGATTCCTAGTAATACGAAAATCAAACCGTACTAAACATTAATACTAAAAAAAAAAATTCTAAAGAAAACCTAATTAATTAATTAAATATAATCAAAGTAAATCCTAATACTAAATAAATATGCTAATAAAATTGAAACAAAAAAACTTAAACTAAACTAAAATAAAATCCAAAATCCTAAACTAAACTTGTTAACAAAAATTTTGGTTTTCTAAAATTTCATATAATTACTAGATAAATTAAACAAACTAAAATTTCCTATTTTTGAATTTAAAAGAAGAAAAAGAAAAAAAAAACTAGAATTAATCTAAAACCTAATTAATTAAAATCCTAATAAAAATTAAAAGATATATTAATCAACTAACTAAAAAAATTAAATAAATAAAAAAGCCATGGGGTATGAACAGTAATGGGGATGGATTGAATTACACACATGAGTCTACAAGCCCAATTCACTAATCCTAATTTTTATTAATTAATTAATTAAAAATAATAAACTAAAAAAACAAGAAATAACTAAATAAAATAAAATATAGTAAAAAAAATGAAGCAAAGGAAAAACCGTGATGTATTATATCTTATGTTCATAATAGAATTAACTTGGTCAAAACCACAAATTTGGAAAATAAAATGAATTGAAATCTCTAATTAAGGCTTATTAACTATAATAGAACAAAATCACATATTATATATAAAAAAAATCAATAAAGAAAATCTAAACACAAAATCTAATAATAACTAAATCTTAAAAAATAAAACAAAAAAATAGTAACACGTTTCAGGTTTTTTAAGAAGAAATAAGATATTTTCCTAATAAATAACAAATAAATAAAATTAGAAGAAAAAAAAATTAATTAAAAATTTAAAAGGGAAAACATGTGATGAGCATAAACCAATGTGCCGGAAGGAAAGGCTGAAAGTTTGCTAACAACATTTAACCTAGAAAACTAATAATGTAAAGAAAAAAGAATAAAATATATAATAATAATAATAGAAACAAAATATCAGGTTTTTAAAACAAAAAAGGAAACACTCATAACAATATTTGTATCAACGATACAGAAAATAGGAAATAAAGAGAACCCACCCTTCAAAAGGAACGAAACCCAACGACGGTTTCTCTTTCTCACGGTCTTCGATCTCTCTCACTCGCGTGTATCTCTCAAAACGGCGGCGAGGCGGTTGTCCCAGATTTGCCTGGCTCGCGGCAACCGGTGGTGGGTTTCGGATCGTTCGTCTCAAACTCTCTCAATCTCAGTTTCTGCTTGTGTTCTACAGCGTCAGAAAAGTATTTTCACGATTTGGCTTGCGTTTCCGGCTGTTGATGGTGGATGAGTTTCAGAACGGTTTCGTGGAGGTTGCGAAATGGTTCGCGGTGGTGGCTTATGAAGGTTTCAGATCGGCGTTTGGTTCGGTGGGGTGGTGCAAGGTTGAAGGAAAATTTTCCTGCAGGTTTATGTTGTTCTGGTTTTTTCCAGTGTTTCTGTCCTCCCCCCCTCCCCTTTGTGAAGCTGCTGTCTGCTTTTTTTATAGATGGCCCTCCACCAATTTTTTGTGGTCCTGGTGAGGTTTCTTTGTTTTTGGTTTAAAGAGAGTGACCGCCGAAAGTGAGGTTTGTGTTGATCCCTTTTGTTGGTTTTTGCAGGGTTCTCTTGTCTGGTGCAGGAAGAGTCCTTTTGCGTGGAAAAGGGGTGAGTTGATAGGTAGCAGAGGTTTGTTCAGAAAGAGGAGGATGAAGGCAGTATCAAGGTCCTGTTTTTTTCAGCTCAGCCTCCTGTTATCCGTTGGTTTTTTCTGTGTTTTCTGGTTCTACTTTTTTCTCTCAGAGCCTAGACCCATCATAACAGGCTGGACTGATGTTGGAGTGTTGCAGTGTGGACTAAGACTGATGGAGAAAGCATGGGGAATCACAAAATATTTGAACCAAACTAATCTAAAGACTAGTTAGATGAACTATTTAATAAATAAATAAAGCTAAAATTAAATTAGAGAAAAGATAATTGATTAAGAATTAACTAATGAGAAATAAATGAATAAATAAATAAAAAGAACTAGATTCTAAAGCAAATTACAATTGGATTAAATCCAGCTATTTAAATAAAAATAAATAAACTTAATTAAATTAAACAAATTAACTAGACGGAAACTAATCTAAATTAAAATTAAATAAAAAACTAGCCCTAAATTTAATGTAAAATAAAAATCTTATTATAAAGACTAAACTAAATTGAGAATTATATAAAAATGAAAAATTACAAAAATAAAAATCTAAAAATAAATAACAGTTTCTAAAATGTATAAAAAATAAATAAATTACAAAAATGAGAAAATATTCTAATTAAACTCTAAGATTGAATCCAAATCTAAAATTTATATTAAAGTGAGACAAAAATCTAAAACAATTAAAAGGTAATAAATAAATAAAAATGGTAAAATGTATGATTAAATGAATGTTTTAACTTAAAGATGAAAAATAATTGATTTTCAACATATCGGCAAAAAATGCGTAAAATGAACAAAAATCGAAAAATTTCTGGTCAAAATTTAGGGTATGACAATATGCACAGACTCCCAGCTGGTCGCCAACCAAGTACGAGGAGATTTACAAGCTAGGAATGACAACATGTCCGAATACTTGTCCTTGGTCAAAGAAAAGCTAAAACGATTTACATCCATAGAAGTCAAACACGTTCCACGCGAAAACAATACCCGAGCAGATATCTTGTCCAAATTGGCCATCACTAAAAGGAAGGGAGGCAATAAATCTGTCATATAAGAGATACTCCCTCGACCTAGCATCGGACAATCTCCGCCCCCGGTGGATGTCAATCTCGTTGGTGATGCCAATTGCTAGATGACCCCGGTGTTCAACTATCTGACCAAAGAGGAACTACCGACTGATCCGAAAGCAGCAAGCACCGTGCGACGCAGGGCCTGCTCGTACGCCATGGTCGGAAGCAAAATGTACCTTAGAGGTTTCTCTACACCCCTCCTTAGATGCGTCGAGGAAGAAAACGTACCTCACGTATTAAGAGAAGTCCACGAAGGAATCAACACCCAACATCCGAGCGGGAGATCACTAGCACGAAAGCCTTACGAGCAGGATATTATTGGACGACAATGCAAAACGACGCAAAAGAGCATGTCAAGAAATGCGATAAATGTCAACGACATGGTGACGTACACATAACACCACCTATCGAGTTGCGGTCGTTATCTTCCCCATGGCCATTCGCCTGGTGGGGGCTGGACATCTTAGGCCCTTTTGTCGTCGGCTCAGGCCAAAACAAATACCTCATTGTAGGTGTCGACTACTTCACCAAATGGATAGAGGCAGAGGCTTTGGCCAAAATAACTGCACTCAACATTTTACGTTTCTTTAAGAGAAACATCCTCGCTCGGTTCAGAGTACCACTCGCCATCGTGACAGACAATGGAACCCAATTCACCGATAGACATTTCCAAGAGTTCGTAACCTCGGTAGGGACCAAACAACACTTCGCCTCAGTCGAACATCCTCAAACTAACAGACAGGCAGAAGCTGCGAATAGGGTGATCCTAAGGGGATTAAAACGAAGGTTGGACGAGCATAAAAGACGTTGGGTCGAAGAGGTGCATAGCGTACTTTGGGCATACATAACCATTCCCCACTCAACGACTGGGGAATCCCCATTCCGATTAGCCTATGGGACCGAATCAGTCATACCCATAGAAGCGCACATCCCAACCAGGCGAACAAAATCGCCCATGGATCAAGACACCAATTTTGAGATACTTCGTGAAGAGCTCAACCTGATCGAAGAAATCCGATCGGAGGCTGCTCTTCGAGAAACTGCCCTCAAACAAAAAATAGTAACTCGACACGACGCCAAGGTCATCAGACGAGCGTTCGAGGTCGGCAGTCTCGTCCTGAGGAAGAATCACAAGGACTCCAGGGAAGGAAAGTTGGCCTTTAATTGGGAAAGTCCCTATTGCGTCCGAGCTAAGACCGAAAATGGGGTCTATTACTTATAAAATCTACAAGGGGAAGAGCTCGCTCGGCCTTGGAACGCTGAAAAACTCAAACAATACTATAGCTAGTACAAATGTCGCCCCTGCTCAACTCCAAGACGAGGAGCTGACGGTCCGACCAACCTGCGTGCCTAGGTATAAGCATTGCAGTCCAATATCTTTTAGCCATCAGAAATCCCCGTGTGCCTGAGGGAGGTAACTGTCGCAAAAACGGATACTCCAAAGAGTCCGACGTCGCCTAAGTACCACGGCCAGGTAGAACCCCAGCTCGTGATGGGACGTTCAAGCCACGGAGCCCAAGCCATAATCTTGACTTGGGCACCACGTCGAAGCAAGCCTCTGCACGTCTGTTCGGTTCCCCTAACCTACTGATCATACCAAATAACGAGCATTACCCCCTATTCGAGCAAGTCCTCATATTTCGTTTATTTAGCTTCACGACCGAACAAGTGTTGAGCATAAAAGACTTAGTGAAAACACACATTCAAAGTTTAAAAGTCCTCCGACGGACGAGCAGTTATACATAACAACAGAAACACTGCAGAGATAATAAAACGACCGCCAAGATCGGAAACACTAATGAAGTTGCGACCCCGAAGGGTCGACTTGTTCTTGATTACATAAAAAAGGGACCAGGTCCCAGAATAATAAAAAAGAAAAATAAAGTTACAACATCATGGCACGCAAGTCGAACTAATTCCCCTCGGGCTGACCATCACCCTCGACTGGCTGGACTTCGGGCGAGACTGGTTGAGCGGGATCTTCAGGATGAGTGTCATCAACGACCATGTCATCCAGAACAATGATCCGACCATCTTCAACTTTGTACAAGTAATTGATTCGGTCGGTATCTAGGTCCATCTCTGGATAAATCACCTTAATTTGATCAACCGCGTTTTGAAAGCTATACTTGGTCGTATCCCTCAGCTCTTCCAAATCCTGGTCCAATCGGGCAAGGAAGTGTGCACGGGTCATCAAACGTTTGGTATCCTCGTCCTTATCCTCCTTGGGCATGAAGGCATCCTTCAGCCTCTTATTATGGTCGAGGGCCTTCCTCTTGTCCACCTCCAGCTTCGTGATCACTTCGGCATGGTCCTTGAGCGACTTGGTTGCTTCTTCGGTAGCCTTCCTCACATTTTCCTCGGACGCAGCCAACAGGGACTTCAGATGAGCGACCTCCCGCTCATGCCCAGGATTTCCCTCGACCAGTGTCGAGGCCATAACAAACACCCTCATAACAGCGCTAGCATCCTGCGCCAACGACAACCGACGGGCCGGGCGATCCATATTCTCGATATGTAACGTCTCCGCCCCGTTTACCTCCAGTGTAGTGTCCTCGAAGTAGTTGCGCTTGGTGAAGCAGTGCGGCAAGACGTGTTTCCCCTTATGAGAGGCGCCGATGGTCAAGTCCAATACAGTCGAGCCCCCTTTGTGCTTCTTCAAAGGTAGGACTGAAGATACCCCCGAAGAACCTTGACTCGTTGTTCCCGAGCCCGAGCCACTCGTAACATGGCCCGTCAGTCGGGTCTGGACCGTTTTCAGCTTCCTTTTGTTGTTTTTCCTCAACTTCTCATGGATTTTATCTAGAGAATTGGCCATGGTCACTGCAAAGGGGAAAAAAGAAAAGAAGTTAGTACCGAGCATCAAGGACACAAATCATAAGACTAAAATAAAAATAAATAAAAGGCATAACAACGAATACCGAAAAGACCGGACACTTCCTGCCCATCTTTACACGCAAGGAGCACCGTTACATCGATCAAAGGACGATCCACGACTTCTCCCCTGTCAGCATCGAGCATTGTCTTACCCTCCCCGTCAAGCATCAGGAAGGGAGTAAAAGAAGATACCAGCCTGCGAAACTCCTC
This sequence comes from Lathyrus aphaca, assembly GCA_963966055.1. Lineage (NCBI taxonomy): Eukaryota > Viridiplantae > Streptophyta > Magnoliopsida > Fabales > Fabaceae > Lathyrus > Lathyrus aphaca. The sequence goes on from OZ014519.1 coordinate 170,740,112, forward strand.
GAAGCTAACCCGGTCATCTTGGTTCAACGCGTCCCCGATCTGGACGAACCCGCTCACCGGCGCATCGTAATGGAGATAGTCCAAAGAAAAGGGAAACATCCAAATGCATCGAGTAATCTCCTTCCCCTGGGCATCGAGCTTGGGAACATCATTCTCGTCGGTATCAACCCCCATGAAGCTGATCGACCTGGTCTCCACTGGGGTCGCCGGTTCAACCAAGAAGTAGTCACCCTTGAACGACCAGATAGACTCTGAGTGCGCCTTAAAAATCTTGGCCCGTTGCTTAAAAGAGATGAAGCCTTTCTGAGCACATCCTCGACCGACCTGGCGCTGAAGAGAGAAGAGTCGGAAGAAGAGTGAGAGGGTGGACCTGACACCAATATGGGTGCATGTCAACTCGAACACCCTCATAAAAGCATAGGAGTTCGGATGCAACTGCGAGGGCGCCACTCCCAAATGGCCCAACACCGAGAAGATCAGGTCGCTGAAGGGTAGCCTGATCCCCAAGGTCACAAAAATATACTCGTACATCGAGAACTTCTTCCCCCCGAAGTCAGAATAAATTATGTCGCCATCACCCGAACACGTGACCACCCAGTGCTCGGGATCCCCCACCAAGGCAAACGGTTCCGTCCACGGTCGAGCGTAATTCGATACCTTGTCCAGCAAATCTTCCATGACCCACTCCTCGGGCGTCAAGACCTTTCCTTCCTCGCTTAAGATCTCCCTCACATCATCCTCCTCCGTGGCGTCAGAGTCCTCAGAAGAGCCCCAATAAATGTTGGAGACGGTGGCCGAGGAGCCAAAATCCTCCCTCGAATCTTCGTCAGAGGAAGTATCATGCAGATCCACCATCACTCCTTCACCTGAAAAGTAGAGGAAATGCGTCAGTGAATTCAATACAGGCATCAAATCCACCCTTCCATTACTTGTCAAGTGAAAGGGCATGCAACGGTCGGAGGACGAGGTCCCTGACCAAAGCCCTAAATAGATACGTGCATCTAGTAAACAGTTGGTTGCACTCAGGTGACGCGCACGGCAGGGAAGGGGCACCGCAGCGACCAAAGGACCACTACGGCCCCAATGTTCCGTCAGAACCCCGCGCCAACGCCTAACATGGCAGAAGTACCAGCGCGGGTAACATCTCAATCTCACCTAGGGTATGCGCGACGAGCCTAAGGAAGACGAGTCACCACTGCCACAGCTAAGGGCTCATCTAGATTTCCTAATCCTACTCCTATAAGCTAAACCCTAACCACATGCATGTCTAAACAAAGAAAATGTAAACGCAAACGAGTAAGAACACTTACCATCTGGTTGAGACATGCTTAGAAAGGTTCTGAGTAAGAACTGTGCGGTGGTCGGAAACTGACGGACGATGGTGTTCGCAGTGGTTTCTGGCGAACAACCTCTGGTTAACCAATTTCTTCAGAAAACTGGGTTACTTGCAGGACCAACCATACAAGTCCTGGGATACATGTGCATTGTTTATGTCGAACTACTCTTAGAATTTGGTGACTGATTTGTGGTTTGTTTTATCAGTATTGTCAAAGTATTAAGAACTTTGATTTTGCAAGTAAAGTAAAGTTTGAACTTAAAGATGAAATAAAGTTAAAAGTTTAAACAAGAACAAAAAGACATGTCGAAGGCTGTAAACTTGCAGAAACGTAAATAAAGTTTAAAATGACATAAACTTGAAGCATAAACAAGTAAATTAAATAACTTTGAAATATAACTGGTGTTCAAACGTACAATGTTCCAAGTCTTAGACTCATTTTCTCTCACACTGGGTACTTAGAGTTTTTTACAGGAATTTTGTATCAATTTTCACACACCTATTCTAAACACAAACTATCCTATTTATACATAAACAAAATAACTGCTTAGAACGGAAAAACTATAACTAAACGACAAGTGTCAGCCTGCATGTAAATTTCTTCTCTGAAACCTCCATGTGTCCAACTGCCAAAGGTTATAACCTTTTGAATTTGAATCCTTTTCTTTGGTGACGAAACCTTGCACCTCTTCAAACTGTCGAACCCTGCTTTTATCAAGACCTTCTTATGTCGAAATACTCAGCTACAAAAACCCTCCAACCTATTCTGCCAGAACAACTATGTTTCTTTCTGTCGAAATAGTAGAGTTTCAGACCCCATCAGCAATCCTTGAATCCTCTCTCTTTGTTATTCTTCGACAAAGATGATCTTAAGCCAATAATTTCAGTCTGTCGAAATTATAGGTTTACAAATTGCCCCCCAGCAAAGATGTTTTCGACTAACCTTGGAGAAATATCTTTTGCTGTCGAAGTGACCTTTGACTTCCTGTCAGTTGCATTTATTGTAAAGTGATTTTGTTGAGTCCCAAGAAAACATCATGATCTCCACTTTATTAAAACGTCACGTCTAGCCCACGTTTTTACACAATCTCCCATAACCCTATATTGTAGGTGAATCATGGCCTTCTACCAACTGCCACTTTCTAACTTCCACTAAGGGATCAAAAACGCACGTTTCCACTTCCTAACTGAAAATCTTTTCATTTTCCTTTTTCTTTACTAGTCATTTATTTCATCCTCTATAAATACCACTTTCAACAACATTTCATACTTTTCACCTTCTCAACTCTTCTTTTACCCAAACGTAAAAAACTCCATTTCCAAACCTTTCAAAGCTCCTGTTTCTTCAAGCTCTTCATCAAATCAATGGCTCCTCCAAAGGCTACCACTGGACGCAGCGCAAAGAAGACCAAGAAGACCATGGATCTTCCTCCTGCTCACGTATTATCAGGGCCCACACAAACACAACACCAACAGTACTTTCCAGAACCCCCAAATGAAAGGGAAAAGGCAAGCATTTACAGGTCACAGGTAATGATTCCCATTTCTGTTTCTGGAGTTCATCATGCTATGTTAGGTCCTATTTTTGATCCCACTATGGACCCTAATCGTTTAAAAGAATTTTACCCCTGTTATTCTGCTTCCAAACCCATAGCTGCTAACAAAAACCCTAAACCTGTCGAAACCTCATCAAAAGAACCTGAAGTCCTTATGGCTTCGACAGAAATAGATCTGTCTTATCTAAACCAAAATAGGATTTTTAGGAGTCCCCCTTTGACGAAAGATCCCTCTGAATACCTAACATGGCTTACTAGGGTCGAAAAAGCCAAAGAAAATTTTTGGAAGAAAACTGGCATTTATGACTTAATCCAATTGTCGAAGGAGGGTCCCCGTTATTGCCAAAACATGCTGTTAGCCTCCTTGTACTTTTGGGATAGTACTTACAATAATTTCCACTTACCCTGTGGAATGATGACTCCCACCCTATTCGACATAGCAGCCATAACTGGCCTTAGTCCTTTAGGGGAAATATTTAACCCTGAACACTTGAACAAGGATCCCATAGGCTTCGACACAAAGCATGCTGGGTACTCTGTCTTCATAGCCCATCACCAAGGTGAAAACAATGAAGAAGTCTCTGATAAAGAGCACATTGCCTTCCTCAGCCTGTGGTTGTCCAAATTCGTATTCTGTACAAGATCCCTTCAGGTGGCCAGAAGTTTTATCATTATGGCTAATCAGCTTCATAATGGAGTTGCATTCTGCCTGAGTGAGCTGCTTTTGGCGAACCTTTACGAATCTTTAAGTGAAAGTGTGAGCAACCTCAAAACCCTCAAAGACAAAGGTAACATTAGTCTTACAGGCCCTTTTTGGCTTCTACAACTATGGCTGAATGCCACCTTTGAAACCTTCATCCCCAACAAAATGCCAGATGTCGAAGAAACAGTAAAAGAAAGGCGTGTCGAATGGCCTAGGCTGGTTCAACTGACCCCTACAGATGATAACACAACCCTTCAACAAGCATTCACTGGCTACATCATGATGTTCGCCAAACGCTACAAATTTTCTCCTTCAATGGCACCATTTGCCAACAGACAAGTAGGTCCAAGATGGTTTACCAGAAAACTCCCAGTGGAGAATCAGAAGGATGAAGACTCCTATATCTCCATTTGGGAAGCTTTTCTCATGCCCAGGCACTTTTTCTCCCATCATAGCCTTAACAACACAAAGGTATCCCTCATTGTGTACCAACCCAATTTGGTAGCTAGGCAGTTTGGATTAATTCAGACAAAGACGAAGCCTATCTACCATAAGAAAGGTGCTATCATTTTCTATAACTCATTTCATCACTTCGACAAAAGTTTAGAGCTGTACAACAAGTTTTTCGACCCAACTTTGGAGGTCTATCCCACCATTTTTCTACCAAACTTCCTCTGTACTGAAGAATTCGACGTCTGGTGGAAGGAATACTACATCAACAGATTTTTCGACGTAGCAACTTTCACTACTCTTCTGACAAATGCTTTTACCTTTGTGCAGGACAAGAAGAAAAAAGGTACAGATCAACATATCAAAGAAGTTCAAAAGTTTCAAAAGTATTTTGAAACTATTTACAGGCCTGATGATCTTCGTCGAACCATAGCTGAAGCAGCAGTATCTTTAAAATACAAATTCACAGAGAAATTAAATAAGTTGTGGTTTCCTTCATCTCTTCCACCACATGCACACTATGACTTTGCCTTCACAACTTTTCCCCCAAAATTCCCTCCACTCCCTTCTGCAGAATTTGGGGTGGCCTTGTGTCCTCCATTTCCAGATTGGTTTGTGTGTGGATCTGATTTAAAACTGCTCCGTGAAAGAAACAAAAAACCTGCCGAACGCGTGGTTGCGACGAAGTATCATCTGCACAACTTCACTGGGCACCTTCATATTGGGATAGAACATGTTACTGTGGACGAACCCATTCTTGAAGGTGTCGAAGAAATTACATTCTTCTTTTTGCTTCTAACTCCTTTTATTATTGTATCAATGTTCATGCAACTTTTCTTTTTCAGCTGTTAGAATTGTCAGGAAGACTACTGGCAAAGGAACTTCTTCCAAAACAGTCGAAAAGTCTCCTACAACTGTCAAGAAGGTTTCGACAAAAACAGAGCATCCCTCCTTATTTGTGTACTTCACATTTTCTTATACTGAATACTTCCCTTTTTTTATTGTAGGTAACTCGTACCCCAGCAAAGAAAAGGAAACCAGAAGAAAAGGAGGCAAGCGTCGAAGAGTCTGAAGACGAATCCCCTGAACCCCAGCCTTTGAAAAGAAACAAAGGTCTAAGAATTAAAACAGTAGCCTCTCAAAGATATATAGTCCAAAGACGAACTCCACCTGCCAGTCCAGCCAACCAAATTCCCACAAGGAGTGAAAGAAGTGGAGACTCAAGTGCACACACTGAAATCCCTCAGGTAATCACTTCGACAAACAATATTCCCATATCTTGACTGCATGTATCTATCTTATAACTTTCTTCCATGTTTTCTGTAGGTTGTCATTGATGTCGAAGAGACTTCTACAATCCAAGAAGAGCATGCCCCTTCTAATTCTGAAAGGACTCTGGCTGAAAGGCTTCAAGATGATGCCACTCCAGATACAGGTGTCCATGGACCTCAAACCTTGGATGAATTCGACCTCAGTGATTCTGAGTCTTCCGGCAACAACTCTCCTTTTCGACCAGATCCCACTGCAGAAAAAATAATTCCAGATCAAGATGCACCACTTCCACCACCAACTGCTATACCAGAAACTAACGAAGATGCCATTGCTCAAGATGCACAAGCTCCAGATCCAACTGACGCCAACATAGTTGACCAAGAAAATGTCGAAGAGGAAGTCACTCTGTCGAATCAGCCAGGAGTCAACTTGAGCATTGGAGGAACTTCTCAAAACATTCCTTCTTCATCAAAGGTTCCTGTCGAAACCTCTTTAGGTACTGATTCGACAAGTTTATCACATGAAGAGATTGAGAGCTTGAAGGTTAGAAAACCCTTTGAATACTTAAAAGCTTTGCTCGACACCAGGTATAACTTCCAAGATTCCTCTCCCAGTGGTTCGACAGCTTCAGGGGCCACTTCTGACCTTCAACCAATCAGTGTCATTATGGATGAGATCAAGACAAGGATCCTTGGAGTTGACCTGTTTGAAGTCTTGGCTGAGAACACTTCTGCTCAATATGATCTAAAGAAGCTCCTGAAAAGTGCCAATTTGTTGGAGGCTTCGACTGAGGAAAGCCGTTTGGTGATGGATTTGATATCTTTAATTGATTCTGTTAGTGCTGATCTGGTTCGACAAAAAGAAGTCTCCCAAAAAATCACAGCCAAGTCTGAAGAGCAAGTTTCAGCATGGAACACAATGGCTTCTTCGAAAGAAAAAATTTCAGAGCTGAACAAGCTTTCTGACGAATACACTAAGGCTGCTGCTGAATGTGAAAGCAATATTCAAGCTTACCAAGCCCAGATTGCTGATCTGCAAAGGAAAATCCTTCAAGAAAAAGAACGCCAGACCTCTCTCCAAAAACCAAATCAGGAAGCAATAGACAGTGAACTCCAGAAGGGGCTACAATATGCAGAAACAGCCCAGCAACTTCACAGGGAGCTTGACGAAATGACTGTCAGCAAGAGTCTCTGCGAGCGTCGAATTCAACTTCAAAAGAAAAAGTTCGACGAACTCAAAGCTACCTTTCTTCGACAGTAGTTTTGTAATAGAACTTAGGAATTTTTTTTCTTTTAAGGATATTTTCTTTTAGCACTTTTATATGTAATGCTATTTTACGCCATTTGTTTGGCGAAGACAAGTTTCGTTTGCAATTTTAATTTACTCCTATTTTTATTTCCTGCAATGTTGGTTTATACTTCTTTAAGTACTTCCCATTTATTTTCAGCATTCTTCTATCTTTTTCTATTTCTTCGACTTCGTATGCTCCATTGGAAAAAACTCTTAGGATTTTGAAAGGTCCTTCCCATTTAGGGGACCATTTTCCCATCACTCTGTCTTTCTTCTCCATAGGCAAAATCACTTTCCAAACTAAATCATTTACTAAAAAGGCTTTGAATTTTACTTTTTTGTTATAAAACTTTTCAACTCTCTCTTTCTGCCTTCTTATTAATTCTAGATCACGCAACCTTTCTTCGTCTAAATCAACCAATTCATCCATCATCATACTCCAATAGATTTCAGATGGAATCTCATGATGTCTTTGAATTCGTATTGACTGTAAACAGATTTCGACAGGCAATACTGCATCATGTCCATAGGTTAATTTAAATGGGGTGGAATTAGTTGCTTCCTTAGGAGATGTTCGACAAGCCCAAAGGATTTGATCCAGGGTCTTATGCCAATTTCTGGGTTTTTTACCCACATGTTTCTTTATCAGGTTTATTACTACTTTGTTGGCTGCTTCGACCTGACCATTTGCTTGAGCATAATAGGGTGTCGAAGTCAACAACTTAAAACCTGTCTCTTTTGCAAATGCCTGCATATTTCTACCAGTAAACACAGATCCTTGATCAGTGGTTATAGTCTCTGGTATCCCAAACCTATACATTATGTGTTTCTGGATGAAGTCTATGACTGCTTCCTGATCTACATTCGTCAAGGGTATAGCCTCAATCCATTTAGTGAAATAGTCTACTCCTACTAAAATGTACTTCTGCCCTTTTGAAGAGGCTGGTCGAATTTCACCAATCAAATCTAAAGCCCAGCCTCTGAATGGCCAAGGCTTTACAATGGAATGTAACTCATTTGCTGGCACATGAGGTATGCCTGCATGAATTTGACATTCTTGACAGCCCTTTGCAAATTCGACACAGTCTTTCAACATGGTTGGCCAATACATTCCTTGTCGAAATAATAGCCATTTCATCTTATGTCCTGCTTGGTGAGCACCACATGCCCCACTGTGTATATTCGACAAAGCTATATAAGCTTCAGTCTCTCCTAGGCATTTTAGTAGAACTCCTTCTGCAGTCTTTTTTAACAATTCATTTCCAAAGAGTACATAACTTATAGCTCTGTACTTTATCTTTCTTTCGACTGTCTGATTTGGATTTTGTAAATAATCTTTGATGGGTTTTCTCCAATCTCCAACTTCTAGATCACTTACATTGAAAATCTCAAAGTTTTCTTCATCACCATATCCTAATCTCATTGTCTCCAAATCAGATGGGGACAGTTTGGTGGATAAGACTTTGCCTCTCACTTCGACAAACTTCATCAGATTTTCCTTCGACACTTTATACCCTGAAGCCAACTGAGCCAAATCATTTGCTTCTTGATTTTCTAATCTGGGAATGTGTCTAAAGACTACGCTGTCGAATCTCTTGAGGAGTCTGTTAGCTATCACAAAATACATGATCAAATTTTCTTTGACACATTTATACTCTTTCGTCAATTGTTTTATCACCAGCTCAGAGTCACCCATTATTTCGACCTCTGTTGCCCCCAGTTCCAACAAGATTTCAAGTCCAGCAATTAAAGCTTCATATTCTGCCTCATTATTTGAACAGAATCCTTCTATTTTATACTTGAACTTTGTTGGAATTTTATTGGGAGAAATAATTAATACCCCAACACCTGTTCCATTTTTATGACTGGAACCGTCAAAATATAACCTCCAAGGCTCTTTTTCGACATAATTTGTCTCATCTTCAAGTATGGAGTGGTCAGCTATGAAGTCAGTAACTACTTGCCCTTTAACAGCTTTTAGAGGCATATATTTTAAAGAATACTCAGTCAAGGCTAAAGCCCATTTTCCAATTCGACTATGTAAAATAGACTTGGACAACATATGTTTTATTACGTCGAAATGAGAAGATATATGTACATCAACGGGTTTTATATAATGCTTCAATTTTATACAAGAGAAATATACACATAAACATAATTTCTCTATTATACTATATCTAGTTTCAGCATCATTTAAGACTCTGCTGAGATAATAAATGGCTCTTTCGACGCCATGTTCATCCTCTTGACAAAGCATACTTCCTAATGTTCTGTCAGATGCTGATATGTAGAGCCTCATGCTCCTTTTTCGACTAGGAGATATCAAAACTGGGGGGTTAGCCAGATACTTCTTGATCTTGTCGAAGGCATCTTGTTGCTCTTGCCCCCAAGTAAAACCTTCCTTCTTCAGTCGAAGCAGAGGTGAGAAGGCCTGAGTTTTTCCACTAAGGTTGGAGATGAACCTTCTGAGAAAGTTGATTTTCCCTAGTAGAGACTGCAATTCCTTCTTTGTCGATGGCGCTTTTGCTTCCATTATTGCTTTAGCTTTGTTCTCATTAATTACAATCCCTTTCTTGTGGACCACAAAGCCTAAGAAATCCCCTGCCTGCACACCAAAAGCACATTTAAGAGGATTCATTTTCAAACCAAACTTCCTCATCCTTTCAAAGGACTGTCGAAGATGGTTAATATGGTCCAAGCCTGAAGCAGATTTAATCACAATGTCATCTATATAAATTTGCATAAATGTTTCGATGAAATCATGAAAAATAGAATTCATAGCCCTTTGGTAAGTAGCTCCAGCATTTTTCAAACCAAAGGGCATGACTACCCACTCATATGTTCCTATTGCTCCTGGACAACGAAAAGCTGTTTTTGGAACGTCTTCTTCAGCAATGAAAATCTGGTTGTAACCAGAATAGCCATCAAGCATACTTAAATACTCATGGCCTGCTGCAGAATCTACTAGCATTTCTGCTACTGGCATAGGATACTCATCCTTAGGGGTGGCTGAATTTAGATCTCTAAAATCAATACACACCCTTAATGTGCCATTTTTCTTAATCACCGGAACGATATTAGCAATCCATTCGACATACCTTGTTGTACGGATGAATTTGCATTTTAGAAGCCTTTCGACTTCTTCTTTGATTTTCGACAGAATCTCAGGTGCAAAACGTCTGGGGGTCTGCTTTATTGGCTTCTTCCCTTCCAGTATTGGCAACTTCAATTCTACCAAACTTCTGTCTAAACCAGGCATTTCGTCATAATCCCAGGCGAAGCAGTCTTTAAACTCATTCAGCAGTTGGATTATTTCGACTCTGAGTTGAGGATTCAACTTGGCACTGATGTAAGTGGGCCTTTTTTTTGCCCCCAGTCCCAGATTAATCTCCTCTAAAGGGTCCTGTGCCACCATTTTCATATTGGTTGAGGTTGGATCCTTTTCGAACCCCAAAGGTTCGTCATCATAAATGGCATCAAGTCTTTGACTCTGCCATTCACCATTTGAGTCTTCTTCAAAACTCTGATTTGCATGTTGCTCCTCAATATTTTCTTGAGGATATTGTCCTTCGACAACCTGAGTGCTGGCTTCGACAGCCATATTTCTAACTTCAGCCTCAAGGGCCGTTCTGAGTTGTTTTTCGGCTATATAAGCCAAAATCCTTTCCATTGCTGAAACTTCAGTCATTTTCGCTGAATTCACTCCCCCATCCAGTTGGGTTGACATGGGCAGTTCCCCAAGTGTAGTTTGTCTCCCCAATTACTTCTTTATCCCACTGGAAGCCATGCGTAGGATGGAGGTACATGGAACAGTAAGCATTGTCGGAAGCTGTTAAGTCGAAAGCAGCAGGATTGCATGGTGCTATGTGGGCTAGATTTTTGTCGAAGTTACGACCAGTGACATTGTTCACATCAGCTGTGAAGTAACTCTGATCTGCTTCTATGTTTTCAACAATCCCATCTGGCCTCCAGATTGCTATCCTTTGATGCATGGAGGATGGTACAGCCCCAATTCCATGGATCCATTCTCTCCCCAACAGTAAGTTGTAATTTGCCTTTGATGCTATCACCACAAACATTGTAGGCCTGGTGATGGATCCTACAGTCAAGTTCAGTTGTATTACTCCCAATGTTGTTCCCACTTTACCTTCATAGTTGGACAACACCATATTGTGAGGCTTAGTGTCGGAGTCATCTTTTCCAATCCTCTTTATCATGTAATGAGGAATTAAATTTACAGCAGCTCCACCATCTATCAGAATTTTGTTGACACCCACACCTTCTAACTTTCCTTTTATGAAAAGAGGCTTTAAGTGAGCCTTCATTGCATCATCTGGCTTTTCGAAAAAGGCATTTTGCTCTTCGACACAACCATTGTTCATTATGTAGTAGCATACAGGCTTCAAACCTATGTTGTCATCTGCCATGTCATCCTCTTCATCTTCGACTTCCATTATCCTGTCATAGTCTCTGGGCAGCACAGAAACCACATTGCAAGTTACGTCGAAAGAGGCATCTGATTCTGAACTAAATTCATCTGTGACTTCTTCGTCCACTGGCATCCTATTATTTGTGCTCTGCATTTCTGTGGTGTCACTAGATCCACTCTTCTGAGGAGCTTCTTTTTCTGCCAGAGGTATCCCCTTGTTTGTAATCTGGACACATTTGCTTGATTCGGCTTCCTTTTGCCCAACCCTTTGGTGTTCTACAGTTTCCTTTTCAATTTTCTTCTGCCTTTGGAATCTTCTCCATTGGGATCTGGACATAGGATTCTTCCCTTTGTAGTTTTCAGAGACATATTTTGGCCTTGCCTCTTTTTTAACTTCCATTGAAGGACCCTTGTTCACTTCAAAACTCTTTCATCTCTTCTGACCTTGGGCGTCCCTTATAGGCTGGACCCATTTGTCATCATTTGGCTTGTTGGATGGTTTGTAGGTGTTGAAACGTCTTTCTCCCACCCTTTGACTGTGATGCTTCCCTCTTCTTGGGTCGAATCTTTCATTTCTGGTTGGTGGGACTGTTCCCCAATTTCTTTTTCTCTGGGTCTTTTCTGCTGCTTCTAAGTCATCAGCTGCTTTCTTGTCGAATACAACACTGCATCTTGGGCAAAGCATGACTTCTGCATTTTTCCTTTGACACCTCTGGATGAATTCGACAAGACTTTCGTTCTCTTCCGGGTAAACCAGCTTCTGATGCTTCTCTTGATGTTTCTTTCCCTTGTTGGTGTCTGGTCCTCCCTTTTGAGTGATTTCCACCATATGAATCCCAGCACTCTGTTCAGTTGTAATTTTCAATTTGTTCATTTTTTCGACTAGCATGGTTTCCTCTGGGATGTCCTCCTTTGACTGACTCACATTGCCTTTTGGGTGTAAGCCCTTATAGATGTATTTGCAGCAATGTGCAACCCTTTCGACAGGATGTTCTTCAGTTCTGGTGGTACCATTGTTTATTGGTTCGACAGTGAGGGGATTGTCATCAGCCCCTGCTGTTTTGATCTCCTCTTGGTCAGGGCCTTCAGTGGCCTCTGTTTGGACAGTGAGGGTTTTGCTATCCTCCTCTTCTTCATCCTTTTTGAAAGAATCTCCCCATCCTGTGGGTTTGATTTTGTCGATATCTGTTTTGGAGCTTGGTGGTGCTGAATATTTCACCATGAAGTCGAACTTCCCATTTGACTCTCCCAAAGTGTCCCAGATCACCCCTTGCTCAGCATCTCTTTCATTGTTTTTCTTGTCGAAGCTTCTTCCTACTTTGACTGTATTTCTTCCGTCGAAACCATCAGTAGTTTCAATGGCATTCTCATTGTCGAAGTCTTCAGAAACTTTGACTTCTTTTCCCTCTGCTTGGTCAGTAGACCTATCACCTTCTTCCACCACATTGACATGGGTGTCGAAACCCTCAGCAGCTTCTATCATGGTGAAGTTGGTGTCAAAGCTTTCAGTAACTTCTACCATTTCGAAATTCTCTTCTGCCATGATCTCCATTTCGACCACGTTTACCATTTCTGGTTCAGCATAGTTGGCCTCCACAACCTGCATGGGATTGGAGTCAATCTTCATCTGTTGCTTGCCTTTGTCTCCAAACTTCAGCCTTCCATTTTGGATTGCATTCTGGACAAGATCCCTGAAAAGGTAACATTGAGAAGTTTTATGACCCAAGAAATTATGGTATTTACAAAAACCTCTCTTTTTCTGTTGGTCTACAGGAGGCTCTTTAGTGCCTGCTGGTTTTATTAACTGACCATCTTTGACTAATAAATCAAATATCTCATCACACTTGGTGACGTCGAATGTATAGGTTCTTTTAGGGAACCTGTCATTCTTTTCCACTTCGACTGGATTTTTTCCATTCGACGGGGCTAAAACTTTACAAGAATATGGAGGGCCTTGTTTTAATTCTGCAAGATCAATTTCTTGCTGGTCGAAAATGACTGGTTCGTTTTCGTCATAATCATCTTCTTGAACTATTCCTACATAGGCCACTCTTTCCTTCTTGTTTTTATTTGATCTAAATTTTTCATTTTTTAGTCTTTCTATTTGCCTCACTCTGTCTGCCAGTTGTGCCATGTCTCTCAAGTATTGGGTATCCAGTTTTTTCCTTATGGAATAATCTAGACCCCCTGCAGCCATTTCGACTAGTTCTTGTTCCGGCACTTGCGTAAAGCATCTGGCTTTTAATAACCTAAACCTATTTAAATAGTCATCTATAGGTTCAGAAAATTTTCTTTTGACACTTGCCAACTCTTTCAAACTTATCTTGGTTTGTCCCATATAAAATTGTTCATGGAACAATCTCTCTAATTGGGTCCAAGTAAAGATTGAAGTTGCAGGAAGTGATGTAAACCAAGTGAAAGCATTTTTCGTCAAAGAACTTGGGAAATATTTCATCCTTAAGTTCTCATTATTAGCAATCTCTCCTGCCTCTATCAAATAACGCGCCACATGTTCTATGGTGGATTCATTAGTATCCCCTGAGAATTTTGTGAATTTGGGGACTTTCCACCTTGGTGGTAACTCTTGTTGTAAGACAAATTCAGACAAAGGGGAAGTATAACTAGGCCTTTGTAATCCTACGTTTACTCCATTTTGTGCCATTATTCTCTCAACCATGGTGGCAATATTATTTTCGACAGGCATGTTATTGTAACGCATTCTCTGCTGTAATACTTCGTCAGCATTTTGGTTCCTCTGGACTATTATCCTTCTTGGTTCCTGTCGAATAGGCTCTTCTACATTAGGCTGTTCGACTATCACCTCTTGCCCCCTGGGATTTTCATGAGGGTTCCCTAAGGGCCTTTGGTTTATAGTAAGTTCCTCTTCGACAGCCCTATTGGCAGGATTCTGGTTTAATTGCATTCTTTGTTGTGCTTGCGGGACTCCAAAAAAGTCAGCAATGCGTGCCATCTGTTCTGCCAATATTTGGTTTGTTTGGGTAGTGTTTTGTATTAAGGGATTGAACACGTCTCCCATTTGTTGTGTCAAAGCCTGCACCATATCATGATTGCTTTCATCCATCTGTTGACGAATTACTTGTGCAGAATGGTTTGTCAAAGCAGGCATATGGAAACCTGGTGGAATTTGATTCATTCTATTTCCATTTCCACCATATCCTGATCCCTGCAATGGTGATGACACTTGAACCATAGCATCAGAGAATAATGGTGACGAATTATGTAGGCTTGCCATCATTGAAGTTGGCATTCCATACGGTTGTTCCCTCCCAATCAAAGGCTGAGAATAATTCAGATATGGCCTGAATGTATTTCCTCCAGGGGGAGGGGTTCCAAGGGGTCTGGCTTGTCCCATGGTGGAAGAACTAGGCCTATTTTGGGATCCTGAACCCGTTGGTATGGAATCTCCCAAAGGAGGCCTAATTTGTTCTAAAACAGGGCCAGACATTGGTATTGTTCCTGACGAAGGGATAGGGTTGGAAACTGGTATTGTTTCGTCAGGAATGTTTGAAGTATTTGGCAAGTTAGCCATGTGTTCTTCTTCTTGTTCTCTTTGGTCTTTCTACGTCGGTTACGGCTAGTTTACCGCTTCTAAGAATCATACAACGTAGCAAGGAACAAATTGTCTAAGAAGTTCTTTATTAGATAATTGTCTAATGCACTAGTCCCACTGGGCGTGCCAATTTGTTCGCAGTGGTTTCTGGCGAACAACCTCTGGTTAACCAATTTCTTCAGAAAACTGGGTTACTTGCAGGACCAACCATACAAGTCCTGGGATACATGTGCATTGTTTCTGTCGAACTACTCTTAGAATTTGGTGACTGATTTGTGGTTTGTTTTATCAGTATTGTCAAAGTATTAAGAACTTTGATTTTGCAAGTAAAGTAAAGTTTGAACTTAAAGATGAAATAAAGTTAAAAGTTTAAACAAGAACAAAAAGACATGTCGAAGGCTGTAAACTTGCAGAAACGTAAATAAAGTTTAAAATGACATAAACTTGAAGCATAAACAAGTAAATTAAATAACTTTGAAATATAACTGGTGTTCAAACGTACAATGTTCCAAGTCTTAGACTCATTTTCTCTCACACTGGGTACTTAGAGTTTTTTACAGGAATTTTGTATCAATTTTCACACACCTATTCTAAACACAAACTATCCTATTTATACATAAACAAAATAACTGCTTAGAACGGAAAAACTATAACTAAACGACAAGTGTCAGCCTGCATGTAAATTTCTTCTCTGAAACCTCCATGTGTCCAACTGCCAAAGGTTATAACCTTTTGAATTTGAATCCTTTTCTTTGGTGACGAAACCTTACACCTCTTCAAACTGTCGAACCCTGCTTTTATCAAGACCTTCTTATGTCGAAATACTCAGCTACAAAAACCCTCCAACCTATTCTGCCAGAACAACTATGTTTCTTTCTGTCGAAATAGTAGAGTTTCAGACCCCATCAGCAATCCTTGAATCCTCTCTCTTTGTTATTCTTCGACAAAGATGATCTTAAGCCAATAATTTCAGTTTGTCGAAATTATAGGTTTACAGATGGTCGACGGAAGAAACTGGTAGCCGAAGGTGAAGGTTATGTCGAGTAATAGAACATAGGCGTAAAAGTGTGAAAGCGAAAGGACTGCCTCTATTTATAGAGTGGAAAACACGTGCAGCAACGCGTGACCCATATCCCTAGGCAATGATAGCCTACGCGCTAGCCCCTAGACTAGTCGTCAGAAGCATTAAATTGGCACAAATTCCAAAGCACGTGACCCCTTCATTTCCTCTCCCTCGGTACCGACCGCTCAATAAGTTACCCGACCTTAAAAAATTCTCCTACCTCTCCAGGGGAGACCGTTTGATCAGACCAGGTAATATTCTATCAACACCTAAAGATGATGTCGAGCAGTCGGTCACCCTTAAGTCATCACTCCTTCGACCAAAAGCAACGACTTGGGGGGCTCCTGTTCCTGACCGGCCCAATTCTGACGATTTAGGCTCAATCCATCCTTTGGCCCCAGACGGCCCAATAACTCTTTGGCAACTGACACGTCTCCGGTCTGCCCGGAAGTCCCTTCCGACCGACCATCAGCATCGTCGACCATGACTCGCGCCCAACAAAGGTCGGATCCCCCAGGATCATCCAAGGAACGCTCGCTCGACGAGATCTTCGCTCGGTGTCAACCTCATTCTACCAAGGCCTCGTCCGAGCAGTCCAAGTGTCGCTCCAACGACTAGTTTCTGGCGGTTACCGATTATTGGGGGATCCGCGATCCTTGCCCAATAATAATGACCAATAATCACGCACTTGGGACATTATATAAACCCTCTTATTTGAGAGGGTCAGGTATTCAATTCCTTACCATAAAACATAGTACTTGCTCACTCGTTGCTCCCTCTCTGACTTTAGCATCAGAGTGCCTTTGTAGGTACACCTCTTTTTCTCTACCATCAACCGTGCCTCATCCACGTTCGACGTCAGCCACATCGGATCCTGATCTCCAGGTACGATCAATATATATATATATATATATATATATATATATATATATATATATATATATATATATATATATATATATATATATTAATATAATTATATAAAATTTTATATAAATTTAAAGGATTATAATTATAATATTTTAGGCTTAATTGCAGTTTTAGTCCCCCTATTATGTCTTTTTCTCTATTTTGATCCCCCTATTTTCAAATCAAGGATTTTAGTCCCTTAAGTTTAATTTTATCAGGATTTTGGTCCCCCAATCAATATGAGGTGAATTTTTTATGACATGGCAATGTAATTTAACATGTGTCATTGCCAACTCAGCAAATATATTATAAAATATTATATTATATTATTTATATATATTGTTTTGTTTTTATTTTTTTATTAATTAAAATAATGTATAAATTAACACATTTGGAAACCCTAACCCCACGCCTCCTTCACTTCAGATTTCTTTGTATCTTCTTCACAAACCCTAACCCATCTTCTTCCCTTTTTATTAAACCCGGGTTCTCTTATTTTATCTTCTTCCACCAACAATGTATGATAAAACAAGTTTCTCATTTGCCTCCATAAATCAGTCTGATCTTAGAAGAAGGAGAAATATATATTGGTGTGGACTTGAAGCACCATTAATGACAACATGGACTTATGAGAATCCTGGAAGAAGATTTATTGGTTGTGGTAATTATAAGGTGTTGAGGAAGAAAGGTTGCAACTATTTTGAATGGATTGATGAAGAGATGAACAATCATCCAAAATATGTGATTAGATCTTTGAAAAACAAAAATGATGAAGTTATGGATTTAATTAGGGACACAAAGAAAAATGAAGATTTGTTGAAGATGAAGTTAAAGTATATGGGTTATTTGTTGGGGTTGTCTTTTGTATTTGTATTGTTACTTGTATTCAAATGATTATATGTAAAAAGGTTGTGTAATTTGTTTCTGTTAATGCTATTGTAAATGTTATTGTAAAAAGGTTGTCTTTTGTAATTTGTTTCTGTTAATGCTATTGTAAAAATTTTGTCTTTTGTAATTTGTTTCTGTTAATGTTATTGGACAAACTGATATGTAATAGAAAAACTGATATGGACAAACTGTTAATGGACAAACTGATATGTATTGGACAAACTGATACGAACAAACTATTAATGAACAAACTGATATGTAACACAAAATGGACAAACTAACACAGCATTGTTACACAGCATTACCCGATTGAGTTCACAACATTGTTACACAACATTTTTTACACAACATTTTTACACAGCATTGTTATCCACAAACTAATACACAACATTGTTACACAGCATCACCACAAACTGATAACAACATTGTTACAACAAAACTGATAACATTATTGTGTTTTGATATCACAGTTTTGATATCATCATCACAACATTGTTACAACATTATCACAGTTTTGATATCATTATCACAACATTGTTACAGCAAAACTGATAACATTATCACATTACAGCAAAATTAGTACCACAAAACTGATAACATTATCACATTACAACAAAATTATAACATCACAACATTGTTACAAAATTAGTACCAGATTATAACATCACAGCATTGTTACAAAATTAGTACCAGATTATAACATCACGGTATTGTTACTTTTAGTACAAAATTATCAAAATTATCAAAGCAAACTATCACAGCATTGTTACAAGATTATAACTATCACAGCATTGTTACATCACATCATTGTTACTTTTAGTTGCACATCACATCAAACTATCAAAGCAAACTAATAGTACATCACAACATCTAGTCTTGAGTTGGTTTTGGAGCTTGTGATCCTCCTTCAATAACAGTTTGTTCAGCACCCTTTGCCCTTGTCTTCGCCTTTTTATTTCCACTTTTGGGTATAGACCTCTCCGCTGCCCTTTTCCTTTGCATGTGCGCTTGTTGTGTCCCATCTTCCCGCATTTTTGGCATTTCACTGTTTGAAGTTTTCTTGGTAAAAAGTGTGAGTTTCTTGGCTCATCATTTGTCTTGTTACGGTTCTTTTTTGGTCGACCAATAGCTCTCCTCATGACCGGAGGTTGGATTGGATCAGTTCTATCATTTGTTGGCCATAGTTGCGGGCCATTTGTTGGTTGGATGATATAGCTGTAAGTAGCCATCACACTTGACCGCCTGTTCACGACAAATGTATTAAATGAGGTAAGCTAACTGTCACACCCCAAATTTTATCTCTAACTGCTCGCATCATACATTCATTGCATTTATCAGAAAAATTCCTAGATTTATTTTTCTGTCGCTTCCAACTCATTTTCAAATTATTTATAATTATAATTTTTTATTCTCTTCCCAGCTTCTTTTTTATTTAATTTCTATTCCCCATTTCTAACTTTTTTAATTCATTCTCATGTTTTAATTTTAATTTCTATTTCCTTTTCTTATTCTATTTTCAAGTTTCTATCTTTTTAATTTCTACTTCTAATCTTTGTTCCAATTTCTACTTCTAAATTTTAATTCATTCTTAAATTTTTTAACTTAAATTTTATTTCCATTTCATTTTCAAAGTTTTATTTCTAAATTCAATTTAATTTCTATTTCCAATTTTTAACTTCATTTTCAAAGTTTTATTTCCAAACGTAACTTTATTTTTTTTTTAATTCACCTTTTCTTTTTTATTTTACTTTCTAGTTTAATTTTAATTTCTAATCTTATTTTAATTTACTTTTTTCTAGAGAGAGAGAGAGAAGTCCTTCTTCCTAACTTAATTTTAATTTCCAATTTTTTTTATTTTAATCTATTTTTCAAGGTTCTATTTCTAAATTTAATTTTTAGTTTCTATTTCTAATTTTCAATTCATTTTTTTTTAAGTTTCTATTTCCATTTCAAAGTTATTCCAAGTTAAATTTCAAAATTCAAGAGTTTAATTTCCAAATTTTATTCAAGTTTCAATTCATGTTTCAAAATTCCAATTCTTTTCCAATTTCAAATTCCAATTTTATCCAAGTTTCAAATGTTTTTTTTTCTTGCTCTACTCTTCATTCAAAGAAACCATACCAATTTTCATCTCTAAATTCCAATTCAAGTATTAAGTCATTTTAAATGTCCATTATATTCAACTTTGTTCCAAGATAGTCTTAATTCATGTCAAATAATGTTCCTAAATTTAATATTAAGATACAAGTTCACATCACCAATACTTAGGAATTACTTTGTAATTACATAAAGATGGACTCAAAAAATCTAAGCCCCCAAGCTTCTTCCAAAGTCTTCATCCCTCATGCTAGGCTACATTTCCAAGCTTTATTTCTTCTTCCATTCTTATGAGTTTCTCATGTACATGAAAATAGCAATAAGAGTTAGTGTTCATAATTTCCATTCAAAATCTTGTCACTCACAATTTTTTTTAAAAAAAAACTCTAACAATTCATGGCATATTAATCCATTCCATTTCATTTAAATTCAACCAAGTCATATCTAAGCATAATCTCACTCTTTTAATTTATTTATTTTTTAAAAAAAACATTCATATATAAACATTTTACATTCAAAGTTTCTCATCCATTCTTATTCTATCATATTGCTTGGCATCTAGTATAGTTAAGGCAGCCTCTAGCAAATTTACAATTCATTTGTTCATCATGTCTAATTTTGCAATAGAGAAAAACATATATTCATTTCAATTCAAAATCAAAATTTGTACATAAATACAATGTTGCACAGTTTATTTTAAGCCAAGGTACATCAAAGCAGAAAAGCAAGCAAGGCTGCCAAGCCATTCTTTTGACACAGCAGACAAAGTAAAAAAAGGAAAGAAAAATAGCAGACCTGTTGTGAAGCAGGGTCACAATTTGCCTATTCTCTCTTCTATAGTTCACAACAAACACAACAAGGGGCCCTGCAAGTTATGACCAAGAAGCCTGTGATTTGGTTCTTACCAAAAGTGTGAAGACTCCTCACACCACACCAACCAAGACCTGCAAACAGAAAGAGACAGCACTTGAATATCAAACAAATGCTCAGTCAAACACTTAATCAACAAGTTACTACAATTTCAAAACAGAAGCAAAACCCTAATTTTCACTATAAAAAGGGGGACGATTTCATTGAAGCAGGGAGGCGACTGCAAGAACATTGAAAAAAAAAACTATTGGTCACTCTGCAGAAATTATTCCAAGAAAAACCTAATTCATTAAGAGTTCTTCCCTAAAGGGCTAATAGAGTTTTCACATTGAAACTCTATTCTAGCTTTGAACTAAGACACAACAACAATACAACAACCATATGGCAAAGAAGGATCCAGAGAAGGATAAACAATAAGAGGATAACGCGGCCAAGCAAGTATTTACCTATGGACTTCTTCACTCTGATAATTTTCGGAAGGTAACAATTCTCACTCTGTTTGTTTCTGATACTCTTGCTTGTGATGTATGGATTCTTTGTTCTGAACGGTTCAGTTGTTGTATGACGACCCCGATGGTTTGATTTAACTCAAAGAACCCATTTTTTTTGGGCTAGGGTTTATGATTTGGGACTTGGTTTTTCTCTTTTCGACCGATGATGTTTTGACTTCATGTTGGTTGTAAATGGTGTGGTGGTGATGGTACTATGAATGTTTTGTATCTCCTTTGAGAAATTGATTGAACTGAGTTTGGAAAACAAACAGAGGAGAGAGAAACGTTTTTGAAAAGAGGGGTGGAGAGTCTTCTCTTATTAAAATTCTTATGTTTATTCGCATTCCATTTCATTGAATTTTAAAGCATTAAAGATTTTTTTTTGTTTTTTTTTTAACTGTGACGCTGTGCTGCCCCACGTTTGTCATGATGTCGTGATATGGGCATGTGACAATTTCGTTTTGTGGTGTTGACCAAGGCCTTGCATTTTAACGTTTTGGAATACTTAAAAATCATGTTTTTTTTGTTCAAGATGCATTGTTTAAGTTATTTGATTAAGATAAGTGTTATGATGTTTCGCTCTGTCCAAGATATATGTACTTTAATTCTTGTCAAATAAAAGAGTGGCTATACTAGTTGGATTAGACGTGTCATTTTCATAAAGTGTGTAAATGCTAGTTTTGTTTTAAAAAGTTTTAATCTTATAGAAAGTTTTTACTTTAATAAAGCCGATGCCTTTGGTTGATGTATCCAAGAGAAGATCTCCTAGCCATTCACGTTTTCGTTTTCCTTGCAATCTCAATGACAACTTTTGTCTTCCTATCACCTTTTATTTGCCATGCACCAGGTGTATCATGTAACATTACCACCAACATGATGTTATTTAATGTTTTAAATTAATGGTCTAATTGCTTATGTGGTTATGGTTGCTTCTTGTGTTTTCTACTAATTTGTATTAAGATTTCAAAAGAATCATAACCATTATTTTCTATAGTAAATTGATTAAATGAAGTATTAATATAATTATGGTTATTCATGTTAACACTTGGGACACTCCATTTTTGCATGGATAGTTGTATTAGCTAGTCAAGATTTGTGACCGCATGCATAATTCTTGTCGGTTTTGTTTGTGAGCTTTCTTGATGACTTTCACTTGTTACTTGGTTTGGTGCTTATGATATGCTTTGCTCGGATGTTATTATTCTCGCTTCATGACCATAAAATTTGTCAAGAAAAAATGAATATGAACTCGCTTTGAGATAATCATTTCAAAAATAATTTATATTGGTCCAACGCCAAGTAAAAATCATTCCGCCGACATTGGCACACACGTAAGTCGATCATTACGTGATCTCCGTCTGCACGTTTTCGCGCATCTTAAATAACTTAACAAGGAATAGAATTCCGGAGTCTAGCACTCCGCACGTTCTAGAACGAACTGCAGTTGGGCTAGCCCCACGCGTAATGTCCATTCAATCCTTCGTTATTAATTACACATCGATTCTAAAACGTCTAAAAACAATTATTCATTTTATTTAAATTAAATTACGAAAACAGAACTTCGGAGTCTAGCATTCCGCACGTTCTGGATTGGACCGCAATTGGGCTAGCCCCACGCAATGTGTTCAATCACTATTCGTATATCAATTATTCAATTTATCAAATTAAATTACGAAAACAGAGCTCCAGAGTCTAGCATTCTGCACGTTCTGGATTGGACCGCAACTGGGCTAGCCCCACGCGATGTGTTCAATCACTATTCGTATATCAATTATTCAATTTATCAAATTAAATTACAAAAACAGAGCTCCGGAGTCTAGCATTCCGCACGTTCTGGATTGGACCGCAACTGGGCTAGCCCCACGCGATGTGTTCAATCACTATTCGTATATCAATTATTCAATTTATCAAATTAACGTACGAAAACAGAACTCCGGAGTCTAGCATTCCGCACATTCTGGATTGGACCGCAACTGGGCTAGCCTCACGCGATGTGTCCAATCACCATTCGTATATCAATTATTTAATTTTCATAATTAATCAGCGAAAGACAGAACTCCGGAGTCTAGCATTCCGCACGTTCTGGATTGGACCGCAACTGGGCTAGCCCCACGCGATGTGTTCATCCGCCCTTTCATTTAAAAACATCTTAACCAAATTCAAACACCTTTTCTCTAAAACGAACATTGTTTAAATCATTCTATCTCTCGAACAAGCTAGCGCTTCAGCCTCCACCGCAAGTATAAGCCAATGCTTAACAGTAGAATGCGTTTTAAACAAATCGTTCAATAAAAATCACAAACCGTAGTAGCACGAACTACGAAGCTCTGACTTTCCCATTGCACAAGGGAATACGTAGGCACGAGGATTTTAATCCTTCGCGAGCACCCTATTAAAAAAAATCAATCTTTTTTCTGTCACCCTAATAAACTTTTAATCTTTTCTCCGACTTATTAATCATCATAACTTTAATTTCCTTTAACAAACATTAATAACAATCATTTAGAAGACAAAGACTTAAGATCAAACATTTAATCGCATAATTAGCTAAGAGGTTCCCGTTGAGTACAACGGATGTGAGGGGTGCTAATACTTTCCCCTTGCGTAACCGACTCCCGAATTTAGAATTTGGTTTCGTGAACCATTTCTTATCCTTCCTTTAGGTTGTATCTATATCTCCCTTTTCTCTCGTAGAATAAATAGAATTAGGTGGCGGCTCTGTTGTTTTGTTTTAGGATCGTATTTTTCGAGGTACGACACTAACATACCTATGATGAAAATGAATTTAGCTAACAATTATGATGAAAATGAAGTAAGCTACCATACCTATAGTATGACGAAACAAACGCTTTTGGTTCCTTCTTGTTATACCATATGCATGTGATAGCATGACAACAAGGTATCCCCGTCAAGTCCCACTTCCTGCATGCACATTTCTTCTGCAAGAAATTAACAGCATACGTCTCAACACCATTTAACACTCCAAACAATGCAAAGTCGTCATCTGAATGCCACGTTGCACTCCATCCTTCAGCCGCCCTCTTTGTTTTTTCCAGTACTTGCTGAATTTTGGGACATATGATTCCTTTGTCTCTACCTAATGTTTCTTTTTGAGCTGCAATTCTTAAGGTCAAATAATGTCTGATTCCCTCTAAAAGTGTAATGATTGGTTTGTCCCTATACTCCAAAATTGCTCGATTGAAGGCTTCACACATGTTGTTAACTTGTAGATCACTCTATGTATCTAACTTAAAATGTGATCTACTCTAACACGCAATAGGTACATCCATCATGTCTTTCCACGCTTTTACATTGAGCTCTTTCATAAGGTTCATTGCTCTCTCCCATGCAGGTACTGTTGTGACCCTAGCCGCCCTCCATAAAGCCTCTTTCATCTCTATACCAGGATATTTCTTTCTCCAATTTCCATAGAGATATTTCACACACAACCTATGCTCAACATATTGACTTGTCTCTAGAATAGCCGGTACCAAACCCTATGTAAAATCATAACAGCATGAAATAAATGCAGAATTAAAGTAATGTTATCATAGACAAAATTAAGGTAATGTTATAAACCATACCTTTTGTTGATCAGAGATAAATGCGTAGACCTTATCTTGGATATATTGTAAATCATCGAGAAGTAACTTTATAAACCATTTCCATGAGTCCTTTGTTTCAGCTTCCACAATGGCATATGCAATGGAAATCATCTTGTTATTTTCGTCTTTTCCAACAGCTGCTATCAACTGTCCTCCAAAGTCACCTTTTAAGAAACAAGCATCCAACCCAATCAATGGTCTACATGTTGTTGCGAATGCAGACTTACATGCTTCCAGGCACACATAAACTCTCTCAAAAATAGGACCACCTTCAGAGTCAGCACATTGAATCTTAACAGTAGAGTTTGGATTCGACTTAAGCAATTCATCAACATATCTTCTTAAATGTGTAAACTGGTCACGACCAGCACCTTGAATCAAATCTATTGCTTTTCTCTTGGCTCTGTAAGCTTGGTCTATTGACAACTTCACACCCCATTTTTGAAGGGCTTCTGCAATCAACCATTTACATCTCATATCAGGACTATGTCTTAATGTATACACAAATTTTCTAGCTAACCAATCAGTTTTGGCTTGTCTATTCTTAGTTGTCCTATGACAACTATGTTCCTCAATAAAGCTAACAATTTGCCAAAATTTATTGTTGGTCCTCATGCTAAATCTTATATAAAATGAGCAACCATCCATGCATCTTACGACCATTCTTTTCTTGTCATTCTTCTTTAAGACAACATTCTTCTTATTATCCATTGCATATTCCTTTATGGCATCTCTAATTTGCAGCTTATCCTTGAAAGTCATGCCTAGCTCAAACTTAGTACTTCCCTTAAAAGTTGGAAACCTTTCCATCTCATCTTCAATATCACTTTCTGGTGGGCTACGAAGCTCTTCGGAATCACAAGATTCATTATCAGAAACATAATTCTAACTTGGAGTACCTTCAATATGATCATTGGGTAGAACTGTTGTCCAATCTACATTGTCTTCAACACTAACTTCAGGAATTAAATCAATATCACTCTCACTTTCTTCCTCATCCTTTCCACTAACCTCATAATCCGGATCAGTCTCACTCTTATCATCATTAACATGATCTACATTCACATCAGATTGATCCTCCACATTCACTTTAGGTTGATCTTCTTCCACATTCACTTCAGGCTGATCATCTTCAACATTCATTTCAGTCTGATCATCTTCCACATTCACTTCAGGCTGATCATCTTCCACATTCACTTCAGGCTGATCATTTTGAACATTCACTTCAGGCTGATCATCTTCCACATTCACTTCAGGCTGATCTCCGTCCACATTCACTTCAGCCTCACATTCTATGTATTCAGGTATGTCAACTGTGTGTTCAACGTAAATATCGATGACATGGAACCCTTTAACATCTTCAATAAATGTTAGCACATATGTGTCATTATTCAATGGTCTAATCCCTCTTGAAAATGAAAATCTAGGATTCACATACCAAAGAAATTTTATATTCCTATAACCTTCACTTTTTATCATATTCTCAATTTGCATATACGACATTAAATCAACGTCCCAATCCCAATTCATTTCAGCCACTGTTTCACCAACATACAACATTATAGGATGATATATCATTTGTCCCTTATGGTGAATCCTAAGTCTGACAGTTTGTTTTTCTGATGGCCTACATACAGAAAACAGGTACAACACATTTCAGACAATAGGGACCCACAAATCAGAAAAAACACAAAATAGGTACAACACATTTCAGATAAAACACTAAACATTTCATAAATCAAGATACTTTAGGGACCACATTGCAGACATCAGAATAGAGTAATACGAATAAACAAATTGCAGAAATTCATACCCCTAATTCGAACCCTAATTCGTAGCCCTAATTCGAACCCTTAACATACCAATAGAGTAAAATCACATATCAAAAACTTACCTCAAAACAAACTTTGGGTTTGACATCTTCGAAGAACTACAGAAGAGGGCGAAATGCAAAACGCGGAGAAGTAGATGAATGAGGTTACGGTCTGCGTACAATTACTGTGTGAGAAGTAGGCAAAACGCAAAGAAACGGAGAGAAGAAATGCAGATGAATGGGGTTAGGGTTTGCGTACGATTACTGTTGTGAGAAGTAGGAAAAGATGAAGATCATTTGTGTTTGGAAGTAGGAGAAGATGAACATCATCGTGTTTGGTTTTACTTATTCAGCTTTTTGTTAAAATCTATTTAATTACAATATTATTAATAAACCTAAAATAAAATAAAATGGAAAATAATTATATAGAAATTAAAAATTATAATATAATATTTTATATTATATTTGCTGAGTTGGCAATGACACATGTTAAACTACATTGCCATGTCATAAAAAATTCACCTCATATTGATTGGGGGACAAAAATCCTGATACAATTAAACTTAAGGGACTAAAATCCTTGATTTGAAAATAGGGGGACCAAAATAGAGAAAAAAACATAATAGGGGGACTAAAACTGCAATTAAGCCAATATTTTAATTAATATTTATGGCTCCCCCTAAAATTTTTAGCAAGATCCGCCAATATATATATATATATATATATATATATATATATATATATATATATATATATATATATATATATATATATATATATATATATATATATATATATATATATATATATATATATATATATATATATATATATATATAAGGTTTAAATAGTGTTTTTGTCCCTGTAAGTTAGCTTGTTTTTGGGTTTCGTCCCTATATCTTACTTTCTTCTTACAATTTAGTTCCTATAACCAAAATCCGTAGGTTTTCTGCGAATTTTCCTGCGAATTATAATTTAGAATCTAAACAATTTTTAATAAAATGGTTTTTAAAAAAACAGACCAAGAGAATCAGAGCAATAACAACAAAAAAATAGTTGCATAAATCAAATAACCTAGATCTCACATTTCCATTTTCCAAACAACTTCATTTGCTTTGCAATATTGACATGCCCAGAAATCCAATGTTGTACAAACAAAATTGAAAAAAAAACTTAGAAAACAACATAAGAATGATTAGAAGAATGTGAAGGAGAAGAAGACAATAAAGTGTAAATAAGATACCAAGAAACATGTTTTGTCTTAAATATGAATATATCAAAATAGATCATATAACAACAAACGTGTTTCTATTTAAAAATCTTAAAAATACGATGTCTTGTTTTCACATATAAAATGATTGAAAAACATTTTCACTGAGAAACGTGTATAATCGGTTTACGTTTGCAAAAACATTGATTAAACAAACGAAAAAACATGAATTTAGGTAAAAGAGAATAAGGATTTAGCTAGATAAACAAAAACACTGATTAAGAATCTGAATATGAGAAAAAAAGATTAAAAAAGAAAGAAAAACATGTTATGATAAAGAATCAAACAATAAACCTTAATAGTTTCTCTCACGATGAGATTAACAAACATATTTATCATCCTTGTAACTTCACCATCTCACACAACTATGATTTCTTCTTTGAGATCTGCATATCTTTAGTATTGAAGGAAAAAGAATGAGAAAAAAGAATAGAGAAAATAAAAAACAAAGAAGAATGTGATAGGGAGTGGAAGAGAAGAGAGGAAGAATGAAGGATTCTAAAAGAAATTTAGGCTTCTGGAAAAGTTAAAGACTTGTGTGTAATGGTTAAGAAAAATAGGGGAAAAATAAATTTGTGTAGTAGCCAATGAAATAGTGTCAAATGGCAGCAAGATAGGGAAAAGAAGCTGAATAAATCGGATGATATGTTATTTACTGTAATGTTCAATTTGTAGTGTAGAATGAAAATGACAAAATGATAAAAGATATAAGACATCCAATCAATTTTTGAAATGTAGATAGTTGTGTATTTAAAACATCATTTATTGGCTTTGATTAATAAAATGGATGTAAAATGAAAATGACAAAAGGATAAAAAAGACAAGACACCTATAAAATTTTGAAATGTAGATAAGTCTTGAAAGTTTGCTCCTCTCAAGGTCACACGTTCGAATCATATTTGGTGCAATCAATTATTGTGTGGGTCAGTCCATACAGAGCTTTACTCCGACTTTGAATTGTCGGATACCAAGATTTAAAAAAAAAAAAAAAAAATTGAAATGTAGATAGTTGTGTAAAGATAATAATGAACCAAAAGGTGGGTAATTTTGCCTTTCTTTTTTTTTTTTTTGGTTTAGCGTGTGAAGGGTATTCCCGTAACTTCAATCCCAAATCCCCAGTGGCCGACGTGGCTCCCAACCTTTCTTCTCTCGTTCCCTCGCAAAACCCTAAACCAGAAACAACCTCAATTGAAGAATTCAATCTCGCATTCAAAACATTCCGCCATAACCAACTTCAAACTCCATTCACAACAGTTTCAATCGAGTTTCCACTATGACTGCATCGAAGAAAAATCACAAAGACAAACCAGTTCGCCGCAAGTAAGTTTTCTGGAATCTCATTTTTTACGGAGGGGAGGTGTAGATAGTAAAGTTCCATGGGTGAAATTTCTTATGATTATCACATGTTTGTTTACGATAGTTGAATTTGTACAGGGAAGAGAAACCGGAAGAACCAGAATTGCCAAAATACAGAGATCGAGCTAAAGAACGTAGAGAAGATCAAAATCCTGATTATGAACAAACTGAACTTGGGTTTCATGCTGTTGCTCCTCCTGGTACTGTTGATATTACGTAAGGTTTCCACCACCTTATTTTCCATTTCATATTTTTTTTAATCAAAGCATGCAGCACAAGAAAAAACTGTTTTTGTTGTTGCATACCCTTCCGTATCAATGGTTGGTGTTTTCTAATGGTGATAATGTTTTATAGGTCATCTGATGCCCACAAATTATCTATTGAGAAGAGCAAGTACCTTGGAGGTTCGTATTTTACCTTTATTTTTTTCTACATTGACCAATAGCGGTCTTGGTTTGCAAAGAAATAGTTAATCGATAGGCAGTGTTGTCAAATAATGACACTATAGTGTAGTGGAATTTTAACAAACACTTATTGTTCTGGGATACTCGCTATAGCGGCATTATAGTGTTATGTGATACCCAATTTAGTACAAAGTTCTGTCACTTGTCAATAGCAGCTGTGGCAGTGCTACACTGCACTCATTGGAATTGGAACACACCGATATTTTCTTTGATCCGCAATTGGCACACTATCTAGAAGTTTGTTTTCTTCCCCTTTTTGGCTAACTATTGATGGTTTAGGTCTCTTCTGCATGCCCATAAAAGTTGTTAATTGTTATAAAAGATTTGTTTCTGGGAGGGTTTATTACTTTGGTGCAACATGACTATAGTTCAACAACAAAAGTTGAAATCTTTTCCCACTAGATGTGGTTGACTACATGAATCAAGCTAAGTTATAATTCTTTATCGTGAATCATATATAATAATAGATTGTTTAATTGCAATGCTCTCTTAATGGTTTTGTCTATATTCTCCTTTTATCCCTAGTTATTGGACTATCTTCTTTTTTCTCTTGTCATCCACAAATACCCAATCCATCTTACTGGGTCTCTACCATCATTTATACATTGGGAGCTACCCCTACTTTTTCTCTAATGACCACTTATCCATTGTGACATTTTTATTTGTGCAACACTAAGCTTCCTTTTTCATAGGCTCTTTACTACCCGACATTCAGTCTCATACAATATTGCCAGTCTTGTAGTTGTCTGATAAAATTATCGTCCAAGTTCTGAGGAGCGAGGAGTACTTTTCTATCAAAATGTTACCTCTAAGTCTTCTTCCATTTCATCTACTCTGGTTGGATCTTGTGATTGGCATCTTCTATTTCTTTGTTTTTTTTTTTGTGAATTAGACCCTATATACCTAAGCCATGATACATACACAATTGTACATTCTCCAATTTTCACCTTGAAACTAGTAGTTTTTTACGTCCTTGTAAATCATCACTGATATGTTCCATAAAGTCTCAACAAAGTTTTAATTGTCTAACACCACCCTCCTTATTTTTATGAGAGAGCTTGGGACTGGCTTTGTAACGAACATAGGCGTAATTGTCATCCTAAACCATGGTGAATAGGTTAACTTGGAATTTAGAATTCCCTATGCTACATATTCTAATGATTTTTCTTATTCAGGTTTGTTCTTATGCTTTTGATTACATTGACATGCTTGCTTTATGATAGAGTATTGTCTTTGATCCTTGTAGCCGACCCCCCCCCCCCCCCCCCTAGTGGGATAAGGCTTGGTTGTTGTTGTTGTTGTAAAAAATTAAGTCCTTATCCTTACTGAATCTCTTATGTTAATAACTTAGCTTGTTTGCCTTAATTATATTGTTCAGGTGATGTGGAGCATACACATTTGGTTAAAGGTTTGGATTATGCTTTACTGAACAAAGTAAGGAGTGAGATTAAGAAGCCAGATGCTGGGGATGACGGGGACGGGAAACCCAGGTGACTGAGCCAGTAGTTGTAGCTATGTGGTTGTACTGCTGTTGATTAAAGCATTCTATTGTCCTTAAAAAGTTGTCTTCATAAAAAATGCTATGATTTTGTGTTTTCTGACAGAGTACCCAAGGAAGACCAGCAAGTGTCGATTCGCACTGCAACTGCTAAGGTTCTTTTGTAGATTTGTATAGAATAGGAACTGGAGAATTATTTTATAATTTAAGTTGAGATCGAAGCTGCTAGTTTGAGAATTATTGTCACCCGTTGGTAGTGATTCTTTTAATCTTTGTTTCAGTCAGTTTATCAGTGGATTGTCAAGCCTCAGACCATTAGCAAGACGAATGAGATGTTCCTTCCCGGTCGAATGACTTTCATTTATAATATGGTGAGTATTTCCATTTTGCTGACAAGGCTCTGATGTTTTTCAGGAACATATGATGTGTATAGTCATTCTGGCAGCATGTATGTGTGTATACTTGTGCTCCAAGATAGAAACATTTGGCCATGTGCAATTTACAGGTGTCCTCAAATGCTCTTGTTTTGTGTGTTGAAACCTAATCTTATAATTATGTGACAACTGAGGAGTTAATCTTGACTACATTTTAATGGACAAAGAAGGCTCAAGATTAAACCATCAAGTCATGTGAACTAACAACCATTTACTCCAAGAGAAACAGTAGTTACCTAATAATTCGCCTGAAACATTGATTGTTACCAATCTAACTGTTGAATATTCTCGTATTATAAATTAACGATTAAACACAGTTTCATATAAATTCGTAACTTATTATATGTTCAATTGAAATTATTCAATGAAATATCAAATAGTTCTAATTTTATTTTATTTTTTTGAAAATTTGTGTATTTGATATCTACTCAATAAAATCTTTTTGCTTATCTCTGCACCTAAAATTGATAGCATAGGCATTCTCTTGTACCTCATTGTGTTCATAGATATGTAATTATAATCTCAATTTTGAACGCAATGCTAAAATACCTAAATTGTTGGAAGTTATCAGATTCACTAAGATGCACTCATAATCTCAATTATGTTACATCTTTGATGATTTAGCTGTTCCACACTTCCCGAACCTAGGCCAATCACATTGGTTTTTATCTTCCCCATTCTGCCTCTTCATTTGTTCATCTTCTCAAGTACTAGTGTTCCATAGCCCAAACAACAAAAAATCTAGTTGAAAAATCCATGTGGATTGATTCAAACTAAGGAATTTCAAAATAGCTCTTCTTCCCCTGAACCTCAAGAAAAAATAGTCAATGAGAAAAACTATATGCAATTATCGTAACATGCTTATGGGAGATAGAAGATCTGATGGAATATTTTGAATATTGGTTGGTTTGGATGTTTAAAGTAAGGAAAATGTTTTGATTTCAATTTGATGATATTTGAATGGCCTTTTTTAGACTTACTGTTATTCAATGTCCCAACCAATACCACTGAACCACTTTTTTGAAGACTTTTGTTTTGAATGGTGTTTTATTCGAGTTCTAATGATAGTTTGTCATTTATCTATTTTGTTTTTAGTGGGTTATTTTGTTGATTTATTATTATAGTTTAAATGCATATAACGGGTATGAGTACAAGCACTTTGGAAATCAGCAGGTACATATGTTTTTCCAATGGGAGTAATGTATGGGGATGAGTATTACAGTACCCTCCGAATTGCCATCTCAGTGATACCTTAACATTATAATACTCTTAGTAATGACAAGAAAGATCATTTGTGAGGTTCAGGGTAAAAACTTGTGTTTGTAGACCGGTGGATCCAATCTTTTGTAATCTTTCTACTTTTAAGAAAAAAAAAAATTCTCTGAAATCAATTCTGGCTTAGCTTATGTTTAATCTGGTAGGAAGGTGGATACCATCATGATATTCCAACGACCTTGCACCGTAGTAAAGCTGATTGTCCAGTGCCCGAGGTTTGTGATCTTGAATTTGCTCTCTTATGTTACACAGCTTGTCTATACTTACATTTTCCTGATATACTTTGCTTTTATTTGGGACAGGAAATGGTTACAGTTAATGTTGATGGATCTGTTCTAGATCGCATTGCTAAAATTATGTCATACCTCCGTCTTGGTTCTTCTGGGAAGGTCCTAAAGAAGAAGAAAAAGGAAAAAGATACTAAAGGTATTATGGTTATTATCTTCTAGATGTATGTTAATATTAAACTCATAGTTTTCCTGAAAAGCATGTTTCTGTTAGGTGCATTATTGCTAGTTTTGGTAAAAGATCACAATGGTTTGTGGTGATCATTTTTTTTATGTGGGGTGAAATGCTTTTGATTAGTTTGAGTCAGATAGATCAATGATGTCAAACACCTACCTCGTTTCTTTTCAATGTTAAAGAAATAAGAGGGATATAATGAATGATAACATTAATTATGTCCTATATCTTATATGCACTTTACTTACAGAAAATAAAATGGTTAATAAATTCCCCACACTCTGCTATTATCCAGGGAAATTTTTGGCTGTCGGTAATGGATATGACAAAGAGGATAAGCTGGCAAAGGTTGAAGGTGTGGGGACAAAGAATCAAACAGAAATCCTTCCACCTCCACCCCCGTTGAAGAAAAATCCTATTATTTCAAGGGAGAATCAAGGTCCAGCTGTTGCTAGAGAAGAAGATGATGACATTTTTGTTGGTGAAGGTGTTAACTATGAGATACCTGCTCCCCCGAGTCCTGTCTCTGAGGACATGGAAGAATCTCCTAGAAACAAAGAAAGACCTCAATATTTCACTGAACCTGTTTATGGTCCTGTCCCGCCTTCTATGGTGGATCAAGGGTGGCAAGAAACAGTAAGTTGCTGCCGTGTATTTTGATATTGGATTGCTGGTTTACTTTGAAACATTATTGGAAAATTTTCCCTACTCCTGTTATAATTTTAACATACACATTATCTATGCTGATGGAACAAATGTTTTAGTATGGATATTGGATACCCTTAATTCCCATTTTCTTCATTGTCATCAGCACTTACTCACTCATTATCATGAGATATTACTTTTCACGATGAGAACAAAATGTCACACTTAAGTTTTGTAGACATTGTCATCACGTGTTATTTCCTTTCTTTTCAAAACCTGTTTTCATGTGACTATCTCTCACATTTTCAAATCCTGTTGTCCAGTCCTACATTTCTCTTACACTATTATGTCACTATTGTGAACTTCACTCATGTTATCATACCATCCCTACCTTCATTAGATTACTACTATCTTTAGCATAGGTCCCTTCATAAACATCACCATTCTCTTCTACTATTTCATCTAGTATAAGTCTTGCACTGGGTATTGGGTTTGCTACCCCTACATCTTCTACATATATTAGTCTCACCTATTGTGAATTGTGAAACTAAATCTTTGATGGCATGGTTTTCTCAACTGAAAAAATAACCAATCTTCAAAGCTTGACCCATCTACTCTCGATCTCAGTTTTACAGCATCCTCATTCCTTAATTCATTCATGAATGACCTGGTTCCGAAGTTTGACCATATATCTATATGCCCATATGCTTGGATGTCTCCTCCCCCTGTAAATCAGCTCAGTCTCCCTGGCAGATGCTTCTCTATGGTGACTCTCCACTGGAAAATTAATGCAGAGTACAAAAAAATATTTATTCACTCTAATTGAAGACTACTAAATCTTCTTGTTGGGTCCCCCTCACCTCACCCATAAACCTTAAGAAAATGTTGGTTATTAGATGTATTTTAGGCTTCTTTCCGCACATGCTTTTTAATTTCTTATGCGAAAATCTGGTTTTGAGGAGGAAACACTTGCACAAAGCCCCCTCCTCCCCCTCTCCAACAGCTTTGTCATGCCCTGAGCAAGCCCATGTCCCACCCTTTGTAAACTTCATTCTGTTGAGAGCTTTGTCCATGTCTCATACATCAACTTTGTTTTTTTTAAAGGTAGATGAACAGACTACTTTATGTAGTGTCAGTCCCATTTGAGCTCTAAACTAAGTCTTCATAGGATAAAAATTGAATACAACTATGCATGTTTCCCACTGGAATACGGCTATACCAAAAAAAACACTATTTAAGAAACTTCAAATATCCTGCCTTCCACATCAGATCCCAAGTGGCATCAAATGTGCCATACGGGATGAATGCCGACCCGACAATGATATAATAGTCTTCCGTTAATCATCTCATCACTTAAATCTTCACTTTTGAAACAAAGACAATGTAGGTAGGGACTTAAAGAAAAAACTCATGTTGTAGGGACTATAGTTAAATAAGCCAAATTTTATATGAAGTCAAGAACTATTCAGTAATTACTTATACTATTTATGCTTCTCTCTCTTTCATAAGATTTATTCTACTTGAAATATGTTTGATGGTGTATTAAGTTCCTATCTTTTTTCATTTTATTGTCTGGCCTTAGAATGGATATGATGTAATGCAAACACAAGCCATGGTTGGTGGCTACCAAGGGGAATGGCAGGAGTACCAGTATGCTGAACAACTGGCTTACCCTGATCAATATCTTCAGCAAAATATGCAGGCTTATGATGTCCAAGCAGATTTAAATGTTCCACAAGATCCACGCTTTATGACTCAAGAAGAAAAGGACCGAGGTTTAGGATCAGTGTTTAAACGAGATGACCAGAGACTTCAGCAGCTGAGGGAGCAAGATGCTCGAGAGAAAGATCCTAACTTCATCTCGGAGAGTTACTCTGAATGTTACCCTGGGTATCAAGAATATAACCGTGAGGTAGTGGACAGTGACGAGGAAGCTGACTTGTCTAAAATGGATATGGGAGGAAGGGTAAGTAACATTTATATATCTTGTCATTGTTTCAGCAAGCTAATTTATAAATAAATTTTAAAAACATGCATAATGACCTTTTTACATTGATACTTGTATCTATAACCAAACAATGTGTTGAAAGATCCAATATTGAAATGTGCTCTGGACAGGCAAAGGGCCGTCTTCATAGATGGGACTTTGAAACTGAAGAGGAATGGGCGACTTACAACGAGCAGAAGGAAGCAATGCCAAAAGCTGCATTCCAGTTTGGTGTGAAGATGCAAGATGGTCGGAAAACCCGTAAGCAAAACAAGGACCAGAAACTAAACAACGATTTGCACAAGATCAACAAGATACTTTCAAGAAAGAAGATGGATAAGGAAGGGAATGGCGAGGCTGGCCAATATGAAGATGAGCCCACCCCTGGAAAGAAGCTTCGAGTATGAGTCCTATTCACAAGACTGTACTGTAATATTTATTATATAATGAGATGAAGATTTTCAATTTATATCTTAAGATGGTGATATATTGATATTTTCTATTTTTTCCCATCTGTAGAAAGTAGAAACCTTGTTCAGGCTTTGTTGTCATATTCATAAAATGAAAATAATTAGCATTAAAATCAACTGTGTCTAACGTGTACTAGTACTAGTGTAGTGTTCATGAAAACTGAGGATATCAATATATGAATGGCTGTTGGATGACTCAGGATATTAAATTTGTTGAGGACGGTTATTTTTATATAAAAAGCAATTTTGTAATTATTATTTTACCAAAAGATGATTTTAGTATTTTTATTCATATTAATTTATTGGATACATGTTAAAATTCTAACGATTTTTTTTTAAAGATGATGACATTGATGGCAAACAAAAAAAGTGCAGATGTTTAAGGAAGAAAAAAGAGATAAACACTTGTATATTGATTGACTGACTTTACAATACATAGATGAAGTATATCCAACTTCTCTAACAACTTATTAATATAGTTTTTAATCATGACAAAACAGTAAGAGATCCTATTTAATCATATTAATCATATTTTAACAATGACTAAATTTAAGAGGTTCTATTTAACTACAATTTTAAATACAATTTAATCGTGAATATTTTTAGATTTTGTGCAGAAAACCATTTTGCACGTCCTCAAAGGTAGGTCGGCTTATTAACCAACAATAACAAACGTAACAAGATAAACTAACCTAATTGACAATGAACTCTAATCACTTGTAGCCAGTATGGTGAACTTTGAGCCTTGTTGAATGAAGAGAGAGTGATATGCATTTTGATTGGTTGTAAGAATGGTGATTTTGGCCACTGAGAATGTACCAAATAAATACAAGCTTTCAATTTGATTATATTATCCCTTTAAAACAATTTTTTTCTTATATCTCTCAGTTGAGTCACCATCCTCGTGCATCTCCTTAAACACCCATCAGCCTCGTCTTTTCTTATTCTGTTTCAAGTAACATGGCCCATTTTTTTCTCTAGGTTCTAATTTAGTTATGTGATTGTGTAATGTGGAGGCATAACATAATGAACATAAAAACAGCTAAAATCATCGAATTCACTAAGAAAATATTTGCAGGCATGAACAAGTAGTGTAGCAATGAGGTCCTATATTTCAAAATGAAGTGGAGGATTTCCAACAGGAGGAGGCAGCGGAGGATTTGTAGCATTGCGAGCCATAGATGAAGATAGATTGATGAACAACTTAGCTCATAAAAGGTCTGATACCATCTTTAAAATATCATCCATTGATGCAAAAGAAGAAAAGAGCATTAGCTTAAGGAAGAAGAAAGGAGATAAGCTCTTGTATATTAAGGGAATGTATATCCCAAAATGCATCACATTTACCATATATAGAGCTATATCAAACTGCTCCACAACTTTTTAACCAACTCTAATAAACTCAACAGGATGAAACAGTGAAGTACAAATAAGAATAGTGAGCAACATAAGTACAAATACTTCAACCAGCAAAATATTTATAAAATAAACCATGGTGCTCCAACCTCGGCGACATTTTCAATCAACTCCCTAAACTAGAATTAAGAAAATGGGCACTGTCTGGAGCACACTTTTAGTCAGTCTTAGCTAGCAACAATATCTCAACAATAGTGCATCTCAATCACCAGGATCCAAACAGTGTATTTGTCATAGTAGTTCAATTTTGCCACTCTCTACAAGCGGCTTTATCGATTTGTAACATATAAAGTAAAGGACACCGGCCTCCATTTCAAACAGCTTTGACCTGCAAAAGCAATCAAATTAATCTGCTTTCTAAATTTTCTTAAAACCGCAGAATAAACTCATGCTAGAAAAAGAGAATTGCCTGTCATCAACAGGTCCGTCTCCAAGCTGAATGCCTGTGAGATAATCTTTACTTCTACACAAAACAAATGTGTCTAGTCGTGGTTCTGGAACTGAAACATGCAAAAACAAATTAATTGTCAGAGCAGATGTGCTTCGTTTGTGTCGGCCGGGAGACATCCTAGTCTCAGTGACATAACATACAGAGAAGAAGACATGGCATGATTATGATTTGAAATAAATTTAGCATCATCTAATTTGAAAATGGAAGGATGAACTGTCTGAGAGATACATGCACTTCAAAAAACGATTTCAAGTCAAATAAGCAATCGAAACTACAAATCAGCAAAACAGCTTCACGCAAAAAGTTCAAAAATGTTTAAAAAAAGGAACTACAGAAATGGACACCGGACACAACACCGACATTGACACGTCGACAACAGTAATAATTTGAAATATAAATAAATTGAATGTGGTGTCAGTGTCCAACACGGGCACAGATACGCCTTTTTTTCAGAGGCGTCAAAATGGTCCATAAGAAATAACAAAATATCAAAACCAAAAATGACATTAATAAACAAGAAAGGAAAATTACTCATGTCATCCTCTTCACTAATTATAGATTGCCTCTCATAAGACTGATAATTTTCAGGCAGTTTTGATAGAACACTCTCCTCCAGATGTTTCTTTAGGTCATCTGAGCACCTACAACCAGAAAACTAGATTAAAAACCACAACTAGCATACTTTGCTACAAATTGAGAGTCCGAAAATTTTCTTATAATACATTGAGCTATCTTTTAAAACACATTGAACAGCCTTACCTTTCAGTGAAAAACTTCTCATCCTTAGAAAGCCTGTTCCAAAGTTCTTCAGTTTTTCGGATGTGGAACATGTACTTTTCGATCTGCAATATAAATGTGGTTATTAAAATTGACCAAAATGCAATCTAGGAAACACAACAATAGGTGACTTTATAGTATACACATCTTGTTAGTATTAAAATATTTCAACAATTAATGTGTGCCTACCTTATATAAAATCTATGATACGGGTAGAAAGTAAGGTTGTACAAAACATTATCTCGTAATAAAATAGAAGCTATACCCAAAAATAGAATTTCAATCTGGTTAAAGATCAATAGGGCCACTGCTATTTAGTGGTTCCAACTTCCAATAGTTTGAGCAAAACGTTAGAAGGAGTTGAAAGAGTTAAAAGCCCAGAGCAATGTAGTCAAGCACGAGATCTTAAGCAGGATCGACCGGCTTGTGAAATATCATAAAGTTCGGATCATTAGCACGCTACATAAGATCCTGCCAAAGGAAAAATGGTAATTTCATCCCGTTAAGTCAGCTCAGTTGGTAGCTGTCCAGAGACATCAAATGTAGGGGCGCGGGTTTGAACCCGCGACATCCTACTTGTTCATCTTTAAAAAAGGTGAATTCTAGCCACTAGGCTAATTGAACAACAAAACATGAAAATCATATTACAGGCCCAAAAAATGCTCCAACACGTTTTATTCACGATCTTGCTTCAAAAAGCTTGATCTTGACCATGCCGGTGACAAAAACGATCTTTCTCTGATCGTAGCACTCTCAGGCATCCTTAGCACCTAAGATCTTACAATCCAACACTAAATCTTTGACTACACTGGACCGGAGTCCAACTTCGGTTAACATAACAATCAATAAACTAACCGAGTAAAGTCACTGCTAGTACTCCAACTTCGGTTAACATAACAACTAATATACTAACCGAGTAAAGTCCCTGCAAGCCCTCCAACTTCGTTTAACATAACAACTAATATACTAACCTAGTAAGGTCACTAATACTCAAGTGTACAAGTACAACAGCAAATCATAGGTTAATTTTTCTTAATTACTGGTTTGAGTCTATGACTGTTTACCTTCAAGATACGGACGCGAAGATACGACCTCAATAGAAAGAGGGTTCTATCCAAGTCCATTTGATACAAAGATACCGAAAGAGGGTCAGTCCCAACAGTAGATTTTTCCTCCACAGTTTCTTCCTGTAAAACAACACACAACAAAAACAAATTCCCAAT
Source organism: Lathyrus aphaca (assembly GCA_963966055.1). Taxonomy (NCBI): domain Eukaryota; kingdom Viridiplantae; phylum Streptophyta; class Magnoliopsida; order Fabales; family Fabaceae; genus Lathyrus; species Lathyrus aphaca. The sequence goes on from OZ014519.1 coordinate 170,780,183, forward strand.
TTTCAGAACAATAACATGAAAATGCAATAGGGTTTGAAATGTTACCATCAATTCAATTTGTTCTCTGACACGGTCAATCAAATCGGATTGAAAAGGAAGAATCTCTGGCGCTGCCTTCTCGTTCCGCCAAGCTCGTTTGAGAAGTTCAACATCAGTGGTTAAAAGCATGGCATTGTAATCGTCTTCAGCCTGAGTTGATTGTTCTCCTTCCACAGATCTTGAAGTCATTGGTTAGAATTTGGGATGAAAATGAAAAAAAGCACAACTTGAACCTTTTCGGTAGCAACTAGAAAGGTACAATTTTGAGAGAAAATCGCAACATCTATGTTAAACAAGACTGAGAAAACAGGAAGCAGAAACGGTCTGGTGTAAAGTTTTTTTTTTTTTTGAAACGAGGAGGAGAAAGGCGGGACGATGATAATGTCGTGGCGGATTTAGGTTTTTGTACAGAGACTGTTTTTTGGAGTGTTTTATTATTTAAAAATAAAAAATAAAAAAGTAAAAAGCTAATACAAATAACAAACAGTCTATCACTATGCACGAGTTTTGGTATCGTATCCGCTATTAGTTATAAATATATTTGATGGATAAAAAAAAAAAAAGAGAATTTCTTTTATCGTATTTTATAAATTTTCTTTTATATCTTTAGATTTCGGATGTGTACATCCGGACGTACTTTTTTTTCTTCATTTGTTCTGAATGTGTATATCTGGAAGACTCCACCGGATCTGCAGATCTAGAAAAAAACAAGATTTTATTTTTTCTAAAAAAATCAGTTTTGTTTGTTTGTAACAAATGTTAACTTATCTCCGCAATTCAATATTCATTCGAAAACAACAATATGTAAAATCAAATGATATAAATATAATCATACAAAAATGTATATAATAAAATGATATAAAATACAACACAAATATATATATATATATATATATATATATATATATATATATATATATATATATATATATATATATATATATATATATATATATATATATATATATATATATATATATATATATATATATATATATATATATATATATATATATATAAAGTAGAATACATCAAACAAAAACTATTGCGTATGTCTATGGATCTATCCTGGCTCCCCTGCTCCTCTGCCCATATGAGTCGTCCTAAGGATCTCTCCTAGCTCCCCTGCTCCTCTGTCCCGACCATTCGTCCTGGCTCGATGTCGGCGGTACTGAAGTGCCCACGAGCAATCTCAAGGATCTTGTCCATGGAAAGTTTGCCACCAGAGCTCTCAGGGAGGTGGTCGACCGCAATGTCCCCCCATGTTATCTCATCTATCTCACGGTAGCGAGGCAGGACATCCTGTGTATGGTCCAACTGAGACTGTTGTTGCTCCTCTAATATCTCCTGATGAGCAGGTATGGACGACGATCACTCAGTTGTGGCCACCATCCATGGGTGTGAGACTCTATAGAACCAGGAGATGTACCTTGCAACAACGCTCCAGTCTCTAGGGACCCTGGTCGCCCTAGCCTCTTTCAGTACCAAATGGTTCTGGAAGTCAGCATATATCTCATCCATCTCCCTACAGGTCACGCCAAGAGGAGCAAACTCAAGAGGCATCTTGGGGATGATCTGCGTGTAACCGAACGGACGTAAGACGTGCTCCGGTAGGTATCCAGCAGTGATGGTCGAACTGCGCGCCAACCATCCTGAGAACAAAGATGTCTCATCAAATGGGTGCATCACACAATGATCGACATAGGCGTCGTAAAAGATGTCCTCAGCAGTTATCTGATCAAGATAAACTCTGTACAGATCAGGTGCCTGGTTCCCTCTGAGTAGGACAAATGCAGCAACATACGACATCTCCTCAGTGTAGTCCAAGACACTCCCTCAACCAATAATCTTGGGGAAGTACTATAATACCCATGCCTGAAATGAAAAACATAACATGGTGTTAAACATTATAATGAATATAAAAGTAAAAGAAATGAAACAAAATGACTTAGAGTATAAGATTCTTACCGCGTATATTGTGCATCTGCCTGCCATAGTCTTGGCTGCCCAGCGACAACTATATGAGAGCTTGGAATAAGTGTATGCCAGCGTAGTCACCCCCTAGTTGTACCCATGGATCCCCGTGGGATCCAAAAGGTACCTGAGGTAAACAATATCAATTTGAGTGGTGCTGGTGTCCACAAACAGTTGTGTGCCAAGCAAAAATAAATAGTACCATCTCAGGGCACGCTGTCTGTGGATTTCCACCTCAGCTGCATCACCATCTGCCTATGCTGCCACTGCAAGCTCTGCACAGAATTTGCCTATTAGAAAGGAGAACCGGACATGTGCACCTCTCAACGCGTCGTGGAAGACTGTGGTGTAGGATGTCCCTCAGCTGTGTCCTATGATGTGGTAGGTTGTACTGGGACATCCTTTGTGCCCGATGTCTCGGCTCTAGCCTATGTCTTCTCACATGTTACAGAGGCATGTTGCACTGACCTACCGTGTATCAAACGATCCTCTCTACCAGTCATGTAATCGGCAAAGCATAACAAATAAATTAGAAGTGTATAAAAAATAATAAATAAAAAAAGAAAAAAACCAAAAATTAAGAAGAAAAAAACAAGTTTCTTCCGGATATGCACATCCGGAAGTACTCCAGAATTTTAAACGTTGAAAACTTCTAGATGTGCACATCCGGAAGCAACCAACGTTGAAAACTTCTGAATCTGCACATCCGATACGTATTTTCATTTTCAAACACGTAGTCATGGCTGTTGTCTCATGCAAAATGGTATTTTAATGTCCTAATCATCCGTTTGAAGCAACAAGTAACACCTACATTGTCTCTAAATTATGTTTTTCATACTACCTAACAATTTTTACACATAATTTTAAACTCTAAATCGATTACTCGTAAATAACTTTGAAACTCTAAATTTCAAAAACTAACCGATTAAACTGAGATATAGAGGTTGTGGAGTGTCTTGATCATTGTAGGAGTTGCTCTGCGACGAACTCGAGTGAAAAAAAATCGGGATTTGTGGGAATGATAATTTGAGAGTTTGAGAGAGTTTTAGAAATGAGAATGTGAAAAAGCGAGAGGGAGATGGTCTGACGCGAAGAGTTATAAGAAATACTTCCGGATGTGCATATACCGAAGTCTTTCGGATATGCACATCTGGAATAAGACAACGTAAGTGGTGCGTCCGGATGTGCACATCCGGAAACAGGGGACAACAAAATAATTTCGCATGGTGGCTAAGTAATTCAAGACGTGTATTAAGAAATCCTCTAAATAATTGATATAAACAAAGATATTAAAAAAAATTGAAAAGTTGAGGAGGGTATTGAACCCAAGTCCTTGCAATAGAAGAAAAAGGTCTTTCCACTAGCTAATTGTGTAATTTTGTTATTAGGATATATTTAAATATATGTATTACATATTCCCATTAACATTAGTTTATATTAATTTAAAATTTTAAAACTAAAACTACTTTAATAATTTAATGAAACTCAAACTAAAACTAGTTTAATAATTTAATACAATCTTACAACAGTATTTTTAGTATTACAATATTAAAATTAAAACTAAATTTTAATAAAATAAAATTAATTATTTACTCACGTTTATTTACTAATCTTTTAAACCAAATTTTAATAAAATAAATTAATTATTTACTAATTAATTATGCAACTTTTTTTAGTGCCCCAATATTAAAATTAAAACTAAATTTTAATAAAATAAAACTAATTATTTACTAACATTTATTTACTAATCTTTTAAACTAAACTTTAATAAAATAAACTAATTATTTACTGAATAATATATATATATATATATATATATATATATATATATATATATATATATATATATATATATATATATATATATATATATATATATATATATATATATATATATATAAACTATTTAGTTACAATTTATTATCTATTAATATATGTTATTAATGTAATTTAGAAGCGCGCCTAAGAGGGGGGTTGAATTAGGTGTTTAACAAATTCTTCGAGTTTTTTTTTCCGATTTTCGATTTTTCTTGACGTATGTAGTTTTAGTGCTTCAAAATAAAAAGCGGAAAGTAAAAATGACACAAGAGAATTATCCCGGTTCCCCTCACAATCCGAGAGTACGTCCAGTCCCCTTACAACATGTGAGAGATTTCATTATAGTTTAGAATGATTGTACAAGCCTAATCACACAAATGGTGAAGCCTACTATCTAATCTATAGGTAGCTAAAGTGTAGGAAGAACAATCATCTTCAAACACTCACTTGTTTCCAACAATCCTGGACAACAAGGTAATCACACTAATTTATCCTTAACAATCCTAAGGATAAATAGTCACAATGATACAAAGAGATAAGTAGTTCTTGAATAGATGAAAATGGTGAAGTCTTGAACTTTTTATCAATATAAGTATTGATCTTCTCCTTTGATGAACTTTCTCACTCACAATAATATATATAAGTGTTCACTATTTTATGAAATGAAACTTTAAAAATGATATAAAAATATTTAATGTAAAGTTTCACTTTTTGAAGATTTTGAATAAGTGTACTCAAAATTGTATGAAAATATTGAATAAGTGAGTAAGAAAATATATATGAAAATTTTTGGAGGTTTAATTTAATTTAAAATTTCATGTATTTATAAGTGCATAACACCTCTTTGAAACATTGTAAAGTTATGCAAAAATATTATGAACAATTGTCAAGTTAAAAGAAATTGTTTCATGAAAAGGTGTTAAAAAAATATTGTTTTTTCAAATTCGTACCTGACTTAACAAATGTAGAACAAATTTTGAATTTCAAAATTAAAATACTGCCTCAGATGGGTGCAAATTATGACAGTTTTTATTTCTGTTACGATTGTTCAAACTGCCATAATTTACCAAAAACTGCATGTTTAAATAAATTAAAAAACTTAAAAAATTATCTAAATGTTTGAACAAATATTATGCAATGTCTATTGATTTATCCAAATCAATAGATTATATTTGAAAGTGATTTATGCATGGTTCAAATATGAAAAATAATTTTTCAAATGTATGATAATAAAAGGCTTAATTGCAATTTTGGTCCCCTTATTTTTATTATTTTTGACTTTTGGTCCCCCTATTTTAAAATCTGGAATTTTTGGTCCCTCTATTTTCATTTATTTTTTAGTTTTGGTCCCCCTATTCTAAAATCTTGAATTTTTGTCTCTCTATTTTCTTTTTTATTGAGTTTTGGTCCCCCTATTTTTATTTTTTAAAACTTTCGATCCTCCTATTAAATTAGTTCCAAATTGAAAAGGGGACTAAAATCCAAAACAAAACTTAAAATAGGGGACAAAAACTCAAACAAAATGAAAATAAAGGGACCAAAATTTCGGATTTTAAAATAGAAGGACCAAAACTAAAAAAAATGAAAATAGAGGGACCAAAAATTCCGGATTTTAAAATAGGGGGACCACAACTAAAAAAAATGAAAATAGGGGGACCAAAATTGCAATTAAGCCTAAAAAAAATTATTTTTTAAAGCTAGAAATAGTGATATATTTTCAACCAAATGAACCATGCATGCAAATAAATTTTGGTGATTATTTTGAGCACTATTTTATCAATATATATTGTATGTTTATACCTCAATAAATAAAGATCGATGCAAGTCTTCATAATGTTGCAATCTTGATCCATAGTCATATTACTTCATGATGCTTTTTCTCATCATTTGATAAATGCACATATTAAAAAAATGAAACAAAATTAAAGAAACAATGTTTTAGCAATAGTTTAATTACTATAACATTATTGTAACATTTTAGTAAAATTAAAAATATTGTAATATTATTGTAATATTTTAGCAATCGTTTTTTAGTTGTTTGTTGTTTATTAGGTAATTATTAGATATTTTATTACTAGATATATAATTATTAGATATACAATACTCAATTAAATATATTATATTAAACTAAATACTAAACTATATATTTGTAGAAATAAATACTATACTAAATTAAATAAAAATTATTAGAAATAAATACTAAAAATAATTATGTTAGAAAAAATAATTATATAAAACTATTAATAGTTAATTATCAAATTAAATTGTTGCAATTACTATATGTTTAACTAATAATGTGATATATACATTTAAATGCGCAATAATAATAATAAGACATGAAAGCTAGCCTAGTGGGAAAGTCTTGCTCTTGTATTGCAAAGGTTATGGGTTCAAGACCCATTACATGTTACATTAGCATTTTTGATGACTGGATGTGACGAAGGTCAAAATTGAGAGAATCTTCAAATATTAGGGAAATTTATGCAACTTTTTCTTTGCAGTTTTTTTCTTCCGAACACCGTATATATGGAAGGGCTGAAAATGACTATTAATCCTATTATTTTTCATGTTGAGATTCTCGTATTGCTTGTGTAGGACTTGTAACTTTACTATTTCTATTGACGCGCCGTCACCATAACATCACATAGGGGTGTCCAATGTCGCCATTTCCGTCGTTGAATCAACAATCTTTCTTAAACACTTTCGTATCTACACATTGGTGAATGTAGAACAATGCTTTATGATCTTTCTTCCTTGTTTCACATTGCATATTTCTTTGCACTTCTGTTGCATTTTCTACAACCGACATATAACCATTATTGACGAGTTCAAACACATCTTGAGATTCAAACAACATACGCATTTGAATCGACCACCGATTCAAATTTTTTCCGTCGAATATTAAGAGCTTTTTATTCAAGCTAGTGGTTTCTTCGTTCATCTTTGTTCTTATGCAAATCGTTCAATTCTCTCCAACACTTGTGTTTGTCCTAACCCTGAGAATCAAGATTGTGATTCTCTTTTATTTGGATCTTCAATATAGTATGAATTTGAGGAACGAAATAAAGTAGATACCTCACATACACTCGTGCTTCCATGGATAAAAAACCGAGACTCTAAATATCAATTTGTTGGACCTGAATCTGAAACTCTATTGATGTGCACACACATAACCTTTGAGGGAGATATAAGATAAATCTTTATTGATCTCACTCTATCTATTACAATTAAGTTCAAGCATAATTAATACAATCAATATATTATGCCCCTGGCCGCAAGATTAGCACACGTCGGAAGTCGATCGAAAATTAACCTCCAACCGAAAACACTAATTTTCAATGGCACTTTTGTACGCCAAATTATTTCCAACACCGCCTTAGGCATAATCTCGACATCCTCAACCATCACATTAGCAAGAAGCATGCTATATCAAGACTTAACGGCGAAAAATCGACATAGCTTGGACTCCACACAAATTGATCCAATACTTCACAAATAGGAGCAACATCAACAAGTAACATTTGTAAAGATTCAAACTCATCTTTCAATTCATCAGGCATGCCCTGCACAATCCAGGACAAATCCCACCTCCAATTTCCATTCGTCCATGCCCCGACGTCCGCAACTGCAATAAACTTTGTGGTATAAACAATGAATAAGTTAGCAAATAAAGATTTTAGTACCACATTTCCTAACCAACGGTTGTGCCAGAATGCCACACGAGTTCCTTCTCCCAATTTATAAGACAATAGCTCCAAGAAGCAACCAAGATTATTATCATCACCAATCTTCATGAGGTCCCGCCACCAAAGCGATATGTATTTCACTTCACCGAGTTTCTTCTTAAGGATCACTCTTGCCGGCATATTTCCATATCTACTTTCTAAAATGTCGCGCTAAAGTGCAACATGCTCTTGTATGAAACGCCATAACCATTTCGTCATAAGAGCATGATTGGACAAGATTTTTGATGCCCAATCCACCCTCTCGTCTCGGTAAGCAATCTTTTTCCCAACTCACCCAAGCTATACTATCCTTTTCAAGTGAGCCCGACCACAAGAATTTCCCTTGAATAGAAATCAAATCCTTTGCCACCTTCGAAGGTACCTTATACAAGTAGAGTTGATGAATAAGGATATTCGAAATCACAGAATTAATCAACACAATTCTTCCCCCCACCGAGAGTAACTTTGCACGCCAAGTTGAAAATTTTTGTTTGAAAGTTTCCACCACCGGCTTCTAAAATGCAATACTCTTATGGTTACCACCGACATCAATTCCTAAAATCCTGAAAGGGAGAAAACCAGCCTGACAGGCCAAGAATGTCGCAACAGCCTCCAAAAGCGCATGTTCAATTTCGATTCCATACATGTTGCTATTCAAAAGTTAATACGAAACCTGACATGAGCTCAAAATCTCTTAAAAGAGCCTTAATGTTCCAAATATCATGCCACGATCTGTCGCTAACTAGTAATGTATCATCCATAAATTGTACCAAGTTTACGTAAACATCCTTTTTCACCTTAAAACCTCTCAACATCTATTATCATCATGGTCTGAGTCACTTTCGCACACCAATAAGTTTTCAAGAACTTTCAAGGACTTAACAATATCCTCAATTGAAAGATCAATTCACCCAAAAACATTCTTGATCCACCAACAATGGCTATCACACAAGACTTGAAATTTCTTCATCAGTACGAAACTCGGACAACCAACAATTTGGACAAAATTCCAAGTAGCATCAACAAATTCCAGGAAGTTAGAATTCTCAAACCAACAATGAATTACCTTAAAGGGTTTGGGACCCCAATTCGACACGTTTTCCTTCAACCATATAGGCATGTGGTCGGATATATCTCTTGCTCCGACAGTCTGTGCTAACATACCCCAGCATTCTCGAAGCTCATCTGATACCAGAAATCGATCTAACCTACTTTTATTGCTACCATCTGCCTTAAACCAGGTAAGATTGTTACGAATAATTGGAATATCACAAAGATCCATAACTTCATCAAAAGAAGATAAATCTACCATTTTTTGTTGAACAACTTATGCTTCTACCTTTACTTTCTTCTCCTGATTTTACCGCATTGAAATCCCCCGCCAAAAGCCAATTACCGTGAGGGAACTTATTTTTCAACTCCACCAAACAAGCCCAAAGATTCCTCTTATCAACACTATTATAGGGATAGTAAATATTGAGGATGTAACAATTCTTTCCCTTCCACCAGCCACAAACACCCAAATACCCTTTACCACAAAAACTAAATTCAGACTTAAATAACTCTTTTCTCCACAGAGAAAGAATGGCACCTAACTTACCTACAAAGGCAGAAGCTAACCACTCTAAATCACCATAATTCCAAATACTTTGAACAAATACATCACTCATAACCTACACTTTGGTTTCCTAAAAGAAACAAAAGTCCGTTCCCCCGTCCGTAATGACCTGGCGAATTATCCTCCTCTTCAAGAAGGAGGCACACTCATCCTGTTGTACCCCAAAATTTTCCCTCCCACAATCAAGACAACCTCTCTCAAGACTTCTAAAAAATCATAAGGTCCTCAAGACTCCCAATTCGTCAAGAAGTATGGAAGTTTCCTCAGACAATGCCTCCTCCTAAGCAAAGTGTCCAAAACTAGGGTTTTGTGTTTCTTCAGGTTAAAATGAGTTTCAAGGCCTCAAGTGAGCTTCATAGAATCCCACATGTATTCAATAATCCCCATGTCAAATTTCAAGGCTTTCCCAATAAGTTTGACCAGTCAGATGATCAGATATGCAAAAATCAGTCAAAGTAGTTAAAAAGTCAAACTGAGGTCAATTGTGGTCAAATTAAAGTCAAACTTCAAGCTTTTTTTTGCCAAAATCAAGTTTATGAAGTAAAATTCATCATTTGATCAAGGGTTGATCATGATTCATCAAGGAAGTTTCAGATCATCAAGAATCAGGAGTTTCTAAATTAGGGTTTTCTAAAGAAAAGTCAACTAAACTTTGACCAGCCATAAATTTCACATGCTTCATCAATTTTTTTCCATCGAAAGCTCATTTTGAAGGAACTTGAATTCTCTACAACTTTATGTCTCACAAGCCAAGCCTAAAAATGCTTCATTTGGAAGGTATGAGCTAAAACATTATAGGTCATTTCAAAAGTCAACAAAAAGTCAACATCTTCCAAGGGGCATAATTTGAAAATGGTAAAGGATATGGACATGAGACCAACGAGGTTGGTTAGAGGACTCTTTAAGCTTTCTAAAATGTCCATGAACACCTTCATATCCTTAAAATTGAGGGATTTGTGCCTTAGCAAAGTTGGAAAATTTTTGAGGGGTATATTGAACAAATGAGGTCTTAAAACCAAATTTTCCAAATGGGCTTGCAATTTTGTAATCCAATCCTTACAATGACATCATGCATGACCCAATGCTTATTTTTTCAGATTTTTATAATTTATTTTATATTTATTTGGATTTTATTCATTAAAATTCATTTTAAATCAAAATAAAATATAAAAACACAATTATTTGATTGGATTCTTCTTCTAGAAACTCTTAAAAGTCATCAAAGTTGATTGAGAGGTTCCAATTTCGTGCTAAGGCATTATGGCATAAATATATTTGATTTTTGACCAATTGGGCAAGGAGATTTCTTCACACTCAAGGCATCCAAAAAGCCCAAATAATTCACCAAATTCTGACCTAATCTCACTCTTCTACATAAGCACAAGACAACCATAGCATAGGGGACAAAAAATCTGAGGCAAGGAGACAACTTTCAACTTTCAAATTTCACACAAAAAATCAAATTCGGATTGTAACATTAGAGCTTATTACATGCGATTTTTAGGTTGCAATCTCTTCTTGGATGATCACTGAGTGTTTCCCAAACATCATCATCATCCATAGGACCTTCATATGCCATAACCGAAGCCATTTAAGCTTACTTTATATATTTTTCGATTTGCATATATTTACTTAATGAAACTGAAAACTAATTATTGATTCTTGTTTGTTATGCCGCAAAGATGGTTCCTGGATAATTTAATCAAGAGTTCATGGCCTAATCCGCTTGACACCATTGTTAGGGTTCCAACATTGAAATTGGGGATTCATGATCTAGGCCATTTAAATAATCTTTAATAAAATATTTAGATTGTGTATGATGTGAATAATCATTTGGAATGTGTATTGTGAACTAATTTGACCTAATTCGATGTATATGAAGAATCTAGGTTTTCCTATGAGTTTAAATTCGCAGGAAAAGTCGTGGATAAATTCGCAGGAGTTTTCGCAGGTACGAGGAAGAAGACGAAGTCCATTTGGCGCGAATCAGAATTTCAAAATTAAGTCTTTTCTTTTATGGTCTTGTTTCTATTTTGTTACTACTAATGTTGGTTGGCCCAACGGCTAAGTCATGCGCGTATTGTGGGCAAGAACCTGGGTTCGATCCCAGGTTTTCTTCTTTCTTTTTATTATTTGGTTTATTTCATTAACTTAATATTTTATTTATTTTTTTGCAGGTATATATCAGCTGGCGTGCTTGGCCTGGTGGTAATGAGACTGGACTTGTAATACCCATATACAAAAGACATACATAAAGCATATTTTTCATATATAATATTAATGATTTGGTACTTGAAATACAAATAAGTTCTTAGCAACACATTGCATAAATATAGCCACTACAACTTAAGGTACTAAACAAGGCTATATAATAATACAAGATGTTCAACTACAAAAAGATCTAAGAACTAGATCCGAAGATCCCAAAAGTCCACAGTGGAAGACTAAGCCATCAGCTAGCAAAGATAATTCAAGTCGCTTTATCCTTACCCTTAGCGGAACCAGAAGTACCTGAAATAACAACATCAACATGGGGTGAGATAAAACATCTCAGTGGGTTCACTATCTTAGAGTTATCTCGGCTCTAAGGGTCATTTCCAACGAAACTCGCATGCTTCACGAACCAATTTACACAAGGGACAAGGATATAGGAAAAACTAGGGTCCACACACGATTTCAAAACACAAAAGGGAAATGCCTACCTCAAGTCCTTACGGATGCTCTAGTGAAACACATAGTAACAACATAAAGACTTATACAAGACCTTACGGAGGAAAGACATAACACGCGCTTCAATCCTTACGGATGCTTCCCGTGGGACTCAAGATAACCCACCTCAAGACTTACTGAAGATTGACACAATTAGCATAGCACTTGCCCCAAGTCCTTACGGATGCTTCACGTGGGACTAAGGACAACCCACCTCAAGACTTACTCAAGACCTTACGGGGGACTTATAGTTTACACTTCTCAAATCAACGCCCACGTTGTAATACCTCAAAATTTGCCCTCTTATTTATTACCATCTGACTGGCTTATCGCTTCACATTCGTTTGCATTCTCCCATTAGGTCATAACATCCATAAGCATGCATTTCATTTATTCCTAAGGCATGTGATCGAAGCGTTTCCTTGTGATATGGATTTTCTTATTCATAGGTGATATATTTGGTTATTGCACTCAAGTTCGAGACAAAGGCTGAATTCACATCATCATAGGAATATTCCTATTCAGAGGATCACCAAGTTCTAAGATTGTGCCTATTCAGAGGATCCATAAAAATGCTAAATTAGGATGTTATCAATGTGATTAAAGGTTTATTTCCTTTCATTATTGGTAGTTGCCCTTTTCATCAGATTGCGATAGTGAAATGTGGAATTAGTGTTGATGCGAGAATCTTCAACATCACTGAGTGACTCGGGGTTTCAAGTTGCAAAGATCAGTGGTCTTTCCATTTGGTTACTGCTTGGTAATATGGATTTGAGAGTTAAAGTTGGAATTTAATCATGGACACAAGTTGGTGCACCAAAATCCGTTATCATATTCATCCTCTTATCTACCAAATCCTTGCCCTTTGTCATGATGCCAAAACCAGTCACATGTTATAATCCATTCGAGGTTCCAATTCCATACTTTTGTCATTACCCGAGTAAAACTTCAACCACAAATTAAATCCCCAATACCATTTTTTTTAATTCACAGTCATATTTCCGCCATCAGCTCGTATTTCATTAAGGAAGAGACTTGTTACAAGTTATAAAAAGGGGTTCCAATGTTAATTAGATTTATTATTAATGGGAGTTTTCTTCTGTTAATAATAAATTTAGTTATCGTTTCGTGTCTCATTTACAAAATTCAGCACAAAGCTCACCTTTAGCCCATTACCGCCTTCTCAAGTTCAAGTACAAGAAAAAGGATCTCATAAGGAGAGCTTAAAACTTCACTCTTTTAAGAAGAGAAGTTCAGAACTGGAAATAACAAAAGTGGATTTAGCTTATATTGGTTGATCTCATCATGAGACTTTGGATTTAACTTATTGGGAAAATGAGATTACATCAGGAAATAATAGAAATTATAACAAAAAATAGAAACATAAAAAATATATATCCAAAGTTTGAATTCAATTACAAAACCCGCCCTCTGATGAGCCAATTACACCAGCATCAAGGAAAAAGGAGAATACCAGAATAATGACAGACTAATATATCATTTATAGGAAAAAGAACAAAAAAATCTCCTGAAGAGCTTTCATCACTCAGGAAACCTCATCTTCATGGCAGGACTTTCGCCATCATCCATTCTTGAATCCTTCATCCTTGCCTTCAAACATTTCAATCTGATTTCTTCATCGTCACCGACACAAAGCTCGCAAATCATTCACTTCAACTTTACAGGGAATCACATTGAGCCAACCTGAACTTAACAACCAACAACAAAAAAGAGAAACTCAGAAACAGGAAATGTTAATATAATATAAAAAGATTCAGAAGAGAAGGCTAATGAAAGTTGATAACAAAACTACATGACCGAAAAGGAAAAAATAACAAAACGGTTACAAGACTCTCTCTCGAGAATTCTCCATGCTATCTTCAAACTTCAAGTCTTCATCAGTTTCGTCTTCGAGGTTCCGTAATCTAGCAACCTTCAGCATTGATTCCGAATCACCACTTTCGGCATCGTCGATTTCGCATTTCATCAGCACCTGGAGGTATCTGCAAGAACTCATATCAGTTACAGCGCTAACTGATAAGTAAATGCCACAAAGACTCGAAAGGAAGTGTAATAACAGACGGTTACGAAATCAGTGGCAAGGATGCCAAACATCACAACTTCAACAATATTCATCAGTTTACTCGCGGGTCGGTATGTAACAACAACAACCGTACACGTCAGGTTGCTCAGGGGTTTGAAGCGAAAATCGAACTTAACAACAAAAGAAAAAAGAGAGAGAATTGACGGGTATACCTTGTTATGCTCATGCTTCGAATTCAGCCTTATGACATCGACAATGAAGCAGTAGTGAGTAGCAGCAATATACTCTCCTTGCAAAGTTCCGCAAATCTCCTCTACCTCACTTCTTCTTTGTTTTAGTTTCAAAAAAGGAATCCTGCAAGTGCAAAAAGAAACCAACAAAAGTCAGTGAGTATTCAGAGAAAAGAAGGGGAGGATTACAATTCAAAAAAAAATCAGTTACCAACTTCTAACCAATTCTCAACAAACAACCATCGACCCGGATCCGTCTTCAGCTTGAAACTATTAAACTGCGGGAATTCACAGATTCAGTTTCGATAAGCAATTCGGGCCTGCGAAGGAAACCACAAAAATCAATGACTGTTATTTATAGGCAAGGCTATCAAAGCAGAATGAAAATTCATAACAGAACAAAAGCTAACAGAAACTGAACCGAATTCACCAAAGCTCATAATAGGATCTAACTGAATTCTAACAAACATCAAAGCTAAATACCTGAAAATATTCCAGAAGGATCCACAGATCAACCTCTATAAATCAGAACTTCCTCTCTTCTCACTTCTTCTTCTTCCACAATTTCAAAACACTTCACCATTCTTTTCTGCTCCCTTCTCTATTCTCCTTCAACCTTATCCTTCACCATTTTCCTTCAACCTTAACCAACCTTCAACTCAAGCTTTCATCAATATCCAGCTTTGAACCTTCACCCCACTCCTCTTCTCAACTTCAAACCGCAGCCCCATTTTCAGTTACAAATCTTTCTGCATCAAAAAAAATTCCGAACCTGCAATCACCAAGAAACCTTCATCATTCTTCAACAATTGGCAAAATCAAGAACATTCAACAATTGGCATCAATTCATAATAGCAACGAGTATAATCGTAGAAGTGGAAGAAAGAAAGGAACTCGCACACGAGGAAAAATCAGTGAAGCCGAACTCACCAAGGTTATTACGATTTCGTCAGAAACCTCCAATTTTTCACCGGCCTTTAACTCTTCATCACTATCAGCAAATGATTTGCGTAGCCATCTAACGAATACCTCTAGCGCCGTCTTCGCATCCTCTTTCGTTATCTTCACAAGACTTCCGAAGGATCCGAGTGGAAGCGTCGTCTTGGTTCTATTCGCCGCAAATCGCTCGATTAACATATCTGTAGCGACTTTGGTTTTCTTCGATTAACAAGGTACGAATCCGCATTTGTTTTTGGGCTCGATTGTGTGAGTGCTTTGTTGAATTTATGGCTTCAGTTCTGCAACAAACTAGTTAAGGTTAAAGGGAGGATTCAAGTTAGGTTTCGAGCTGAGATTGAAGAGTTAGATTTGATTTCGCTTTAGGTTTTCTGGTTATAGGAGTGTGAGACAGAAGATGTTGGTTTTTCGGTGGCGGCGTTGCGGAGAAGACGGATGGACTAGGTGGCGGCGTGGGGAAGACGGAAGAGAACTTAGGGTTTCGGTTTTTTTTTCTTAGAGTTCAGTTTGGTTTTTTGTAACAGTTAGTTCGTGAGGGTTTCGAAGTTGTTGATGGTAGATTCGAAGTGATCCGAAGTTGGTCGATGGCGGAGGTGATTAGAAGTTTGATTGATGGAGAGTTCGAAGAAGAAGAAGAAGGCGGAGTAGTCGTTGAGCTAGGTGGCGAAAGTAGAAGAAGATGGCGGAAGAGGTGATGTTGGGGTTAACGATGGGAAAAGGAAGAAGAGTATGGCTGCGGCGGAAAAGAGAAGAGAGGGTTGATTTAGGGTTATGGTTCCCCAGCTCTTTTGTTTGTATTTTTGTTTTAATTTCCATTAATTTAATTTAATAAGAATTAGAAAATATCTTGAAAATTAAAGACAATTAAGGAGTTGATTTCTGTTTTTAATCCATATTAAGCATCATAATTTTGTGTCGTTAAGAGATAAGATTGAGACTGATTTTTGAGATTCTCTAGCCATACCGGCGGTGACACTTGTCACCGTCCGGTAGGCTCTCTTTATTTTTCGTTATTCACACCACCCGTTTCTGGGCCCATCATGAAAACAATATAAAATTTTCCTTTCGACACCTCCTTCTATTTCCTGCATTTATGGGCTTATTCCCCTTCTTTTCTACACCCCCTTTTGGGCCCAGTTCTTAAAAAACAAATGGAAATATTTCTAAGTACACCCCTTTTCTTTTATTCTTTTAATTTCTGTTTTAGGTATAGTTAGAAATAATTCAATAAAAAATAGAAAAGTCATAGAAAAATTCCCAAAAAATTCCAGTAGGTTAATAAATCTAATTAGAAATTTTTGATATTTTTATTTTCTGAATTTTGGTTATTTTTAGATTAAATTCTGATTTGTCTTGTAATTAGCTTTTATTGAATTTCTTTTAATTGTGCTTGAGTTTGTCCATTTTATTTTTGTGACTTCCAGCAACTTTTTTGACCCATTCTTTTTACTGTAATTAGAGGACTCATAGTAGTACTTAGGGTATTTTTTGTGGATTTTTTAGGACCTTTTATCTTAAGTTTTAATGGTGTAATCCTTAGAAATTAGTGGTTAATTCTTAGGTGAAAATAATCATTTTTAGGCATAGAAAAAATATGATTTTTTAGAATCCCTTTTAATACAATATTATAGATAGTATTAGGTCCCTATAGTTTAATTTTCATATTTTTTCCAGAAGTTTTAATATTTTTTAGAATATTAGTTCTTAGGCCTAGTTATGCATAATTCCCATTAGTTTAAGTCATGAAAATAAAGTCAAAAAAAATATAGTTTAGATTAGATTTAGTCTTAAAATTTAATATAGACTTAGGTTAGTTTAATTTGGATTTTTAGAATGAACATTAGGCTTGACTTAGATTTAGAACTTATGTTTAAAGTTTCATTTTCATTAGAACTAGAATAAATAAAATAGACTATTTTTTAGTTCATGCCTTTAATTGCATTTTTAGAATTTTATTTCTTAATTCAATTTTATTGTTTTTGCCTTATCACTTGATTTTATAACTTGAATAGGTTTCCCCATTGTTCTTAGAATCAACTTAACTTCCTTAGGAAGTAAGTTGAATTCTAGTAGTTTCTAGTTTATCTCATTAGGCTTAGAAAACCTCACTAACCATTAGGACCTCTTGTAAATAAACAAAATTAGGATTGTGTCTTAGTTCCCCATTAGTTTTTTTTCCCTTTTTGCAATTTGAGTCATTCTCTTCTTATCTTCAAACAAAATCCAAAAACACTTAACAAATAAATGAAAGGATTCCTTGTGTATAGCCTTATTCCATGAAGCACTTGCATTCATTCCATCTTGGAGTGGTGTAAGCTTGTCTATCATGATGCACAAGTCTCATCAAGGAGTTGTTCACAAAGAAAAACTTAAAAGACACTTCTTCACAAAAGCAACAAAAACACTTAATAAAGTTCAACAAGCCAGTGAACTTAAGCCCTAATCCTAGGAAACCAGTCTTGGATAAATTCTCCTTGCTGGGTATGCTTGTTCTATTATTCCATCTTGGAATGTAGTGGCAAGTGTACATTCCATGGAAAAGAGCCTGAATTCACTTCCTTGTGCCAAATTCATACAAAACTCATAAAAGACAAAAACAAATAACAAGCGACTATCCTGCGGGAACTTCTCTTTCTCATCTCATTCATTCACAACGCGAACTCGCAACGACTTGTCTCATTTGCAAGACGGTAAATGCCCTCGTACCAGACGAGCCCGCAACACCTGAGCATAGACATACGCAGTTCCAGCTGTAAAAAACACAAACAAATAGTTCCCGCCTTAGTTAGGCGAACTACGTCGACTCTGATCCTCATTATCCCGATGAGGTACGTAGGCAGCGGGGTAGGGCCCGTTCGAGCACATTCTTTATTTTCCCTACATTTTCCCCATTCTTTCATTCCATTCTCTTATTCCAGTTCATTTCTCATCCTCATTCCAGTTAGCGGTTTTATTCAGCAGCATATTATTTCTCACCCTTTGAAACAAACAAGCAAGCGTGGATCCCGTCGGGTACGACGGACGGATTGGGGTGCTAATACCTTCTCAATTCGTAACCGACTCCCGAACTCAGATCTTTGGTTCGCAGGACCTTGTCCTTTCCTTCTTCCTCAGGTTTGTGCAACATTACCTTTCCCATTCTTTCGAGATAAAAATGTCTGGCTGGCGACTCTAACCTTTTCCGCGCCACTTTCGCGTTTGTACTAGGATGAAAATCCCGGGAGCGACACACGTATACACAACGGATACCTTAAGTCCTTACGGATGCTCTAGTGAAAACACATAGTAACCACTTGAGACTTATACAAGACCTTACGGAGGATCCTAAAAACGAAATATAAACATAAATCAAACGAGTTCAAGGGAAACCTAGATACCTCACAAGTCGTACCTTTTCTCCATTTCCATTAACTCACAAGTTCCATTTTTATCAAGTTTTGGTCATTTAAAATTAGTCGGGTAAAAGTCGGCTCGAAATTAATGTTTCTTAATCTTAATAGATAGATTATGCTTTAAGCTTCAAAACGATATGTGGAACGCTCAGAACGGACACCTGAATCACAAGTTACGAATTAAAAACCAACATTTGAAACTACAGGTCTCGCTGAGCGAGCTCCTTCTCGCTGAGCGAAAATCGCCCTGGAACTTTCGCTAAGCGAGGTATGCTCGCTGAGCAAGCTACACCAGTTCAGGAAGTTCCAGCCTTACGGGAAATCACTCTCCCCACACCCAAACACTCTCAAACCTCAACCAATGCAACAGGACATGATCAAACGTATCCATTATCATAATATGAGTATTTTAGGTAGGTTTTAATCGAGTTTTAACCGTTAAACTTCCGATTTTTCTTGGATTTCCAACTAAGCCCTAACCAAAAACATTTCTAAAACTCAACCAAAATCAAAGATAAAAGTTTCTAACTAAGAACCCACCTCGAGAGATGAAGATTGGCGGAAAGATTGAGTTGATTCGACGGACGGATGACCGAGAATGAAGAATTGGAGCTTTAGGGCTTTTTCTCTCTTCTTCTTCTCTTCTCTTCTCCTTTTCTTCTTTTCTTCTTTCCTTACCAACTTTCTCTTTCTCTCATAATCTTTCTATATATATATATAAAATAAAAAAGCTTATATTTTTTTACCGATAAGTCAAAATTAGAGAGTATCCGAAAATGTCTCTTAATTCGATATTTTATAAAACCTCTGAGTCAGCTAATATCAATTAATAAAATATAATCCCATGAATTACTCTATTTAGTTCCATCAAAATTTCTTAGAGTATTCCGAAATAATATTATTACCAATTAATAATGTCCAGAGCTTTAAATAAAATATGGGGTATTACATCCTCCCCCCTTAAATAAAATTCGTCCACGAATTTGAAAGATTACCTGAACAGGTGAGGATATGATTCCCGCATTTCTGATTCTAACTCCCACGTAGCATCACCCGAATGCGTCTCGTCCCATTGCACCTTAACAAGTGGTATTTCTTTATTTCTTAGTACCTTGGTTTCTCTCCCGACAATACGGCTTGGTTTGGGTTCAAAGGTCAAATCCGTTTCTATCTCAATAGAATCTAGCAGAATAGGCTGAAGAGGATCAGGGATGAACCTACGAAGTTGGGATACATGGAAGATGTCATGCATTTCAGATAGAGATGGCGGCAAGGCTAACCGGTAAGCGACTTCACCAATCCTTTCTAGGATCTGATACGGTCCTACGTATCTCGAACTTAACTTACGTGACTTAAACGGTCCCTTCAACCTTAATCTCAGAGTGACTTTTAAATACACATGATCACCTTCCCCGAATTCCTGGGGTCTCCTTTGATTGTAAGCATAGCTCTTCTGACGGTCTTGGGCTTGCTTAATCTTTTCTCGGACCATACGAATCTTTTCCGTAGTCTCTTGAATAATTTTCGGTCCTAGAATTTTATCTTCACCCACTTCTGACCAACACAACGGTGTTCTACACTTTCTTCCGTACAAAGCCTCATACGGATCCATTCCGATGCTCGCGTGATAACTGTTATTGTAAGAAAATTCGATCAACGGTAAAAGTTCTTTCCAATTCCCTTTGCTCTCTAAAACACACGCTCTCAACATATCTTCCATCGTTTGAATCGTACGTTCCGTCTGACCATCCGTTTGAGGATGATTAGAAGTACTCAAACGCAAATTCGTACCCATGGCTTGTTAGAACACCTTCCAAAATCTCGAAGTGAACTTCGGATCTCTATCCGATACAATACTGGACGGAACACCATGCAATCTCACAATTTCAGCAATAAACAACCTTGCAAGCTGAATTGCCTTATATGTAGTCTTCACGGCTAATAAATGCGCAGATTTCGTTAGTCGGTCCACAATCACCCAAACAGAGTCATAGCCGCCCTGATTACTCGGTAAACCTACTGCGAAGTCCATAGAGATACTATCTCATTTCCAAATTGGAATGTCCAAAGGTTGTAACAATCCACCTGGCCTTTGGTGCTCAATTTTCACTTGCTGACACACTGCACATTCTGACACAAATACCGCAATGTCCTTTTTCATTCCGGACCACCAATACTCTCTCTCCAAGTCTTGATACATCTTCTAAGAACCCGGATGTATCGTAAAATAACATTTATGTGCTTCTTCCAGAATCCTTCTCTTTAACACATCGTCATTCGGAACACAAATTCTTTGATTAAATAGGATGATCCCATCTAATGCTCTCACGAAACCCGGTTGGAGTAACAGTCCTTGCAGCTTCTCATCCAAAACTTGCGCTTGTTGAATATCATTCCTCAATGTAGAACTAATATTCAAGTTTCCCATGATTACGCCATTCGGAGTCCAAACAAACTAAAGGTTAAGATCTCGAAACTTTTCTAACAATGCATACTCTAATACCATCAACTCGGCACTACGAATCACTTTTCTACTCAAGGCATCTGCCACTTTGTTTGCTTTTCCGGGGTGATACTTCAACTCAAGATCATAATCCTTCAAATACTCCATCCATCTTCTCTGTCTCATATTCAGTTCCTTCTGATCAAAGAGGTACTTTAAACTCTTATGATCACTAAACATCTCAAAATGCACACCATACAAGTAGTGTCACCACACCTTCAAAGTAAACACCACGGCCGCTAATTCCAAATCACGCGTAGGATAATTCTTCTCATGAACTCTCAACTGTCTGGAAGCATACGCCACCACCTGTCCCTCTTGCATGAAGACACCTCCTAAACCCATCTTTAAAGCATCGCATAACACTTCATAAGATTTGTTAGGATCAAGAATAATCAGGACAGAAGTAGTTGTCAATCTCTCCTTCAACCACACAAAACTTTGTTCACAATCAGAATCCCATTTGAAATCGAAGTCCTTCCTAGTGAGTTTAGTTAACGGTAACGCCATCTGGGAAAAACCTTTAATAAATCTTCTGTAGTAACCTGCCAAACCTAGGAAGCTTCTCACTTCGGTAACATCCTTCGGTATCTCCCAATTAATTATAGCTTCTATCTTTGACGGGTCTACAGCTACACATCCTTGTGATATAACATGTCCAAGGAACTTGACTTCTGACATCCAGAATTTACACTTACTAAACTTAGCAAAAATTTGTTTTTCCTGCAGTATCGATAGGACAATCCTTAGATGTTCTCCGTGCTCTTGCGGAGTACGAGAATAGATAAGAATATCATCGATAAAGATCACCACGAATTTATCCAAATAATTCTGGAATATCCAATTCATGTAGTCCATAAAAACAGCTGGAGCATTCGTCACACCGAAAGGCATTACTAAGAATTCGTAATGACCATAACGGGTTCTGAATGCAGTCTTCGGAACATCGGAACTTTTCACACGAATCTGGTGATAGCCCGATCTCAGATCAATCTTCGAGAACATGCAGGCTCCTTTCAATTGGTCTAGAAGATCGTCTATCCTTGGTAAGGGGTATTTATTCTTGATTGTAACCTTGTTCAACATTCGATAATCGATGCACAACCTCATACCACCATCCTTTTTCTTCACCAATAACACCGGAGCTCCCCACGGTGAGACACTAGGTCTTACAAAATGTCTTGCCATCAAATCTTTTAGTTGATCCTTCAACTCTTTCAACTCGAGCGGAGACATCCGATAAGGGGAAACGGATACAGGAGCCGTTCCTGGTACCAGGTCGACTGAGAATTCAACTTCCCTCACCGGAGGTAAGGAAGTGACATCTTCAGGAAAAACGTCGGAAAATTCACAAACTATCGGAATGTTCAAAACTTGCTGGTCAATACTCTCCTCTTTAGTAAGGACAAGCAAAACAAATTTCTCTTGATCAAACATAAAATTTACCATTCCAATCGTACCTTCTAAGATCGTTGCCAAAACATCTTTCGGTGGCATTTCAACAGAGGGAATGAGGATCAACTTCTCTTCACACCCAATAAACACAGAATTAGCAGACAACCAGTCTGTCATACCTCGAAAAATACGATCCTAAAACAAAACAACAGAGCCGCCACCTAATTCTATTTATTCTACGAGAGAAAAGGGAGATATAGATACAACCTAAAGGAAGGATAAGAAATGGTTCACGAAACCAAATTCTAAGTTCGGGAGTCGGTTACGCAAGGGGAAGGTATTAGCACCACTCACGTCCGTTGTACTCAACGAGAACCTCTTAGCTAATTATGCGATTAAATGTTTGATCTTAAGTCTATGTCTTCTAAATGATTATTACTATGTTTGCTCTAAAGTTCTAAATTATTATTATTATTAAGACGGAGAAAGGATTAAAAGTTTTTTATTATGATTTAAACAGAGAAATAATTAAATTTTTTATTAGGGTGCTCGCGAAGGATTAAAATCCCCGTGCCTACGTATTCCCTTGTGCAATGGGAAAGTCAGAGCTCCGTAGTTCGTGCTACTACGGTTTGTGATTTTTAATTGAACGATTGTTTGAAAATACATTCTACTGGTAAGTGTTGGCTTTTACTCGCGGTGGAGGCTGAAGCGCTAGCTTGTTCGAGAGATAGAATGATTTAAACAATATTCGTTTTTTAGAAGAAAGTGTTTGACTTTGTTAAGATGTTTTAAACGAAAGGGGCGATTGAACACATCGCGTGGGGCTAGCCCATGTTGCGGTCCAATCCAGAACGTGCGGAATGCTAGACTCCGGAATTCTGTCTTTCGATAATTAATTATAAAAATGATTTAAATTTGTTGGTATACGAATGATGATTGAACCATCGCGTGAGGCTAGCCCATTTGCGGTTCAATCTAAAACGTGCGGAATGCTAGACTCTGGGGTTCCTTTTTTCGTAAATTAATTAAGATGGATTGAATTGTTTTTTATACGAATGGTGATTGAGCCAATGCGTGAGGCTAGCCCATTTGCGGTTCAATCCAGAACGTGCGGAATGCTAGACTCTGGGGTTCCTTTTTTCGTAAATTAATTAAGATGGACGATTTGGATATTTTTTATACGAATGGTGATTGAACCAACGCGTGAGGCTAGCCCATTTGCGGTTCAATCCAGAACGTGCGGAATGCTAGACTCCGGAGCTCTGTTTTCGTAATTAATTTATGCGATTATGATTTGGATATTTTGATATACGAATGGTGATTGAACCATCGCGTGAGGCTAGCCCATTTGCGGTTCAATCCAGAACGTGCGGAATGCTAGACTCCGGAGTTCCTTCTTTCGAAATTTAATTTATAAAAATGATAATTGTTTTTAGACGTTTTGAATAACGAAGGAGTGAACGAACAATACACGTGGGGCTAGCCCAGTTGCAGTTCGTTCTAGACGTGCGGAATGCTAGACTCCAGAGTTCTATTCCTTGTTAAATTAATTAAGGCGCACGATAAGTCGTGCAGATGGCGATCACAAGACCGACTTACGTGTGTGCAGTGTAGGCGTGAAGGTTTAATGTATTAGATTGGCGTTGGACCAAGAAAAATTATTATGATTTGAAATGATTTTAATTATCACTCTGTAATGTTATATTCATGTCTCGCTTAATAAGTTAATGATCGGAAATCGAGAATGAGATTCATGTTATACCAAACAATATGTCGTTAATACGACCAAATAAAGAACGATGACAAAATTTAAATCACAATATTTACTAAATTAATAAACAACATGACAAAATTATCTTAACAAAAAAGAAAAAAAAGAAAGTTAAATCACAATAATCTACATTAAATATTTACTAAATTAATAAACAACATGACAAAATTATCTTAACAAAATTAATATGAAGTATCTAGAACTTGTGTTTTTTTTAAAAAAAGAAGTATTTTAGAACTTGTGTTTTTTTTAAAAAAAGAAGTATTTTAAAATTTTTAAAGAAATAAAGAAAACCAAAGTATTAAAAAATAAAAAAGAACTGAAAGTGGGAAGGAATTGGGGTAAAGGAATACGTGGCCATGAATCCCATATGGGGCGGACCAAGCTTGAGTCTAATGGGCTGGGTCGGGCTCTACCCGTGACCCAGTCAACTGCTGAAAGAGGGTTTTGAAAACCCTAATAGATACAAACAAGAACAGCAAAAATCAAAATCTTGAGAGAAAGAAACGATCAAACAACAAAAATGGAACCAATGCTCAGCTTCCTCTCTCAACCCTCTCGACGTCTCTCCCTCACAAACTCTCGCTCGCAAACCTATCTCTCTTGACCTCTCATGCTCAAATCCTCCCTCAACGTTCAACATCTCTCTTCGATTCACACATAAACCCTCATACGAACAAAATCATGTACAAATCAAATATAAATCCCAAATTGAAACCCTAATTATCACATTTACACGAAATTAGATCAAGGAGCAAGGAGTTTCAGAAATCTACCTCTGTTAGGAAGCTTTGGAGCTTTGCTCGACAGGTCTTTGACTTTTCAATTCATTCTCGCTTGAACTTTCTTCCTTTTGTTCTTCTGATCCTCCTTCGTCTACTTCTTCTTGCTTCCTCTAATCCGGCTTCCTTTTGTGTTATCTGTGTTATCGTTCTTTGTTTACGGCTTGTCCGTGTTTCTGAATGTTTTTTTTACAGTGATTTTCAGAATTCAGTGGCTTGGTGATGGTGGAGTTTCGTGGCGGTCAAGCGGTGTTAATGGCAGGATGAATGATGTGGTTGATGAGAATCTTATGGAGGTTTCGGCGCCGGCTATTGTTCGTTAATGGGGGTGGTGAATGAGGTGAGTGGCAGAGGAATGGGTTCATCAATGGCCGCCATTGTTCACTGTGTTTTGCTCCGATAACTACTCTGTTCTCAACTGGTAACGGGAATAGTGAGTTGTTGCTGCGATAATGTGTTTGGGAGCTTCCTGGAGTTGAAGTGAATTTTTTCATAAACAGCCTCCCTATTTCGATGTTCTCTCTGTTTTTTTTGTGTTCTGTTTTGTGTGGTTTCTTCTGATAATTGTTTTTGGTTACAGGAAAGTGGTGAAGAATATGGTTGTTACTCCAGTTTGTGTATGGTTGATGGCTTGCGGATTTATGGTGGTTGATGGAGTTTGGGCGAGTATGGTGGCTGGTGAAGCAGAAAAGAGGACGTGTTTTTCTGTTTTGGGAAATTCAAGGCTTCAGGTCAGTGGTGTTTGGTGATTTGACGGTGGAGGTGAAGGATGAAGGATGAAGGTTTGATGTTGAAGGAAGAGGGTAGGAAACGGTTTTGTGGCTGCTGGTTCGAAGTTGGCTGGAGTTTTTCGTATGCAGTACGAAGTTTCTTTTGCTTTTTGTATGCTGTGTTCGTTTTTTTGCTTCTGATGGTTATAGTTTTGGTATTGTTTTGGTTTGTCTTGCAGGCTGACAATGAAGAGTGCCGCGGTTTGTGAGATGGAGGATATTTAATGGTGGTGAGGACGAAAACAAAGGGTTTCAAAGGTATGGCTTAGGGTCTTCTTCAGATTTTTGTGTAACACTCAAAAATGTTGTGGCTATGTTATGTGGTTCTTGGTTAGTATGAGACTAAGTTATTGTTTATGACTGTCATCGTTTCTAATCTGATTGTATGTATGCAGCTAGGCTGGTTTTCTGTTTGTGGTTGTTTCGAGTTTTTGTGGACGCAGTTTGGTCATAGGTTGATGTGAGTTTTTGTGTGTTTTGGTGTTAGTGTTTTTGTGGTATTGGTAGTATGTGGTTAGGGTATGAATGCCATGGTTTTTTGTGATGCTTATGCTATTTTGGTGACAGGGTTGGCTGCTATGGTTGTAGTTTTTGGTTGTGGATGCCGGTATTGTTTTTCTTGCTGTGGCTGAAATTTGAATATGAATTTTTTGTTTTGTGGCTGCCCCCCCTCTTCCTTGGATAAAACTTGTTAGTATATATAGGGTAGGGTTAGGGTTTGAAGTTATAAAACTTGTTGAAGAAGCATTGACTGAGAAATTTTTTGTTCTATACTGATGAGAAGTCGCTTTCGGATTTCAGGTTTGGCCGGATCAAGGGATGGATTTTCTTCACCAATCGGTGTAAAAACAAAACACAGGCCTTTGCTGTGGACTTGCAAAAATACCACTTCCGACTTACTGCCAAACTAGTCACATGTTATGTCATTGTTTGTAGGCAAGTTGGTGTGTTATGAATAGGTAAGTCCCTTTCACTCTTTTACTTTTGCAGTTTTCTGATATTACTTTTCTGATACAGCTTTGCTTTGTGATGCAGGTGCTTGGGGATGAGAGACATCTCACGTGAAGGTTTGGCCTTGATTAAAAGCAAACAGCTGACGCGACGAAAGAGCTTGAAATTGTAATAACAAAACTTAATTTTAGAATTGGGCTGGACATTGCGTCCCTCTTTTTTTGAATTTCCTTTTCTGATATGTACCAAATTCCTGCATCAATCTTGGTATAGTGTAGTCCAACCAAATAGATTCAACCCTTCTTGTTTGTAAATGAGAGTGAAACAAAGTAATTGATATTAAACATGAATGGATGTATGCTTGGATATGAATGGTGTAAATGAAAGTTATTATAATGAATTACTCAACTTAAATGTGACATGAGCGAATGGTTATGAAAATGAATGTTCATGAATATATTTAATTTGAAGTGGAATATGAATGCTTGATATAAGCTTAGGACAAGGTTGGACATTAAAATAAGTCTTGAAAAAAAAGGACATAACATGAATGCAAAGTAAAATTGAAAAGAACTTAAATTTGAATGAAATTAAAATTGGAACTTTGAAAGTTGAATAAAACTTGGAAAGACTTGGAAGTTAGATTTTAACTTGAAGCCTGAAATTGGAAGTTGTAACTTAGAAATAGAAATAGTTTTGAAAAATGAATTAATTAAAAAAAAGAATTTAGAAATTGAGATTAAAATTAAAAAAGACTTGAAACAAAGAAAAAAAGAGAAAAGAAAAATAAAATACAATAGAAATAGAAATGAAAATTAAAACATAAATGAATTAAGAAAAGTTAGGAACGAGAAATAGAAATTAAATTAAAATGGAAGTTCAAAAATGAAAAGGAAAGAAAATTAAATTTAAAAATAACTTGAAAATGAATTGAAAGCAAACAGAAAAATAAAATCTTGGAATTTCTTTCAAATGTAATGAACGATTCGAGCAATTAGGGGTAAAATTTGGGGTGTTACAGTTGCCCCTATTTAAATAACTTTACCAGATATAATGAGTGATGTTAATCCTCATAAAATCGGAGTGAAAGGTATTTAAATATAGAAATAACCAAAAATTTTGCCCCTAAATGCAATGACATGCTATGAACTTATGAGGGACTCCTGTTGGACTGGGGATATGATATGCGAGATGCAATGGCCTAACATGTTGATCTTGTGATGAATATGCTAAAATGGTATGATGCAGATAAATGCGACGATGATCCATGCACATGAGGGTGAAGACTCATTGGGGATAACAACATGCTGGGGATGACAAGACAGAAACAGGATGTATTCAAAGTGGTAAACCAGCAGGTTCAAGTGTAACTGCTGGCACTAAGAATAACAAAAGACTGGAAAGCAAAATGCAAGATTAAAGACAGACTATCTGTAGTGATGAGTTAACAAGTTCAAGGTTGCTGGGGATCCTAATGCAAAAACTCGGTGATTGAGAAAAAAAAGGGAAATACCTCGACTCGGTAGCCAGGAGAACCGAAATAACAGACATTAACACGGTGGTATGGAAATAAAATAACAGGAAAAGACGCGGCGATCTGGAAATAAAATAACCGATAGAGACGCGGTGGTCTGAAAATAAAATAACAGACATTGACGCGGTGGTCGGAGAATGGAAATAAAGATATTGACACGGTGGTCAGGAAAATAAAAGACAGGCGTAAATCCAAAGTGGTAAATCAACAGGTTCAAGTGTAACTGTTGAGACCGAGGATAAAGAAAACGAACACAAATTACGGGCAGTGGCTCTGTGCAACCAATTGATACCAGGGGTATAAAACAGCGTACTCAAATAGTCAACGGCTCCAAGAGACCGGCTGGCAATAAAATGTTGGAGTTTTAAACAAGATAAACGTCCAAACTCCGGAAATTCCCTAAATGAAGAACTTGAAGGATTTGTGCCAATGACAATTGGACTTAAGAGAAATATTGGTAGTAAAAAGGGTGGATATCAATAACAAGGAGGACCACTGCAGGGGATATTAGTGTTGCTGGGGAAACACTTTGATGAACCATACCAAAGAGCATCAACAACAAATGGATTTTCAGACAAAGCTGCTAATGACAAAATGATTTTTCTCTTGACACGCCAGACAGAAACTGGTTCCTTTATTGTCAGGCGGGGGCTGACTTTGGAAATGGTTGGTCAATCAAGAATTGGTTTTAAGTTGGATTTGGAAAAAAGATAACTGTCAGACAGGAACTGATTGTTAAATAACTTTTAAATGAAATACCAGGTGGGAACTGGTTCAGAATGGGTTAACAGACGAAAACTGGTTTGAAAAGAAAATGAATATCAGACAAGAACTGGGTTGAAAAGAAATTGACTACCAGACAGGAACTGGGTTGAAAATAAATGACTACCAGACGGGACTGGGTTGAAAATAAACGACTACCAGACGGGACTGGGTTGAAAATAAATGACTACCAGACGGGACTGGGTTGAAAATAAACGACTACCAGACGGGACTGGGTTGAAAAATAAATGACTACCAGACGGGACTGGGTTGAAAAATAAATGACTACCAGACGGGACTGGGTTGAAAATAAATGACTACCAGACGGGACTGGGTTGAAAAATAAATGACTACCAGACGGGACTGGGTTGAAAAATAAATGACTACCAGACGGGACTGGGTTGAAAATAAATGACTACCAGACGGGACTGGGTTGAAAAATAAATGACTACCAGACGGGACTGGGTTGAAAAATAAATGACTACCAGACGGGACTGGGTTGAAAAATAAGTGACTACCAGACGGGACTGGGTTGAAAAATAAATGACTACCAGACGGGACTGGGTTGAAAAATAAATGACTACCAGATGGGACTGGGTTGAAAAATAAACGACTACCAGACGGGACTGGGTTGAAAAAATAAATGTCAAAAGAAAATACCACACGAGAATTGGTTTACCTGGGTTGTGACCTGGACATATGCTAAATGAGTGAGACAATATGCAAGGTTTAACGCTATGAGCGGAGCGACATAACTAAAGCATGAGAGTGATTGTGCACTGACTCAGTGATTTTCAAAGAAATGCCCCTGCGTGGTTAAGGATGGAAAAGTTCTTTGCAGACGACTCTCTAAAAGGAGGCAAGGATGACGACATGATTCCCGACACCTGTCTTGAACTCAAAATTTGTTGTTGCATAGGGCCTGCTTGAACAACTTGTAGGCATGGAGAGGACTTGCCCCTGTGTGATTCATTTTGCCCCTACTCAAATGGTTTCTTGGACATATCCTTTTCAAAAAGGTTTGGAAACAACCTGCCATGGCATGGACTTTGAAATGGTTGCCCCGATGCTCGAACGTCGAAGATTTGCCCCTGGTTATCTGATCCCTGGGATAGGAAACTCCTGACGTGACTGGCCATTGATCTCTTGAATTCTTTCTGATAACTCGCTCAAGTATGAGTCTTGAGGAAAACTCAACCTCCGAATCGTCAACTCTTGAATGGATTGATTCAGATTGACTGGTTCTTGAAGTGATTGCCCCTGGTTGGGCTTCTCTTGCCAAGTTAACTTCCCTAACTGGCTGAAAACCGTTGGGCTTCCCCTGATGTTGGATTATCTTGCAAATGAACATTATACATTTAAAAATTGGCAATTTTAATGCAACGATTATGCAAGTTTTGAAATCCAATTTATTGGTATGATGGTGATACAGTGGAGTTGATTTAAAATAAAAGAGTGGATCTAGCCATTTTACGGAATGGCAGATCAAGTGATCAATATAAATGATTAGCAAAGATCGTTAGGAGTCAGGTTAACATAACCTTGTCGTAGTATGCTCTCGAAATAAACCCTGCCTCAATTAGGACTTTTAAGGGTTGTAACGTGGCTTGGTTCACGGTTTATGAAACAAAAGATAAAAGGCTCAAAATTTATTTGTATCCATCCCATCTTCGTGATGAACTCCAGTCCTATGTTCAGTTAGTTTGACATACGCATTCATGTCTCAAAACTCTTTGACAAATGCGTGATAAGGATCAGGATTTGCAAGTGATGGCAGCCACCTTGCTTTATCTTGCTTTGCTGGATTTGATGACTTCATTAACTTTCGCCTAAGCCATCTTTTTCTGTTTTTGACTTAGTGGACTTTTCTTTGTATTTCTTTTTCTTACGTCATTCTTTTGTTGAATGGTTATGACTGCCATCTTATTGGATGATAGAGAATACGTACTACAAACTTTTGGCTCTTCGCGACTTCTTTGGTGTGTGAATGAAAGTATGTAGCTGATCCCTCTTGAATGATGGATTGAATCTTTTGAAGATTAGATGCAAAACATATTAACTGAACCGACTACCCTGCCCCAGGTTTGAAATTAAGGTTTTTTTGCATTTTTTGAAAAAGAAAACTCCTACTTCTAGGCTCGAAGGGGTTAGCAAAGGATTATCTTCCTTATTTCACCAGTGTTTGGGAATTTGAAACAATGCCTGTACATCATTGGCAGGGTTTTAATTGAGAGCATACAAATGGAGAATTCAGGTATCTGGTTTTCATCATCCTCCCTCCAATCTTTGCTAAAACAAAAGTTTGATAAACAAAAGATAGAAATATATTTTTGCTTTTTGTAACAATGAAAGAAAACGAGTGAATACGAATGGATTAATTCAAAATATGCATAAACATTTCATTAATTTTGCCAATTAAAAACAACAATGCTAACAAGAAGATACAAAATTAACATGCAAAGAAAATAACAACAATGCTGAAACAAACAGGTGATTGCCAGCTTTAGGGAATTGAAAATGTCTTGATTTACTGTCTTCAAGAGAGGCACCAAGAAGTCACTCGGGCGAGAGGTTAACATGCACCAACAGTTTTCCTTCTGAAAAGGATATATACCTCTTGTCAATCAAATGTTGTACCTTGGCTTGAAAAGCTCTGCAGTCTTCAGTTGAATGCCCCATTGATCCAGCATGATATCCATATTGCTCATGTGGATTATACTCAGGAGGGTATGGCTCTGACACTGGCTTGAGAGACTTGGGAACCACTAAAGAGCTTTGAATCAAAGGTTGCAGAAGCTGAGTGTATGATAAAGGTACATGGTGAAGAGGAGCATTCCTTCTTTCCAAATTGTTGCGAGGCTTATGCTCACTCTGATGCTGATTCAGATACCCCTGGCTTTTGGCTCGCTGATTTTGATGAGGAGGGATCCAGGGTTGCTGGTAAGGTACCCTAAACATTGTTGGTTGCCTACCAGGATGATGAGGCATAGGGAATAGTGATTGCTGAAAAGATGGAGGGTCATAGGATCTTGCTGATGTACCACAAGAATACTTGACGTCTGCCATGACTGCATTGATTACATCCTCTTCCTCCTCTTGGGAACTGTTGAGGGATTCAATCTCACTAGCCTAGTCGCTTGAGGCGCCTTGGATATTTCCGCTTTTGAGACTAATCTCAATACGTTCTCCCGTTTTTACCAGGTCAGAGAAACTTGTTGAGGCGGTGCCTACCATCTTCTCGAAGTACGGGCTCTGCAGAGTGTCCATAAACAGGTTAACCAACTCCTTATCTGATAACGGTGGTTGAACACGATCAGCAAACTCTCTCCACCTCTGGACATACTTTTTGAACGGCTCATCACTTTCTTGAGATATGTCCTTCAAGTGAAAGCGACTGGGGGATTCTCCCAGATTGTAATGGTATTGTTTCACAAAAGCATTGGCTAGGTCCAACCATGACTGAATATGACTTCTTTCCAAACCCATGTACCAATTCAACAGTGCCCCAATCAAACTGTCTTGAAAGCAGTGAATCATCAACTTATCGTCAAAAGCATATGCAGTCATTTTTCGACAAAACATCACCAAATGGTGCTTTGGACAACTATCCCCTTGGTACTTCTGAAAAGCAGGTGCTTCAAACTTCGGAGGTATGACCAAACCAGGTACTAAATGGTGCGAACCAGAGAGACTGAAAAAGGGGGTTGGTTACAACCTGGGAAGGTATTAGCACCCAGATTGTCCGCCGTACTCGACGGGATCCACGCTTAAAAGATTTGTGTTTTAAAGGGGTAGTGTCAGTGCAATTTGTGTATAAAGAGCTGGAAAAGGATGTACAGGTGTCAGTGTAAAAGAAGTGAAGTGTATAATGATGTGTCAGTGTAAGAATGAGGATGAATTGCTCATGATAATGAGGCTAAGAGAAAGATGCTGGAAAGAGGGGGAATATACAGAGACTTTTGTTCGATAACTGTTAAGTTATGCCTACGTATCCTCTCGTGCAATGAGGAAGTCAGAACACCGTAGTTCGACCCAAAGAGACTGAAAGATGAATTGACTTGATGAACTGCTTACTTGTCTATGCTCAAGTGTATGACCTGTCTGGCTCAGGTGCTAACTGTCTTGCATTAGACGGAAGAAGCGAGTTCTCGTTTGTGAGTGAAGATGATGAGAAAAGAATCCCGAAGGAGACGATTATTGTTTGTTTTGGCGTTTTCAGTCTTTTATTGCTTTTGGATTTTGTCATAAGTTAATGAGCTTAAGCCTAAACCAATAGGTTAGTAAACTCATCACATCCTCCCTCTGATTAGGGGTAATGAGAATACCTTAAGTGTGAAGTCAGCTTCTCACACTTAATCACCATGGTGTAGGATTAAGGTCATTAACCTACTTGTGATTATTTAGATGTTTTTGATGTTTTTGTTTAGTGTTGAGTAATGAGGTTAAGCCATAATCAAGGATTTAACAGACTCATTACACCATCCTAATAGAAGGATAATATATGAGAATGTTTAAGCTGAGGAAAGCTCCTCAACTTAATCCATGATTAGGGATTAAACTCATGACAAAACAAGCCTTTGATAAGTGGATTTTAGTTAATGATATGATGATGAAGTGTTTTTTAGGGTTTGTAAGACAACTTGAGGGGGACTTGTCCATTAACACTAGGGTTAGTCTTTCTTAACCATTTAAGGAAGAATTAGAACCCTAATGCAAGGCCCAAGTTACAAGTGTGATGTCTTGATGATTATTAAGATGGATTGATTAAAGTGTTTAAACACATTAAGGGTTTAACACTTAGGATTAAAGTTATACACTCCATCCTAATAGAAGGATGCAGGCATAAGCTTAATCACAAAGCCTTAAAGCCTTTAGGGTTTAGTCCCTGATTATGAGATGAGAAGAGAAGACTCAAAAGAGACACAAAGGTAAAACTAAGAGGGGAGACTAAACAAAGCCCTAATCATTGTCATGCTTGGTTGTTCCTATGGTTTGTGAGGTTTACAAGAGAAGTCTTCAATGGAACCACCAGGAAGCAGATGAAAAGATCAATAGAAGCAAAGTAACTTGCTTCATTCAAGAAGTCAAGTCACTTGAAGAAAGAAAGTGGGAAGAAGAAGAATGAGCAAGCTCAAACTCAAACACATGCAAAAATGCAGCAAGGATGCCTAAAAGAGATGAAGAGAAGTTATGAGAAGTGAAGGCAAATTCACTTCTCAAAGTCACTTACCACCTGAAAAGTTAGAAAAGAGAATGCAATGCAATGCAAAATGAGATGAAATGGTATGATGAAAAACCAAACCAGAAGCACATACATGATGTTAATGATGCTATGAGATGCTACAAACCAGAAACAACACATGTGGATGATCACAAGCTTATGAATGCAAATGAAGCAAGTTGAGACACATGATCATGCATGAAGAGTTATGAGATGCATATGGCATACAACATGGAAAATGAGAGATGCAATGATCAAACATGCTTTCAATATGTCTTATGATGTTAAATGAATCACATGGATGCATAAAATATCATGGCAAGTCAAGGCATGAATGCAAATGCAAGATGGATGCATATGAAGGCCCAAATTAGGGTTTATGAACAATGCAACAAACAAAAACCAAAATCAGAAGCAAACAACATTACAAAAAATTGAAAATGCACTCAAAGGACCCCTAATCCCATACTAACCCACTTCCCAAAGGAGAGGTCTCAACTCTAAACCTAGCTCAAGTTATGATTTTCCTAAGTTTTCTAGGGTTTTAAGGTTCCTTGACAAGAAAATTACCAAACAAATTGAAAATAAAAGATCAAATCATGGCCATTTAATCTCACAAACTACATGCTAAACACAATGCAATGCAAGAAGAATCAAGGTCCAACTCTTTATGGTTAGGCAGAAATGATTTTTGGAAGTTTGGATCAAAATAATGCATCAAAATGATTTTAATTCAATGAAAAATTCTCAAAATGCATCAAGATCAAAAAATAAATTTGGTTTGAAGGTTGGACAATGTTTCTAAATGTCTTAAAACATTTCATGAATTTTTTGGTGATTTTTAAATACCTAAAAGTATTTTTAATAAATTAATTTTCATTAATCAATTAAAAATAAACTTTTAAATATTTAAAAATACTTTTTAATGCTAAAAATGAAAATAAAAATATTTTTGTGTTTTAAAAATTAATGAAACCCTTGGCAAAAAATTTCATAATTTTTAAATGGTTTTTACTATTTTTAATAAATTGTATAAAACAAATGCAAAAGAAATGAATTAATATTAATGAAAATGAGAAGTAATTCAATCCAAAGGCTGAGGTTTGAATCTGGGAAAGAGGGTTTGACTGCGCGCGTTTTTAAAGGGCCAGGATGGAATCTGATCCAATTAACTTAATTAATCTTAATTAAATTAAATAAAAAGGATTAGGGCTAAGTGAGTCAATCTGGGCCGTGTACGACTTAAGCTAATCACTATCCAAAGGCTGAGAATGCATCTGGCAAATTAATTAGGGTTTAGAGTTGATGACTTTCAGGTGACCGGAGGGAAGCTCCGGTCATCTTCTCCGGCGGGTTGAAAACCCTAAGTCATGATTCAGGCCACCATTCACCAAATTAAACACAGCAAAGTGATCCTCTAACAACCTAAGATACAAATCCACCCTCAAACATCATTTAAACACCAAGAATCAAGCAAATCGAAGGAAACAAAATTCACGGGTGAAATTTCAGAGCATCAGTACAAGCTCATTTTTCACTCATTTTCAATTCTAAGAACATCCCCATGACCAGCAAGACATACACTATCAATTTATCACTTAAAATGCAAGCTCTGAAAGGTTGAGGATTTGAAGCTACCTGAAGTGATGAACTTTGAATTTGAGCTCTTCTGACCCGGCTTTGATGCAGAATGACTTCTCTGGACCCCCTGAAGCCAATGGAATGTTCACAACCCCTTGTTGATGGCTATTTTGGAAGCTTGAGTTCTGATATGGCAGATTTTACAGTTATGATTAGTAGGGTTCCAGGCTGCATTCATGGTGGATTCTGGTTCCTTTTTGTATGTTTGATTTGTTGGTGAAGAGAAATGGGGTGTTTGATGGCTGGAAAATAAGATTCGAAGAAGGGAAGCTTTGTGACAGTTTTTGTGGTATGCTCTGTTCTGGCTTGCTTCAATGCCCAATGCCTTGCTATAACATCTCCAAGTTGTGTGGATAGCCTGTGGGGCAGGTCAGTAGGGGTGGCTGCTCACTGTGCCATGAGTATGGGAACTTTTGCCAAAAAGTCAAGTTGGCTTGTCCTTGCAGCATGGGTCATGGAAGCAGCAGTTTGAAGTCATGTCTTGCTTCAGCTTGAGTTGAGGAGGGCCCTTGGATTGCTTGTAGCTGACTGCAACATATGGATCACAAGCTATGCTAGCTTTTGCAACTTGCCCACTTGATGTTTCCTCATGATTTTGTGCCATATGCATGAGACATTGCTTGCTGAATTTTGTAGCATGGGACTTCTTTTAGTCATGGCAATGCATAGAAGTCAGCCAGCAATCACATAGCTCTTTGGAAAATGACTTTGCCAAAAATCCAACTTTGCACTTGTAATGGAAAATGGCTTAGTGATCTTTAGAAATCAAAGCAAACAATGTAAAATCCCTTGGGCCAATTCTGTTTTTGGGGTCATGTATGATCATATGATGAAGTTTTGAAGTCATTTTGAAGTCACTAGAATGCTTGGTACATGAATTTGCAAGTTTTCCATTTGGTGCATAACTTGAATTTTAATGATTTTTGCCAACTTTGATAAACCATAACTTTTGATCCAAAATGAATTAGGTCATGTTCTTGTACTTTTTGAAAAGGGAAAGATCTAATCTACAACTTTCATGACCAAAGTTTTTCCATTTGAAGCATTTTTGGATCAAAAAGCAAGGGTTGAAAAAGTTGCATAAAATGACATTTCATTAAAAGTCAACCATGCCCTAAAAAGTCAACTTTGCAAAAACTTGTAATTCTTGAATTTTGTGAACTTCAACCTTCTTCCATGATCAAATAAAGATCATATACACTCAAAATGATGAAGATCAACCCTTGGTTTGGTCATTGGGGGCCTCAGATGCCTTGATTTTGCACTGACTTGTCCAGAAAGTCAACTCTTGATCAGATGACTTCCCCATGGAATTTCTTCATGAAAATTGATATGCATACTCCCTATACCATATAGAGACCAATAGAAACAAGAATGACCAAAAAATTTGGATTTATGGCCTCTGAAACCAAAACCCTAATTTTAGGTCAACTGTGCAGTCAAGCCTGGCTCTGCCTCTACACCAATCCCAGTTCTTGTGATTCTTTGGAATTCTTGACTTTGAGAGGATATAATATGATGCTTGAACACACATGGACCCCCTTGAAGTGATTGATGACCCTTGGAGTGGCTCAAGAGGCTCTTGGATTGTTCAGATCACAAACCCTAGATGCAGATGACTTTGAATCTATGCAGTGAATCAAAACTGTGATATGAGATGCTATGATTGAGTTTATGCATATGAAATGATCACAAGCCATGGTGTGAATGGGTGAGGGAAAATTTGGGGTGTTTACAGCTGTCCCTATTCAAACATGAGTTAGCTGTGCAGGTTGTAAGCGACGGCTTAACAGGCAAACAAGATAACTTGTGGTTGAATACCAAAGACAGTCCAAAATTTGCACTCACAAAATGAAGAAGAAAAGGGATATAGATTGTAAAAGAAAAAATAAAGTGTATTGTAAAGTGTGGGCGACGGAGGACGACCGTCGAGCAGAGGACGACTGCTGGGTAAAGAGCAATGACGGGGACGACCGACATGCTGGGAAAAGTGCGGAAAATAAAGCAATGACGGGGACGACCGACATGCTGGGGATAAAAGAATTATGATGGGGACGGCCATCAAGATAAAGCTGTAGGATTCTCTGGGGATTAATGAAACATGACGGGGACGGCCATCAAGTTCATAAAGTAAAGTAACCAACGATGGGGACGGCCATCGGGTTAAAAAGAAAAGGGACCACGATGGGGACGACCATCGGGTTAAAGAATAAATGAAATAAACAGATGATGAGGTACGGTCATCAAAGGTGAAGGACGATCACCTAGCAGGGGACGGCTGCTCTGTTGGGTATAAGATGAGGGACGGTCATCTAAGGTGGAGGACGACCACCAGGCAGGGTACGGCTGCCGAAAATATCGCGACATAGGACGAATGCCGGATAAAAGGTCAACGATGGGGACGGCCATCGGATGAGCATGATGGAGGACGACCATCAAGAGGTGGAGGACGACCACCTAGCAGGGGACGGCTGCTCTCAAGGTTTATCATGACATAGGACGAATGCCAGATAACCAAAATCAACAATGGGGACGGCCATTGGATAAAATGATGAAGGACGATCATCATAGGTGGAGGACGACCACCTAGCAGGGTACGGCTGCTAAAATCAACGATGGGGACGGCCATCGGATGAGCATGATGGAGGACGACCATCAAGAGGTGGAGGACGACCACCTAGCAGGGTACGGCTGCTCTCAAGGTTTATCATGACACAGGACGAGTGTCAAATAAAAGAGAAAAATGTTTTGTTGGCGATCTACTGGGGAGAGTAAACACGGACGAGTATTTACATCCAAGAAACAAAGGGGTAAGTGTTTGGCATTGTGTATGGATTAAAGATGCGGACGAGCATCCCTAAGACTACGATACAGACGGGTATCGGGTAGAAACAAATACTGACACGTGTTCAAAGATGATGACACGGACGAGTATCAACTGGTTAACAGGGAACACGGACGAGCGTTGAATCTGAAGGGACTCTTCTGGGGAATAGTAGACACAGGCGAGTATCTATATTCAAGAAGACAAAAGTGTTTGACACAGTGTATGGATTAAAGATGCGGACGAGCATCCTTAAGACTATGATACGGACGAGTATCATGTAGAAACAAACGCTTGACACAAGTTCTGAGATGATGGTACGGACGAGTACCAACTGGTTAACAAAGAACAAGGACCAGTGTTGAATCTGTGGGGATATAAATGGTATATAAGATACGGACGAGTATCTGTATAAGAGTGAGTGGTGTATATATGAGTGTTTAACTGCTGGGGAGAGTGACACGGACGAGTGTCAAAGGGAGCATATATGAGTGTAGTATGAACAAATATTTGGTATACAAAATATAAGCGACTGCGCTGGGGATATGACACGGACGGGTGTCAAAGCATATGTAAGTATATGTGAGTGCAAAGAGGACGTCTTTGGCTTTCTGCTGGGTTATGACACAGATGGGTGTCAAAAGGTATCTGTAATACGAGTGCTATTGTTTGCACAGGGTGTTTGGGTGACTTTATTGGGGAGTGATGACACGGACGGGTGTCAAAGGGAGTATATACACTGGTGTTTGTGAATGTGAGGCAACTGCTTTGCTGGGGAACTTCCGCTGGGGATTTTGGGGGGAGTATTCTGTATATTGATGGTTTGCCATTATTTACAAGTGTTGATTCAAATCATGGCTTATGATTATGCAACATGTTGGATTTTTGCCGTAATGCTCCGTATTAAACGGAATGCTACGCTTTGTGGGTGAATATGATGCGAATGCTATGATTATGCAAAAGGTACCAAACCGGGATTCGGATCCCGTTACCGAAGATCTCTGACCGATCTGCTTGAAATGGACATCCCAGCTGGGGATGAGATCGTTGGAAGATCTGATGAGATGATATCTGCTTGGGGATTCAGGTCACTGATAAACCTATCTCAGTAATGCGGGACCCAGCTGGGGTTTGTAGAAGCTTTCTTCACTCTGTTGTGATTCCTTCGCGCGCTGCTCTTCTGGATGGAGGCTGAAGCTCTGTGGGGAAATGGTTCCCTGACCCTTGTACTCGGCTGAGGATGAAATGGCAACTCGGCCGGGGAGAAAGAGAGATCACTGAAAGACCTCCCTAGAAATTCTGTTGAGGTGGATTCTTGACTCAGCCGGGGATATGGGCGCCTTCTGTGATGCCTGGCAACTCTGATGGGGATAAGTAACAAGTGGCCACTCAGTTGGGGAGAAGACACTTCGGGTGCTAAGGCTGAGTGTTGATCTGTCAGCTTGTTGGGATGAAGCTTTCGTTCCCCAAGTTGCGTTTCGGATTCCTGCAATCCTGAAAAGATAGAGAAACGCACAAGTAATCCCGAGGTATCCTTTACTGGATTCCGTCATAGGAGTTTAGGCACTTCTGAGAGTAAGTATATTTCCTGCAAGCACGTTTTTATTTGAAGATAAACATCTGTATTCTATGCAATTAATTTTTCTTTTAGACATCAGACATTTTTTGCAAATAAAATGTACAAGACGAGACATGACTGAAAATCTGATTTTATTAATTCATATGCCCTGAATTGGCGAGATACAGTCGAAGAAACATATCCCCTGGAATGAGGAGATTGTTACAA